>CM064488.1:56321052-56706052 GCA_032716605.1 Paralithodes platypus
GGGGGTTTGGGGGGGTACTGGTGGTTTGGGGGGGGTCAGGGCCAAAGACCCTCTGTGACGGTTTGCCGGTGTTCACTCACGCCCACAACACTGACTGCGCGGGACTAGTAGAGATCGCCAGAGTGAGAGCGCGGTCCTGATACCATCAGTAGCGCGTGTATGTGTGTTAACCTACTTCCCGGTCGGTTATGTAGTGTCGTCGCGGTGTACATCCCACCTGTATCTCATTATGTTAATAATGTGCTTGAAACAGGTGCACATGTGGGTATTATGGACTTATATATATATTAAGAGTTGGCTGGCCTTTGCCAATCGGGTTACGTAAGATGTTCGACGGTGGTGATGGTGATGGTTGGAAACGACAAAGCTGTGTTAGTGGAGCTTAAGTGGGCTAGGATTATAGTTTTGGTGTGGCAAATATAGTCCGCTGGCCTCTTCTAAATGTATTAGTGCGGATACAGGTCATCTGTGATAATATACTCTCAGTTTAATTGCGATACTCGTGCATTATAGGCCTATACCAGAAATACTGAAAGAATCAAATTTGTTATTGAAAGTTGATGCTCAAGAATGTAGTGTGAATCCTGTTCAGGAGATATGGACGCCTACTTCATGACTATGTAATCATCTTCCAAACCCTTCTTCCTCATATTTACCCTTATTCTTCCTCATCCACCCATTCCTCTGTTCACCTGCCAGTACTAATTTGTTCTATTTGGAAGGATTTGCCCCCAAACTCCTCACTAATCTATCCTGCCTAATCAGTGTTATTTTACAGTGTTTCTATTCTGACTTAATTACCTTGCTCTGATTATTTAGCATCGTACTCATGTTTGCTTCTGTTAGTACCCTGCTATCCTCCCGTTTCCGTCAGTCACTTATCTTACTGTGTTGATAATGATTAAATGTATTATCCTGTCCTACTGCTGACTACTTCCTTTCTATTTCTATTCCTCTGATACTTCGTACGGTAGTAGTGTACCTTGCCCCATCCGTTACTGTCCTTACTTGCTCCTTCAGTACTACCGGTATATCCTCTTCTGTTAACTTCAGATATCTTCTCTCAGTATTCCTTTTCCCTTCTGTACTAATTTAAAGTCTTACTGCACCGTCATTCGTATACTTCCTCCCGTGATAATAGTATTGCAAAGTCAGCAGTCTTCTTTGTATCTTCCCCTCACCCTACCCTACCCTATCCTATATTCTGCCTTGTCTTGCCTTCCCCTATCCTAACTTCCCCAGACTTACCTTGTATAATCATGTAACCTGCCTTACCCTACTTTATCCCTATCCTATCTACCCCTAGCCTTGACTTGTATAATCCTGTTCTGCCTTACCCTACTTTATACTATCCGATCTACACCTAGCCTTGACTTGTATAATCCTGTTCTGCCTTTACCCTACTTTATCCTATCCTATATCTACCCCTCGCCTTGGACTTGTATACTCCTGTTCTGGACTTACCCTACTTTATCCTATCCTAATCTCTCCCTAGCCTTGCCTTGTATAATCCTGTTCTGCCTTACCCTACTTTATCCTATCTATCTATCCTAGCCTTGCCTTGTATAATTCCTGTTCTGCCTTACCCTAACTGTATCCTATCCCTATCTATCCTAGCCGGCCTTGTATAATCCTGTTCTGCCTTACCCCTATCTTATCTCTATCCTATCTGCCCTTGACTTGTATAATCCTGTTTTGCCTTACCCTACTCTACCCTATCCTATCTGCCCTTGCCTTGCCTTGTATAATCCTGTTTTGCATTACCCCTACTCGGGTACATGATTCCTATCCTGTCTTTTCTAACTCAGTTCCACCTCTACCCTGGTGTTGTCCTTGGTTGAATCCAGTAAGGTGAGAGTGTAGTGTATGGGTCAGGTCTGGTGGGGGTATCCGTGACAAGTTTGGTACTATATCCGGGATGTGCCAATGTGGTGTGTGTGGTGTTTGTTTAGAGACCTTCAGTGAACAAAGACAGGGTATTATCAGACACTTGCCCTACTCAACCATATTCTAGTTTGCATTCCATTTCATTGCTCTGTCTTCCTCCTACCCAACCTTACCCTGGCCTATCCTAAACTCAATGTACGGTACTTAATTTAATATTACCTTTCCCTACCCTACCTTACCTCACCTCACCTCACCTCTCTCCACCCTACCCTACCCTACCCTACCCTACCCTGCTGTTATCCTTGGTCCTGGGCAGTAAGGCTAGACTGGAGTGTATGGCACAGGTCTGATAGGGTATCCATGACAAGTGTACTCGTATGTCCGGTACATGTGAGAGTGTGGTGTGGAGGTGTGTAGTGTTTGTTTAGTGACCCTGCACCCCAACAGACACTGGGTATATTAGCAGACATTGAACCATAATTACCATAGCATAACGCTGCCTACTTATCAATGGTACAAAGATACGAGGGTCTGTCGAGTTTTTAAGACCGTGTACGTATTGTGAAAAGCCTGTTATCATGTTTTGTGTTGACATTCATATTGCAGTGAATACTTCAGAGGAGAAAATTACAATGGAAATGCTACAAAGACACGACAGTTTCAACGTGCGTTTGTCAGTACCTGGTATATACAAATACGCTGGGGTGTTGTATATGTCAATATAATGTATTAGTTAAAATAAATAACTGAACAAATAGATTGTGTGAAGATAAGATATTTGTTGTTAGAGAGGTATCGTAATTATTGTGATCGAGGCTGCCAAAACGGCCTATTGTTGAGAAATTGTTCGTCTTTATGGTGAGTCACACGAGCGTTTTTTCTGGCATATTTTTGGCAAATTAGCGTGGCAACTTCCAAATGTAAGCGATCTAAGAATCCATTCAGCTAAGATGATCTACATTCATTGTAGATTCGTATTTCAGTGAAAAATATCCCGGAAAATTTACCAGATAAATGGTACCAAACCGAAAATTGCCGGAAAGAATGTGTGGTGTGACTCCGCGTTAAGGGCTTTGACTTTTTGTTGAAGGGTATTGAACCTCAGTGGAAGATCCTCCTCCTCATTGAGCCACCAAGACGTCTGCGGAACATTGCATCTTCTCACTTGTTAAAGTTTTGTGATCTACACGAAACTATAATTAGTTGTTATTGGTTAGGTTACGTTATTGAACTTTACCTAATGCCTCTTAGAGATCCTATAGTTATAGTTAGTATAGGATCTCTAATGCCTCTTAGAGATCCTATAGTTATAGTTAGTATAGGATCTCTAATGCCTCTTAGAGATCCTATAGTTATAGTTAGTATAGGATCTCTAATGCCTCTTAGAGATCCTATAGTTATAGTTAGTATAGGATCTCTAATGCCTCTTAGAGATCCTATAGTTATAGTTAGTATAGGATCTCTAATGCCTCTTAGAGATCCTATAGTTATAGTTAGTATAGGATCTCTAATGCCTCTTAGAGATCCTATAGTTATAGTTAGTATAGGATCTCTAATGCCTCTTAGAGATCCTATAGTTATAGTTAGTATAGGATCTCTAATGCCTCGCAGAGATCCTATAGTTATAGTTAGGTCGTTAATTTCGTTTCAGAAAAGATATAGGCAAATATTGGTTTGGTAACAGAGTTGTAGATGGGTGGAATGGACTACCAAGTGCTATAGTGGGATCTAAAACTGTAGGGAGCTTTAAGATAAAATTGGGTAAGCATATGGACGAGAAGGGTTGGGTGTGAAGGGGGATCAGCCGGGTTGGGCCAATCAGCGCTCTGCAGACCCCCATAATCCTGCGTTAATCTCTAACCGTTTTGGTAAGATGCTCCTCAGGGTATTAGAGTGTTGAGCCTATAATTGGGCTTTGTAATTGAATTGGGGTTGTGTGGGACAGGGATCTGCCTTGCTTAGGCCAATCGGCTTTCTGCAGACTCCCATTTTCTTATGTTCTTATGTTAGTATAGGATCTCTAATGCCTCTTAGAGATCCTATAGTTATAGTTAGTATAGGATCTCTAATGCCTCGTAGAGATCCTATAGTTATAGTTAGTATAGGATCTCTAATGCCTCTTAGAGATCCTATAGTTATAGTTAGTATAGGATCTCTAATGCCTCTTAGAGATCCTATAGTTATAGTTAGTATAGGATCTCTAATGCCTCTTAGAGATCCTATAGTTATAGTTAGTATAGGATCTCTAATGCCTCGCAGAGATCCTATAGTTATAGTTAGTATAGGATCTCTAATGCCTCTTAGAGATCCTATAGTTATAGTTAGTATAGGATCTCTAATGCCTCGTAGAGATCCTAGAGTTATAGTTGGTATAGGATCTCTAATGCCTCTTAGAGATCCTATAGTTATAGTTAGTATAGGATCTCTAATGCCTCGCAGAGATCCTATAGTTATAGTTAGTATAGGATCTCTAATGCCTCGTAGAGATCCTATAGTTATAGTTAGTATAGGATCTCTAATGCCTCGTAGAGATCCTATAGTTATAGTTAGTATAGGATCTCTAATGCCTCGTAGAGATCCTATAGTTATAGTTAGTATAGGATCTCTAATGCCTCGCAGCCATGGTGGTCCACCGCTGGTTATAAATGATCTGAGTGCTTCCGTTTACGTCTACATGTTTACTCTGATGTTTAATGTGTAATAAAGTGCATCATTATGTGTAAAACAAAGTGTATATGTATCTACAATCACAGGCTTTGAAAACCTGTGTGTCTGTGTCTACCGGTGTGTTGAGTGAAGTTGGACAGATCAGGGACTCTTCCTTTAGTATTTGAAAATCATACGCTTGCGAATAATCCAATATCGAATCCAGTGTGTCCAAATGAAAGAATTGAAACAAACTTGCTAAGGCTTGTGTTCCGGTCGAGTCAAATACAGAAACATAAAGTCGTTTGAAACAGCCAGTAAACCAGTATCGCATTATGAACAATAATATATTAATTAAAGTCATGTTCAAATTCGAGTGTATTCTTCTACAGGAATATCTACCAATCATATCCGAGTGTATTGCACCCTTAATATGAGTCTATAACACCCAGATCTGAGTATGATACATTTATTTCTGGGTCTTATACGCCCATATCCGAGTCCCATGAGCCATACCCGTATAGGCGTATATGTCATGTGTGCCCCTATGCCTGTCAAATATACCCCCACCCTTAATAATACGCTGTGGAAATATGTGTGGTGGTTAGTTAGTGGTGAGTGGTGGTTGGAAGTAGGGAATGGTGGGTGGTAAATAGTACCATAGTTAGTTAATTAGTGGTGGATGGTTGTTGCTTTTTGTTGTTGCTGTTCCCCAAGCTGCCTGGCCGAACAGCCCCAAGGTCCCGAGCAAGGCCAAGGCCATATCCGAGCGCCCCCACAGAACCCTCCCTGCGGACCACAATAAAGCCTGGGTGACCGAAACCACTCCATGGAGGGGAGCTGAGGAGGGTGCGGAAACGCCCGGGAAACCAAAGCCCCACCCAGGGCCCTGTGCCCCTCAGCAATTATGAAGAGAAAGTTGAGGGGCAAAGGAAAAATGTGATGCTTTGGCTTCCAATCTTGGTAGATTGGGAGGTCAATCCACGGAAGAGACGCCGTCACTTGAGATCTAGAAAATATATAAGTAAAAGGAAAAGTCAGAGTAAGTTATGGGTATGGCAGAGATCGCTCAGTTCTCACTCTGATAGACCAGCCCATCACTACATGACTAGAACCCAATCCTCTCAGCAACAGCTAGGAAAGGCCCTAGAAAGCCGCCTTTGGCGGGGGGATAGCTCCCCTATTTCTACCCCTTTCGGGGTTGGGCACCTGCCCTTGGTGGATGGTTGGTGGTAGTGTTAGGTGGTTAGGAATGGTGGTATGTGTAGGGTGTGGTAGATGGTAGTTGTTTAGGGGGTGGTGGGTGGTAAATGGTTGTTTTTTAGGGGTAGTTGTTGGTTGGAGTAGTGGTAGGTGGTGGAGTGTGGTTTTTAGATGGTTTGGTATGGTTGGTGGTGTGGATGGTAGAGGCAGTAGTGGGTGGTAGGGAATGGTTGGTAGGTGATTGGGTGTGGTATGGATGGTTGTAGGGAGTGGTATATGGTAGTGTTTGTTTCTTAGGGGTGGTGGATGGTTGAGGGCAGTGGTAGAGTGTGGTCATTAAATGGTAGGGTGTGGTATGGTCGGTGTTAGGGACAATAGTGTGTGGTAGGGTAGTGGGTGGTAGGTAATGGGTGGTGGTGGCAGGAACTCGCGGTAGGAGAGAGTGAAGGCCGAGTCACACGAGGGCTTTTACCAGCATCTTTATTCGGGAACTCTAGCCTGGAATATTCTGAATCCATGTTTTTTTTTAGGACCCCAGCCAAATTTTGCTACGCCACCTTCAGTCTAGTTGCAGATACTACTGCAAAAAAAAAAAAAAATGCAATGTTTGAAGTTAGGGATGGAAAGTATCCGGATAGTCTAGTGTTGTGAAGAGAGGGAGAGCTGAGAGAGAGACAGTCACTGAACGCGCCCTTCAACACCCACCTTTTGATACTACTGTGGGCCTGTGGGGGTAGAGCATCCCTAGGACCTGTGGTAGTGGTGGTATTGTTGTGGTCTTGAGTGGAATGGGGCGATATAGGAAGTTGGTGAAGTGGAAATAGGGAGAAAGAGGGATTGTTTCATGCATACTCCACCAGACACTTGACAGGGAGGTTTCTTGCATACACCACCTGACATTTGAAACCCAGGAAAAATATTTATTTAATTTGCGTCGTGTTGTATACCCGAGCATTGGAGCCAAAACTATAGGGATTAGTTTAAACCTTTATTAAATGTATCCAGTGATGATGGTGCCACAGTGAACACAACTCTGTACGGAAGCCAGCGATCTGGTCGTGAGAACAAAGATGGCCACCACTGGGCGTCAGACGGCCGGATCCTGAGGTACTCCACTGCCAGTACATGACCTTGGTGGAAACGCCGGGATGAAGTAGCTGATATTTGTCAACTCCAGACCACCTGAACTATATTGAATGCTTCGTATGTTTCCCTAGCATTTCTTGGATAACCCGTTCGTCAAAATATAGCAAAATTATAATTTGGGTGAAATTTAGCCATCTGTTTTCAGATCAAGAGAGATAATTTATGACTAATAAAATGTAACCTATACCGGTAGTCTATGAGTTAAACCAAAACTAATGTGAAAACTGAGCATTAGTCTATACTAGTGGAACGTAATCCACAACGAAGAATATCAATGTTGCTGTTACAGTACAATATTATTGAAGTATTTCACGTTTACCAACACACAGCACGCAGCGATACCTTAGACAAGCCATGTGGTAGCCAACAACACCCACGCCATTACGTAACCCGGGATTACTGTACAGGCAGCATCAACAGGCCTGAACTTGCCTCCATGATTCCAACCTTTGTTATCATTATATAGTGTATCTATCTATCTATATGCTCAGGCACAATCCCCATTGTTCCCATTTTTATTTTCTATTTTATTCTATTTTATTTATTGTTTTTCCTTTTTCATTATATAGTAAGAAGTATCAATTCTAAACACATACGCACTTAGGTTTTATTATATTCAATGTTTGTTCAGTATTAATAAGGTGTTACGTGAAGAGGGAAGTTATGTAAATGATATTGTGAAGATGTACCAATTCTAAACACATACCGGTACGTACTTAGGTTTAATTATATTCAATGTGCGTTCAGTATGAATAAGGTGTTATTGTTTTGTTAGGTGAAGGGGGAAGTTATGTACCAGTAGTTGATATATTGAAGATTTGCCTCTACTATTGAATGTGACTGTTTGTGTTAGCTATTTATAAAGCTTCCTGTACCACCCCAGCCGAGTATATGACAGTCTGCCCCCCCTGGTGTTGTGGTGGGGAAAGGGGTTAGCCAGTGTAGGGGACGTTTGGTTTTTAAGACCCCCCCCCCCCCCCCCCCCTCTTTCCCTTGAATTGTAGCCCCATTAAAATACGAATATTAAGACGTTTTCCCCATTACTTTGGCTATTTTAGGAAATTTTGCCCCATTTCTTTGTCAATTTTATGATGTTTCGTGCCATTTACGTGACGATATTTTCCTGGCGAGCCCGAGATCGATTATATATATATATACAGTAGATCTTGGGCGAGCCATTAATTTGGGAGGAGTCGGCCAACAGGAGTCGGAAAACAAAATGTACAAAATCATCTCGAAGGGGGATCTTGGAGAAGTTTGTTTAACCCTTAATTGGCGGCACGCAACTTATGTCGTGTGAAATAAATTTGGACTAACTGGCGGTTCACAACTTATGTTGTGTGCCATTTTCAGCACGTAATGTTGCTGAGAGAGAGAGCTGAGCGGTGTGAGGAGCCTAGCAACCCTATGACCACTCACGACCACCGCGGTGGACCAACTGAGGTGCCTCCCACCCTTCCCTCCCCTCTCTCACTCGCTACACAGGGAATTATGTAGGGAAATTACCTAATTACAGGGTTTTTGCACTCGTGTTGCACGATCGTTGCAAGAGAACCAGCGGTCGTACAACGATGGTTCGGGTGTCATTGGAAAGCTCTGTTTATGCCCTTTCAGGGATAGATACTTGTTTTACGCTCTGGGTCTTATTTAGGCATGAAAATGATCACGTAAACAACCCTATTTAGGGTAAAAACACCCCGCTGGGCGCTACGGTCCGCTAGACCGCCTAGCCTGCTAATAAGGTGTTAAGCTTAATGGAGGTTTAGTGAGAACAAAAATCCTCCCCTTAACAATTTTGGCTCATAATGGCCTTATCGTAGTGTTGAACGACTGGTATAGTTAAGTATTATATACAATTATTGGAGAGAAACGAGGAAGTGGGTACTCCTGAGTGTTATTGTGATGATCACATACTTAAGGTGCTGAGCTCATATGATTATATAATTGAAACTGTGATGTTTACTTAAGTGGTTGATATTTAGAAAGATGGAATGTTTGTTGTTTACTGAAGGTGTTGCAGATTAAGATAATTTAAAAAAAGTGAATAACAAAAGGATTGGAAACGATTTTTTGTATTAAAAGTTACAAGGGAAGTGATTGTTAAGGAGTGAACTAAAATGCATTTTTAGACGATTAATTGTTATTGATATGATTGGAATAGATCGGCATTGTGTTTATTATTTATTTTTGTATATATAGTTTTAGTTATCTTTGATTTAACATTAGAGATAACTAGGATCACTACCTTTATGAATCCCATTAGGAAACACTGGGTAGGGTAAGGTAAGGAAGGGATTGGTACTTTAATACACGAGGAAACTGTTGATTAAGGAAGTGAATAATGCTGACTTGATAACCTTGAGAGAGAGAGAGAGTGTGTGAGTGTGAGGGAGATAGAATGTTTGAAAGATATATGGGTAGATTGTGTGTGTGGGAGAGAGAGGAGAGAATAAAACAAGCGACTGGCCTTGAGAGAGATAAGAGAAGAGAGGAGAGGAAACAAAACAAACGACTGACCTTGAGAGAGAGATAAGAGAAGAAGAGAGGAGAGAATAAAAACAAGCGACTGGCCTTGAGAGAGAGATAAGAGAAGAAGAGAGGAGAGGAAACAAAACAAACGACTGACCTTGCCAATCGGGGTACGTGCAGTTAAACATTTATTTTATTAATGTTGGCAAGTAAAATGTCCTCCCAAGAATGTGTGACCGATTTGAGGACCTTGTGACCGTTAAGGGGAGACAGACCGTTTTTCTGGACCCCCTTCTCCCTAATGTTTAGCCCCACTAGTTTTGACATTTTAAGACGTTGGTTCCATTAGTTTGGGGATTTTATGACCTTTCACCCCATTTCTTTGTCAATATTAGGACCCCTACGTGCCATTTAGGTGTCATTTATTTTCCTGGCGAGCAATAGCGAGCCTGTAATTTTAGGAGGAATCGGCCTTTGGCCGGGAAAATGTTCTACCGAAAAATGTACAAATCTATCTTGAAGGGGGATCTAGGGGGTGTTTTTGTAAACTTGATGGAGGTCTAGGGAGGAAACTAAAAATATATATGAATACAATCATTAATAGACCAAACAAACTGCCACTGTCCCCTTAAGTAAATTTATGGGACACACAGAGTTTTGTTCTCGGGGAGTATGGTGTGCGGAGAGTATGGGAGAATGATAAGATATATATTCAATCTTTGCATCAAGTCAATGGCAAACCAGTTGGGATTGAACCACGAATCAGGTGATTATTAGGCGAACGTGCTAACCATCACACCATACTGTCTTAGGGTCTATATTTTATATTATTAGGCGAACGTGCTAACCATCACACCATACTGTCTTAGGGTCTATATTTATATTATTAGGCGAACGTGCTAACCATCACACCATACTGTCTTAGGGTCTATATTTTATATTATTAGGCGAACGTGCTAACCATCACACCATACTGTCTTAGGGTCTATATTTTATATTATTAGGCGAACGTGCTAACCATCACACCATACTGTCTTAGGGTCTATATTTTATATTATTAGGCGAACGTGCTAACCATCACACCATACTGTCTTAGGGTCTATATTTATTATTTTTGCTTTGCTTTATTATTATATTTTTGTTGTTAAAGTTTGCTCTCAAGACCTCCATGAAGAAAATAATATGGCCCTCCTAAATTGCAGACTCGCTATCGCTTACCAGAAAAAATCGACCCTAAATGGCACGAAAGGTCTTAACATTAACACATGCATGGTGCGAAAGGTTATAAAATCGGCAAACTAATGAGGCGATCGTCTTAAAAATTCCAAAACTAATGGAAGGGGGTCCAGAAAAATAATACCCGCCCTAAATATTAAAGCTGATGTGCATTGATTATTGATTGATGAGTGATAGGGAAAGTATGTGTGAGATATATATATATATATATATATATATATATATATATATATATATATATATTAGTGAAGTGACTATGTGCTTGTAATAAAGCGCCTGTGTGTGCGCGCAGAGTCTCTCACTGACCAAACTGGTTGAGAGGACTCTAACACGGAAGTAGTTGAGATAGAGTGAGTGAGTTAGGGGGAAGTAGTGAGGTGTGTGTGTTTGTTTATGTGTTAATAAGGCCATGACATCATAACCTGGTCTTATATAGGCCAGTAGATAAAGAGACAGAGAGCTTATGATGCCCAGATAAAGGTTGTGATGTTACGGGGTAGGACGTAACACTGATAACACCAGTGACCAGGATAGTACAGGTAGTAATGGGCAGGTAATAGTATATAGTCTGTTTAAATTGTTATTTCCTCATCCTGATTACTCTGCTATTACCAAAATGTTGTTGGGGAATATGTTGCCAATTATGAAAACCTTTCAATTATATGACGCAGATGCATAGCAGTATCGTATTATTCTCTTGAGAATGGAGAAATCAGATGGTAAAGGATTTAGTTTGCCATCAGCTGGAAAACATGGACTGTAATCACATACACAAACTGCTGATACATGAATGACTGGTTTAACTCTTTAAAAATATAATACATTATGCCTATGCTATAATAAATATATGTTAACCCTTTCACTATTCGAGTACGCATGTTATCTTATTATTTATTAAAAGGGTCATAGAGCGTGTGACAGGTAATAACATATTGATAGTGAAGTAGTATTGATTGTGGTGTACTATTACTGGTGACATATATATTGTTCGTGCTGTGATAGTGATCAGTGATCTACTGGCTATAATTTGACGATTGAGGTATGCTAGTGATATGTCTGGCTTGGATATACGATTACTGACTGTTTAATTAAATGAACACCAGTATAATGTTCATTCATATAGGCTATATACTTTTCGTACGATGGTGATGATGATAATTATGAGCGATCTTACAATAATACTGCAATGATCACAATATGGTACACTTATGATCATCTTGCTAGAATAATACACCTATCTTACTATGATAATCCTAGTTTCCGTAGTGAAGTGATTTTACTCTAACTATGCAGTGATATTATTGTTCCTTATATAATATAGGAATGATTTGACATTATTATTTTTGTTTTTTTCCTTTCCAACACCAAACACCTCCCAATGAAATTAATGAAAGCAAGCGTGTGATCCACCGGAACTCGAACCTGGGTTACCACATACAGATTTTAAACACTAACCATCACACCATCAACACAATGATAATATAATACAGTAACTATAGTACAACTAATGCATTACCCACAGATGACTCACAAGTGTAGGTGATGAGAGTAAACACGCGAGACATACATACAGACAGACACTAGCTAAGGTCATTGCCCCCTCCAGAGTCCACAACAACACCCAGTACAGTACAATAACAGTAGTCAGGTACTAAAGGTATGACATACACACACACACACACTAGCTAAGGTCATTGCCCCCTCCAGAGTCCACAACAACACCCAGTACAGTCAGGTACTAAAGGTATGACACACACACACACACACACGCACACACAGCCCGTAGCCTAGTAGGTAGAGCTCTCGTCTCACACACGAGGGGTCGGGGGTTCAATCCCCGGCCGGGCGGAGACAAATTGGGCTTGTCTCCTTTCATGTGTTAGCCTCAGTTCACCTAGCTGTAAATAGGTACCTGGAATAAGTGGACGACGTTGTGACGTCCCATCTGGGGTTGGCAAAAATGGTACAAGGCGAGATGGGTATCATATGGTTCATCTAAGCTGATGGCTACCTAAGCCTTCGGGCGAGACGGTACCGTCTATAGTGAGAATGGTACCATACAGATCCACCCTAAGCCTTCGTTTCCGATGTCGCCAATTGGCTAAAATACAGACTACACACACATCCACAGCCATTCCAACGATACATATAACACCTACACATATAGGAGGCGGGAAATAACGAGCATGCTCACTCCCGCAATACAACTAGAGTAAGTACAACTAGAGTAAGTACACGCACACGCACACTAGCTAAGGTCATTGCCCCCTCCAGAGTCCACAACAACACCCAGTACAGTACAATAACAGTACAGTCAGGTACTAAAGGTATGACATACACACACACACACACACACACACACACACACACACACACACACACACACACACACACACACACACACACACACATTAACCTACTCGAACAAACCCTTTATATTCAAGCTATGAGATGGATATAAAAACATTGATATATGAAGATACTAGAGTTAAATACAAATATATAGTAAATGTGTGACGCGATTACTATTAATGATGTCTTTGGAGGCTATTGACACAGCCCCTGGACTGAGCTACCTTCACGCTGGACTACCATTGGAAATTTGATGCTGACGTACAGTTGGCCACAGGATTTTGTATGTTATGTGTGGAAGTAGAATAAGTGTGATTGACTTGGAAGAATAATTTACTATAAAACCATAAATTGGTCCCATGAATAGAAGAATCACGCGTTATAAACCCGTTAAACCTTTGGGGCGGTCTAAAATTTAAACTTGTAAATCAACCATGTTATTTGTCCTTCCATATATAAAATCTTGGAGTGCATACAATTTCATGTGGCCACCTGTACAGCCGCCAACAGACAGCTATTACAGTTACTTTTAATTATGCTATGTTATATATACTGTATATGTATAATATTAAAGATCTCATAACAGGATTTAACTATTAAGCCTTTGAGAATTATGCCGCGTTTTGACAGTTTGTTCTGGCCATCTTTTGACGATTTTATAAAGCTTAGGAAGGATCTGTGGACATTTAAAGGGTAAAGACTATCTCGATAAACCTTCTGACTTGCATATGCCCTTCTTAATCTGAAGAACATCGTCAAATAATAGCCAGAATACAGACTATATATGCGTAATCTTATCTTGAAAGGGTTAATAGGATAGTTTAGGCCGTATATTTTGTTGAACCTTTAGGAAACCTGTCGTGGAGTGAAAACCAGATGCACACAATCACTTCTCAGTAATTCTGGTCGGTCATCTGTTCAGTTTATCTTGTATAGGAATTATGTCACCTATGATAGTGCGTCATCTATTCAGTTTATCTTGTATAGGAATTATGTCACCTATGATAGTGTGTCATCAGTTCAGTTTATCTTGTATAGGAATTATGTCACCTATGATAGTGTGTCATCAGTTCAGTTTATCTTGTATAGGAATTATGTCACCTATGATAGTGTGTCATCTGTTCAGTTTATCTTGTATAGGAATTATGTCACCTATGATAGTGTGTCATCTATTCAGTTTATCTTGTATAGGAATTATGTCACCTATGATAGTGCGTCATCTATTCAGTTTATCTTGTATAGGAATTATGTCACCTATGATAGTGCGTCATCTGTTCAGTTTATCTTGTATAGGAATTATGTCACCTATGATAGTGCGTCATCTGTTCAGTTTATCTTGTATAGGAATTATGTCACCTATGATAGTGTGTCATCTGTTCAGTTTATCTTGTATAGGAATTATGTCACCTATGATAGTGCATCATCTGTTCAGTTTATCTTGTATAGGAATTATGTCACCTATGATAGTGCGTCATCTGTTCAGTTTATCTTGTATAGGAATTATGTCACCTATGATAGTGTGTCATCTGTTCAGTTTATCTTGTATAGGAATTATGTCACCTATGATGTGCGTCATCTGTTCAGTTTATCTTGTATAGGAATTATATCACCTATGATAGTGCGTCATCAGTCTTAAATGTCACGTACCAGTATACTCAAGAATTTTATCTCTCTCTCTCACACACACACACACCTCTCTCTCTCTCCCCGTGATCAATACTATGTTGTTCCTTGACTACTAAAGCTCGTGTGACTATTGATAATGCAACGTTAGATAAGCCTGTTGAGTATATTATGTCAGACCATGCATACCATTCTGATGAGCATATTCACTCACATATATTGACGTATTCTACGTGGAATGTTGTAAGTGACAGGTCATCCAGTGCGTATACAGTATAGACGTGTTTAGTATCCTCACGTCATGGTTACCTTAACTTTATTGTGATATTAGAATTCATTAGTTTTATTATGGTACCGTATTATCATTATCATATCACATAATTTATTTATTTATCCATTAATGCAGACAATGGTTGTTCTATTGAACGGGTAAAAAAAAACCGCCCGCACGCACGCGCGCGCGCACACACACACACACACACACACACACACACACACACACACACACACACACACACACACACACACACACACACACACACACACACACACACACACACACACACACACACACAGCCCGTAGCCTAGTAGGTAGAGCTCTCGTCTCACACACGAGGGGTCGGGGGTTCAATCCCGGCCGGGCGGAGACAAATTGGGCTTGTCTCCTTTCATGTGTTAGCCTCAGTTCACCTAGCTGTAAATAGGTACCTGGAATAAGTGGACGACGTTGTGACGTCCCATCTGGGGTTGGCAAAAATGGTACAAGGCGAGATGGGTATCATATGGTTCACCTAAGCTGATTGCTACCTAAGCCTTCGGGCGAGACGGTACCGTCTATAGTGAGAATGGTACCATACAGATCCACCCTAAGCCTTCGTTTCCGATGTCGCCAATTGGCTAAATACAGACTACACACATATCCACAGCCATTCCAACAGTACATAAAACACTTAACATGCATTTCACGCAATACATTCCCAGTTAAGGAGGCGCGATAATAATGAGCTTAGCTCGCATTGCGTGGATTCCCCTTGACGAACAAGTAACTGAGTAACACACACACACACACACGAGAGAGAGAGAGATAATGGGTTTCCTATAGGGCCCCGCACGTACAGTAGGTTTTATGTGGATCCCTCTTGTGGCTTTGTAGGTCAAGTTCAATGTGTGTGTGTGTGTGTGTGTGTGTGTGTGTGTGTGTGTGTGTGTGTGTGTGTGTGTGTGAGCGTGAGCTGACCATCACAACACTGGCCTTACCCTCAATGTTAGCTTAAAGGGACTCACACCTATGGTCATCACTGCTCACAGGCACACATTCTGGGTTGGCAGGGATTAATTTTCACAGTTACCCGTAAATAATTGACGGAAATAATGGTGGGTGAAATGGAGTGCTGGTATGGGTGTGACTTATATGTTGGCGACTGTACGTATACTTTAGGAAAACATTAGCTCTAGGATAACAACCTAGTTCAGACGTGTACCATACTCCTGACCAGTGCCAGTATAACGCCGTGATGGTCCACTTTGTCACCACTGGCCCCCAACAGGTAGGTCACAGGTGGCTGTTCAGGGTTACCTCCTTGGCACAGATGGCATGGGGGCGGTCAGTCAGGTCAGTTGTTGATGTAGGAAGTGGGGAACCTTTAGATTGTTTACGTGGCGAGGGATAACGAGCCTGCAATTTAGGAGGATAACTACACACAGTGCACAAATTGATCTCGAAGGGGGCCTTGGGGGTATTTTTTAAAAGCTTGACTACGTCTAGGAAGCAAACTAAAAACCTTCCCTAACGCCACAATATTTGACTAGTACAGTTAGCCTTTGCCATTTATGTTTAAATAAGTAGCCTAAGTGGTTTAGTATAACTTGGGATTGGGCATTTTATAATAGCACCGAGAAGCTAACTAAATATTCTATTTACCAACCATAGATCAAACATCCCCTTGCGATTATTTGTGTGGAGTGAACAAGGGTGAACATAAACTGATGTTCACTCCACGGATTGGTTACAAGTTCTTAAGGTATTAAAGTGCGTTATCTTGGTGTTTTAAGCAGTGGTGATGAGAACAGGCTTTTCACAATACGTAGATAGAACATAAGAACATAAGAACATAAGAACATGGGAGTCTGCAGAAAGCCGATTGGCCTAAGCAAGGCAGATCCCTGTCCCACACAACCCCAATTACAAAGCCCAATTATAGGCTCAACACTCTAATACCCTGAGGATCATCTTACCAAAACGGTTAGAGATTAACGCAGGATTACGGGGGTCTGCAGAGCGCTGATTGGCCCAACCCTGCTGATCCCCCTTCACACCCAACCCTTCTCGTCCATATGCTTATCCAATTTTATCTTAAAGCTCCCTATCGTTTTTAATCCCACTATAGCACTTGGTAGTCCATTCCACCCATCTACAACTCTGTTACCAAACCAATATTTGCCTATATCTTTTCTGAAACGAAATTTATCTAATTTGAAACCATTGGTACGAGTTCTTTCGCTATCACTGAGCTTTAGTACATTTGTCATGTCCCCTTTGTTAATCCCACTAACCCACTTGAACACCTCTATCATATCCCCTCTAACTCTGCGTCTCTCTAACGAATGTAAGCCTAATTTCTTCAACCTTTCTTTATACGGAAGATTTCTAATATTATGGATCATTTTTGTCATTCTACGTTGTACTCTCTCCAATGAATCTATGTCCATTCTGTAATAAGGACACCAAAATTGAACAGCATAATCCATATGGGGTCTCACTAATGACAAGTAAAGTTTTAAGATAACATCAGCAGTTCTGTTACTCACACTCCTTGAGATGAACCCGAGAATCCTGTTTGCCTTGTTTCGAACGCTTATACACTGTTGTCTAGGCTTCAAATCATTGCTAACAAACACACCTAGATCTTTCTCACAATTCGAGTTTTCTAATTCCACATTAGCTAGTTTATATTTAACATTTGTATGCATCTTCCCTATCTTTAATACCTTGCATTTGTCAATGTTAAACTTCATCTGCCAATTTACTGACCATTCGTGTAAGGTATCTAGATCCCTTTGGAGGCACTCTATATCTCTATCTGAATCAATTGTTCTCCCCATTTTGGTATCGTCTGCAAATTTACTTATCCTACTAGTTATACCTAAATCAAGGTCATTTATGTATATAACAAACAACAGAGGACCTAATACAGATCCCTGGGGGACACCACTTTTGACTGCTCCCCATTCTGACTTCGTACCATTTATGCTGACTCTCTGCTTCCTACCAATTAGCCATGACCTAATCCATCCCAACAACGCCCCACCTATTCCATGCGCCTCAACCTTTCTCATCAATCTCTCATGGGGGACTCTGTCGAAAGCTTTACTGAAATCTAAATATATTATATCATATGACTTGTCATTATCTACTGCTTCATATACCTCTGAGAAAAAACTAAGCAAATTAGTAAGGCAAGAACGTCCCTGAGTGAATCCATGCTGAGAAGAATTTATTAAATTAAATGTATCTAAGTGGTTTCTAATTTTACTAGCAATAATTGACACTAGTAGCTTTCTTATGATTGATGTAAGACTAATGGGACGGTAATTGGATGCTATTGATTTGTCACCTTTTTTGAAGATCGGAACTACGTTTGCAAGCTTCCAAGCTTCTGGAACTACCTGTCTCCAATGACTTGTTAAATAAAAATGTTTATGGGTAACTTAACTCATCCCTACATTCTTTTAATACTCTAGCATATACCTCATCAGGACCAGGCGATTTATGAGGTTTCAGTCTGTCAATTTCCTTAAGCACATCATTTCTACTTATAGTAACCGTACTTAACCTATTTTCTATACTATCGCTATATACCTTACGGACTTCTGGAAACTGTGCCAAATTTTCATTAGTGAAAACGGAAAGAAATTGACTATTTAATGTACTGCACATTTCTAAATCATTTTCTGTCATTTCTCCTATCGAAGTTTTAAGGGGACCAATTACATCTCTAACCTTGGATTTATATAGTTGGTAAAAAGCTTTAGGATTATTTTTTTGAGTCATTGGCAACCTTAATTTCATAATTTCTTTTTTCTTTCCTAATATCCTTTTTTACCTGTCTTGATAGATTCTGATAGTAAGCAAGTAGGTGAATTTCGCCTTTTCTAATTTTTCTATATATTCCTCTCTTTTGTCCTAGAAGATCTAATAGTCTATTATTCATCCATTTGGGTTGGTTCTGTGTTGATCTAAATTTTCTTTTGGGGATGTATTTATTTTGTGCATTGAATACTGACTTGATAAAATTATCGTATGTATCTACCAAGGTTGACGTCTCTTCCTGACTGGATGACAGGTGCCTGAGAAGGGGTACTCATTTGGACACCTGGATCGACTTAATTTTTTGACCATAGGGTCCGCTAATAGGGCTCTTCTTAACCCACCATAATTGGCTTTTCTAAAGTCAGGTATTAATGTTGTATTCTCTCTGGCATTACCTTTCCATTGTATATTAAAATACACAGCATTGTGGTCACTATTTCCTAGGTGGTCCCCTATCTCTACATTATTTACCATATGTTCATTGTTACTGAAAACTAAATCGAGAATATTATTACCTCTAGTCGGCGTATCTATGAATTGAAATAAAAAACTATCTTGTACTACCTCTATAAACTCCTCAGAATCAGAGTCCTATTTGATGCTGCCAATCTATATTCGGAAAATTAAAATCCCCCATAATGCACACAGAGGTTTTTAGAAAGAAAGTGACGTGGACTTCCGACGTGACTCTGAGTCATTCGCTATCACCATTAATTTACCAACTGCTTTAGATTGTTTGCCATGTTGTAGACCACTGTGTTCTTTATATAGTGGAGTGCGTGTAGATACTCGGGTTTTGTGTGTTTTACTATTATAGTTTTAGGTTGTTAAGTGTGTGTTATCATTTGTAACTTGAAAAGCAAAAGTTAGATAAGCACTTGGACTATATGAGTTGGGTGTGAAAGGGATCTGCCTTTTGGTGGCTAATCGGCTTTCTGCAGACTCCCGTTTTCTTATGGTCTTATATACAAGATGGTTACCGAATATTGTGAGTCAGCATAGTGTACAAGATGGCTACCGAATGTTGTGACTTGTGAGTCAGCATGGTGTAACCACATCATCATACCAGTCCTGGTCGCGTTGGTACCCTCAGCCCTGGCACCGGACCAGTGGCATTGTTGACCTGGTGTAGAGAACGTTTATCATACTTCCACTGCATACTAAATGGTTAGGTTAAACCCAAAAATTTCTTTACCACTTCAATATTATCTCATTTCCAATATTTACACTGTTTAAACGGTTGTATTTGACTTAAGAACGATCTCTTCAAGTTATTGGGGGATAATTCACTAGCAACCTATAACTCTGTGAGGTCCTTTTTAATATACATATCACCGTCTTGTACCAATTACAATAACGGTTACGGTTAGTCTTCACACTGAAATGGTTGAACTTAAGTCCTGGGTACTTGCTGATGGTGACACTCGGATGGTGGTAATGATGTAGGACCGTGGTGGTGGTGGTGGTGGTGATGGTGGTGTAGGAGCTTGGTGGTGATGATGTAGGACCGTGGTGGTGGTGGAAGCCTGGGAAGTGCACAACATACGGTGAATGCTGTTAACTTTGGGAGCTAAAGGCAGTCTCTCTTATTCATACAACACACACACACTGAAAATATAATTAAGATATATTTTATATACTCAGTTCCCATTTTCTCTCCCATGGACTATTAGCCTATATAGATTGCACATTGTTCCTTTGTCTTATAACCTACAGTACCTGTATCTGTTCTTGTAGGTGTCGGCAGCTTTATTGAGGTACATTATATTAGTTGACTAAATCCATATAGGCCTAAAAGCCGACTGCAGAAGCTACCAAACCAGAGGAATTGTCAAATACAGTTACAGTACCTGGGAAAATGAGCCCGTGACTGTGGCTTGCCCTCTAAAGCTTTCTTCACTTTCTTCTAGCACCCCGCCCACTGTTTCGCGCCAACCGTGGCCTTGAGTTTGGCGCCCTTTCTGGCCAGTGTTGTATCCACCCACCATCTCTCCCCGTCTGTCTCCATCTGACCCTCACTAGGCCTAAACGGGAGTCACACTAGCATTTTTCTCTGGCTACTCTGTTGGCTACTCTGGTCCAGCATCTTCCAAATTATTGTTATTAAATGTTGTATTTACTAAAGATTCAGTTACATCGGTTCAACTACCTTCAGTCTTGTTACCGATATCAGTGCGAGAGTTCTGATAGGTTGTCAGAAAGAGTTGGTGATTAATGTTGCTGAGATAAACACTCGTGTGACTTGACTTTACCACACACCCTCTTCTTGCCTCATTCCTCCTCCCTCATTCATCATTACTTTGTTCCTACTCTTCAAAGCGTGTGTTGTGTATTACAGTATAGGAATTTGGGATTGCATACAATTTTATGCTAGGATTCCAGGATGAAACATTCATATTCAGAATAACTTATGTTGTTATGTCGCATTTGGCACTATTAATGTTTGCCTTTGTTGTATTTGTGTTTTATTATATTTTTATAATTCGCATCTGCCAGAAGACTCCAGCAGTGTTTAAAGTCAATATACAGTAATTCTACGGCAAGGCTTGTATAGTCGGCCACCTACCTCATAATACACAATAACACTAGCCTCCTAAATTTGATCATGGGACAAATTGTTGCACTTTTTATCGATATAAAATAATTACATCTTAGCAATGTAAGGATTTACATGATTAACATAATATTTTGAGTACCAATAATCAAATTATTACAGTTGTTTTTGCACCTCCATTCTCTTTGATTCGTAATTCGTAATTAATTATGTTTTTATCTTTATTAAGCTAATTGTCGGTACTCACATCCGTATATTTCACATACTAATTGTTTGCATTATTATTCTAGTATATTTTACTTGATGTTATAATCCGATTTGAAAAGTGTTCATTCCATCTAGTGGGTGGAGACAGCTATAAACACTGAGACGTAGCTCCACTTATTTGGGTTGTTTGTGTTTATTGTACGAGGTCTTGATACTTTCTGGTCTTTGTCTCCTCTTATTACTGGGATTTCTTTGTCCTGGTATTTATATTTGATCTTGCATTAAATTGGCTTTATATTATATCATTTAACTTCCTATCACTCACTGTGTTTGTTTTAATCCCTTATTATTTATAAATTTATTTAATTATTAGGCATTAAATTATCTCTCTCTCTCTCTCTCTCTCTCTCTCTCTCTCTCTCTCTCTCTCTCTCTCTCTCTCTCTCTCTCTCTCTCTCTCTCTCTCTCTCTCTCTCTCTCTCTCTCTCCCCTTCAATTACATTTGTGTGTTGGCCACATTTGTCCTTCCCCTCTCCCCTCTTCCATCTCTCTTCTCTTGCTGTTCATATCTTCCTGTATTATCTTTGTTTATCTTATCTGTTATTGCTCGCATCTTCCCTTCTAATGTGTTCTCTTGTCTTCACTCCCTCCTCTCGTTTCTTCTTTCCTGTATTGTCTTTGTTATTAATCTCTTATTGTTTGTATCTTCCCTTCTGTATTATGATCTTTTGTCCCATCTCTGCTCTTTTGTTTCTCGTATTCATATCTTCCTTTATTCTTTCTTTATCTTCTCTCTTTCCACATAGCGATTTTGATAATTTAATTTGACTTTATATTGTCCTTGTCCCAATTTTGGTTTGTTTAGTTTGCAAGTTTTACATTTTAATTGTTCGTTTCTTCCCTTCTAACATGTGTTCCTCTTGTGACTCTTAAGCTGCCTTTATTTGATGTTTGTTTCTCTTTCCCTCTCCCGTGCTCTTGCCTTTCACCTATCATCTCTTTGTTTCTCTTTTCTTTGTTCTTCTCGTTGATATTTTTCATCTGAATTCACTTATCTCCCCTCCCCCCTTGCTTATCCCATAATTCCTCTTCGCTCACACAACCTATTATCTCTATCTTGTCATGTCTCTGTATCCTGCCATGCCACATTTACCATCAGCTGTTTGTCAGAGAGAGAGAGAGAGAGAGTGTGTGTGTGAGTGAGTGAGTCTGATTTTGTATGTTTGCGTGAGTAGGTTGAAGGAGTAGGTAGAGAGTGTGTGTGTAATAGGTGGGGGGGGGGGGGGGGGGTAGGGGGGGTAATTGAATGGAAAGAGAGTGTGAGTGTTTTTGTCATGTATCAATCAAGTTGTATTGTCACATACTGTACCTTACCATTCAGGGTTCATCAGAGGTATCTGTGAGTTTACGCGAGGCTATTTGAATATACCGCATGTACAGTATGTATGAATGAATGCATGTATTCCTAGTTCTGCAGTACAGTTTTCAGGCGGCAGATATTTACCAAGTGAAGTTTGATTTTTTTTTTCCTGATATTAAATACTGCACACGATTTCCTGTTTATAATCTTATTTCCTGTCACACATATCACTGAATTATCCAATATTCTACAATGTGGAGTATTTTGAATTACTGTGTGATTATCTACATATTTTTAGCTTATGCCATGGAATTATTATTCAGTTAAAATGCAATAATCATTTACATTAAAAATTATCAAGTAATATATAACTCAGTTTTGTCACAAGCGTTGTAGTTTGGCACCCAATTATATCAACTTTCGGTGTTTTGGATTTTTGCCAAGTTTCCATCTGTCCTTGTTATATATCGCTATCTACTGTATAATTATGTGGGATGCTAATACTGTACTGGAGAGAGAGAGAGAGAGAGAATTATGACTAGTTACAAGGAATAGGTAGTAATCCATTCCAAAGAGAGTAAAAAAGCAAGAAAGATAATGCGAGTCGTGAGTCAGTTGTACTGTCTATAGCCTACTGTAATGATTTACGTGTGATTCGTGTATGTTGCAACCCCCCCCCCCCCCAACATTATCATGATCAGTTTGTCACCCCCATATCTCTCCACACTGATGGAAGTATAATGATAACAGCTGATTACACTGAGCGCCTCACACGCACCATATCAACATTTCCTTCCTCTTTACTAAAGATCATGTAAACTATTTTTATTTTTATTTTATATATTTATTATTTTATATTATTATTTGAAGCATGTAGGTAGAATAATATCCTACGTTATGTCTATCTAGAATTAACTGCTACCAAATGTTATATATACCGGTGTGTATATATATATATATATATATATTTAAGGGGAGGTGTGGTGGAGTGGTCTTGCCACTGGCCTGGTAATCCAAAGGTCCCGGGTTCAAATCCCGATGTATCAATGGGAAGATATTATTGGGATGGAATTTGTGCTGTACCTAGTATCAGTGCATTACCACAAGCCCACCGAAACGTCAATAAAATACCCTCATTGTTCCCTGATTAAATAGCACTGTATGAATATTCCCATATTCAAAATATTCTATAGGGGTGCAATGCCTGGTGAGTTATCTGCTCAACAGGTGGCGTTGTGTGTGTGTAAGTGTGAGAGTCCGAGTGTAGGGGGTGAGACAGTGAAGCACAGGAACGAGGTGGCTTCAGAGATGGGGTCGTTTCGGGCCATGAGTGAGCACCGTGCCTCATGTGAAGGCAAGATGGCAGGTGCTCGTTGTACTCTATGTGCTTCACATATCTCACTCCCTAGACTGGAACAAGACCTCACAGGCTTCACTGTTCATTGTAAAGCGGTGAATGTTAAGGCTCTCAGCCTATGCCCGAGAGGAAGTAAGTTGGAATATAGAAAAAAAATATATATATATATATATATATATATATATATATATATATATATATATATATATATACAGTTATACACACACACATATACACGCACACTTATTCATATTACGGTTTTCCATGAAATTTGAATACACAAAAAGATGAACAGTTGAACCGGAAGGAAAAAGCTGCCGTAAATGTAATCCGGTATGTGTATACTGTAGAGTAGTTTAATAATGCCAACACTACTGTATAGTGGTGGTGTAGTGAGAGAACCTAAACTGTCTGTGTCCCTGTGTGGCACCATAGATAATAAGCATTAACACGTCGTTATCAACCCGGGGTGACGGAGACGTATGACTGGCAATAGTAATCCTGTAGTAAGACTGAGTGGCCAGCTTTTTGTTTGAACGCCATTTTGGTGCCTCAATTATCAAAGAGCGAGGTTCAGTGGGTTTTACATTTTATAATCACATACCCTAGAATGTATATTCATATACCAAACTATATACTGTATCCTCTACCAGTATTCACAAATATTTCTATGGACATGGAGATACTTGAGTGTAAAACGAGGAAAATATTATCAGTGGCACCAAGATGGTTGAGGTTGGCCGATCTCTGTTACAATAGAGTTCCTTGACTGGCACTGGGAGGGTTCATTGAATGTTTATTCAAAGTCACTTTACCCATAAACCTCTTGCTGATTAGCCAATACCTAACATGAATGGAGGAAGGAAAATATAAAACAAAACAAGAAGGTCCATGTGCTTAAAGGCATCCTCCATTCATAAAATGTTTGTAACTGGATTAAAATGGTTGTAGGTTGTAATTTATTGGAAATCAACTCCAAGGAAGTGAATTCCAGAGAGTAGTAGTTCTGGGAATAAATGAATTTTTATAAGTAGAAGTTGTGGAAGAGAGAGCTTGAATTCATGGGCATTTTCCACCTTCCAGCTGCTCTAGTATTGTGGGGAAAATTGCAAAGAGGTGCCAAAATTGAAAAAGTTCCTCAGAACCTACCCTGCCCTTCTCTTCCCTAATCACAATATTATCTAAACCAAATCTAACCTATCCTAATTGACTTGAAAGCGTAACCAAAACAAATCCGATTAGCCAATACTTAACATAATCTAATCTACCCTACCCTTCTCTTTCCTAATCCTAACCGAATGTAAACTAAATCTAACCTATCTTAACCCCTTCAGACTCATATGACACAGAGGTTGCCAGATTAGCAATAAGAAATAGAGTTCTCTCACTCTTATAATTACCTCTCCAAAATTAGTTTTCTGCCCACAGCTAACTCAAAGACAACTGCAACTAAACTAAAGGTTTCTAAATACCCCTGATGGTACCAAAGGCTTTAAAATATCCCTAATCGGCTCAAAATCGCGTCATATGTCGGAGAGGGTTAACTGACATGACAGTGTGACCAAAACATCTCGAGTGTGTGAACAGACTCATTGGCGATAAGACCTATTACTCATAAAGGGTGGGCGGATTTGGAACTTTATCTGCCCAACCTTGATACTATAAGCATTTTTATATCAGGCTCTTGGAAGATGAAAAGATAAAAGTTTGATTTGGTGGATTACAAGTAAACCAGTACCGTATATATAATATTTGGTGGATTACAAGTAAACCAGTACCGTATATATAATTTGGTGGATTACAAGTAAACCAGTACCGTATATATAATATTTGGTGGATTACAAGTAAACCAGTACCGTATATATAATATTTGGTGGATTACAAGTAAACCAGTACCGTATATATAATATTTTCTAGGTACTGTACCGGTATATCATTTGGCAGGATATGACCGATCAGTTAATTTGTTGCATACATGTAGTAACTGGTTTATAGATTCTTGGAGGATGTGATTATACTGTAAATATCGGTACTTTGTGGACTTTTTAGCATCTCTTATTTGTGTTGTGGCAGATGCAGATAAAGAACTGGTTTAAAGGAGCTTTTAAATATACAGTAGTTGGTTGAAATCTTCGCTGGGCAGTGAAACTTGTGGCATTACTGTATTATTTTCTCGGATGTGAATAATATAATGGGTGTTTCTATATTTCTTTAGCAGATTGGAATACATGCACAGTATATGGATACTTTATTTGAATGTGACAGTGCAACCAATAACTACCTCATTGATGATAATACGAGACTAAAAACTGTTGATAATTATTGGTATGTGACAGATCAGTGCAGAGTTAGTGTTACCAATATTTATGTGACAGAACAAAGCAGTGAAGCAACTACATATGTGATCAATTAAACCAAAGCTACCTCAGATAGTATACTTAATTTTTTTAGCATTGTTCAAATTCACTTAGTTAACTATTTACAATTAATGTTGAACGTTGATTTTAACTCGACTATTTGTTTCTTTAGTAGTAGAGATAACCATTATCCAAATTGACTTATTCTCATTTAGTGAAATGTGAAGTGAAACCAACATACTACCTCAAGAATTTATCTAATGCCGTGAATCACCATCCTAAACTGTGAACTCAACCAGTGCCTTGCAGTGCCTTTAGTCAGTGCTTTAAGATATCTTATACCTTGGCATCACAAGCAGGATCAAGTGCATTAATATTGCTTGTACACTTGGGACCACCAGCAGACTCAAGCCATCAAGATCATAAGTAGTGTTTTATATGTGGGAGACAGCCAAGATGGTATTGATGGGTATTCTCAAGCCTACACTCTTTCAGGTAAACAACTTTGGAAGGATTGGCTTATCGGTAGTGGTATACTGTACTTTGTGTATGAAATATTTATGTAAGTCTAAGTACCGTAAATATAAACAAATATTACTGATACTAATTGTATTATTAGGGATACCAGTATTAACTATTGATTGTTATTAATACTGTACAGTATGTATAGTATAATTTGTTTACAGAATTGTATTATCTGAGGCTGTAGCCCTGTACAAACAGATTAAAACGGTTACCAACAAAGCAACATCTTGCGTAATGTCAAAAGGAACATTATATTTGGCATTCCTCTGAGCGCAATACAGTATACAGCAACAGTCGTCGGTGATGGTTGGAAGCTGATTATTCTTTTTATGTACTAAAGCTTGTTGCCAGATTTTAAATCTGACTGAACAGTTCATCAGTGATATTTTTGCATAATACAGTAGCAACTCCAAACAATTTGCAGTTGACATTTAGGTTTGTGGGGTTCATTCACCTTTTGACTTCTTAACTTAGTGCTTACAATTTGAGATTATTGAATAGAGTTTTGATCATAGTTTTATCCTTGTGTCAATAAGATTACACTAATTTTTCTTACATTATAGCTACCTGTTGATGATTGTATTCATTTTAGGAAAAACATTTCCAAGAGGGTTAATGGTTACGTAGAGGTCCTACCTAAGCCGAATAAAATAGTCTGCAGGTAGCTAAAATATGACAAAATTGGCAAAACGCATACTGTTCGCCATGTTATTTCTATATAGAATTACGCAGTGAAGAATATTGTGAGCTCCTTGAACCTTCCAGTAGGTAAGGATTAGTGTTAAGTCTACCTCTGTGCTCCTAGAACAATGATAATACTTGGGGTGGTTAGGGTAACATTATATTATTACAATGGCTGGACAACTCGAATAGTACACCATTTCAACCAGTAGATCTCAAACCATGCTAACTCAATCAATACTGAAAGGTTAGTTTGAGACTGTTTTATGGCACTGGTTTAGTTAATCCAGGTTGAATTGATATAAATTTGAGATTTGCTGGTTGGAATGTCATAGAGAGGTTGAGTTGTCTGTGAACCTATATTACAAATTATAAAAGCCACTTGAGCTGTGTTGACATCAGCCAAATAATTATACCCCAGGCCATGTTCAGCAGCCTTTCTAAGAAAAATCTGATATAAAAGCATTACAGTCGACCCTCGATTTAACGGACTAATAGGGGGGAGACGGTGTCCGTAGCTGGAAATTTGCCTTCGGACTTCGCCGATTTAGCCCTAATATGCCTCGAAAATTAAGATTTTTAACTTTCCGGATGTTTTTATGTCTTTCCTTACATGTTGCACATAAAAATACAGTTTTTTTAACCCTTCCTACCCGGTCTGCCTTAGGTAAGGACAGCACGAAAGAAGGGCCGCTACCCGGTATGCCTTATCTAAGGCATGAGCTTATTAGCCTAATTAAGCTTGGTCTGAACGCCGTGCGTACGACGTATGTCAACAAACCCAAGCGTTCGTCACCGCACCTCCGAAAACAAGAAGGAGAAGACTCCTCAATGTTATTGTTCTGACGTCATGACGAAATTAGTGTCTAAAAAGCCCCCATATTGGCAACATCTCTGCAATATTGGCTCCACTGAAATCGTCATCACAACTGAACCAGTTGACTTACAGAGCTCTACTCAATGCCAAAATACAGATTGCAACCGCACTACGATTATAGATGAGTGGGAAAGTTCTAGCAGTGAAAATAAACATAAATACGGTAGCCTAGGCCTAGACGTTTTTCAGCCATTTCGCCCGGGTAGGGGCGACCGTCATTGGGTAAGACAGCCCGGGGAGAAAGGGTTAATAAAAATGTTCTTGCATTACCGAGATAAATAAATAAAAACCATAGAAATACAGGGGTTTGCCGGGAAACTGGTGCGCCGCGCCAGCCAATTACCGGACTTTTTTTCGAGCAACGGACTTTGTCTGTTGATGGGTCTATTGTCCGGCTACGGACAGAGTCCGTTAAATCCGAAATCCGTTGTATCTGGGTCCGTTAAATCGAGGGTTGACTGTAGTTAGATATACCCAGGATAACAAGCTTAACCCACAGAACCCCAGCGATGCAGCGTTTGCGTCCAAAATGTATGTACAGTAATGTTAAACCCCAGCGACGCATAAGGTGCGTCCTGGTTAATTACTCCCGTCCTATGGCACCTAGAGGGCTCAGATTTGTATGGGAACTGTGTAAAAATCCCACGCAACAATGCCGATGGTTGAAAACTAAGTCCAACCGTGTGCGTGTGAGTGCACAAAAACCTGTTTTTGCTTACCCATTTCCCCATGTTAATTCCGACTTTCGGGCGCACCGTAGGACCCCTTAATGGCCTAGGGGATCATTTTTTTGTGGGTTTTCCTTCATTTCTAACCCATTCCTGGTGTTTTCTGGATTTTATTTTATTTTTGTACAACCTGCTGGTCCTGGGGTGTACATTTATTATTAATTAGCTGGTGCTCAGTGGGTTAAAGAAGAATGCCTTTAAAGATTTAGTAAATATACAGTATAGCTACTGTATGTATAATCTTTACCTCATTACAAGGCTGGAGCAGAATTTGTTTATGTTCAAGCAAAGACAAATCTACATTTAATTTTTATCTTTCAACAGGAATATGACAAGTTCAGCCATGACCGACGTGGGAGGGACGCCACCCGGAAGCTGCTATTGTCGCCCTCCCACAGCAGCCACAACCACCACCACCACCTCCTACACCCCGGGGGAGAGCGACGGAGCAGCTCAAACGGTGCCGCCAACCCCATGTGTCAGCCCCCGCCCACCGACATCTACCTCTGTGACAAGTGTGAGAGCGAGTTCTACAGCCTACGGGAAGTACAGGTAAGTTGTTACAAGGTTATACAGTAAAACAGGTTACGGTATAAAGCCACGACAATTGTGGTTTGTTTAAGAGTTGAATGATTATGATAGGAATAACATAGACATGAAATTGCATTTTGTCAATTTATCAATTCCAAAGACTTGAACTTTACATATATTAAAAAAAATAATGTAAAATATTGGCAGTTATTCCTTATGGTATTTACAAAATCACTAGCATTGTTGTTAATACAATACAGTAGTATGTTTCTGTTAAGTGATATCATACAGTACATTAATAATGTATCATTGCTTTACTATGTTATAAAGTTGTAATATGCTTCAAAATAAGAGATACAATTGAAGGTGATTATAGTCTATATTTAAATTTGATTATAGCCTCTAATGGTGTGTCGTATGTGGATTGTAGAACTGTCACTTACAAGTTATTGTTATCAGGGTCAGTAAAGGATCTCGACTTCATGGTCTTATATAATATATTAGACATAAAAACATAAAGTTGACTATACAGTAAACCCCCATAAAACATAAAGTTGACTATACAGTAAACCCCCATTATTTCGGACTTTTTTTATATTTTTTACTCGGAAACCCGTACTTCTCGGAATGGCATAGGAATCTCGGAGGTGTCCCTGTATATCTCGGCAATTTCCGAGTTGGACGGGATTTGTGTCCGGTTGACAGTGTTCTCTCACTCGATTTTAAGTGGTTTTAGGACGAATTCAAGCCTGTGCCTTATAACTATTGTGTTAGTATTAATTATTATGTACTGACAACATAATAATGTTCGTATTTGTCATATATATTGATGAATTTCACATGCAATGATGTAATTCGGACATCTCGGAAAATCGGAAATTTCGGAAGTGGTCTCCCCCCCCAATTAGTCAGAGATAATGAGGGTTTACTGTACATGTATTTGGTTTGTCGACAATGCTAGGTAATTTATTTTATTCTTTACTTTTGAGGCTATAACAAAAAACAAAATTTGTTCCCCAGAATCACGAGCGTCACTGTTGTGGAGACGCACCGCCCTCACCCACTGTACCCTCCCCTGAACCTGAACCAGTGGAAGAGGACCCACAGCCGGACGAACAGGTCAGTCTTTGAGGGAATAGTCCTACACTTTGGTTCAATGTTTTACTTTTAACTACACCTTTAAAATTGGTTCACTGTTATGCTTTTAACCACCTTTAAAATTGGTTCACGGTCATACTTTTACCTACGCCTTTAAATTCATGTTCGAAGTTGCAGTTTTTATGCAGTCATATAATTATTCACAAGCATACATTTATCTTCACATTCACACATTCTTTCATACATTCTCCAAAAGCAACAGCTACATAAATTAAATATTCACTCAAAATTATCTTCAAGATTAATGTTGTATTCAATGAAACATTAAATAAATCATATAGCAGTACTAATGTTCACAACAATTATCTTCACAAATACTGTACACATTGTCATACACATTCTCAAAAGTCACACATTTATCTTCACATTAACACATTCCTGTTGAGTCACACAGATATGATGAGGTGAGGTATAATAGCTTTGATTCACACGCTCACACTTATACACTCCCTTTTCAGTCACACTCATATACATACATACATACATAACATTTTAAGACTGAGTGTTCCACACATAAGTGCAGTTTCAGTCTCTTGTCCTAATGGCGGTGTTCCAGGCAACCCTGTTAAGGGCTGCTTCACTTGTCAAGTTCTTGGATTTGAGATCGGCGCGTATAGTCCGATCCCAGGTCTTCCTCAGTCCACCCCTTGGTGCAGCTCCCTCCACAATCACAGACCTGCATTTTTTCACCCAATTTTGTTCATCCATTCTCTCCACATGTCCATACCATCCCAGTCTACTTGTACGCATCACCTCGCTAATACTCTTTATACCTAAACGTCTCCTCAGCTCAGCATTTGTTATTCTACCCTATAGCCTGGCCCCACACATCCATCTCACCATTCTCATATCATTACGCTCCATTCTGTTGACATCCTCTACTTTAACGGCCCATGTTTCTGAGGCATACGTTATTGCACTTCTAACACAGGAGGCATACACCTTTCCCTTCAGGGGGAGAGGCATTCTTTTCATGGTCAGGATTGGCATCAATTCTCTGAACTTCCCCCAGCCACACCTAATTCTAGCAACAGTGGCAGCCTCGGCCCCACCACCGGCAGAGATGGTATCTCCTAGGTAATAAAACTTGTTCACCAGCTCCAAAGACTCATTTCCAAAATTCACAGCCACAGGATCATCACTTAACACAAGCTCGCCTTTGCACACCACGCACTCAAATTTCTCTATTTCTGACTTATCCTTCGGCAGGGGCCCCTTTATTCTACTACAGCGCTTACTCCCATGGTGTACCCAACATCGACAGATGCTACATTGAATTGAGTTAATGCCCACTCCCTTTCCACACACTGCACATGGGTATGCACCGCTCTTTTCCACATTGCCTCGTCTCAAACTACAATGCATAACCTTGGTTTTGTCTCTTAAACCCTTGCTCGCCATGCCCTCTCTCCACTCTCTGAATTTGGCCTCAGCATCCTGCATACTGTCAGCTATTAGGACTAAATCGTCTGCATAAAACAGTTCCAACGGGAGTCCGCCTCTAAAAACTCTAGACAGCGCCTCCAAGACCATAATAAAGAGGAGGAGGCTTAACACTGAACCCTGATGGACTCCAACACGGACTGCGAACTCATCACTCAGTACACCCTTCACCCTCACCGAACTTCGCGAATCCTCATACATCTTCATTATCACACGCACCAGCCACTCTTCCACACCAAGTTTCCTCATAGCCCACTGTACAACATCTCTAGGTACCCTATCAAAGGCCTTCTCCAGGTCCACAAACACAAAGTAAAGATCCCTACAACTATCGTTTGTCATTCAGTATTTATTACAGTACAAAATATAGTGAAGCCAATTATTGTAGAGGCTAACGGGAGAGTGGTGACCGAGTGAAACATTGATGTATTTTTCTGTTTGATTATTTTTCTGTCTTATCATTCTCTTCTTAGTCAGTCAGTAATGTCAAAACATTTTATGTAGCTTCCAAACACATACATTATATTTCAATGTTTAAAGTAATATTATAAGACAGAGCCCATTATATTTCAATTTTCAAAGTAATATTATAAGACAAAGCCCATTAAATCATAATTTTTTTTGCTTTGGCTCTTCAACTCTCATATCTTTCATGCATAACAATTTTAGGGACTTCAGGATTTTAGTTAATGTTTTGTTTATGTTCAACATGTATTTATGTTACATTAACAGATTAACTTGCTTATGTAGTAATGTACACCCTATGTGGTGGATTGTGTTCTTTTATTTAATAATTTTCATTTTAGTAAGCGTTGTTTCCACATAGCGATTTTGATAATTTAATTTGACTTTATATTGTCCTTGTCCCAATTTTGGTTTGTTTAGTTTGCAAGTTTTACATTTTAATTGTTATGTTACATTGTTGAGTTACATTTTATTGGTTAAACCTGCTAAACATTGAGTGAAATTAAAGTGTTGAGTTATATTTTATTGGTTAAACCTGCTAAACATTGAGTGAAATTAAAGTGTATAATATTATTTCCCCAGATCCCGTTCTTGGCGTACTTCAAGCTGCGCCCTGCTGAACACACGGGTCTGGAGCCATACACATCCCCTCGTAAACGTACCCCTAGTAGCCCCCCCAGACGCCTCCTTCCGGGACCACTCTACCCTCGCTATGAGTCTGTACCACTAACATCACCACTGGGCAGGTCCGTCTTGTACAGTTACTGTAGTCAGTTTAGTTTAAGCTGCCCAGAAATTGGCTTGTTCCCATCTTAATTATTGATCTAGTATGTGTTTATAGCCAAATATGTTGATAAGTGCACAGAATTGGCAGTAATATGATGCAGAGATAGTAGTCTCTCATTTGTTCATTAGTTATCGAGAAATAAGGTGCTATGAGAGTAAAGTTTCCGCCAAATTAAACAAAAGTTCTAAGTCACTCAGAGCCCATTTATTTGTATTTGTCCCAGTTTTGGTTTGTTTAGTTTGCAAGTTTTACATTGTAATTCAAAACATTTACGACTTCGCATCTCCCTACAACTGTTTAGCCTGGCATACACCTCAGTTCAGCTTGGCATGTCTCATTACCACACAGGCCAGTTTAAGCTTGTGTGGGATTGGTTTGATGGTTTGTGCAGGTATTAATTAAGGAACACCCCGTTCTTAACATTAATCGTCCATTACAAATCCCAAGGCACTACAATAAACTAATGAAAGCATATAATCCTCCCGGGATTCGAACTCGGGACACCACACCCAGGCCTGTACAAACCGTCAAACCACCCACAAATGCTCAAACCCAGGCCTGTAGACACCATCAAACCACCCACAAATGCTCAAACTTAGCTTCGTATTGGCCTGAGCAATATTGGGCCTGGCATGCTGAACTGAGCGTGTATCCGGTTACATATTGACAGCTGACAATATACAGGTACTCTGGTGCCAGTAATACTAAAAATATGTTCTACTTGAATAGTACCTTATGAATGCCTAATTATTCTATGGTATTCATGACGTGATTGGGCCTGAGTAAATAGAAAATAGTAAATAGAAATTCATGACTCCAACCTATTGTAACTTGAGAGTGCTGGAGCAAACGGGCTGTTAATTCCATACACATTTACTACGACTCTTCCCAAATAATACGTATATCAGTTTGATTATTCAGGGTTTAGGGTCGGATTTCTAGGCTTACAATAATGAGTGGGACAGTTGTAACTTTGAAAATATTGTATAATCTGTTTCATCGTCATAAGTTGCTCACACTTCGTAACTTTAAAAATGAGAATAGTAATTGTGTAAGTTTAGGGTTTTATATACAGTATATATTTTAACAATTGCTATGTATTCACATTTGAGAGAAGTAAATTCAAGTTGATTAGCTGGATTCAGTGGTTGACTTGGTCGTTAACCGAGTCTCAAATGTGCACATTTCCGTGAGTTGTTTAAATTGCCAGTCGTGCGCCTTACCTATAAAGTGATTTTTTGTTTATCTCTCAACTCCGAAGGCTCCTGTTCACCATCCAGTTACATTACTCCGAGGTCCATATAACACACCTCCTACTATCATGTTTTTTTAACTGCCCCTACATGCCCCATTCTCCACATATCATACTTGCAGAGATTCACTATCTTACCACATATCACTCCTTCATGTCCCACCCTCTGCATTTCATACATAGTTGAATACATAATTATTTACCTTTAACTTTATCTACAATTACCATACCAGCTATTACCCTCCATGTATCACAGTTGAATGTATTTTTTACTTTCACCTCTTTTTGCAGGTTTTTGATAAGCAACTCCAAGTTCCGCAACAAGTACCAGGTGACGCAACATTCCGTCATGAGGTACGAGCGCCACATGCCCGCCACTCCCAACACCGACACCATCAACTTCAAGGAGAGGTTGGTTATTTTATATACCGGTATATAGATATTTATTTATTATTACTTTTATATATACTGTATACAGTATACTGTATATATATATATATATTACCGGTATATACAGGTACTGTATATATACTGTATATATATATATACTGTATATGAGAAGTAGTGGAGGAGGAGGTGGGGATCAGAAGGTCAGAAGTGTGGGAAGCCATGAAAAGAGTGAAGTTGGGGAAAGCACCAGGAACAGATGAAGTGTGTGGGGAAATGTTGAGGTATGGTGGTGAGATAGTGATAGAATGGGTATGGAAAATGTGCAAACTAGCATGGGAGAAGGGGAGTGCACCCGATGACTGGAAGACTGGCATAATAGTCCCTCTATATAAGGGCAAAGGGGAAAGAGGCGTGTGTGGTAACCACCGAGGAATATGTCTTCTAAGCGTAGTAGGGAAGGTATACAGTAGGGTAGTGATTGAGAGAGTGAGAGTGAGAACGGAGAAATGGATAGGCGACGAGCAGGGAGGTTTTCGGAAGGGAAGAGGATGTGTAGATCAGATTATTACCCTGAATTGTGTTGTGGAGAAGTATCTGGAGAAGAAACAAAAGGTGTATGTTGCCTTTATGGACTTGGAGAAGGCCTATGACAGAGTGGATGGAGAAGGTTTGTGGAAAGTACTTAGAATATACGGAGTAGAGGGCAAGTTGCTGAAAGCAGTGAAGAGCATGTATGAGGGTGCAAAGGCGGCAGTACGTGTGGAGAGTGAGCAGAGCGAGTTCTTTGACCTGAATGTTGGTTTGAAACGGGGGGGTGTGATGTCCCCGTGGTTGTTTACTGTATATATGGATGGAGTCGAAAGAAATACTATCAAGAGCAGTGGATTTTGGTGTATCGCTGAAAAGGGAGGGAATTGAGTGGAAGCTACCTATACTGCTGTTTGCAGATGATACAGTTCTGATGAGTGATAATGAATGGGAGTTGCAGGGTCTGGTAAATGAGTTTGGAACATTGTGCGAAAAACGGGAAGGTAAATGCGGGGAAGAGCAAGGTTATGGTCTTCGAAATGGGTGAAGTCACAGAGTGTGAGGTGAAGCTGAACGGTCAGGCTATGGAGATCGTCAACTCTTTTAAGTATCTGGGCAGTGTGTTGAGTAAAGATGGGACTATGGATGAAGAAGTGCGGGAGAGGGTACAACAGGGGAAGAGGGTTGTAGGAACGCTAAAAGCAGTAACAAGAAATAGGGTGGTCAGTATGGAAGTGAAGAAGTCCTTGCATGACAGTGTGGTAATCCCGACACTGACTTACGGAAGCGAAGCATGGATGTTGGTTGAGAGACTCAGACCAAGAGTGAGAGCAGTGGAAATGAATTACTTAAGGAGTGCGTGCGGAGTTACATGGAGGGATAGACAGACTAATGAGGAAGTAAGAAGGAGGTGTGGTGTGGAGGTACGGTAGATGTGCTGGAAAGTGTGAAAAGGAACAACTTGAGATGGTTCGGCCATATGGAACGTATGGAAAGCGAGAGAATGACTAAGAGGGTGTACGAGAGCGAGGTGGAGGGACAGAGAGGGAGAGGTAGACCGAATGAGAGGTGGAAGGATGGAGTGAGGAAGTACATGAACGAAGGCGGTGCTGGTTGGGGGGAGGGGCGTCGACTGACTGGGGACGGAGGTGCATGGGGGCGGTTCGTTCGTGGCCACCCCTTCGGGGATCACGGCGTCAGGCAATAGATAGATAGATAGATAGATAGATATACATACATACATACATACATACATACAGTATATATATACTGTATATATAGGGTACGATGCCCAATGCAGACGTAAAATTGGGAAAGGGATGTTGTGAAAGTCAAGGGGATACTGGATTACTTAGACGAGGGTTATGGATGGGTAAAAGAACTGGAGGAGGTGAGAAGGTTAGGAAAATATAAGAAGGGCGAGATGAGACCACTAAGAGTGGAACTAAAGTTTAGATCAACAGCAGAAGCAGTAGCCAATGTGAGCTGGAAATTAAATTCGACAGAGCTGAATCATATAAGGGTAAAAAAGGACCTAAGTGTAGAAGAACGAGAACAGGTAAGGGAACTACAAGCTAAGGCTGATGAAGAGAATGGAAAGTTGTCTGAAGAGCAAAAGAAGATTTTTTTTTGGAGAATAAGGGAAGGGCAATTAAGGAAGTGGTACATCAGGAGCCACCAAGAACCAAAAGTAAGAGGAGTGATAGGGAAAGAGGCAGAGAGACAAGTACCAAGTCAAAGCAAGGAGACGGAGCGAGAGATAATGCAGGGAGCAGGGGACCGGAGAGAGAGCCAGGATATGGTGGAGAAGGTGGAACAGAGGGAGAGAGGGGGTGGGGGAGGTTGTGGAGGGGAGGGGGGGGGAGGAGAATAGAATTAGCAGGGGAGGTGGAGCTAGGTCAGGGAAGGGATGGAGGAGGAGGTGAACCTGGTAGAGAGGGAAGAGAAACAAGGAGGTGGATTCAAATATACTGTGCTACTACACTAATATAGATGGAATAAACAGTAAAAAGGTAGAGTTAGATGATATATTAAGAAAAGATCAACCACAGATAGTCTGTTTGACGGAGACAAAGCTGAACCAGGACTTTGACAGCAACATAGTGTTTAGTGAAGGATATAATATATGGAGATATGATAGAAAGGGTAAAAGGGGAGGTGGAGTGGCAGTATTAGTTAAGAACCCTATGACAGCAAAGCACGTGGAGTTAAATAATGACAACGCAGAAATAATGGCAGTTGAACTCAATGATATAGAAGGAAAAAAGCTAGACATTGCAGTAGCTTACATGCCACCAAAGACCAGAGCATGGAGGGAGTTTGAGTTTGAGGAGATGGTCGAGGATATAATTCAGTCGTTGAGAAGATTGCTTTTAAGGAAGAATCGATTGATCTTGGTAGGAGATTTCAACTGTAGTGAGGTTGATTGGGAATCGGGAGATGCAGGGCCAAATCAGAGATCTTTGGGAAGTCGGCTAGTAGAGTTGGTTACGGAAAATGTACTTGCACAACATGTGAAGGAAAATACTAGAATGAGAGGTAATAACGAACCTTCTAAACTCGATCTGATTTTTACAAAAGATCCTCACGAAATTAGTGATATAAACTATCTATGTCCTGTAGGTAAAAGTTATCACCTATTACTAAAATGGAAGTTGACCTCGAGTAATGCCAATAGATTAGACAATAGCTATATAAATGACAGATTAAATTATACTAAAGCTGATTATGTATCCTTGAAAAGATATTTAGAGAGAGTAGATTGGGATCTTATTTTGAAGGAACAAGACGTACTGTACAAGGTAAATATAGTAGATTCCTCGAAATTTATAGAGAAGGAAGCAATCTGTTTGTCCCAAGATATAAAACTGGAAATTTTACTAAGCAGAAAGAATGGTTTAATTTGAAATGCAAAAGAGCTTTGGGTAGGCGTGATGCAGCTTGGGCTAGATTAAGAAGAAGGAACATTGAGAGTAATCGGAATAAATATAAACAGGAGAGGAATAGATATGTTAACATTATTAGTCAAGTTAAAATGAACTATGTGAAGAACATAGTAAATAAATGTGAAAGTGACTCTAGATTATTTTATAAATATATAAACACTAAGTTGAAGGTAAAGAAACAAATTACTAAATTAAGAGTTGATGCTAGGACGTATGAAAATGTATCGGACATGTGCGAGGTAATGAATAACAAATTGGGGTCAGTTTTTACTGGAGAGGAAAGTTTTGACGAACCACAGGCGGGAGTACTGGAGAGTGGTCTTAGTAAGATTGAAATAACTAGAGATGAGCTGTTATCTGCGATGAGAGGACTTGAAGTAAGGAAAGCTATGGGACCGGATGAAGTGTCTGCCTGGGTTTTAAAGGAGTGTGCAGAGCAATTAGTGGAGCCAGTGAGGGACATAATTCAAGCTTCCTTAGATAAAGGACAGGTTCCTGTTGAATGGAAAAGAGCTAATATCATTCCGATATACAAGAATGGAAACCGTGTGGACCCTTTAAACTATAGACCAGTTTCACTTACTAGTATTGTGTGCAAGATTTGTGAAAAGCTAATTAGGAAGAGATGGATGAAAATGTTGGAGAGAAAGAAGATAATAACCCCAAAGCAATTTGGATTCAGAGAAGGGACATCTTGTGTTACCAGTTTGCTATGTTATTACAGTAGGGTGATAGATGTACTCCAAGAAAGAGGTGGATGGGTGGACTGCGTCTACTTAGACCTTTCCAAAGCATTCGATAAGGTACCACATAGAGATTGTTATCTAAGCAGACGCTAGGATGTGTCGGGGGGGAGTTTGCTGAAATGGATGGAGAGCTATTTAACAGATAGGGAAATGAGGACCAACATTAGAGGACTTACTCATCGTGGAGGAAAGTTGAGAGTAGTGTGCCGCAGGGATCTGTGTTGGCACCTCTCATGTTCCTTATGTACGTGAATGACCTGCCGATAGGCATAAACTCCTACATGTCAATGTTTGCAGATGACGTAAAAATTATGAGACAAATAACAAATAAAAGTAGTTGTGAGGAGCTGCAAGGGGATTTAGATAAAATATACAAATGGAGCACCAAGTGGAAAATGAAATTTAATATAAGTAAATGCCATGTGTTAAATATGGGAAGAAGTGTGAATAGACCAAATTGGGAGTACAGGATGGGAGATAATATAATTAGCAAGGCCGAAAAAGAAATGGATTTAGGGTTGATTATACAAGATAACTTGTCGCCAGAGAAACATATTAACAAGCTGTTTAGTGGAATGTATGCAATGGCCGGGAATATGAAAGTTGCTCTGAACTACTTGGATGAGACCATGGTAGCGAAAATTATAAAAAGTATGATTAGACCAAGATTGGAGTATGCAGCAGTGGTGTGGTCCCCGCATCTAAAGAAGCATATTCACAAGTTAGAAAGAATCCAGAGAGCAGTTACTAGATTGGTTCCAAGTCTCAGAGAACTGCCATATGAAGGGAGGCTAGACAAATTAAATCTACCGAGTCTAAAAGAGAGGAGAGAGAGGGGAGACATGATAATGATGTACAAATGCACCCGAGGGCTGGAGAGGCTGGATAGGAAGGATATATTAATTATGGATACAGGAATAACTAGAGGCCACAGCTACAAAGTAAAGACCTACCTGCAAGAACGATATCAGGAAGTTTAGCTTCCCCTATAGATGTATTGACAAATGGAATAGGCTGGTGGAGGAGGTGGTAGGGGCAAGGAACATCCATATTTTCAAGAAAAAATTGGATGAAAGTAGACTGAGAGACGGGACAACACGAGCTTAGCTCAACTCCTGTTGTTGTTGTTGTTCCCTAAGCTGCCTGGCCGAACAGCCCCGAGTCCCTGAGGAATGCCATGGCCACGATCGGGCTTTCCCACAGAGCTCTCATTGAGTGTAGATTGTGTTGTTGGCGTAAGTGGTTGTGTGAAATGCAGTCTTCTATGATGTGTTTAATGGTATGGGGTGCTGTGTTACATCCCGGGCAGGCGTCGACAACGGAGTCATCCAGTCTCTTCTGATAGCTCAGGAGAGCTGGATGGTGTCTGCATCTCAGCCTGGCCAGGTGGACTCTGTCCTCGCGAGGAAGGGAGGATTCGGAAGGATGGATTTCGGGAGGTCGTGCATGCAGCTGCGTGTTGTCTGTGAGTGAGTGGGTGGATCGGTGAGAGATAGGAGTATGGATGTGCTTCTGGAAGGTACGGTAAATACAATTAGGTAAATACTTATTTTTTTTGTCGAGTTGCTTCTGTCAGCCTATAACAGATTGGAAACTGAGAGTAGGGGGGATAAATAGCAAAATGTTTATATTTTTAAAGAATATCAACAAAAATGTTGTACCTGTTCTTATTTAAGAGTGAGAAGACAAATAAGACATGCGTCTCCTTTTTATCACAAAACCCTAAAAAGACGCACCTGGACCTAAGGAGACGCAGAAGTGTTTAAATCACAAAAATTATATAAGTATTAACCTCATTGGTACTTGAAAGAAAGCATGGTACTTTGGGTTGTAAGTTTACAATGCTTAGACAACAAAACTGACTGACATAGGCCATATAATTCATATTATTAAATAGGCAGATAATATAACTTAACATACTAATTTGCTAATTATAGGCCATTACCAAAATAGTTTAGAGGGTGCAGGGAAGTTATACATGGTCAAAAGGTAAGGTAATTAGCCATACCTGTATCTGTCAGCAAGAGGCTAACCCCATACAAGTGCTTTATGTTGGAAGGTAAAGGGCGGGCAATAAGAGAGGTGTTGAATTGGTAATGATAATATAAATGGTTGTAGAGTAATAGTTTCTTTAAAGAGAAAATCAGCAAGGTGTATATTAATCACCACCCATAACGAGGGGCGTCGCGCTCCTTGGTGCCGCTAGAAGAGTGGCGAACACATCAAAAGGTATGGAACATTAATGCGAATTTGAGGTTTAAATCTAGTGCCACTCGCCCTCCCATGCATATTTGGTGCTAATACGCCTGTTTTATGCCTGCTTAGCTCTGTAAATAATAAACGCTCAATAACCAACCAAATATCATGATCATGTACCTTCATTCAGCTTGAAAATGGTAAAAACTAAAACTTTCTGGGTAGTCTGGTAGATATGTGAGCAACTCAAAAGCAATGACAACTTTTTAGGTTAGTACTTGAATGTGTGTGTGTGTGTGTGTGTGTGGTGTGTGCGTGCGTGTGCGTGTGTGTGTGTGTGTGTGCGTGTCAATGGCGTGGCCGGGGGTGAGACGATACACTCAGTCTGACTGACAAAGGCAAGAGTTGGGCTCATTCATGTTGCCACTCTATCGAGCGATAAGGAGGGAAGTTGGGGAAATGGTGGAGGAAATGGTGGGGGAAAGTAGGGAGAGGCATGAGGGGGGTGGGGGGCTACAAAAAATTTTGAATGTGTAGCGAAAAAATGCTTGATTCGATTCCGATGTGATACGAGGGGGAAAGAGGTGCGTCTCCTTAGGTCCAGCAAAAATTATTTAGTCCAAAAGAGACGCATTTTTCAAATTGATGCCATACCACACTGGTAGACAGCAGGGTTGTTGATTTTTTTGATTTAAATTTTTTTTTTTTTTTTTTTTTTTTTTAAATATATGTACAGTATACATATATTTGTTTGTAAATTTAAAAGCTATCAGTTATTTGTGTTACTACATAATGTACCAGTATCTTAAAATGAACCAATGCCTACACAAACTTATGAAAGCATGATAAATCTTCAGATTTTGTTTTATTTTGATTCAGAGATAAAAAAATAAAAAAATAAAGATTTTTTTTTTGTAAAAAAATCATTGATTTAATCAAGTGATTAAATCAAATTGATTTAATCAATATCAACTCTGGTAGACAGCCATTCTCCCTACTATATATGGTATACATAAGGTTGAGTTTCCTTCACCTGAGATCAAAGAAAAGGTTATTATGCTTAATAATGTTACCAAAATAAACACACATTTACAAGGACCCAAGGAGACGCAACCCAGCTACCCTATGCAGACGTGCGTCTCCTTAGGTTTTGCGCAGTGCGTCTCTATTGGGCCCAGGGTAGCCCTTGTTCTAGTTAAGGCAGCTCCGTCAATGGTAAAGGAAACTCAACCATATTCATACAAGACAGAGAGGTGAGTATGGCTTTCTACCACTGTGGTGTACGACCTTCTGGCATCATTTTGAAAAAATGCGTCTATTGGCTTTTGTGTTTTTTGCTGACCCTATGGGGACGCACCCTCCCTCCCCTTCAGCTGTGCAAGTAAAAGCCTCTTGGTCATCATCATCATCATCATCTCCGACGCCTTGCTTCCCCCTGGGAAACCCCCACTAGAGGATGGCCATGACAGAAACGTCTCCAAGCTACTTTGTCAAGACATGTCTCCTTTGCCCGTGCCACAATGCTCCTTCCACTACGTGGAAGTTTTTCTTCAATATATTTTTCCACTTTCTTTTCCCATACCATAGGTGGTCTTCCACTACTAGCGATTCCACTCACCTGACTCCCATATATCTTTCTTGGCATTCTGTCTTTATCCATTCTCTGAACATGACCATACCACCTCAAAGTACTTCTCTTTATCCACTCAACCACACCACAATCAATGCCCAAAGCCTGCTCTTCCATTCCAAAGGACTCGTACACTTCCCTATTACTTGGCCCATCTAGCCTATTCATGCCAGCTGCCATTCTGAAAAAGCTCATCTCCACAGCTCTTAGTTTGAAGAGGTCCTCGTCACTTGCCGTCCATGTCTCGCTTCCATACGAGAGTGTTGGGAGCAGCACACTGTTTCTCAGTGACTTTTTGACTTCCTGGCTAACCATTCTTCCTTTGAGAATACTATCAAGTTCTCCAATCACTTTTCTCCCTTGCATTTTTCTCTCTTTTATCTCACTCTCCATTTTACCATATTTGCATAGTACAGCTCCCAAATACTTGAAACTTTCAACCTCTTCTAGTACTTCATTTTTCAATTTTATTTTACAACTTTTCTTGTGTTCTTTCTTGATTCTATATTTTTCCTTAAAATCTATAGTTTCATGCATTCTTCTCTCAAACACCATTACCTTACATTTCCCTACATTGACCTTTAACTTTCTCTTTTCACATACCCTGTCAAAGTCAGTGACCACTCTCTGAAGTTCTTCAGCATTTTCCGCCAACAGGACTGCATCGTCCGCATATAGGCATGTTAAAATCTTCCATGTTCTTCCCTCTGATTCCAGTCTAGCTCCCACACCCATTGATACAGCCCTACATTCCCTAATCACTCCATCCATGTATATATTGAACAACCAAGCTGACATGACACATCCCTGTCTTACATCTACATTGACCTCAAAACTTTCACTTAACTTATCTCCTACCTTCACATTTGCCATTGCATTCCTATAAAAAGATTTTACTGCCATTAGCAACTTTCCTCCCACACCATATACTGTTAACACATCCTACAGGCCCTCCCAGTCTACTTTGTTGTAGGCTTTTTCCAAATCCATGAATGCTGCATAGAGTTTTCTGTTTTTGGCCAGATACTTCTCTACCAACAATCGCATTGAGGCTATCTGGTCAACGCAGCCCCTGCCCTTTCTGAAACCTCCCTGTTCCTCGCCTATTTTGTCATCTTCTGTAGCCTCTGTGTTACTACTCTTGCGTGTACCTTTCCAGGTATGCTAAGCAAGCTAATTCCCCTATAATTCTTACACTCTTCTTTACTACCCTTCTCTTTGTACAAGGGTACTATCACTGCTTTCCTCCAGTCCTCTGGTACACTTTCCTTTTCCCATGCTAATTTACATAACCTATGCATTATGTCAACAGCTTCTTCTCCTCCATATCTCAGCATTTCACCTGGGATGTTATCTACTCCAGCAGCTTTGCCCATTTTAAGTCTATTGATTGCTTCTTTTACTTCTTCTCTGCTTATCTGGCTTTCAACTACCCTGTTTATTCTACCTCTCTCCATTCCTATGGATGAGATCTTTGCCTTCCCCCTACTCTTTACAGCTACTAAAATTATCTTTCCATACTTTCACCACACCATCACCCTCTACCACTTCCCCATTCATGTCCCTCATCCTACCACCTGAGACACTCTCAGTCTTCTTCCCTCTGGCTTCTTTCACAGCTCTGTAGTATGCTTTCCTGTCATTCAGAAACTGTTCACTAATCTGTCTTCCTTTTAGCGTCTTGTATCGCCCTCTTCACTCTTTGTTTCAAATTTGTATATTCTTCTTTCCTCGCATCTCTAGTTTCTCTAGGTATATTCTTTTGCAGCATACTCTTTCTGAACTCCTTCTTCTTTTTCACTATTTCTTCTATCTCTTTACTAAACCATGCGTTACCTTTCTTCTTCCACATTTTAAAGGTTTTCTTCCCACATACTTTCTCAGCTGCTTTAATCATGGAGTCTCTTATACCTTTCCATACTTTGTCTACAGTATTTCCCAGATCTATCATAACATCCATGTCCTTTATAGTCTCTTTCAGGATGTCCTTGTATTTTGTTGCATTACATTCTTCATTTAATTTTCTCACATTTATTCTCTCTACTGTCAGTTTTCTCTCTTTCCTCTCATATTTCCACTCTTTCCTTATCCTCACTTTTGTCAGCACTGTATAGTGGTCTGATCCCGTCAGCATACCTCTTACAGCTTTTGAATCTAAAATTCTTCCTTTTAGTCCGGAGTCCATCATGGTGTAGTCAATTAGAGATTTCTGTTCCTGATCACCTTCACCTCTGTGCCATGTATATCTATGAATGTGATGATGTTCAAAAAATGTGTTAGCCAGAAACATCTCTCTCTCCGCACACACTTCTAAAAGGAAGTCACCATTCATATTCCTACCCTCCACACCCCATTTACCCACTATACCTTCTATCTCCTCGTTTCCAACTCTACCATTCATGTCGCCTACTAATATTACTTGTGTACACTCTTGCCTTTCTCTTATACATTTATTGACTTTATTCCAAAATTTTCTATTTTCTTCCGCACCTTTCCCAGTTTCTTGGTTGACTGGCGCATAGACACACATAAAAGTATACCGATCTATCCCAATCTTGCACTCACACCATACAATTCTTGAGTCCACGCATCCATAGTTTTTCACACACTTCCTCAACCTTTCTGACAAAATTACTGCTACCCCTTCCTTTTTCTTACGTTTATATCCTGCATCCAATCCAGACCAGACAACCCATCCTTCCCCACCCCACAAATCATGCTCACTCTCACCATCCCACACTCCAGAACCCAACAGGTGCGTCTTGGTCATGCAGGGGTATACTTCAACTCCTGCACTATCAACCAACAATAACAGAAAAGAGGATCAAATTAGGAAACTGTGAGAAATTTAGCTTTAAAAAAAAGTAAATTCTTAGGTTTTCCATAAGGAATTTGCAAAAACATTATTTTTTTTTAGTTCATCTCATCTCCCGCAATAACATATGAAAATAAAAAGCTGGTACTATGTGAGCATATTAGGTGATAGTTAAAGAATATTTTGGCCCACCATTCATGCATCTATTTACTCATCCTATGCCTGTGCAAGTTGTTTTGTTTCAAGTGCGTCTCCTTGGGTCCAGTCGTCTGCATTGGGCATCTTACCCTTTTTTTTTTTTTTTTTTTTTTTTTTTCCCCATCTCAAATCTGGTAGGGAAGCTTGAGAGGACCATGAGTGCCCACTTTGTCCATAGTATCATGAGGCCCTGCACCCCAAGCCATGTGCAATTTATAGTCGTATTAATATATAATTACCAGTTCTATAGATTATTTTCTACAACAGACGTTAATAGTTTGTTCAGCCACGGTCACTACAGCTGGCGGCATTTTTCCTGTGTTTTTCCTAGCTAGTTGGTTTGTGGTACTGGGATAACAACAAAGTCACTTGATTAACTTCTGTAGTTTATACCATACTATTAACCCGTGGAGCCCCGGCTAGTTTTGTAATGTTTGCGCACCAGAACCCGGCCGGTTTTCAAAAAATGTTTTTATTCCAGAAACAATAGCGAATGGGTTAGGAATGAAGGAAAAACCACGAAAAACCGCTCAAAAAGCTTAAAAAATGGTCCTACAGAGCCCCCGAAAACGGATTTTACAAGAGTAAAAAATTGAAGGCAATTATCCCAAAAAAACAGGTTATTGCGCGCTCGCGCGCACGCACGTGGACTTTGAGAGTTTTCAACCATCGGCACGGTTGCGTGGGATACGTATACAGGTCCCATACAAATCTGAGCCCTCTTGAGTGGCTACACCTGAGGTTACGGTCGGCGCAATTAGGGTGACGCGTCAGGCGCGTCTCTGGGGCTGTGCGTTACATACATCGCCGACGCGTCAGACGCGTCGCTGGGGCTGGACGGGTTAAGTGCCACCCCCAGAAAAAAAAAAAAAAAAAAAAAAATAGAAATACAAAAAATGGGGAATGGGCCTGAGTACATACATTAACTCTTTCACGCTTTTATGACACAGAGGTTGCCAGATTAGCAATAAGAAATAGAGTTCTCTCACTTTTATAATTACCTCTCCAAAATTAGTTTTCTGCCCACAGCTAACTCCAAAGACAACTGCAGAGTTTGAAGTAACTAAACTAAAGGTTTCTAAATCCCCCTGATGGTAACAAAGGCTTTATAGTATCCCTAATAGGCTCAACATTGCGTCATAAGCATGAAAGGGTTAAGTAAGTATATGAAATTAATGATGATCGTACGGTATATATATATATTCAGTAATTGAAGGCAAAATGATTGAAACTAGGGTAACATTTGATATCCAAAATAAAAAAACAGGTTTGAGAAAACATCCCCCCCAAAATCCCTGTGAAATCCTTTTTTCGTTTGAGGTGATCTTATTGGACCTCCCGTTTTGCTCCATTAATTTGAAGATTTTAATATGTTTCACCTCATAAGTTTGGCATTAATGAGATGCTTCACCCCATTCAGGTGTAAACAAAAAATCTGGGCGAGCAATAGCAAGCCTGTAGCATAGAAGAAATCTGCCTTCGGTTGGGAAATTTTTCTTTTTGAAAAATTACAGATTTTGCATTCTGTTGTCACAAGTTGTAGAATTACACACTTGTTTTTTTTAGAGAGAGCGAGGTTTACATAGCATATTTTCTGTGACTATTTTTTGTAAAAAATAGAGAATTCAGAAGTGGCCAGATCAAAATTGTTAAAGAAAAAAAATATATATTATGAATAACCTTGACATAATTTTTCCTTGACTGTTTTTATTTATTTATTTATATTTTTGTTTGTTACTTCAGCAGGTATACGAACCGTTGGCTGGTGGTGTGGCGAGGTAGGAAGGACCAACCTCCATGGGTTCACATCTACTGCTTCAACAGAGCTCAGCGACGGGAGAGATCCATCACCATCAACACCGGTACTGTTATGTCTTCTCTTTGCAATCTTTACGCTATAACATTAACTAAGGTACGGTAAGGTATAATAGGTCAGGCTTATCATAGGTAAGTTTCTTTATTCATACATAATTTAGTAAAAATTTACCAGAACGTCCCGGACTTCCCAAATTAGCTAATTCCTTGAACGTGACGATAGTGCGTTGTTATATGTGCGATTAGTTTGCTTGGGAAACAGATTAACTTGCTCATGTAGTAATGTACACCCTTGTGGTTGATTGTGTTCTTTTATTTATAAATTATTATTTTGCTTAACCCTTTGGCTGCGGCTATGTTTGGGCTATTTAGGGCATATTCAGGCACTCCTGAATGATAAATCAAGCATCTGCATTAAATGAAGTGTATTCTGCCGAAAACTAGGCGAAAATAGCTTCAAAATGACACCAGAACGGACCCTGTACGTGATCTGGTTCACCCGCAGTGGTCCCAGTGAAACGTGGGAACCCCGCTATTATGTAACACTCGCTCGCTTGGCTACATTGGTGAGAGAGACAGAGAGAGACCCGCGCGAGACACAGCCTAGCTCAGTGAGCCGCTCGGTGCTCTGAGGGTCGGAGGTGGGCCCCTCACGCTCCCGCCCACTGACACTCGATTTTTACGTTTTTTACAGGCTTTTAAAGCCTGGAAATTGCTGTAACTTGCCAAAACATTCCAGAACGTCACCCGCAGCGAAAGGGTTAAGTGTTATTTCCACATAGCAATTTTGATTAGTTGTTGTCTTTTTTACTGTGTTTGTCCAAGTTTTGGTTTGTTTATTTGCAAGCTTTATATTATAATTAGATAAGGTTTAATGGATCCAAACAAATTAACAAAAGTATGATACCTTTTTACCAGATATGGATATGGTATGGGAGGGAGAAGAAGAGAAGTAGTGGAGGAGGAGGTGGGGATCAGGAGGTCAGAAGTGTGGGAAGCCATGAAAAGAGTGAAGTTGGGGAAAGCACCAGGAACAGATGGAGTGTGTGGGGAAATGTTGAGGTATGGTGGTGATATAGTGATCGAATGGGTATGGAAAATGTGCAAACTAGCATGGGAGAAGGGGAGTGCACCCGATGACTGGAAGACTGGTATAATAGTCCCCCTATATAAGGGCAAAGGGGAAAGAGGAGTGTGTGGTAACCACCGAGGAATATGTCTTCTAAGCGTAGTAGGGAAGGTATACAGTAGGGTAGTGATTGAGAGAGTGAGAGTGAGAACGGAGGAATGGATAGGCGACGAGCAGGGAGGTTTTAGGAAGGGAAGAGGATGTGTAGATCAGATTTTTACCCTGAATTGTGTTGTGGAGGAATATCTGGAGAAGAAACAAAAGGTGTATGTTGCCTTTATGGACTTGGAGAAGGCCTATGACAGTGGATAGAGAAGGTTTGTGGAAAGTACTTAGAATATACAGAGTAGATGGCAAGTTGCTGAAAGCAGTGAAGAGCATGTATGAGGGTGCAAAGGCGGCAATACGTGTGGAGAGTGAGCAGAGCGAGTTCTTTGACCTGAATGTTGGTTTGAAACGGGGGTGTGATGTCCCCGTGGTTGTTTACTGTATATATGGATGGAGTCATGAAAGAAATACTATCAAGAGCAGTGGATGTTGGTGTATCGCTGAAAAGGGAGGGAATTGAGTGGAAACTACCTATACTGCTGTTTGCGGATGATACAGTTCTGATGAGTGATAATGAATGGGAGTTGCAGGGTCTGGTAAATGAGTTTGGAACAGTGTGCGAAAAACGGAATTTGAAGGTAAATGCGGGGAAGAACAAGGTTATGGTCTTCGAAAGGGGTGAAGTCACAGTGTGAGGCCAGACCTATGAGAGTTCCGTATGGAGCTCAGTGGTCTGGTTAATCTGCTCTACATAACTAACAGAGTGTGAGGTGAAGCTGAACGGTCAGGCTATGGAGATCGTCGACTCTTTTAAGTATCTGGGCAGTGTGTTGAGTAAAGATGGGACTATGGATGAAGAAGTGCGGGAGAGGGTACAACAGGGGAAGAGGGTTGTAGGAACGCTGAAAGCAGTAACAAGAAATAGGGTGGTCAGTATGGAAGTGAAGAAGTCCTTGCATGACAGTGTGGTAATCCCGACACTGACTTACGGAAGCGAAGCATGGATGTTGGTTGAGAGACTCGGACCAAGAGTGAGAGCAGTGGAAATGAATTACAGTACTTAAGAAGTGCGTGCGGAGTTACATGGAGGGATAGACAGACTAATGAGGAAGTAAGAAGGAGGTGTGGTGTGGAGGTAGATGTGCTGGAAAGTGTGAAAAGGAATAACTTGAGATGGTTCGGCCATATGGAACGTATGGAAAGCGAGAGAATGACTAAGAGGGTGTACGAGAGTGAGGTGGAGGGACAGAGAGGGAGAGGTAGACCGAACGAGAGGTGGAAGGATGGAGTGAGGAAGTATATGAACGAAGGCGGTGCTGGTTGGGGGGAGGGGCGTCTCCTGGTGGTGGAACAACGATGTCGAAGCTGCAGTCAGAGAGAAGAAGAGATGTTTCAAAGTATGGAAGGAAGGTGGCAGCAAGGAAGAATACCTGTCCGCCAAACGTAATGCTAGAAGAGAGGTCTACAGGGCAAAGAAAACCATACAGGATAGCGTAATGGAACAAGTTTGCAGCACTAATAATACCAATGGAGTTTATAAATTATCTAAGAATATAAGGGAAATTAACCAGGACGTTGTGGGTGTAAGATGCATAAATAATGACAGTGGCATGACTGTTTACACAGAAAAAGAAATCAGAGAGGCATGGAAGGAGCATTATGAAAGACTGCTTAATGTGAAGTTTGAATGGAACAGGGAACAGCTTAGCACTGTAGTCCCAGTACAAGGCCCTCCGCCTTTGATAGGGTACGACGCTGTTAAAAGTGCTATAGATAAAATGAAGTCAGGAAAAGCCGCTGGGAGCTCCGGCATTGTCGCTGAGATGCTAAAAGCAGCTGGGGATATTGGGGTAAAATTGTTCACAGAGCTGATTAATGCTATCATAAAGGAGGACAAAATTCCCGATGCTTGGCAGGAAAGTGTTATAGTAAATATATATAAAGGCAAGGGTGACTTCTTAGACGGGAAATTATCGGGGTTTGAAAATGCTCGATCAAGTCATGAAAGTCAGCGAAAGGGTCTTTGAATGCATGATCAGGGAAAGTGTTGCTATCAGCGACATGCAGTTTGGATTTATGCCGGGACGTGGCACAACTGGCACACTCTTAGGCAAATGCAAGAGAGGTACTTAGAGAAAAACAGGGAGTTATACCGGTACCTAGTTTTTATAGAGCTGGAGAAGGCCTTCGACCGGGTGCCCAGGGAGGTAGTGCAGTGGGCTATGAGAAAACTTGGACTAGAAGAGTGGTTGGTGCATGTGATAATAAGAATGTATGAGGGGTCACGGGCAGCAGTTAGAGTAAACGGGGGCCTGAGTGAAGAGTTTCCAGTGAAAGTTGGAGTTCACCAAGGTTCAGTTCTGAGCCCATTACCGTTTGTCTTAGTCCTGGAGGCTCTGTCAAGGGAATTTAGGACAGGACTCCCATGGGAGATGTTATATGCAGATGATCTAGTTCTTATCGCAGATAGTGTGCAGGAAGCAGAGGCGAAGTTCAAAAGATGGAGGGAAGGTATGGCAAATAAGGGTCTAAGAGTTAACATAGATAAAACAAAGGTCATGATTAGTGGATTAGGCGTGGAGCTATGGAAAGAAGCGGCAACTATCCATGCGCAGTATGTGGAAAGGGGGTGGGAAATAATTCAATTCAATGTTGTATCTGTAGTGACTGGGTACACAAGAGATGTAGTGGAGCTAGAGGACCTTTGACAAGAATCATAGACTTTGAATGTGCAGTGTGCAAGGGAGATCTTGTATTAAATGACCCGCCTGTCAGTGTTGATTTTGGCAGTGTAACGCTGGAGTGTGTGAATAAGTTCTGCTACCTGGGCGATACAGTTTCCGCTGGAGGTGGCGCTGAAGCTAGCTCCATTGCTAGAGTCAGAAGTGGCTGGGGAAAGTTTAGAGAGCTGTTGCCACTCCTGACCATGAGAGGGCTCCCACCCCACCTTAAAGGGAAGGTGTATACCTCGTGTGTTAGGAGCGCGATGACCTATGCCTCTGAGACGTGGCCAGTTAAAGTGGAGGATGTCAATAGAATGGAACGGAATGAGAAGAGAATGGTGAGATGGATGTGTGGGGTTAATCTTAGAGACAGGGTATCGAGCGAGGAATTGAGAAGGCGTCTGGGCATTAGGAGTATCAGTGAAGTGATGCGCACGCGCCGACTTGGTTGGTTTGGACATATGGAGAGAATGTATGATCAGAACTGGGTGAAGAAATGCCGGACTGTGAACTTGGGGGGAGCTGCGCATAGGGGTGAACCTAGAATGACGTGGGCTCGGGTACTCCGGTCCGATCTCAAAATAAAGAACGACAACAGAGGCAGCCCTTGACAAGGCCGCCTGGAAAGCTGCCATTTAGGACATGAGACTGTAACCAGTCTCTGTGAACAAACGGTCTTTAAACTTGTATGTATATAGGCACAGGAGTGTTGTGAAACTGGTGGGCGATGGGGTCGCCGCATCCCTATGTCCTCAAAGTTGAAGACCACCTGGACATAAGAGGCACTCAATTCCTGGCGGCACCCTCCACAAACCAACACAACCCACTACACTACATGGCAGCACACACACAGACACCAAGAAACATCAAACAACACCCAGCTTACAATATCACACACAAATACTGTCATCTGTCCCTTCCTACCCACCCCAAACCAGCTTCCAGAAGCACATCCACACTCCTATCACTCGCCGTTCCATCCAGTCACTCGAAGACAACATGCAGCTGCATGCACGACCTCCCGAAATCCATCATTCTGAGTCCTCCCTTCCTCGCGAGGACAGAGTCCACCTGGCCAGACTGAGATGTGGGCAACATCCAGCTCTTGAGAGCTATCAGAAGAGATTGGATGACTCCGTCGGTGGTGTCTGTCCAGGATGTAACACATCACTCCATACTATTAATCACATCATAGAAGGCTGCATTCCACACAATCATTTATGCCGACAACATAAGCTACATGGCGGGTGCCCAACCCCGAAAGGGGTTGAAATAGGGGAGCTATCCCCCTGCCAAAGGCGGCTTTCTAGGGCCTTTCCTAGCTGATGCTGAGAGGATTGGGTTCTAGTCATATGGTGATGGGCTGGTCTATCAGAGTGAGAACTGAGCGATCTCTGCCATACCCATAGCTTACTCTGGCTGTTCCTTTTACTTATGTCTTTCCTAGATCTCAAGTGACGGCGTCTTTTCCGTGGATTGACCTCCCAATCTACCAAGATTGGAAGCCAAAGCGTCACATTTTTCCTTTGCCCCTCAACTTTCTCTTCATAATTGCTGAGGGGCACAGGGCCCTGGGTGGGGCTTTGGTTTCCCGGGCGTTTCCGCACCCTCCTCCGCTCCCCGCCATGGAGTGGCTTCGGTCACCCAGGCTTTATTGTGGTAGGCAGGGAGGGTTCTGTGGGGGGCGCTCGGTTATGGCCTTGCTCGGGGCCTTGGGGCTGTTCGGCCAGGCAGCTTGGGGAACAACAACAACAACAACAACAACAACAACATAAGCTACACTCTTTGAGAGACTTGTGGGAAAGCCCGATCTCAGGACTCGGGGCTGTTCGGCCAGGCAGCCTAGGGAACGACAACAACAACAACAATAATAATAATAACAACAATAACAGGAAGACATTGGAATTAGGTTAAGTTGTGTAGGGTGTGACTCGCATGTGGCTTTATTGAATAAAGCAAGAGTGTGTGTGAGCAAGCTAGAATTGCTCTTTATGTAACTGAAGCACAACAAAGTCTGTAAAGGATGCCAGGTGGTGATACAGGAAGTCTAGCAATCCTTATTTAGTACTGCACCTAAAGCTTTGTATTTAAATCTGTATACAGTATTATCAAGTGCAGGTGCCATGGCATAGTCAAAATATTGTTGGTAGATGTCAAGCCCGGGCAACTAGACCTAGCGATTCATGACAAACGCCTAATTTTCATGGCCACCCCTTCTCTGGAATTACGGCATCTAGCAAGAAGATAATAATAATAATAATAATAATAATAATAATAATAATAATAATAATAATAATAAAACAAAAATATTAAAAAATAAAGTAGACGTGCCGTTTCGCCCTGCCGTTGCCATCATCATTGCTTGGGAATAGGTACAGGGTGGGGGGCAAAACCATATTTTGGACCTAAAATCATAACTATTGCATGATTTGTGAAAAGCTAATTAGGAAGAGATGGATGAAAATGTTGGAGAGAAAGAAGATAATAACCCCAAAGCAATTTGGATTCAGAGAAGGGACATCTTGTGTTACCAGTTTGCTATGTTATTACAGTAAGGTGATAGATGTACTCCAAGAAAGAGGCGGATGGGTGGACTGCGTCTACTTAGACCTTTCCAAAGCATTCGATAAGGTACCACATAAGAGATTGTTATCTAAGCTTGAGGCGCTAGGATGTGTCAGGGGGAGTTTGCTGAAATGGATGGAGAGCTATTTAACAGATAGGGAAATGAGGACCAACATTAGAGGAACTTACTCATCGTGGCGGAAAGTTGAGAGTGGTGTGCCGCAGGGATCTGTGTTGGCACCTCTCATGTTCTTTATGTACGTGAATGACCTGCCGATAGGCATAACCTCCTACATGTCAATGTTTGCAGATAACGTAAAAATTATGCGACAAATAACAAATAAAAGTAGTTGTGAGGAGCTGCAAGGGGATTTAGATAAAATATACGAATGGAGCACCAAGTGGAAAATGAAATTTAATATAAGTAAATGCCATGTGTTAAATATGGGAAGAAATGTGAATAGACCAAATTGGGAGTACAGGATGGGAGATAATATAATTAGCAAGGCCGAAAAAGAAAAGGATTTAGGGTTGATTATACAAGATAACTTGTCGCCAGAGAAACATATTAACAAGCTCTTTAGCGGAATGTATGCAATGGCCGGGAATATGAAAGTTGCTCTGAACTACTTGGATGAGACCATGGTAGCGAAAATTATAAAAAGTATGATTAGACCAAGATTGGAGTATGCAGCAGTGGTGTGGTCCCCGCATCTAAAGAAGCATATTCACAAGTTAGAAAGAATCCAGAGAGCAGTTACTAGATTGGTTCCAAGTCTCAGAGAACTGCCATATGAAGGGAGGCTAGACAAATTAAATCTACCGAGTCTAAAAGAGAGGAGAGAGAGGGGAGACATGATAATTATGTACAAATGCACCCGGGGGCTGGAGAGGCTGGATAGGGAGGATATATTAATTATGGATACAGGAATAACTAGAGGCCACAGCTACAAAGCAAGAACGATATCAGGAAGTTTAGCTTCCCCTATAGATGTATTGATAAATGGAATGGGCTGGAGGAGGAGGTGGTAGGGGCAAGGAACATCCATATTTTCAAGACAAAATTGGATAAAAGTAGACTGAGAGACGGGACAACACGAGCTTAGCTCAACTCCTGTAAACTACAATTAGGTAAATACAAATTATTTTTTTTTTTTTAATTACCGTCGCATTCACGCACCGAATGTTCGTGTGAAGTTTGGTGAAAATCCGTCGAACGGTCTAGGAGGAATTATTGGACAGACAGACAGACAGACATTTCGGTTAGCATGTACCACTATACGGGGGGCGATATATGGTAAGTTATAATAGTTTTGACTCCTGATAGGTTCTGGTAAGGTTGAGTGATATCAAGTTACAGTAAAATAGTTTGATAAAAAAAAAAAAAAAAAAAAGTACTGTATATACTAATTAAGTTTTGTTTCCTTAGGGCTGGACCTCCACAGTCGCCGACTGCTGCGTGTGTGTAAGCCGGTGAAGGTGAAGTTGAAGCGGCTACAAAAGCGTCTGGTGAACAGGCTGCTGCGGCTGGGCGGTCCCTCGGCTCCTTGTATAGACCTAACAGAAGAGAGTCATCTAGACCCCAGCCTGGCCCTCTCACCCAACTCTGCCAATACCTATATACCCAATTGGCCCTCCAATGTCATGCAGTGGGTGGCTGGCCTTCCACAGGGGATGACAGGTCTACCTGAGGGGATGACTTCTGGGCTGCCTCAGGGTTCCTCTGGTGCGTACCTCCCCGGAGTCAGCGGTATCATGACCCCCGCGGCTCTCAACAACAGTCTAGCCTCCGTTAAATTCAAGCTCCCGGACACCACCAGCTGCACTCAAACTGTGGTCACTGGGGCATGGCAGGACTCATCATCAATCACACACTCCATCATTCACTCATCTGTCCCACATAAAGCTAGTATGGCACAGCTTCCTACATCCCATCATCTTAACCAGGCACTTAGTATGAGTATGGATGGTAATAAGTTGTTGGCTAAGGCTGGCACATCGCTGTCTGCCGACATATCCCTAATTCCTCTACACACTATAAATAACTCAATGAGTTACCAAGTGAACAGTGATGTTATGAAACCATTGTCTAGAAAGAGGTTTGCAATGCGTGATCCCCTGGCTCTGGACCCCGGTGTTAGTCATCCAAGAGATGCCGTAACCATAAGTGCTACTGGAACAACTAGCCATAACTCTGTACACGGTGAATCCAGTATGTTGCATTTCCTGCCGACACAAAATGACACCAAAGCCTCTATAGGGAACTCTATGGTTCTGTCGGATTACAATCTGGCCCAGACAAACTCTTCCATAGAAATCATTGATCTGTCGAGTGATGAGGATGAGCTGGGTCGTGGGCGCGGGAGGAATGAGGCCGATAATGCGCCCCAACAGCTGGACGGCCTCGCTTGCTACCCTCATTCTGGTGCCAAGGTCCCAGACTCTTCACAATATTCTTCGTCAAAAAATGGGAATAGCCATTGGTCGTCTAAATATAAGTCTCGCTGTGGAACTGGACGCGGAGGAGACTTGGCGACCAATGGCCGATCTCCGTATGTCCCACCCAGTATGCAAAATTCTCCCGTCCCTAATTGTTCACTGTTCCTACCCACTACCGCCATTCCCCCTCCTCCTACCCAGGGCCCCAAGACGAAAGGAAACAGCCGTAAACGGAAAAGGGAGACCCGGAGCTCTTCGCCCCACCGTGGAAAGACTATAATTCTGGATATCTCGAGCATGGGTGTCCAAGTGAGTGAGGGGCAGGTGTCCTCAGTGTCCTCCCACCTCATACGCAACCCCCCAGAGGAAGTGCTCCCGGCCATACCAGAGGACATCAGTAACATACACTCTAATATAAATTTGGACTCCTCCCAACTCAGAGCATCGGAACAAATTGGTGCCTTTGAAAACTCCAAAAAATCCTACGAGAGTTCAAATTTGTTTATAGTTGACGAAGACATTAGCTTTAAGTCACCCATTCATAGAACGGAGGACATATCCTTGCAAATCAAGTCTACCCCAATCCGAGTACATAATTATAAAGAGGTTGAGTCGAGGAAGAGTGCTCAGAAGGGTATGACAAGTGGCAATACCTCCGGGAGTGGCTTCATCACCAACATCGTGAACACTATGAGCAAGGGCATGAGTTTCTTCAAGTCACTGGTGGGTGTTAGTAGTGATGAACAATACACCTCAGTTGATGCCTTGAACCTGAAGGAGTACAATGGATCCAGTCGACAAGAACATGGAGGATTATCCAGTGAAGCACGAAGAATGTCAAGCTCACTATTTGACACCAAGAAGAATTGTAAAGAAGTGAAAGATCTGTTGAATGATGAGTGCCGAGAGTTGCGTCTGAATGGTCTGAGCGAGCTGCAACACCCTGACCTAGAAAATGTAAAGGTGACCAGGCGATCTGTGGAGAGACTAATGCCGGGCAAAAGTTCTCCAAGACATCTCGGCCACCCCAGGCAAAGTAGCAAAGGTCGTGGCCGGCCCAAAAAATACAACACAGACGATGTTCCCAGCAATAATAACCTTAAAGTTAAGATTCCAAATGTTTCTGACAGAAGTACTGACAATCTTGTGACTACTCAAAATGTTTCTAACAGTGGTGCGGATAGGATTGAAGGTTTATTGGATGCAGAGTCCGGGGTCTTACACAAAGGTAGTTATTCAGGCGGCATAGATGAAAATGGAAACTCTGCATCCTATATGGAACTGCCCCCTGATCGGCAGACTGCTGAAAAGTGCCTGCGGAAATCAGGTGCTGGTGTTCTGTCCGAGTGTAACTGTGCACCTAGTGATACTGGAGATAGTGTAACAGGAAGTGGTAGCCTGAGTTTTGAGAAGAGTGATAATGTTAGAAAAGTACTGGTAAGCAGTGATATGCCAGTGAAAAGTACAGTATTTAGTGATATTAGTAGAGGTAATGAAATATATGATAGATATAGTAGCAACAGTGACAGTAATAATGCAACAACCAATGGGAAAATACAAACTAATAGCTTAGTTAATGAAAAGTGTGTTTGCAGTGTTACTAAGGACTTATGGGATAAATCATTATTGAAAGACCGGTTTCCTTCCAAGAGCCTCGGTGTAAAAATTGGACAAATGCAAGAACAGCCAGACATCACCCCTTGCTATTATGACATAACCTCCTGCTTCTGTGGCAAGTCTATGGATAGCAGCAAAAGAGACAGCCAGATTGTTCACCACAGTCCGCGCATGTTCTACTCACCAGGGAAGACAGAACTGACGGGGGAGACTGCGGAAGAATGTGGAGCTTGGCAGGCCCAGTTCCCTCTACCTCAGCACTCCTCCACCCTCACCTGTCTTCCTACGTCCCCTAAGAACAACAAGCCTCTGCTCCTCCACTCAATGAAAAAGTCCTCCATCTCCCTCAAGCTTACTAGCCCACCTATCGTCAAAAGCATGAAGAAGCCCAGAGGCAAAAGTTCACTACACGAGCTAAGGCGGTTGGTCAGTGACGAATGGAAGGAACTTAAAGGCTCTGGCTTCCATCCTTCTGACTTGGTAGAAACAGAGGGGTTGAATTATTACATGGCCAGCTCTGATGAAGATGATGACTCCACAGGGTCCAATTCCCCAGCATCAATTAATTCAGTTGGCAATAGCTTAGATTATAGTTGCAAGAGCCCATCCAGACCATTGTTACTACACTCGATGAAGAAAAATTCACCTCTCTCTCTCACCCTGATTAGCGAGCCACCTCAACACCCCAAGAGTGTGAAGAAGTCCAAACACAAGAGACTGCTGAGAGAGCTGAGTAACCTGGCTACTGATGAGTGGAAGGAACTTAGGGGTTCAGGGTTCCATCCTTCTGATTTGGTGGGAACGGAAGAGGTTGATTTCTCAAATGCCAGCTCGGATGAGGAAGAACGTCTTTCTCATTCGCTCTCCAAGACCCCTACTCCTGAACCCAAAGTAAAGAAGAATGATAAAAGTTCAGATACCTGCATTGGCAAATCTGATAGGAAATTATCTAAAAAATTAAGCCGTGAGCTTGCCATGCTTTTGGTTGACGAATGCAAGGAACTGAAACGGCGCAGGGGGAAAGTACCAAAGCCACGATCTGAGTGGAGGGAAGTCAAGAGTAACCGCAAACCAAGCCAAATCAACGGCACCAGTAAACAGACCTTCATAGTTAATAACGTGAGAAACAACCACATGAGGAACAACTCAAACATCCCAGGAGGCTGCCGTGTGGGGAAGCCGAAGAAACGCAGGATTTTGGGGAACTTGTGGCCTTTAATGAGAAGCACTCGGTCACAAGCCAGCGCAGCCATCATATTAGACACTCCCACCCCGCGCACATCACACAGAGAGATACTACAGGCAGAAACAGCTATGTGCGTCTTAAATTACAAACTACCAAATATTATTTAAGTATTTAAGGGAAGTGGAAGGTGATGTATGCTATTTCAGGGCTTGAATAGGCTTTCTTTATGCTGTCCTTAATTAGTTTAAATAATTTTGTGTTTACTGTAGTAGTTATAATGGAAAATAGTTTTGATTAGTAGAAGTCCAATGTTCTGATATTTTATTGTGAATGACTGGTAAAGACATTCATTTATTCATCACTGGCCTGATTTATTATTTTACATTTCAACATAATTGAACATAAGTAACGAGTTTAGGCCAATTTATGATTCACTGGTATGCGGTGCACTTCTTTTAAATTTTTCATTCTAAAACTTGGCATAAGGGCTTGAGAGTGTAAGAGCCAGATCGTCACATTACACATCCCAAACGGTACACACCAAACACTGAGTGTTAATTAATGCAGAATTCTGACACAGACTTTGTGGCCACAAATAATATCAAAACAAAACAATCTTTAATAATAATTATATAGTTGGCTCTTAAAAGTTCCTTTACCACATATTATATACAAACTGCTACAACTTCTGTAGCTCTAACTAAAGTGACTGCTTAAGCTTTTTCCTAGTAAAGCTTCAGCCTATTGTATATGTGTATAATAATATACTGAATAATAATGGTGAACACAAGTAGCCTATCTATCTATTGCCTGACGCCATGATCCCCGAAGGGGTGGCCACGAACGAACCGCCCCCATGCACCTGTCCCCAGTCAGTCTACGCCTCTCTTCCCAACCAGCACTGCCTTCATCCATATACTTCTTCACACCATCCTTCCACCTCGCTCTCGTACACCCTCTTAGTCATTCTCTTACTTCCCATATGGCTGAACCATCTCAAGGTGTTCCTTTTCACACTTTACAGCACATCTACCTCCACACACCTCCTTACTTCCTCATTGGTCTGTCTATCCCTCCATGTAACTCATTTCCTCAAGTAGCCACAGCAGTGTAAATATGGGATGGGGTAAAAGAATATCTTGAGCCACCAATACAGTTACACGGAAAACTCTTGGCCTATCTTTGACATTTAAATTATATTATTCTCTTCATTTAAGCCACTGAGCCCCAGCGATGCAAACAGTGCGTCGGCAATGTATTTTTCTGCCAGTACCAGCGCCACATACGTCGCGTCAGTGTTAATTACTCCGGTCCTATGGCACCTAGAGGGCTCAGATTTGTATGGGAACTGTGTAAGTATCCCACGCAACCATGCCGATGGTTGAAAACTCTCAAAGTCCAACCGTGTGAGCGTGCAAAAACATGGTTTTGGGGGGTTATTGCCTTCAATTTTTTACTCTTGTAAAATTGACTTTCGGGGGCTCCATAGGGCCCCTTTTTTACTTTTTTGATAGTTTTTTTTCCTCCCCTTCATTCCTAACCCATTCGCTTTTTTTTTTTTTTTTTTTTTTTTTTTTTTTCAAAACCTGCTGGTCTCTGGTGGTACATTTATTTATAACTAGCTGGGGCTCAGTGGGTTTAAGAAAACAAATATTCCTTAACAAAAATTTAAAAATATACTAGAGAAAGTACGACATAACTTTTGTAACCAAGAATAATCTATCTATAGGCCTATTTTAATGTTTAACACGTCATCCATATGTTTCACAGCTTGACTCCACTAATATATAGCAACTACAGTACAGTATACTATTCATGTAACACTGTAAAATCAAAACTCTCATCACCTTTTCTAATCATTCATCAGTGAGCCATTTTTCCAGTCATATATTTTTGATGACAGTAAACCAAATTCTTGCCAAATCTGGCATAGGCCTACTAGCTTTTAGCCAAAGTTCTCTGTCAGCCACACAGACCAAACTACAATATATTTTGGATAGTTTATCAATAGTGAGAGTAAATAAAGTGGACTAAAGGTACTAACTAATTAAACAAGTTTCATACGATAGCTAAGGTATTGATTTCAATTGTACACAAGTTGGTTACCATACTTTATGTGAGAATAATATATTAATATTTTGCGAGTGCAATATGTTCCAGATATTAAACATTACTCATCTATGTACACACCAAGACTCAGACAACTCCTTCAACCCTATCTCAACACACTACATGACTGGTGCACTACAAACAGACTTAAATTAGACCTAGCCAAATCCACTGCCACCCTCCTCAGAAGCTGGACAGCCGAATACAAAAACACCCTGCACCTCGCCATAAACAACCCCCCCCCCCCCCTAACACTCACACACACCGTGGATTGACCTCCCAATCTACCAAGATTGGAAGCCAAAGCGTCACATTTTTCCTTTGCCGCTCAACTTTCTCTTCATAATTGCTGAGAGGCACAGGGCCCTGGGTGGGGCTTTGGTTTCCCGGGCGTTTCCGCACCCTCCTCAGCTCCCCGCCATGGAGTGGCTTCGGGGTAGGCAGGGAGGGTTCTGTGGGGGCGCTCGGTTATGGCCTTGGTCTTGCTCGGGGCCTTGGGGCTGTTCGGCCAGGCAGCCTGGGGAACAGCAATAACAACAACAACACTCACACTCACACACACGCACCCAAAATCCTAGGAGTAACATATGATACTCTAATGACATTCAACAACATCTCACACACACACGCACCCAAAATCCTAGGAGTAACATATGATACTCTAATGACATTCAAACAACATATCACAAACATAAAACATAAACTGACACCCAGACTTAATGCCCTTAGTTCACTTGGCCACAACAAAGAAACTACCACCACAGTATACAAACAATACATAGGATCAGTGATGGAATATGCAAGCCCTGTCTGGGATTCCAACCGAGCTGAAAAACACCACAAGACCTTGCAGACCATTCAAAACAAAGCCCTAAAAATCATCACAGGCTGCACAGCCACTACACTTACATATCACCTACATCAAGAAACCAAAGTCCTCAAAGTCAAAGACCACCTAGACATGAGAGGCACTCAATTTCTGGCTGCCACCTCTGCTAACCAATACCATCCACTACACTACATGACAGCACACCCCCAGACACCAAGGAGTATCAAAACAACACCCAGCAAAAGATATCACACACAAATACTGTCATCTCTCCCTCCCTACCCACCCCAAACCAGCTTCCAGAAGCACATCCATACTCTCATCTCTCGCCGTTCCATCCAGTCACTCAACGATAACACGCAGCTGCAGGCACGACCTCCCGAAATACATCCTTCCGAATCCTCCCTTCCTCGCGAGGACAGAGTCCACCTGGCCAGGTTGAGACGCGGGTACCATCCAGCTCTTCTGAGCTATCAGAACAGACTGGATGACTCCGTCGAAGACACCTGCCCAGGATGTAACGCAGCGCCCCATACCATTAAACACATCATAGAAGACTGCATTCCACACAATCACATACGCCAACAACATCTACACTCCTTGAGATTTGCTGGTGAAAAAACGTTACTCTGGTTGTTGCAGAAGGTGCTGGAGTTTAACTCTGGTTTGTTTATTTTGCAAGTTTTATATTATAATTAGCTATTCTGACTACAGGTAAAAGCCTGTACATACAAAAATGGTTGCATTACATTTCTTTCTTGTCACTGTCATGTTTTAGTTTTTAGTTTTTTAATTCCTATTAAAATTGTGTAATTCCTCATGTAGAACATACAAATCTGCCCATTTTCTTAAAAAGAAACGCCTATATTTTTCTTCCTCCTATACAGTAGTTGACCTGTACGGAGCACCTACAGTCAATTATAGCCACCCACTCACTTCAAGGACTTTCAACATGAGCCAAATTCTGATTCATTTGGGATATTATATAGTACTGCAATTACTAGTTTGGGTTCAATGCACGTTAATAATAATTAGCAATTATTGAGGATTAGTAAACACAAATGGCTTACACTTTGTTTCAGACATTAGGCCACTCATCCACACTTGTCCACACTACACATCCAAGGCCAAAATAATATAATTTCTGAATAAGTAGTCCCTTTAACACTGGCTTATAAATTGTTACTATAATGCAATAATATTTTGTTTCCATTACGATACTAATTTTGACATTGAAATTCAAAAGATGCATGATACTGGTAATGTACAATCACCTTGTTAGGCTCCAGTGACTAGATTTGTTATCTGAAATTATTAGGTTATCTTTGACATTCTGGATACTCTTACAAGAACCATTTTGTTAGTGTGTTACCGGTACATCCCGTATATTTATAACCGTTAAATGTTTTTATATTTGTTTATGCCTTGGCATTGCATCATTTAACCTTTTTCAATATAGATACATTATTATAGTTTAAAAATTCATATTCCAATATTTGTATTATTATTGGCTACAAGGTAAAGCAGGTATCACAAAAGAGCTTTTAACATCAACCTTTTTCCTGTATCATTTCTGGTATTGGAAACTTGACTGATAATTGACTAATGTAAGTATCAATGATTAAAAAGTGTACTCAATACTTTTGTATTAAATTGTAAAACTTGCAAAACAAACTCAAAACAGGAATGGCAAAATATACTATTCAAAATCTGCCAGATCAGTGTTGAACATGAATGCTGATGAAGGAAAAAGTGCTTGTGTGATACCAGCTTTAGACAGACACCTACATCACCACTGTACTAATATTGCCACCATGTCTCAAGATTCACTATAAATATCACCATAACCAACACTTCCATCCTGAAATAACCAGAGACAAGACATCTGGTGACAGTTCCCCAAGAAATATCGCTTACGAAGGCTTGCTAATATTGCCAGGACAAGTGCAACATTAGTGGAGTGGCGAATAAAGTGTTATGTAAAATTAGACCATAGACTTTACCCCATACATAATACTGCTCAGACTGGCTTGTAAAGTTCAACCTTCTCAATCAGAGGTACACTAAGGTCCCGAATGGCTCTAGAATTGGGCGGATACAACAGCTCGCGCTAATTGATTTTGCATTCTTCGATACATGTAACCTATGGGAAAAAGCTAATTTGGTGGATGGCTGAGCCTGAGTGTATTAAGTCATACTACCATCGGTTTTTATGCAGCCTAGAACTGAACTCCGTACTGTCGTCAAAGAAATTTAAAACTCTTATTAACTATGCAAGATCCTTAGCTGAATAAAGTTGTTTGTTGTTAGGACAAGATAGCAGTCATCTGATTGTCAAGGTTGAAAGAGCGAATAAAACATTAGGCCATAGAAACTACTAAAGTAATTTACAGAGAACCTTATGTGGCAAAAGAACAAAATATAAATATTTAAAAGGTAATATTGCCTTAGTAATATCACTGCTCATTGAGTGCAACTCAATGTGTAATTTCAGGCGTAAGATAACAAAGGTGGTGCCTCGAGTAGTTTTACCCGCTCATGGGTCAATTCGGGTATTTCGCTTGGAATTATTGGAAGCGTTTAAGATTTGTCATTATTCTGGGTTACCGATTTATCGTGTTCAAATCTGTCATAGTAAGGTGACATTTACAAATTATCGACTCAAATCTACAATTTATCGACTGCTGCATACATTAGTTGGAATGTCCAAGAAAATCTGTTGATAAATTGCTTGTATGACGCTGTGGAGCTTCCACAAACTAGTTGGTAATTGACTCGGGCTGGCTTCCAAGCTGACCATGTGAGGCAGTCTTATACATCATCTTATCCTCTTCACTACGATGGTGCAATTATAATATTTTTCTGCCTAACATCAGAAGATGTTATCAGCTTAAGAAGGGCCTGCTGGAATCAAAGGGTTACAGACTATCACAATTAACCATCTGATTCCCTTCGGTAACTTCCTAAACTTAATAAAATCAACAAATCATAAGAAGACAACACCGTATTGAAAGGGTTAACTTCTCAGGCGTCGGGACTTAGCATCTCTATCCATTTGGACCAATAAATAATTAGTTTGTGTAACTTATGATTGTTAATAATATATTATTCATCCATTAATGTGTAATTGAAACGAGTGCCTAACTCATAAGTGATGTGTGGAATTCTATACCTAGATGATCAAATTATTTTTATATTATAACTGGATAATTGATTATATTTGATTTTTAAATAGTATAATGGTATATATACGTTATATCATTACTAATAAAATAAAGCGTAAGCAACTGGAGTGATAAATGCAGTAATGCTTTGTGTCTTTATAATCAAGATATGCCAAAATAAGTATAGTGCTGGGTATGTACTAGAGATGGACCGAAACTTTGTATTCGTATGTGCGAATATTCGCTATGTTTTTCAATGTTCGTATTCGCATTTCCATTCGTAGCTATTTGCAAATATACAAATATTTTCACGAAACCAGTAGAAGATATACAAAAATGTAAAATATTAAATTTTAAAGTTAACACAAACGAATAAACAACAGTGTAGATGTGCGTTGGGGCCGCTAAAATGGAATGAAGTGGAAGCTTTGCAATAATAAATTTTCTCGGAAAGGAAAATTCACATCGGGGTTGAGAAACCATCTTAACAACAAGCACCCAGAACTCTTACAATATATTCAAAATTAATTTGTACAGTTCATTTATGATATTGAAGAAATTACACATTCACATCATCATTAACTTCCGGTAATTAATTTCATAGTATTTTAATTAAAGTTTGTTGGTGATATAAAAAGAATTACCAGTTCTTGAAGGATGAAAATTTCATCCTTCAAGAAAGATTGAAATATTCGCAATTCGTATTCGAATTCGCGAATTTTACCAACAAAAATTTGCATTCGTATTCGCATTCGCAAATAGTGAAAATTGATATTCGTTCCATCTCTAGTATGTACTATAATTCTGTATTAGTGTTCACTAATTTGGACCTTTATAAATAGCTGGAGATACTGTATTTCAGCATAGGACTTAAGAAAGCATATGCTGTCCCAACCAAAACAGTGCATATTTTTGTTTTTTTTAAGGCAATAACGGTAATTGTCTACTCAGTATTGTATTAGGCTCTCTTATTTTCTCTTTCCCCAGTTTAATATACGGTACTGCAATTATAAACAAAAATTTACTTGAATAAGTTCAGTGGTTTCTCATACATTCATTTTCATATTTTATTTATATTCATAAATCATATAATATAGCTTACATTTTCTATATGCAGTTATAGCAAGTATAATAAGACAACCTATTAAAAAGTAATCAAGTAAAGTACCATTTGTTGCGTTTTGGTCTAATTTGATTTACCTACAGTGATCATTTAACCAAAGTAATGCATATAATTATACAGTATATATTTTGTTCACTGGTCTTTGTGATCATTTAACAGCTACAATACTTTGCATTTACTTTGGAAAACTAAAATGTTAAGGACTAACGTAATGTTGTTATAATACTTTTCTAATGGTACACTAGCCAGAATTGCAATGTTTTTAAAGACCAAATTGCTTATATACTAAGTGGACGAAGGTTGACTGTGTTGTGATCAAACTGTAAATGTTATACTGAATTCAATATGATAATATCTACTGTATTCCACTGACCAAAATATTATATCCTAGCCAAACTTGATCATCTTATAAAACAGTAATGCCACGGGCCCATTGTTAGAAATAATAATTTTCATCAAAATCTGTGGTGATATGTATTGTAAAATAATACCTGTACCTTCATTTACCAACACCTACGTAAAGGAGACCTATAGGTAACCAAAGGACATTTCGATAATGAACACGTTCTGAAACCTGTAACAAAAATACCGCAAAAACTCTTGGTTATGAATATGTCCAATGAAAGCCTCACTTTTGAAAAGTTTTAGTTCATAGGGAAAATGTAGCAAAACCTGTTCGATAAACCTACTTTCTCGGTTTACAGAACAATTGTTGCTGAAAAGAAGGATTATACTGAACTAGTTCACCATTTTTATTAGTATTCCACATACAGTATAATGACGTTACCAAGAATACATTAGTCTACTTATAGTTAGAATCAAATGAAGACTCCCATTAAACTTTTGAAGGACCTAAAACAAAACAAAATAACTGGCTTACAGCAGTCCTTTACCTGAATCACCTTGAGGTACAGTAGGTAGAATGTAATTATAATGATTTAATATCAGACTGAGGGTTTAAGGCAGATACAAAATTAAGGTTCTCTTGATCTTGAAGCCTATACAGTCCTGATGCAGCATAGATCTCGACCAGAAATGTTTGACGTTTGCGACGTGGAAAGTTTAGCATGATAACTGTCAGCTGGCTGTATCGTCTGAAGGTATTTTGACCGTACTGGAACCTCATCTTGTAAAGTTAATATCCCCACCCGCATGTATCTATAATTGTATATATATATAGAAATAATTTTAAGTCTTGCATAAATATATATATATATTTATAAGCTCCTTTGATAAGTACCACTGCATTAGCATGTGCCGTGTGTTGTAGCTACCAAAGTGGTTATATATTAGTTAATACGAGGCAGCAGGACTGGACGCTAGAAATGGAAAACAGAGTCTTGTTATTGCGTTCGCTTACCAATTTTGTAATTTTGTTTCTCTATGTGATGCCTGTGATGGGAGTGTCTTCATCTCATAATCTTACAATGTGAAGACACTTTGTTCATTTTAGTGCCTGGGTTTTATTTTCATGTTCTTCATATCCATTCATTTTGCATTTCATTCGACGACCGTTTTTATTGGTTTCATATCTGCACAGGACAGCAGCTGAGTAATTTATTATGAAAGAAAAATAATGTGGTGGCCGATGGTTTCTACTACACACAATTTTTTTTCATGTCATAATCAGCATGCGAATCATCATTCAATAATAGTGTCGAGTCCATCAGCCAGCATGGTATTTTGTATTATACGGCTTCATAAGTTGATCAGCTTGCTCATCTTCCAACCAGTTTCTCATGTATTTATTGATACTAGTGGTATCTATTTGAAGTAAGCTTACCAGATAATGTACAGTATTTTGTCTACAAGAATAGTTTGTGATTATATCATCACATTGATCCCCTTTCTCTTTGCACATAGAAGCATGCACTGTATCCCCATCATTTGTGTTGATTATAATAATATATACGGTAACAGTTTTACAGGAATAAGGGTAAGAACAAGAACTGCCTAGTAAACTAACATTTTTTTTTTTTTTCTCTAATATATAAACTAGGCAGGCAGTTTTGGACATTTCTAATTAAGTTAGGTGTTTCCATCGGAGGAAAATAGCTGAAGATCAATTGTAACTTAATTTACTATATTCACTTTTTACATTTTCACTTTTCGTCTAACTTCACAAACTAGTAACTATTTTGGTTTGGTGTTAAACATGTATAAAATATTCTGGTATGTATTTCTTTGCTATTCATATTTAAATTGTACATATTCTTTTCTGATAAGTTTAGAAAATTATCCTATTTGTTAAGCCATCATTACTTAAGTCTGTAGCCTTACTGTTATTTATTTACACAACAATAGCCTATTGTATAATGTAATGACTAGTCTCAGAACTTCTTCATCTCCTACACTCACTCACACTGACACACACAGGATGAGACTACTACTGCGTCTCAGCCGTTTAATGAGACTTGGGAACATTTATAGATTTACAACTTTCAGTTTTGAACACTCCACACTAAGCACTCCATCCTTGCCAACTGAGTAAAACCTGAGAATGTACGATGATGGCAACTTTAACAACTGCTTATGGTACAGTACAAACAAAATATCTTAAATTCAATCAACTATAAGAAGCGCCAGCGAAATTGACAATAATCTTGACCCCTTAACTTCTTATAACTAGAAATTAATTAAAGCAATCGGGCTGACGTGTTTATCGTTTGGGAAAAGTCCACCAGGAAACAGGTGTGGATATTTACAGCCAGTTAGTTCTAGGCCCTTTTGAGTTACAGAGAGGTCAGGGATCAAGATTATTGTCAGTTCATTGGTGCTACCTATAATTATGTACTGCACTTTTATTTTACGTAATTGCCTCATCAGAACCAATCAGTGTTGCTGCTTGCATTTCCTTTTAACTATATTAGTATAAATTGACCAAGGCATAATCAGTAAATAGGTTTCTTCAGCCAATTCTAAGCACTTTAGTCTCTCTAAAACAAAAAAATAATAAGGGACCTGAAATTTCTATCTTTTTGAAAGCAAAACTCAGTTTCACATTCTTCACTTATCAAAATATGCCTATTATCCATAAAATTTATATAAAGTTAGGGAGTTGTATCAAGAAATGCCTCATTCCTGATGAGCTGGTGTTCTCATGGGCAATATTTTTCATGAGTACTGTACTGTGAATAAGACTGTACCATAAGTACTTGTTGAAGAGGTCGTGTTAGTGTGCATGTGTGTGATGTATTGAGCCAAAACAGGAAGGGGGTTGTGTGTAGCTGATACCTGTATTGAAAGTTAAAAAAAATGTGAGGTCTCATAGGGTGTTTATCACTTACTCGGTACTATGATGTGAGTGATCTTAATCAGTACAGAAATAAAAAGTTTTGCATTAGAACTGGAGGTTTATCATTACCTTTACCTTCAATATGAAATATTTAGACAGAGACCTACAGAAGTTCAACAGTCACTAATGTTACAACTGCTACAGTATATATACTGGCGTGGAGTAAGCAGTAGCATTCCAAAGTTATACGTGGGAGGCCTAAGGTTCTATCCCCCACAGGGCGAGTTGTTATTTGACACTAACCCCCATGGCCTCCCGACCCCTCTCTGCAATAGCAGACATCAGAGGTGCAGCAGACCAGTGTCATATACTGCAAATGTGTGGTAGAACTGATTACACTAGTTACAGACTACTTCCACAGCTATTCCAACAGTATGATAACACTCCACATGCACCCAGACACCCAACAATGGGTGGTTGGGCATTAGCAACACTCCCTCTAAACAAGCTGGAGAATTTAACAAATTACCTTGATGGGGAATATTCATTTGTAGCCACCCCCTCAGAGATCAAGGCATCTGGCAAGTTATACATTTTAATACATATAAACTACACCGTGGGAAAGCAGAACAATGTAGTTTTCATAGGGTTGCTGTCCCTTGATTACTGCACACGTGTTGTAGGATGTCTTAAGATAATCAGTCCTATGGCGATTGGGCTAGACAGGCAACGTTCAGGAGATTTTTTATAGGGGGTTGAAACTGTGGACACCAATTTAAAGGAATTGATGGTATTAAAGTTGATCTATTATAGCTCATGAGATTTTCCCTGTAGTGGTGAGAAATAATGCAAGAGCATTTGCAATGTTTTGTAAATTGTTTATGGGTTGGTCTCCACTTTCCAGTATGTGTTGTATATCGAAACGACAACCTTGTGGTAGGGCGCATTCTCATAAGGTGACACAAGCTTAATAATTTTTATTTTCGTTATTTTTGTTTTAGGTTAGGATAGGCTATCACCCCTGGTGGCCTATTTCTGGTTAAATAAAAATAAAATTGTTTTCGGTTCGGCTATCACTGCGTATTTAAATTTAATTTTGTTTTGTTGTTGTTCCCCAAGCTGCCTGGCCGAACAGCCCCAAGGCCCCGAGCAAGGCCAAGACCATAACCGAGCGCCCCCACAGAACCCTCCCTGCCGACCACAATAAAGCCTGGGGACCGGGAGCTGAGGAGGGTGCGGAAACGCCGGGGAAACCAAAGACCCACCCAGGGCCCCTCAGCAATTATGAAGAGAAAGTTGAGGGGCAAAGGAAAAATGTGACGCTTTGGCTTCCAATCTTGGTAGATTGGGAAGTTTTGTTTTAATTTTTGGTTAGGCTATCACCGCTGATAACCTATTTGTGCGTATTTCAATATTTTTGTTTTCAATTAGGCCTATTTAAGTAAGTGAAGCGACCTGAAGTGAGTGAAGTGTTTTTAAGTGAGTGAAGTGATCTGAAGAAAGTGATCGTCACCATGCCTCGTGCCTGTACGAACTGCGCCGGTAGGTTTGGTGCTTCCATGTTTGCTCCTGCCGATCCACAAGTCTGCCGACTCTGCCAGCAACGAGAGGATTTGACAGCGAAATTGGATGAAGCCCACAACAAGATCAACGCCCTCACCAGGAAGCTGGAATCACTCCAAGAGTTTGTAACACTCAACGTTGGAGTATCACTAACTCCAATTGTTTTAACTCCAGCATCTACTACCGCCCCAATGTCATCTGCCAACAATCCAACACCTGCAGTAGCCACTGCAGCAGATGCTTCTGATGAACCTGAGCCGACATCAAACCAGGACAGCCGCCCTGTTCACCTTAGTCTCTCCCCCACTCCTCGTGCAAGAAGCCTGCTAGCACGAACAGTACCAACCCCAAAAAGCCGCTGGGAGCTCCGGCATTGTCGCTGAGATGCTAAAAGCAGCTGGAGATACTGGGGTAAAATTGGTCACAGAGTTGATTAATGCTATCATAAAGGTGGAAAAAGTTCCCTATGCTTGGCAGGAAAGTGTTATAGTAAATATATATAAAGGCAAGGGTGACTCCTTAGACGGGAAATGATCGGGGTTTGAAAATGCTCGATCAAGTCATGAAAGTCAGCGAAAGGGTCTTTGAATGCATGATCAGGGAAAGTGTTGCTATCAGCGACATGCAGTTTGGATTTATGCCGGGACGTGGCACAACTGATGCTATCTTCACTCTTAGGCAAATGCAAGAGAGGTACTTAGAGAAAAACAGGGAGTTATACCAAGTTTTTGTAGATCTGGAGAAGGCCTTCGACCGGGTGCCCAGGGAGGTAGTGCAGTGGGCTATGAGAAAACTGGAGTAGAAGAGTGGTTGGTGCATGTGATAATGAGAATGTATGAGGGGTCACGGGCAGCAGTTAGAGTAAACGGGGTCCTGAGTGAAGAGTTCTCAGTGAAAGTTGGAGTTCACCAAGGCTCAGTTCTGAGCCCATTACTGTTTGTTTTAGTCTTGGAGGCTCTGTCAAGGGAATTTAGGACAGGACTCCCATGGGAGATGTTATATGCAGATGATCTAGTTCTTATCGCAGATAGTGCGCAGGAAGCAGAGGCGAAGTTCAAAAGATGGAGGGAAGGTATGGCAAATATGGGTCTAAGAGTTAACATAGATAAAACAAAGGTCATGATTAGTGGAGTAGGGCATGGAGCTATGGAAAGAAGCGGCGACAATCCATGCGCAGTATGTGGGAAGGGGGTGGGATGTAATTCAATTCAATGTTGTGTCTGTAGTGACTGGGTACACTAGAGATGTAGTGGAGCTAGAGGACCTTTGACAAGAATCATAGACTTTGAATGTGCAGTGTGCAAGGGAGATCTTGTATTAAATGACCCGCCTGTCAGTGTTGATTTCGACAGTGTAACGCTGGAGTGTGTGAAAAAGTTCTGCTACCTGGGCGATACAGTTTCCGCTGGAGGTGGCGCAGAGTCAGAAGTGGCTGGGGAAAGTTTAGAGAGCTGTTGCCACTCCTGACCATGAGAGGGCTCCCACCCCACCTTAACCCTTCCAGCCCGAGTGTCATTTTCTAAGGACACCAAAAAAAAAGGGCCGGTACCCGGATGTCATTTTAAAATCCATGTGCTTGAAAGCGTGCTTCAAAATTCGCGCGGCCAAATTTTGCATTGTAGGAGCGACCGCAGCGCCACCAAGCCTCAACTACTAGTGTTATCAGTTCGTACGTGGCCGCCATAGCGAGTAATACTGAAAAAAAAAATCTGACGTGTCCGATTCGCTGCAACCTCCCGCGGGCCCCAGTGCTACCCCGCTCGCAACTTCAACGCCTGTTGCAACCGAGAAGAAAGCTCAACGAAAGAAAGTTAAGCGTTTGTTGAGTGATAGCGCTATACAGCAAAAACTTTTTGATAGTGAAGAGAGCAGTGGCGAAAGCTTGGTGGACAAGGAACAATTCATAAGTGCAAGTGAAGATGACGATTTCGTGGGCTTTGGAGACGACGATAATGTCGATTTATTTGAGGGGGGAGACAGTAGTGATGATCCTGATGTGGAAGTGTTTCAGGAAGGTGCCATTGAGCTTCCAAGTGCTAGAACCTAGGCCTACCCCCTCGCCATCTTTGCTAGGTCAGCCTAGGCCTAGCCCTAGCCCAGGACCTTCCCCTTTGCCTGCCCGTACGCCCTTGAAAGTGGGCAAATATTTCTACAAACAATCGTTGGTGAAAAGTGCAGCTAAAAAAAGCACGCAGGGCAGCCGCAGAAAAGCATAGGGAAGCTAAAGACAGTGATAAATTAACAAGAAGAGTAGGGATCCCAGAGCTGGTGGGGGGGGGGGGGGGGGGTTGAATGATGGGAGTAGAGCGGAGACTGATAAGGAGAAAGCAGAGGTGCTGGGGAAATACTTTGGGGGGGTACTAACAGTGGAGTCGGAGGATGCAGTGCCTACTATTCCCATCAAACAGGCACCGGCACTAGAACTAGTAGAGTTTTCCCATGCTAGAATAAGAAGGGCTATAGAAAAAATGAACAGAAGTAAGTCACCGGGACCGGATGGGATACACCCAAGAATCATAAAGGAAGGAGGGGAGATGTTAGTAGAGCCATTGAAAATGTTATTTGAGGTATCGTTTAATACAGGACAAATCCCGATGGACTGGAGAGAGGCGAACATAACAGCTATATTTAAGAAGGGAAAGAGAAATGACCCAGGGAATTATAGACCAGTCAGTTTGACAAGTGTTGTGTGTAAACTAATGGAAACGGTAATTAGAGAAGGAATAATGGATCATATGAAGTCAAACCAACTTTTCAGTGGGAGACAGTTCGGATTCTTGCCGGGGAGGTCAACGGTACTACAGCTAATTAAGGTGGTAGATGATTGGATGCAAATTCTAGAAGATGGTGATGTAATAGACGTGGTATATTGCGATTTTATGAAGGCCTTCGATAAGGTCCCACATAAAAGGTTAATAGAGAAAGTTAGAAGCTATAATATAGGGGAGAAATGTGTGAAATGGATAGAAGCCTTCCTGAAAGATCGGAGACAGAGGGTATTGGTGAATGGAATAGGCTCGGGGTGGAGGGAAATTACAAGTGGGGTACCTCAGGGATCTGTGTTGGGACCACTGCTGTTCGTTATATTTATCAACGACTTGCCTGAAGTTATAACTAATGGAAGTGAGGTATACCTGTATGCGGATGACACTAAACTGTATAGAAGAGTGAGGAGTAAGGAAGATATGGGTTTGCTTCAAGGAGATGTGGAGGGCATGAAGGGATGGTCTGAGCATTGGTTAATGCCTTTTCATCCAAAAAAATGCAAGTACATGCGGATTGGGACCAGCAAGATAGACAAGGTAGGATACAGTATGTATGAAGCGATGGAGGAAGTGAGTGCAGAAAAGGATATAGGAGTAGTGATAGATAATAAGTTAAATTTCTCAGAACATTTAGCGGAAAAGATAAACAAAGCCAATAGAATTGTAGGGCTGATAAGGAGGACATTTGTGTCACTTGACGAAGAAATCTTCAGGAATCTATATACAGCGCTGGTTAGGCCACACCTGGAATATGCAAACCAGGTGTGGGCTCCATATATGGTAAAGGATATAGAAGCAGTGGAGAAAGTGCAGAGAAGAGCTAGCAAGCTGGTACCAACGTTGAAGAACGCGGGCTATGAGCAGAGGTTGAGGACACTGGGACTTCCGACACTGGCATATAGGAGAAAGCGAGGGGATATGATAGAGACTTTTAAGATAGTGTCAGGAAAGTACGATGAGGATGTGTGTGAAGGTATCTTCTTGATGCGGGAGGGAACAAGAACGAGAGGACACTCTAAGAAAATTTACAAAGAAAGAAATAGGCTTGAGAAGGCGAAGAACTCATTTTGTGATAGTGGTAAATGAGTGGAACGCACTGCCCCAGTATGTAGTCGATTCCGAATCAATAAGGGAGTTTGAAAGTAATCTTGATAAAGCATGGGGAAGACAAGATTTGAAGTTTGATTATAAAACAAAAATACAGAATAGTAAAAATGTTGCGTCTGCTACCGCCGCCGCCAACACCGTGAACGACCGCAGCAGTGCAAGTACTGGTACTGAGCTGGATACACAGGCATAGTTTGCCTTTTTCCAGAGGATCTACTGTAAGATAATGACGCCGACCCTGGCCTAGCACCCACCCGCATTCCATTGTCCCGACGCCTTGACCCGGGACGCCGCGTGGGTCACCCACAGCCCTCGGCTTCATCTCTCCTTCAGGATGACCAAAGGGCCTCTTCAAGTGGTATTGGTGATGTGCCACAGCCCTCAACACACCGCAGAGCATTATTTTCTGCGGAGAAGCCCTCGGCTCGCCGCAAAAGGAGCCCAACTCCCGAGGCCGAGGCTCCCATTGTTGAAGCTCCCGCGCCCCACACCGCCGACGCCCGGTCACTTCTTCACCATAATTGTCTCCTGAAGAGGATGCTGACCCCAACATTGCCCCAGATGACCTGACGTCGCCTGAGGAGGAAGAGGAAGAGGAAGTCCTGACAAGACGAGCGAGAGGGCGAGGTTGTGGACGTGGTCAGTCTGCCGACGCCGCTGCCCCTGGGCGTGGGCGTGCAGGGCGTCCGCGTGGCCAAGGGCGTGTGCCAGGACGTCCAGGGCGTGAGCCTGCTGCACCTGGACGACCTCGAGCATCAGCATCCAACATGTTTGTGTGGACAGATGGGGCTGATTTTGAGCCAGATTGTCCTGCCTTTGACGAGGTACAGATGGGTTCCGGGGTGTCACCAGCATATCCCTGTGGCCCAGATGCTACCCCCAGTTAACTTTTCTGTGGCTTCTATGACAATGAAGTCATGGAATACCTCGTCAAAGAGACAAATCACCACCATGCTATCTGTGCCAACTTTCTTGGGAGGAAGACCAGTGCCAAGATGGTGGCATGGAGAGCACTGTGGCAGAACTATATGTGTTCTTGGCACTCACAATGCTGATGACACACATCGCCTTTATTAAATATTGACTATACAAATATAAAGAAAGGCAACGTTCCCAATTTTTGCCAGGTTAGCTCGAATAATTATAATGTAAAGCTTGCAAAATAAACAAACCAAAACTTATAGCCTACGAACACAGTAAAAAGACAAAACATCTATTCAAAATCGCTATGTGGAAACAAAGCTTAAGTAAAATAATAATTTATAAATAAAAGAACACAATCCACCACATAGGGTGTACATTACTACATGAGCAAGTTAATCTGGTTCCCAAACAAACTAATCGCACGTATAACAACGCACTATCGTCACGTTCAAGGAATTAGTCAATTTGGGAAGTCGGGGACGTTCTGATAAATTTTACTAATAAAAGGTACGCCCATGTAATTACAGAGAACACGATCAGTTCATTTTACTTTCAAATTTTTTCATACACTCCCACAATTTTGAAAACAGAAATACTTAAATTTTACTCCAAAATATCCCATAACCCACCAGAATTTTTAAAAACACAATTTGGGATACAAAGTCATATGAATATTTTGTCTTTTTAATTCCAAATACAGATAACAATATAATCTAAATTTCCGACTCTTTGATGCGGCGCACGAACACCATTCAGAAGTGATAAAATAAAATTGTTACTCACCTTTAACCTCTTCCATACTGGCGATGTTTCTTAAAATTGATTCTTGCTATATTTAGACGATTTTGTGCAGTTTAAATAGGATCTGTGGCAGTAAAATTGGTTAAGAGAGATACTGTACTGTAGTTTGAAGCCTGTTAATTGCTGGAGGCCCTTTTTTAACTAAATATAATCGTCTAATAGTAGCCAGATTAAAGGTAATAGGACGGCACCGGTAGTGAAGGGGTTGAGACTGATAACAAGGTAAGCATATATTAATTACTGTATAAGGAGGGATCTTCATTAATGTGTAACATTTTATTGCATTGCCTTCTGTACTGTAAACTTTTTAGGAATTAGAGTAAAATATTGGTAAATACTGTAAAAAGTGTTTGTGATGATTTTCTAAAAGTGTTTTTGTTACCATCTTTTGGATTTGTGCACATGTTTCTTACTAAGGTAGCCAGTATCACATGAGCGCTTTTTCTGGCAAATTTTGACGGGCAAGTTTCTTGTAATAATTTGGGAATCGTTTGCATTGGAATCAGAAACTAGAACGCTTCTAGATTGTTAGGTGGCTGATTTCACACCTTAAATTTTGAAACTGCCAAGAATACTTTTAGATTATGTTAGATGGCTGAATTATGTTAGATGGCTGAATTCCAATAAACTTTAAATTTTGAAGCTGCCAAACTAAACCTGCCCAAAAAATGTCCAGAAAAAGAGCTTGTGTGACACTGCCTTTAGTGTATGTGTGTGCATGTATGTTTCTTATCAAGTGTAAAGTTGTGTAACTCGGTATTCTAACCCCCCTAAAACGAACACTTGCTGATTCCCCAACTAAACATACTGAAGAGCTTGCCTGTTTTTTTTCTCTCTCTCTCTCTCAGTTCTCATCATCCGGATCAGCATCCACAAACGTCGACATCATCTCCTCCACACTCGGGCCCTGCCAAAACAAATAAAATACTGTCAATATAAATTAGTGTACAGTTGGGTACATTTTTGCGTCTCCTCTATCCGTTTGTTTTTTCCCCGGCAATTTGCCGTGTTTTTCAACGTTTAATTTATCCGCAATGGTATGCTTAACTGGCATAAATAATATGTCTAAATGTAGCACAAACCTTCGTCTTGAGAATTATGAAGACTTGTAACGCTACATGAAGTAGTTTTTATGTGATGATATGATGAATAGAGATAACTTTGCTGCCAGAACCACACCATGTCCGAATGTTTGCCCGCAGTACGACTTCAGGTTGCATGTACTAATTCTCTCGCAACTTGCTTTGCTTTGGGTAGGCGATTTTAGGCACTAATCACAGCTGTTATTGTTATTATTGTAATAATGTAATTTTCATTGATTTACTTAATCATTGTAACCATTCTTATGATAGTGTACAGTGCTTGCAGGTGCATGGGTTAGGACGCCGCAAAACTCGTTGACAGCTCTGCTTCCAAGCCGGCGGCAGAACAGAGACTGAGCGTGGTTGGTGTGTGTTGGCGCTGCATTTTTATTTTTTTTTTATTTATTTTTTCTCTATATTCCAACTTACTTCCTCTCGGGCATAGGCTGAGAACCTTAACATTCACCGCTTTACAATGAACAGTGAAGCCCGTGAGGTCTTGTTCCAGTCTAGGGAGTGAGACATGTGAAGCACGTAGAGTACAACGAGCACCTGCCATCTTGCCTTCACATGAGGCACGGTGCTCACTCATGGCCCGAAACGACCCCATCTCTGAAGCCACCTCGTTCCCGTGCTTCACTGTCTCATCCCCTACACTCGGACTCTCACACTTACACAACGCCACCTGTTGAGCAGATAACTCATCAGGCATTGCACCCCTATAGCATATATTGAATATGGGAATATTCATACAGTGCTATTTAATCAGGGAACAATGAGGGTATTTTGTTGACGTTTCGGTGGGCTTGTGGTAATGCACTGATACTAGGTACAGCACAAATTCCATCCCAATAATATCTTCCCATTGATACATCGGGATTTGAACCCGGGACCTTTGGATTACCAGGCCAGTGGCAAGACCACTCCACCACACCTTAACAAAAATAAAATCAAGCGTGCGCAATTTAAATAATGAAACAGAGCTCTGTTCTCCCAAGAGGACAACCGAGCTGTTCAGTGAAAGCACTGACTGTCCTTCGAAGAGGACAACTGGGCTCCATGGGTTAAATATGCAAATATTTTTCTAACGATAAATCCTTTCACTAACAACGCCCAACGCTCGGTCTCTCTCTCATAGCTCATAATGGCCTCAAAATGGCACCCATTCATATGATGGGCGCCACAAATATATCTGCTACTCTTGAATACATAAAGAATAAGCAGTATGGACATGAATCCTGTACATAAGTATAGACCGTATACAGTACAGTACTATGTGCATAGTACCTACAACATATAGTTACATTAGGCCTAGTTAAAGGAAACATGACTCACATTGGACTCCTCCTCGCCCGTTTTCTTCATCTTCTTCTTCCTCTCCTCCGATCTTGCCAAAGTCTTGTCTGGTAACGTTCTCTTGCCGCTCTCTGAAGTTGGCTGGCTTTCAACGGCTTTCTTGGTGTGCTTGGATTTCTTATTTCTGCCGTTTTTCTTATATTTTGATGATTCAGGGGTAACCTCATCCTAAAATAAACCGATTCAATTTAGTTATCTGTACGTCATCCGAGAACATAAAAATTACAAGTCACACACACAGAAAAAAGTATTGGTTTCTATCGGGGGCATATAACATCCTTAAGATATGTAATTTCATGTCAATTTTCCTGTATACCTTCTCATATCAATTCCAATCCCTGTTGAAGAGGTAAACAAATAATCAATCAAAAATAAATATATGAGCTTACTTGAATAACTGGAGAATCATCATCTTCCTCTTCCTCCTCCTGTTTCTCCTCTTCTTCTTCCTCCTCCACCTCCACTCCTATGAAGCTCTGTTCCCGACCACACACCGGGCTGGCCGAACCCTCCGACTCTCCTTCTGAGTCTCCTTCTTCCTCCTCTTCTACACTCTCTTCTTCTATCCCATTCTCCTTCTTCCCTTCTTCTTCACTTTCCATCGCTTTACTCTTCTCATCGTCTTCAGCTTCTCTGGAATTACTCTCGTCCGGGTAGTTGGGTTCTTCCAGCTCTGTGTCCTCGTCCTCTTCCACTGTAGAAGAGAAATGTTTTATCTTTTACCGGTACCTTTGTTGCGGCTTCATCACTGTCATCAATAACCCCTTCAGCACCATGTAATTTTGTTATCATATTCTGGTTACCAATAGGCGATTTTCTTTAGCTTATCTACGTCTATGACTCAAAGGGGTAAATACAATCTCTCAATAACATGGGTCCTTCTTAAACTGCAAAACAAAAAATATATATAATTTTCAGCCAGAATTAAAAGTAGAAAGACAACATCGAGCTGAAGGGCTTAACAATGCTAATAATCAATCTTATTAAAGCTAGAGAATCGAACGAATAGCCTCGAAATCTGTTGACGATTCATTAACCCATTCAGTACCAGTGACGTCCTTTTCATTATATTCTATCTATCTATCTATTGCCTGACGCCGTGATCCCCGAAAGGGTGGCCACGAACGAACCGCCCCCATGCACCTGTCCCCAGTCAGTCGACGCCCCTCCTCCCAACCAGCCCCGCCTTCATCTATATGTATACTTCCTAACTCCATCCTTCTACCTCTCGTACACCCTCTTAGTCATTCTCTCGCTTCCCATACGTTCCATATGGCCAAACCATCTCAAGGTGTTCCTTTTCACACTTTCCAGCACATCTACCTCCACACCACACCTCCTTCTTACTTCCTCATTCGTCTGTCTATCCCTCCATGTAACTCCGCACGCACTTCTCAAGTACCTCATTTCCACCCCTCTCACTCTTGGTCCGAGTCTCTTCACCAACGTCCATGCTTCGCTTCCGTAAGTCAGTGTCGGAATTACCACACTATCATGCAAGGACTTCTTCACTTCCATACTGACCACCCTATTTCTTGTTACTGCTTTCAGCGTTCCTACAACCCTCTTCTGCACTTCTTCGTCCATAGTCCAATCTTTACTCAACACACTGCCCAGATACTTAAATGAGCTGACAGTATCCATAGCCTGACCGTTCAACTTCACCTCACACTCTGTGGCTTCACCCCTTTCGAAAATCATAACCTAGCATATTCTAGCAAATATATATTATATGATATTATGCAGCTTCGGAAGGATGTCTAGCAAATAAAAGACTATAGACTATCTCAATTAATATGTTTAGTTACCATAGATCCTTTTCTAAGCTGCATAAAATCATCTATAGCTGAAATAAATATTTAAACATCACCACTACTGAAGGGGTTAACAAATTTATGATTAAATTCCCCAACTCCAATACTAAACCTACAAAATAGAGTGAACAAAATTAAAGGAGACTATCAGTTTCAGTACTGGTACTGAACGGTATACTTGATACAGTACAGGTCTCCCTCATTATCCGATACCACAATTGATGATATTATTATATATTTTAGATGTTTAGGTTTTGGCTGGTCCAAAAATGTATCCCCATTTATTCCATTAATTTTAGGGTTTGCTACACGATTTTTCTATTTAAGATAGAGTTTTAAGGAACGTTACCCAATCGTAAATCGAGGGAGACCTACTGTATACAATAGTCTCTAACCCACTCATAAGAATCGAGGGAGACCTACTGTATACAATAGTCTCTAACCCACTCATAAGAATCGAGGGAGACCTACTGTATACAATAGTCTCTAACCCACTCATAAGAATCGAGGGAGACCTACTGTATACAATAGTCTCTAACCCACTCATAAGAATCGAGGGAGACCTACTGTATACAATAGTCTCTAACCCACTCATAAGAATCGAGGGAGACCTACTGTATACAATAGTCTCTAACCCACTCATAAGAATCGAGGGAGACCTACTGTATACAATAGTCTCTAACCCACTCATAAGAATCGAGGGAGACCTACTGTATACAATAGTCTCTAACCCACTCATAAGAATCGAGGGAGACCTACTGTATACAATAGTCTCTAACCCACTCATAAGAATTTGTGGACCCATTTTGCTTTTTTTTATGTAATTATAACTATATGGATTGATGTTTGGATAGACCTTGCTTTTCAATAAATTGTATATATAGTTTTGTAGTTGATTTAATAATAATAATAATAATAAGCATGTTACTTATTTCTCATAAGCGCCAATTTTTCCGAAGAATTCACTAGCGCTCGAAAAGAGAAAGAAAAAAGAACAAAAATCAATGCATCAAAAGAAGGCTTATATACAACACACATTTAACAATCACTAGCAGTGGCAAAATAGCCTAAACTCTATAGCCATCTGTCATGACACCTCTCTCAAGATCATAGCTTCTCTCAAAGAGAAAAGTCTTAAGTTGTCTCTTGAAGCATTCAACAGAACTCAGTTGTCTCATGGACAGCGGCAACCTGTTATACAACCTCGGAGCCATGTAGGAGAATGACCTCTCAAAGAAAGAAGACTGCTGGAAAGCCCTTGGTTCATCAAGACGAAAAGGGTCATTGTCATGACGCACAACTACACCATGGTGTGCCGGTGGGCGCCTGAGAAGCTCCGCAAGGTACCTAGGCTCACCAAATTTGAGAACCTTAAAAGTCACCAAACACAACTTAAATTCTATTCTTGCTCTTACTGGCAGCCAGTGCAGTTCTATGTGAAGAGATGTAGTAGGAGTTCTAGGTAGAACACCAAAAATTAGTCTTGCGGCCCTGTTAAGAACAGACTGAACTTTCTTCAAAATATAATTTGGAAGACCCACCAACAGGGCATTGCAATAATCAACACGAGAGAAGACCAATGAGTGAACCAACGTCAGGAGGCAACGTCTGGTTAAAAACGGCTTCACCAAATAGAGATTTCTGATGTGCAAGTAACAACTTTTAACTATCTGGTTTACATGCTCTTTGAAATCTAATCGGGAGTTCACATATACACCCAGATTTCGAACAGAGTTGGCCGGTCGCAGCTGAGATCCACCCACATTGATGGAGAGGGCACCCACTATATCATCAGCTCTTCTATTTCCTCGGATGATGAGAATATCAGTTTTACCATCATTTAGTTTAAGTTTTCTCGCTCTCATCCACTTCTTGATATCAGACATCAACAATTCCATCTTACTCCGTATATCAACTATATTTGTGATTCTCACATAAATCTGGGTGTCATCTGCATAAAAGTGAAAGGTGACATTATGTGCACGAAGCAGAAGAGACAAACTGCTAATATAAATTATAAATAGGATAGGACCTAAAACTGATCCCTGCGGAACACCATACTGCAGGGGTGTCGAGTCCGAGACCACTTGATTTACCATCACATAGAAAATCATATGCATAAATTCATTTCCAGAGTTAAACTTCCAGAATTAGAAATAGGTGAAGTTCACGAATATATATGAATGGGCATCCGAGTGTAGAATGGACTTACTGTGGTGGTGTGAGTGGTGTGTACAGGTGGTGTGGGAGAGAGGGGTTACTTGGGGGTTAGCTGCCAGGATCCTCACACTATCCAGGGAGGCTTGACTGGCACTTGATACCTGTGGGGGGCATCAATGGTATGTTAAAACTATAATACACTATGATTTACTTAAAATTTAAAACTTGCAAACTAAATAAACCAAAACTTAGACAAAGACAATATAAAGGCAAAATAACTTATCAAAATCGCTATGTGGAAACAACGCTTACTAAAATAAAATTTATGAAATAATAGAACACAATTTGCTACTAGGGTAGCATGGGAAACTAACCTACTGTCTCGTGGAGTGGTGTACAGATATGAGGATATTATAAGTTTGTTATTTTTAAAGTTTAATTTCCGATAAATTTAAAAGCATTTTCCACATAGGCTATAGATTTTGTTTTAGTGTGTTGTCGTTTCGATAGTTTTTAATTTTAAAGAGTTTGTTATATTAATTTGAACAGTAACTTTTGAGTTTGTTTTCAAGTTATATATTTTAATACCTAGGGGGGCAGCAGTCTATATTATATACAGTATATCAAGAAGAGATACCATGCTAAAATAACAATAATAATAATATGTATGTATGTATATACAGTATATACTCATACACATACCCCATAGCTGGGGGTGGCTGACTCGAGACAGAGCCCGAACAGAAACAACATTTAGTCCCGAACAGAAACATTTAAAGTTCCAATTCTAAAGGATGGAGGAGACACATACGTTACAACAAGCTTTGCCCTTTGTCCCTTTCCTACATATAGAAAATAAATATAAATAAATATATAAATAAATAAACAAAACCAAATAATAAGCACTGACCTCAATAGTTTCATCCCCCAGGCCCTGACTAAATAAGTGTATGAGCATAGTGTAGGGTGGAGGCCAGTAAGGGTTGGGGCTGGTGGCGAGGGCTGATAGGGCTGCTATAAGGGCAGCTCGGGTGGGGCTACGGGAGTACAGGGAGGGGCGACGGCAGTGAGGTAGACCCATCACACACGACGCCACACTCAACAGGCCAGACTGGAGTTCCTGTATAAGGGAGAGGAGATGATCAGGGGTAGAATAATAATGTAAACCCTTGCAAAATATACAAACCAAAACAAGGACGAGACAATATAACGGCAAAAGAACTAATAAACATCGCTATGGAAACAACGCTTTAGCAAAACAAACAAAAATTCAGAATAGGGTACATACAGTATATCCCCTTCCATACCATGACACCTTTTTACCTTTGACTCTGGGTAAAATTTGATCCTTTTATGCCATTTAAGGACCTATGTTACTAAGAGGGTTAATTAGGATTGTATTTAACCACTTGAGTCATAGATGCAGGTTATAAACTAAAGATAATCATCTAATGGTAACCAGAATATGATGAAAATTACGTAATGGTGATGAAGGCCACATACAGTACCGTAGTTTAGCGACCTTTCCCTTTACAATGTAATGGCTCAGACGGGGTTGCCTTTCAGCAGTTGGAGTGTCATACAATTAATTCCAGCCATAACACTGCCCCACCATGTTATCACTGGTTGATGTTAGTACAATGCTAACCATGTACTGATGGAGTAAAAGATGAAGGATGATTCTGGGGGCCATTTATATGGAAGAGATAAGTATATCTTGAATGCCACCATTAATTGATTTAATACCAAAAGCTGCTTCCTGGAAGTTTGTGCCCAGATGAAGTGGTCAGCAGAAAAACAATATCATGCAAAAAAAAAGGAAAAGAAAATTAAAAAACACGAAACAAGAAGAACATTTACGCACTCTTTCGCTCACAAGACGGCAAGACAGGGAGTCTTGCCGTTTGAACAAGTGACAAATCCTATCATAATTACCTGATAAGTCTTGGAGTGTAGTGAGTGGGCGGTGTGTGAGAGTATGTTCTTGGCCAGGGTGAGTGCGGTGTATGTGAGGCGACTGTGCTCCTCCTGGCGTTGTGTAGAGTTGAGGACGGTGGCGGTGGTGGCGTTGGGGTCTCTGGTCGCCAGCTTGTAACCCTTCTTCTTCTTACCCTTCACCGCCACCACTAGTCCCGACCCTATGCTGCCTCTTTTCTGTAATAGTTTAAATAATGTCTATATTACTGTATTGCTTTATGGAATGATGAGTTTATACAGGATCAATGCTAGAAATGTATTGATATTTGTTATTACAGTATAGCCTTTCTTCTTACCCTCCACTGCCACCACTAGTCCCAACCCTATGCTGCTTCTCTTCTGTATTAGTTTATCAAATGTCTATAATGATTTTTATATACAGTATTGGTCTCTCTACCAATGGTGAGTACTGTACAATAGTCTGCCTGTCTCTTTTCCTTCTAGGTGCTGGCGAGATCACCCAATTGGGTGGCACTGCAAGGGAGGCTACGGATGGTGGGGGCATTGGCCCAAGGGTGGAATCCCGTGGGCTGATGATCACCACCCTGGCTGCCCTCACAGAGACAGATCTCATCTCACCCTGGCCCTTTCGGGGGCCCGAGCACCTGGAGTTGCTTTGGTCTACCCGACTCGGGACTGTTCGGCCAGACAGTCTGGGAAACTACAATAACAACAACAACTGTACAATAGTTCAGTTCTGTTTAGTTCTTTGGGGGACTCACAAAAGGTTATTCTTGGTCAGCATGATGTGCAGGGGATCAGAGGATAGAATTAGGTTAGGGTAATCTATTTTTATAACATAAGACAACATAACATACTATCACCCTACCTGTAGTGTAACATGTTGTGGTCTAGGTGTGAAGTCCAGCGCAATTATCTTAACAAGTGCGGTTGATGGTGGGTGTCGGCCCTTGGACACCTGAAGGAGTGTGTCGAGGGTGGAGTAAGCCACCGCCCGGGTCCGTTCTCCGCCCATACAGCCACTAATTTGGTCCTGGCTCCCGCTATTGGCCTTGATCACCACCTCCAGGAGATTTAGTATAGGGCCCCAGTATAAGTCCACCGCTTCTCCCACACTGGTCAGATACAGAGAGGTCAGGTTTGGTGAGTAAAGGATATAGTTGTCATTCAGTGCATAACATTATATGGTTGGCCTATAAGCAGGTTGTCAACGAGAGACTATTCACCCCCTGGCCAAAAACAGTAGCCTACCTTTATTTGCTATAATTATTAGATATACAAAGTTAAACTTATGCTCTATAGGTACCTTTATGTCCCTGGAAGCAATTAAATGACTCGTTTCTGAGACAAAATATGATTTAGATTAGCGAAGTCAAAAATCACCTTGCCGCTGATTGTCTCCCTACAAGTGTAGGAAACATTCTGATTAGCTTATAATTACGCATACAAAGCATTTCACATTACTTTACAATGCATTCAATGTACGCACATACAATATTGATTGTGAATGAAGTCTAACTAACGTTCTACACTCAAACGTAAAATATGGAACCTATGTTTTCACATTCGTGAATGTTTTAGAATCCAGCCCCCAGTGGCTTGACTATAATTGGGTACCTCTATACGAGAGGGTAGTGTCAACTTGACTTATGAACACTGTATTACTTCTACCTCATGTTTACCCCATAGTATACCATTATCTACCTCATGTTTACCCCATAGTATACCATTATCTTTATATTGAATTTTTCAGCTTATATACCCTACCTCACAGGCTCACATTATTCTATTTATACCTCTTTATATTTTGCTATCCATCAATCTATATCTTTAGTGTATTTTAAGTCCCCGAGCGCCATATTGTTTGTGACACCCGGGACCCTGTATGTGGCCACTCTCTCTATAAAGGCACTTTTAGACTGTAGTAACACCCTACACTGCCACCTACCTGTAGAGCAGATCCTGTAGTAGCAGTAGGGCATGTTGTTGTAGTACAGGCATCAGGAAGGCCACCAGTTTGTGTTCCTGTCCTCGGTACTTCCGCAACACCGACATCTCAAACTGGGGGAACCATTACACCATTAGGGATGGGATATTTATTTGCTAATTTATTTATCTTTTTGTTATTTTTTAGTTTCCTCCCCAGACCTCCATCAAGCTTGAAAATACATCCCCTAGACCCCCCTACAATATAAATTTTTACATTATTTGGTAATAAATGTCCCGGGCAAAGGCCGGTTCCTCCTGCAATTACAGGCTCACAATCGCTCGCGAGAAAAAAAATCAACACCTAAATGGCATGAAAGGTTAAAAAATTGAGAAAGAAATGGGGTGAAAGGTCTTAAAATCGCCAAATTAATGGGTCGAACTTCTTGAAATCTGAAAACTAATGAGGGAGAAGATGGGCCAGAAAAAACTACACTAGGAGTGCATTTAGTAACGACACCAAGAACAAACAATATTTCACAGCTGTCATTATTTTTACCAAGAGCAAACAATGTTTCACAGCTTTCATTATTATTTGTTTCTATTTAGGAAGTGAGACTAACCACACTCTGTGGACGAAGTGGTCTTTAAACTTGTATGCATGTATCTACTATGTTTATGTACAGCACAGTATAATCATATTTCCTACCAATAACCTGACATAGCAATTTGATGACGGATGTAAGGAGTGCTTCCACTCTAATGTGAAGTACTGTAGTCTAAATATCAAATTATCTAAACAATTAAAAAATATCTAACCTGCAGTAATCTAAATATAACACTGAGCAGCTCTTGTGGTGTGACGGTGAGGACGGGGACGATGACTGATGTAATGAAGGCTGATATGAAGGTTAGTGTGTTGGCCAGTCTCGTCACCATATGGAACAGTCGCTCCAACGGGTATTCAACGTTTTCTTTGCTCTCCAGGTTCAGGCCATGCTGGCGCATATGGTCGTACGCCTGGAATTAGAAGTATTATTAATGATGATTATATACTATACAGAATATGTATGGTAATTGTAGACCTATAATTAGACAATTACTGTATATGTAATAATGACTTAGAAAAGTTGACAGAATTATTATAAACACCATATGAGGAGGAGCACTTTATTGAAAATGTTTCGCAAATAGCTTCTTCATAAGAAGCTATCTGCGAAACTTTGTCAATAAAGTACTCCTACTCATATGATGTTTATATAGACAATTATAGACATAGTATTACATCTTAGGAGTAAAATCCTGTGCTACTCAGCAAAGCAGGAGAAAGGGAGAGATTGAAAAGAAGAAAATTTATATTGTACACTTATAGTAATGCCTTCCTTACCTCATTCTCAATAATGCCCTCAAAGAGGCGGTCCATAAGTGAGTGTGCTAGTGCCAGTAGAGATGTTAAGAGTCGTGCCCGCGCCTCCGAGTGTACCAGTGACCCCGGACCGCCCTTACCGGGGAGTGGCAGGGCTGCGTACACCTGCCCCGCCCACCACACACCGCGCCCGGACCTTCCCCAACCTTGGCTCAGCGGTGCGTCCAGGTACCGAAACATCTGCTTCTCTAAGGTCGCCTGAAAGTGTAGTAGTCATAATTATATAATACCACTGTTTTGCTAAATCTTCAATGTGTTATTTCCACATAATGATTTCGATAAGTTCTTTAACATTAGAGATATGAAGTGTGAGTGGCAAGAACTGAGGGTTATTGGACTTGACATGGACGCAACAGGGGGTCGTGCAGGCGGCTGTACCATGTTCTTAATACTGTAGGTAGGCTAGAAATTGTCACCCCTAACCTCTATAACTCAAAAAGGGCTAAAATAAATCATATGGAATATTTGTTTAAATATAAGACAGATTTTTTTTAAATTAGTTTAACCAGACCTTATTACTAAAAATATATATATATATATAGATAATTACCTTGTGTGGGAGGCAGGGTCCGGGGGCCACCTTCAGGTACTCACACAAACATTCCAACGCTGTGCAGTTCCACTAGAAATGGGAAGATATATACAGTACTGTACACTGAAATTAATAAATAGCCATTGTTCATCCACTACTTTTCTTTCTTTTTTCATAAGTTTAACCAGACCAGATGAACTCCATACTAGAACTCTCATTGGGCTGGCCTGTTCAGTCACTAAAACTGTAAGATTCATGAGCCTTTGAAGTGAACAGTGAACTAACGGTATACTTGTCCAAGAATTGATAAGTTTGTTGGGAGATCGACAGAGGGTCAATCTTGGATACCATTAAGTTAGTTATTTTTTATTAAATTTTTTGGGTGAGGGCTGGTCCTATCCAGAGAGAGGTTTGGCATCCTCTACCCAACCTTAGCCATTTCTGTCTGTCTCTTTTACTGTCCTACTTTTCCATCTGGGGGCAGTGGGCTAGGAATCCTCCTCCCCTTGTAAAATTCACCTACTAAACGAGACAGAGAAAGGGGCGAGGGAACGTGAAAGTGGTCCCGGACCCTCTGTCTCGAGTCAGCCAACCTCAGCTATGCCCGAGTATATAAATACATTAAGTTAGCAGACTTAAACTGCTTTAACCTCTGTGTGTCAAGACATTTTTACTTTAACTTGCCTTAAATTTGGCTCTCTTATCACTTTTCCAATTTTTTGGGGGAGCGGGTTCATCACTTGTTACAGACACCTTTGCCTTTTGTCTCCTCCTTATACATTATACAAAAAATATAAGTACCGGTAGTATACATGGTACCGTACTGTACAGGTGTTGATAGGCCTACTGTAAGAAACAATATAGTCTCTCATTAACACTTACGGTGCGGCCATGTTTCCTCCTATTTCCGCCATATTAGGGCTCATTCAGGCGCGCTCCTGATTGATTAGGCAAGTGTCTGCATGAAATTAAATGTATTCAGGCGAAAACTAAAAGAAAATAGCTTCAAAATTACGCCAGAACGAGCTTCGTAGCTCTCGGGGTTCACTCTACCATAGACATTTGCTAAAATTAGCAATTCTCGCTAATGTCTAGCCATTTTTGCCTTTGGCAGGCACTGTATATCTAGCGAGACTCTGACTCAGACCCTTCAGTGTACCGGGGCGGCTGTCTGGGAGAAGGACGGGTGGTCTGTCGCGCCCTCGCTCCCTCGCACTCGATTTTACAGGCTTTAAGAGGCTTTTAAAGCCTGTAGATTTCTGTAAATTGCCATGGCCTTCAGGAATGTCTCCCGCAGCCAATGGCTTAAATTACAAATAATTAATGTTATTTATACTTCCAAATGGTGTTAATATGATTTAGGATGACCCCCGTACCTTACCCCTTTAGCACTGATGTCTGATGATAATGGTATTTATCTTTGAGTTCACAATATTAACCTTTTCTGTAAACAATGATGTCTTTCCATATTAATTTATGGTATATTCTGGCTAACATTAAACAATTCTATTTAGCTTAGGAAGGACCTCTAGGAACCAATAGTTTAAAAACTGTCTTGATGGTGTAATGGTTAGAGTGTTTAACCCAGGTTAGAATCCCGGTGGATCACATACTTTCATTAATTTTGTTGGGAGGTGTTTGGTGTTGGAGTGAAATTAATAAAATAAATACCGGTACCTAAATTAACCCTCTGACTTATACAGATCCTTCCTGAACTGAATAAAATTGCCTAATGATAGCTAAAATTAAATTATAAATGACCTCACCATATTTAAAGGTTAACAAATTAATACAAACTTACTGCCGGCCCAGCTGATGCCAGAACGATGATGAGCGGTGCAGGCGAGCGCGAGGTGATGGTGCGCTGGAGGTCTGGTATGAAGGGAAGGGAGCGTAGGAGGTTTAGGATCACCATACATGCCTCCATCTTCTTCTGACCGTTCCGCGCACTGCTCACGGCCTGGGGAAAATGTTATTGTAGGCTACAGTATATTCGTGTTAGTGAGTTGGTTATACAGTACTCTGTTTCATTTCATCTGACGGTAAACTGAATCTCTTAGCAGCTAATTTCTCGATACTTAATGGAAACTAATAAACCACAATGTCTCTGTATCATATTAAGACCAAGTTTATATAATTAGCACCATATTTCACTACAAAATCTTCAAAATAACTGAGAAATCTAGATGGAAACTTTGCCATTTACTGTCAGTTGAAAAGAAAAAGGGGATAGTTATAAGATCGAGTGAAGTGTGGTGATTCTAGCTCAAAGTACAAGAGATTTTAGGTTAGATATAAGATGTTAAAATGAACTCCAAAAAGTTGAAAGAATGAATAAAAACACCATATGAGGAGCACTTCATTAACGTTTTGCAGATAGCTATCAGAAAAATGTTGCCAATAAAATGCTCCTCCTCAAATGATGTTATTCTAGCTATAAGATCATAGTACATGTTAATGTATAGGTGGATGGAACTCGTCAGCCTTGGTCTGCAACCCATCTAGGGGTGAGCTTATAAAAATCCGGATGGCTAGGACTCATCTGCCTTGGTCGGCCAGTTGTTTAGGGGAATAAACCTCATGCAAAATACCGAAGGGCGACGTGTTCATCGGTGCCACTTGCAGCTGGTGTTGGAGTGCAGCACTACTGGCCTGGGTTCGAGCCCTGGCAGGGTCATATCAACGATAGGGGAACTCAATGACCATGGTAATAATAATGAAATAACATCTCCACCACAGTAAAAAAAAAAATTGGAGACCATTTACACATACAGTATAGGCTACTACATAGCAAGCTCATAATGAAATAATGTATACATACATACATACATACATACATACATACATACATACATACATACATACATACATACGGGGTTAAAGACCGCAACCGTCCACAGTGAATGTGGCTTCCATGGTACAATCACAGTACTGCACACAGTGCACAGCAATCATAACACGGTGGTAACAGTCTTTACTGCAGCACAGTACAACAAAGTCTTACCACAACAACGCCCCATCATGTTATCACAGTATCTGATGTTGGTATAGCGCTAACAGTGTCTCAGCAAAACTCAACAAAGTCCCCCTGAAGCACCTGCACCTGGCGAAAATCGCACCACACAAGCCTTAACTATGCTACAATAAGGCAGTAACAAGAAGTCACCGTAACTGCTACAGAGGCTGACTGCACCACCGAAGTGGTGACAAATATTTGTGAGCTCTCGCGATTATTTTAACCCAAGGACTGCTAATAGAAGACAAAATATAAAATCAAGTTGAGGGAGGGAGGGTATGTGGGGTATAAAGGGGGGGGGGGGGGGGGGAGTGGAGGATGTGGTACCGGGAGATACAGTACTACTATTTTGTATGTCATCAAATTTCCTGGCACTGGCACGGTATTTGAAGTTTTTTTTTTACCCGTTTAAATACCGTGCCTTCTAGATGAGGCCTATCTCATTTCCTGGGTTAAGGGGAGGCAGGCCGTTTTTCTGGACCTCCTTCTCCCTCGTGTTAAGCCCCATTTGTTTTGAGAATATAAAACGTTCGGTCAATTAGTTTGGCGATTTTAACACCTTTCGCCCCATTTCGCTGTCAAGTTTAACCCCTTATTGGCGGCGCTCGACTTAAGTTGTGCACCAATTTGCAGCAAGTTAGGAGCATTATTAAGGCTTTTAAAGGGTTAAAATCGAGTGCAAATGGCCGGGAGCACAGCGGGCCAGACAGCCGACTCCCAGGGCTTACCGCCACCCATTAACTCATGTTCCCTGTGTTCTCGAGAGGCCGGCAGTGTAGCCAGTAGTGAACATAGCTGGGAAAATATACGGATATATGCTAAACTCCCATGTTCGTGGCATCACTGCAAGAGAACCACGAGTGCTACGTAGCTCGTTCTGGTCTCATTTTGAAGCTTTTAGTGCCTAGTTTTTTGCTAAATGTTTTTTTTTTCATGCAGATGCTTGATTTATCATGCAGGAGGGCCTGAATATGCCCAAATGAGCCCAAAACACCCCGATAGACAAGGGTTAAGACCTTTCGTGCCATTTAGGTGTCGATTATTTCCTGGCGAGCGGTAGCGAGCCTGCAATTTTAAGAGGAATCGGCCTATGGCCGGGACATTTTTCTACCGAAAAATTTATAAATTTATCTTGAAGAGGGGTCTAGGGGGTGTTTTCGAAGCTTGATGGAGGTCTAGGGAGGAAACTAAAATAATATATGAATAAATGAATTAACACTCAGGCCGCGGGGCCCAACATACGTCGGGCGAGAGAACCATGGCCACCCCTGCGGGGCCCGACAATATTAGGGCGGGATGTTGAGCACATTATCGGCTCTGAGAGAGAGTCCACGCGTTGGGAGGACAATAGGCAGGCTCTGACCGCTCGGCACGGACCGAGTACCGCGACTGAGGTCCCCACCACAACATTACACATCCACTGCCTCGCCAGACATACATACATACATACACTTTACATACATAACATTTTAAGACTGAGTATTCCACACATACGTGCAGGAAAAAACTAAGGAAATTACCGTATTTTAGGGTTTTTGCACTCGTGTTGCAACATCGTTGCAAGAGAACCAGTGGTCGTACAAGGGTGATTCAGGTGTCATTGGAAAGCTCTATTATCGTCCTTTCACGGATACATAATTGTATTACGTTCTGGCTCTTGTTTATGCATGAAAAAGAGCATGGAATGAAGCGCGCTTAGGGTAAATATGCCCGCCAGGCAGGTAGAAGAACTTTACAAACATCCCCGTTTGACAGGGGTAACGGGTTAGTAGACCAAACAAACGGTCTGCCTCCCCTAAGTGCAAATACAGTACTGTATATCCATTTAACCTCTTCTGTACTGACGACATGTTTTCTTTTGTTTTTACTGTATACTGTACTTAGATGATTTTGTGCAGATTAAGAAGTATCTGTGTTAGTAAAAAAGGGTTAAGTGAGCTAGTTTGAAGCCTGTTAATTGCTGGAGGCTCTTCTTAAATTGAATAAAATCATCTATTTAATTATTAGCCAGAATATAATGAAAAAGATGTCACCGGTGTTAGTATGAAATTTGTCACCTAACAGTCACATTGGGCTGGCAGCCATCTTGGTACCACTGCAGCCATATTGGTACTACAGCAGCAATCTTGTAACTATGGTAGCCATCTTGGATAGTTCCTGTGAAAATCTACAAGTGGCCATTTTGTGGAGACTGCCAGGACAGCTGCTTCAGTAGTCAGCCACATGTGAGTGAGTTAACAACCGGTACAGAAGGGGGTTAAATTGACATTTAGATCAAATCGCCTGTTATGTACTTATAAATACATAGCTGATTTGATCTAAACATCAATGCATAAAGAAAAATGCAAGAGCTCATTAACATTTGTCAGCAGCTGTACAGTGACCATAGTGACTTACCTGTGAACAAAGTCTGAACCATCGCTCCCCCTGTGATTGAAAAGTCTGCTGTGAACATTGGCCCACCACATCCAGCAGTAACCTCACACCTCGTTCTCTGTAAGGTACAAGTGTAATGTTAACACTATCTCATCTCACATCTTTGGGATTATCATGATACTTACCGTGACTAGTTACGGTAAGTAAGTCCTACCCCGCCTTCTCGAGGTAGCCTCGTTATTACACCGTCCTTATTTTAATCCTCCCTTTTAAATTTCTAACATTTTTATTTTTGCTTGACGGTGGAACTAAAGGGGAGGGCGGGTGTGCTATTTTCTTCAGCATCATACTTTGTTTTTAATTTTAAATCCTCTTTTAATTTCCACTATAAAAATTATCCCCCTTGTAACTATATTTCTGTTGTCCCCTGTATATTTTTGTTTTCCCTATCTTCTTAATATTTTCATTTTTACTGTGTTGTATGTTTTTTTACTGATGTTGGTATCAGTTTTTAGTTTTTCTTTTAGTATACTTTTGACAATCCGGCGCCCTGTTTGGAGGCATTATGTCCAGGCCCCAAGTCCTCCTGGGAAACAACTGTGCTCGGTATGCTGCCGGCCAGGACCCCCTCGGGGGTGGAGGAACAAAGCAGAAAAGTGGTGGAAACGTCGTTCGGGTGAAGGAAAGCGTGCTCCGTGTCTGTGCCTTCAATGCCAATGGCATAAATGATTTTAGCAAGAGAGAGTGTCTGATGCGAGAGCTTAAAGATGGATGTGTGGATGTGTGTGGGGTAGGTGAGACGCACCTGTTGGGTTCTGGAGTGTGGGATGGTGAGAGTGAGCATGATTTGTGGGGTGGGGAAGGATGGGTTGTCTGGTCTGGATTGGATGCAGGATATAAACGTAAGAAAAAGGAAGGGGTAGCAGTAATTTTGTCAGAAAGGTTGAGGAAGTGTGTGAAAAACTATGGATGCGTGGACTCAAGAATTGTATGGTGTGAGTGCAAGATTGGGATAGATAGGTATACTTTTATGTGTGTCTATGCACCAGTCAACCAAGAAACTGGGAAAGGTGCGGAAGAAAATAGAAAATTTTGGAATAAAGTCAATAAATGTATAAGAGAAAGGCAAGAGTGTACACAAGTAATATTAGTAGGCGACATGAATGGTAGAGTTGGAAACGAGGAGATAGAAGGTATAGTGGGTAAATGGGGTGTGGAGGGTGGGAATATGAATGGTGACTTCCTTTTAGAAGTGTGTGCGGAGAGAGAGATGTTTCTGGCTAACACATTTTTTGAACATCGTCACATTCATAGATATACATGGCACAGAGGTGAAGGTGAGCAGGAACAGAAATCTCTAATTGACTACGCCATGATGGACTCCGGACTAAAAGGAAGAATTTTAGATTCAAAAGCTGTAAGAGGTATGCTGACGGGATCAGACCACTATACAGTGCTGACAAAAGTGAGGATAAGGAAAGCGTGGAAATATGAGAGGAAAGAGAGAAAACTGACAGTAGAGAGAATAAATGTGAGAAAATTAAATGAAGAATGTAATGCAACAAAATACAAGGACATCCTGAAAGAGACTATAAAGGACATGGATGTTATGATAGATCTGGGAAATACTGTAGACGAAGTATGGAAAGGTACAAGAGACTCCATGATTAAAGCAGCTGAGAAAGTATGTGGGAAGAAAACCTTTAAAATGTGGAAGAAGAAAGGTAACGCATGGTTTAGTAAAGAGATAGAAGAAATAGTGAAAAAGAAGAAAGAGTTCAGAAAGAGTATGCTGCAAAAGAATATACCTAGAGAAACTAGAGATGCGAGGAAAGAAGAATATAAAAATTTGAAACAAAGAGTGAAGAGGGCGATACAAGACGCTAAAAGGAAGACAGATGAGGCATATGGGAGAAAGATTAGTGAACAGTTTCTGAATAACAGGAAAGCATACTACAGAGCTGTGAAAGAAGCCAGAGGGAAGAAGACTGAGAGTGTCTCAGGTGGTAGGATGAGGGACATGAATGGGGAAGTGGTAGAGGGTGATGGTGTGGTGAAAGTATGGAAAGATCATTTTAGTAGCTTAGCTGTAAAGAGTAGGGGGAAGGCAAAGATCTCATCCATAGGAATGGAGAGAGGTAGAATAAACAGGGTAGTTGAAAGCCAGATAAGCAGAGAAGAAGTAAAAGAAGCAATCAATAGACTTAAAATGGGCAAAGCTGCTGGAGTAGATAACATCCCAGGTGAAATGCTGAGATATGGAGGAGAAGAAGCTGTTGACATAATGCATAGGTTATGTAAATTAGCATGGGAAAAGGAAAGTGTACCAGAGGACTGGAGGAAAGCAGTGATAGTACCCTTGTACAAAGGGAAGGGTAGTAAAGAAGAGTGTAAGAATTATAGGGGAATTAGCTTGCTTAGCATACCTGGAAAGGTACACGCAAGAGTAGTAACACAGAGGCTACAGAAGATAACGGATGACAAAATAGGCGAGGAACAGGGAGGTTTCAGAAAGGGCAGGGGCTGCGTTGACCAGATAGCCTCAATGCGATTGTTGGTAGAGAAGTATCTGGCCAAAAACAGAAAACTCTATGCAGCATTCATGGATTTGGAAAAAGCCTACGACAAAGTAGACTGGGAGGGCCTGTGGGATGTGTTAACAGTATATGGTGTGGGAGGAAAGTTGCTAATGGCAGTAAAATCTTTTTATAGGAATGCAATGGCAAATGTGAAGGTAGGGGATAAGTTAAGTGAAAGTTTTGAGGTCAATGTAGGTGTAAGACAGGGATGTGTCATGTCAGCTTGGTTGTTCAATATATACATGGATGGAGTGATTAGGGAATGTAGGGCTGTATCAATGGGTGTGGGAGCTAGACTGGAATCAGAGGGAAGAACATGGAAGATTTTAACATGCCTATATGCGGACGATGCAGTCCTGTTGGCGGAAAATGCTGAAGAACTTCAGAGAGTGGTCACTGACTTTGACAGGGTATGTGAAAAGAGAAAGTTAAAGGTCAATGTAGGGAAATGTAAGGTAATGGTGTTTGAGCGAAGAATGCATGAAACTATAGATTTTAAGGAAAAATATAGAATCAAGAAAGAACACAAGAAAAGTTGTAAAATAAAATTGAAAAATGAAGTACAGTACTAGAAGAGGTTGAAAGTTTCAAGTATTTGGGAGCTGTACTATGCAAATATGGTAAAATGGAGAGTGAGATAAAAGAGAGAAAAATGCAAGGGAGAAAAGTGATTGGAGAACTTGATAGTATTCTCAAAGGAAGAATGGTTAGCCAGGAAGTCAAAAAGTCACTGAGAAACAGTGTGCTGCTCCCAACACTCTCGTATGGAAGCGAGACATGGACGGCAAGTGACGAGGACCTCTTCAAACTAAGAGCTGTGGAGATGAGCTTTTTCAGAATGGCAGCTGGCATGAATAGGCTAGATGGGCCAAGTAATAGGGAAGTGTACGAGTCCTTTGGAATGGAAGAGCAGGCTTTGGGCATTGATTGTGGTGTGGTTGAGTGGATAAAGAGAAGTACTTTGAGGTGGTATGGTCATGTTCAGAGAATGGATGAAGACAGAATGCCAAGAAAGATATATGGGAGTCAGGTGAGTGGAACCGCTAGTAGTGGAAGACCACCTATGGTATGGGAAAAGAAAGTGGAAAAATATATTGAAGAAAAACTTCCACGTAGTGGAAGGGGCATTGTGGCACGGGCAAAGGAGGCATGTCTTGACAAAGTAGCTTGGAGACGTTTCTGTCATGGCCATCCTCTAGTGGGGGTTTCCCAGGGGGAAGCAAGGCGTCGGAGATGATGATGATGATGATGATACTTGTTTACGTATTGGTCTAGAACTGTTGGTGCCAATTTATCACCTCCACATTTTTGCTGTGAACGCAATTTCCAGTACGGTATTAGTTTATGACCAACCAGTTACGGGCCCCATCGATGATTATAAGTGTGTTATCACTTTCATGAACGATGCTTTGTTGGTGTAGGCCTACATGTAATTACCGTCGCAAATTCACTATAAGTGAAATACGAGAAACTGTAAAAAATACCTCCCTGTCGATGGCCGCGCCGCAATAATACACAATGGCCGTTCATAACAACTCGAGCGCGGGATTATCGCATCTCATTCTTGGTATTGCCTCCTCCTGGCAACATAGATGATGATTACAATAAGTCCTGGGAGGGTGAGGGGGGGCAGACCCCTCTCAACCCATAGTGGATCGATCCGGATCTGTAATTATGCCCCCTTGAACCATACGAGAACCCGAGCAAATGTTGCCTTTATTTCGGTCTGCAGTATGTTTGGGTAGTTTTAGGATAAATCTACAGTTATACTACCCCTATTTTGTCACTATTCTGTTGGTACTAATTCTTACAGTTTCTTACAGTTTCTTACAGTAGATCCTCTGGAAAAAGGCAAACTATGCCTGTGTATCCAGCTCAGTACCAGTACTTGCACTGCTGCGGTCGTTCACGGTGTTGGCGGCGGCGGTAGCAGACGCAAAATTTTTACTATTCTGTATTTTTGTTTTATAATCAAACTTCAAATCTTGTCTTCCCCATGCTTTATCAAGATTACTTTCAAACTCCCTTATTGATTCGGAATCGACTACATACTGGGGCAGTGCGTTCCACTCATTTACCACTCTATCACAAAATGAGTTCTTTGCCTTCTCAAGCCTATTTCTTTCTTTGTAAATTTTCTTAGAGTGTCCTCTCGTTCTTGTTCCCTCCCGCATCAAGAAGATACCTTCACACATCCTCATCGTACTTTCCTGACACTATCTTAAAAGTCTCTATCATATCCCCTCTCTTTCTCCTATATGCCAGTGTCGGAAGCCCCAGTGTCCTCAACCTCTGCTCATAGCCCGCGTTCTTCAACGTTGGTATCAGCTTGCTAGCTCTCCTCTGCACTTTCTCCACTGCTTCTATATCCTTTACCATATATGGAGCCCACACCTGGTTCGCATATTCCAGGTGCGGCCTAACCAGCGCTGTATTGAGATTCCTGAAGATTTCTTCGTCAAGTGACACAAATGTCCTCCTTATCAGCCCTACAATTCTATTGGCTTTGTTTATCTTTTCCGCTAAATGTTCTGAGAAATTTAACTTATTGTCTATCACTACTCCTATATCCTTTTCTGCACTCACTTCCTCCATCGCTTCATACATACTGTATCCTACCTTGTCTATCTTGCTGGTCCCAATCCGCATGTACTTAATGGGTTAATATTATTAGTAGTAGACTTAGTATGGTTTGATGATGCGCGAAAATGTATATTTGACTTGAAATAGATACATTGAAGTATTACAAACCTTCGCGAACCCATAAACAGGGAACGTGAGCTGGGTTTAGACCGTCGCGCACCCATAAACAGGGAATGTGAGCTGGGTTTAGACCGCCGGCGAGACAGGTTAGTTTTCGGTTAGGTTAGGTTAGGCTAATGTTAAAAATACTAAAATGCGACGGTCCTCTGTATTAAACAACACTGTACAGTATATCAAATAAAAAATAAAAAACAACAATAAATTACCTGAAAAACTCTTATCGGGTTGGTGATAAATTTTATCAAAATAAAAAAAAATCGGTTTCCGCGTCTGCTGAACCATCCAAAAACACGCTAAAAGGCGTGTTGGTAAATCTACAGTTATACTACCCCTCCCCCACTACCCCCAACCACCTCCCCCCTTCAAAACATGCCTTTTAGCGTGTTTTTGGATGGTTCAGCAGACGCGGAAACTGGAAAAAAACTTATTTTGATAAAAATTTATCACCAACCAGATAAGAGTTTTTCAGGTAATTTGTTGTTGTATTTTATTTTTTATTTGATATACAGTGTTGTTTAACCCTTGTCTAGCGGGGTGTTTTGGGCTCATTTGGGCATATTCAGGCCCTCCTGCATGATAAATCAAGCATCTGCATGAAAAAAAAAATATTTAGCAAAAAACTAGGCACTAAAAGCTTCAAAATGAGACCAGAACGAGCTACGTAGCACTTGTGGTTCTCTTGCAGTGGTGCCACGAACATGGAAGTATAGCATATATCGGTATATTATTCCCAACTATGCTCACTACTGGCTACACTGCCGGCCTCTCGAGGACACAGGGAACATGAGTTAATGGGCGGCGGTAAGCCCTGGGAGTCGGCTGTCTGGCCCGCTGCGCTCCCGGCCATTTGCACTCGATTTTAACCCTTTAATAGCCTTAATAATGCTCCTAACTTGCTGCAAATTGGTGCACGACTTAAGTCGAGCGCCGCTCTTTAACCCTCCAGCCCCGGCTATGTATTATATATATATTCCTCGAAACCCGGGTGTTTTGGCCGAAAAACGTCTAGGCTAGGCTACCGTATATTCGTTAATCAGACTGCTTCCCGCATTCCCGTGCATCCCCAAGCGTAGCTGTGTTATTTACCTGTAGAATGGCATTAAGTAGAGCTCTCTAAGTCAACTGGTTGAGCTGTGATGATGATTTCATTGGAGATAACTTTATGGCCAAAACAGCCACTTTACACCACTTTTCGATACTTAACAACAACATACCTGTGGCACACACGAACAAGCGACGCTCTCCTTCTTGTGGCCGGAGATGCGGGGCGTCGGTCCAGCCGGCTGTTGTTTACATGCATCGGACCGACGCCTCGCACACGAAGCTCACAGGCTTTCAACCACTGGGCGTTCAAGAGGCCTTCCGGGTACCTGTTATATGCTTTTTTATGGGCGTTCAAGAGCCCTTCCGTGGTGAGAGGGTTAAGGGTTAATACCGAGGACCGTCACATTTTAGTATTTTTAACATTAGCCTAACCTAACCTAACCTAACCGAAAACTAACCTGTCTCGCGACTGGTCTAAACCCAGCTCATGTTCCCTGTTTATGGGTGCGCGACGGTCTAAACCCAGCTCACGTTCCCTGTTTATGGGTTCGCGAAGGTTTGTAATACTTCAATGTATCTATTTCAAGTCAAATATACATTTCCACGCATCACAAAACCATACTAAGTCTACTACTAATAATATTAACCCATTAGTACCAACAGAATAGCGACAAAATAGGGGTAGTATAACTGTAGATTTATCGGCGTGTTTTGAAGGGGGGAGGTGGTGGGGGGTAGTGGGGGAGGGGTAGTATAACTGCAGATTTACCGATCCACATTTATTGTATTTTATATATTTATTACATCTCTTAAGTGCAAAACTTGGTACGATTTTAGTTACTGGACACCTATTTGACAGGTACCACCGAGGATTTAATACATATTTTGTTTTCGGTTTCCACACATCCAACACCAAGCTACACCTTTTTCTGGTCCGGTAATAGTATTGAAAACGATATAACCTTTTAAATGTGGTTTTCGACGAGAATAAAACGGGGCGTTTGTGCCGAAAATCGGCGGCGGGGGGAGTCCGTCGTCGCTTCGGATCGTCGCGGTTTGTTTACCCAGGATGCTCGAGGTTACTACGGCCAGCTGTTTTACTTGCCCCCTGCTGGCCATATAGATGACGATTATTATAATTCACGGGGGGGTGGGGGGGGGCAGAGCCCCCCCTCAACCCTGTCCTGTATCCCATGGCCTATAATGCAAGTCTTTATAAAAAAATGGACCCAACAACTGGTTATATAAGCTTAGCCATTTGAAGTCGACCGCCAAGGCAGGACCGGGAAGTCACTCCGAGTGTAAAGTAAACAAAGCGACGCTACTTCCACGAACGCAACCGAGTTGTCTTTATATTTCATCTCATATTATCATTATTAAAGTGTCCCCATTGCTTTTTTAGTGTTCCGTACACCAGAAAAGGGTGTAGCTTGGTGTTGGAGGCGTGGAAACCGAAAACAAATATGTATTAAATCGTTGGCGGTACCTGTCAAATGGGTGTCCAGTAACTAATATCGTACCCAAAACTTGGCTCGAGTTACCGTATTTATGTAGGCTACTATTAAAGGTGTGGACAATGTTTGGTAAGATTAGGAGTAGTGGGCGTACCACTACCAACATACAGCATAACTCATCTATAAAACATTAACCTAACCAAACAACCTAACCTAACCTAACCTAGTATTCATGTAGTACTAGGTTAGGTTAGGTTAGGTTATAGATGATTTATGCTGTATGTCGGTAGTGGTACGCCCACTACTCCTAAGCTTACCCAATGTTTTTTTACCCATTATCATTCGCTAAACGTCTTGACCCCTCATTTTCCCTAGGGGTACTTTTACCGAAACTACCACGGGATGGATGTAGATTCCGCGTACGGTCATCTTGTTTACATAGGGCGATCGCCGCGGTTAACTTCGCGTCTATTTTGACGGCGATCGCCGCGGTTATTTGCCCCCTATCTATCTATCTATTGCCTGACGCCGTGATCCCCGAAGGGGTGGCCACGAACGAACCGCCCCCATGCACCTCTGTCCCCAGTCAGTCGATGCCCCTCCCCCCAACCAGCACCGCCTTCGTTCATGTAGTTCCTCACTCATTTGCCCCCTGCTGGCAATATATATGATGATGACAATATGTCATGGGGGGGGGGGGGGGGTGAGGGGGCTTTGCATATTATCGTATCCAATGGCATTCAAAATAGACGGGAACATGATTGCAAAGGTCCGACGCTTCCCCCGCCGCCGTCATGTTTACATTTGTCGATCGCAGTGGATAAGTTCGCGTCTATTTTGACGGCAATTTTTTTCGGTAATTTGCCCCCTGTTGGCAATATATATGATGATGACAATATGTCATGGAGGGGGTGAGGGGGGCAAAGCCCCCCTCAACATATTATTGTATCCAAAGGCAGTCAAAATAGACGGGAACATGATGGCAAAGGTCCGACGCCACTACGCGTAGTGTAAACAAGGCTGGCGGTACGCCCGCACTTAACATTCTTGCCACTACCACTAATTATTTCTCAATATTTGAAGGGTAGTATAGAATAAGGATGTTGCAAAGATCATATTAAAATGTGTTTCAATCTCCGGAGATACATTTTATGTGCACTACAGTACAGTATATAAATTACTATAAAAACAAAAACATTTGATAATATTCAAGGACACTAGTGCGACGTTATGAGAAACAATTTATTAGGGAAAATAGGCACCAATAGATTCGCCATATTTTTCTCCATATAGTCCGCATGGAGGATTTTTGTTATCAACAAATTGAAAAATACCCACTTCACAGACAAATACACCAAAAATCTAAGTCAAAGCGGGGGTGTGGGGGCGGCAGCCCCCACCTATAATACTAGGTTAGGTTAGGTTAGGTTAGGTAAGGTTGTTAGGTTAGGCTAATGTCCTTTCAAAGGGGTATAGGCTAGTAAACACTAGGATAGCCTATACCCGGTCAGAGGTAAGAAGAAGAGTCCTGCAGTAGTCTCCTTGAATGCTACCTATTTTGTTTTTTTCAGGATCAGTAATACATTTTTACGGACATTTAGACACATAGAAATGAAATACCGGTACATGGTAAAAGAAACCTGTAAGCCACGGTAAAATCGATGTATGAATTTAAATACATCATCTTTATATTATCCAAAAAAAATTACATTACCCCGCTGAGCCCCAGCTAGTTAGTAATAAATGTACCACCAGGGCCCAGAGGGTTGAATGTTTTTTTGTTTTCAGGAAACAATAGCGAATGGGTTAGGAATGAAGGAAAAACCACGAAAAACCGATCAAAAAGCTCAAAAAATGGTCCTACAGAGCCCCCGAAAACGGATTTTACAAGGGTAAAAAATTGAAGGTAATTTCCCAAAAAAAAATGTTTTAGCGTGCTCACGCGCACGCGGTTGGACTTTGAGAGTTTTCAACCATCGGCATGGTTGCGTAGGATACTTACACAGTTCCCATACAAATCTGAGCCCTCTAGGTGCCATAGGACCGAAGTAATTAACCTGGACGCAACCATTGCGTCGCTGGGTTCTGGTGATCGAACATTGCAGATGCAACACGTGCGATGCTGGGTCTCAGCGGGTTAACCCTCCAGCCCCAGCTATGTATTATATATATATTCCCCGAAATCCGGGGGTTTTGGACGAAAAACGTCTATGCCTAGGCTACCGCATCTTTGTTATTTTGCTTGCTTCCGCATTCCCGCACATCCCCAAGCGTAGATGTGTTTCGTACCTGTAGAATGGCGTTAAGTAGAGCTCTCTAAGTCAACTGGTTCAGTTGTGATGATGATTTCATTGGAGATAACTTTATGGCAAAAACAGCCACTTTACACTACTTTTCGATACTTAACAATAACATACAGGCACACACGAACAAGTGACGCACTCCTTCTTGTGGCCGGAGATGCGGGGCGTCGGTCCAGCCGGCTGTTGTTTACATGCGTCGGACGTACGCCTTGCACACCAAGCTTACAGGCTTTGAGCTCATGGGTGTTTAAGAGCCCTTCCGGGTAGCTCGGGTGTGTTTTTTATGGGTGTTTAACCCTTCCTACCCAGTCTGCCTTAGCACGAAAGAAGGGCTGCTACCCGGTATGCCTTATCTAAGGCATGAGCTTAATAGCCTAATTAAGCTTGGTCCGAACGTCGTGCGTACGACTTATGTCAACAAACCCAAGCGTTCGTCACCGCACCTCCGAAAACAAGAAGGAGAAGACTCCTCAATGTTATTGTTCTGACATCATGACGAAATTAGTGTCTAAAAAGCCCCCATATTGGCAACATCTCTGCAATATTGGCTCCACTGAAATCGTCATCACAACTGAACCAGTTGACTTACAGAGCTCTACTCAATGCCAAAATACAGATTGAAAACCGCACTACAATTATAGATGAGTGGGAAAGTTCTAGCAGTGAAATTAAACATAAATACGGTAGCCTAGGCCTAGAAGTTTTTCAGCCATATCGCCCGGGTAGGGGCGACTGTCATTTGGTAAGACAGCCTGGGGAGGAAGGGTTAAGAGCCCTTCCGGGTCTGATGGGTTAAAATGGAGTTTTTCTAAAATATAGAAAAACGAATTTTTTTGTTTTTTAACCCGTTCGGCCCCAGCGACGCGTCTGGCGCGTCGCCTATGTATGTAACGCACAGCCCCAGCGACGCGTCTGACGAGTCACCCAAATTGCTCCGACCGTAACCTCAGGTGTAGCCACTCGAGAGGGCTCAGATTTGTATGGGAACTGTGTACGTATCCCACGCAACCGTGCCGATGGTTGAAAACTCTCAAAGTCCACGTGCGTGAGCGTGCAATAACCAGGTTTTTGGGGGAAATTGCCTTCAATTTTTTACTCTTGTAAAATACGTTTTCGGGGGCTCTGTAGGACCATTCTTTAAGCTTTTTGAGCGTTTTTTCGTGGTTTTTCCTCCATTCCTAACCCATTCGCTATTGTTTCTGGAATAAAACAATTTTTTGAAAACGAGCTGGGTTCTGGTGAACAAAAAATACAAAACTAGCCGGGGCTCGACGGGTTAAAGTAGGAATACTAAGAAAAATCACCTCTAAAAGTGGCTAAAGTAATCTAGAAATTTACCAATGGTTATTGAGGTTGTTGATTGTGTTTGTCTTTTTCAAGCAATCTACTTATAGTTTGCACTTAGATTAAAAAAAAATCTCCCCCAATCCCCTACATTGCTACAAGATACCCCCCCATTACCATACGGCCAAAGTTTTTGTTTGCCAGTGTCGAATATGTATGCCTATGAATGATAGACTAATATGTTAATCTTGTTCTTGATACGAGATCAAAAGTCGTTTGTGGATAAGATAAACCCCTCAAATTGTTACCGGGTATGGTTACATATATTCTCATTAAACTATAGTTAAGTCAGCTGCTAATTGAGTTAAAAAAAAAAAAAAAAAAAAGTAGACTCGTAGAGATGAAAGAGAATAGAACATCCAGTCAATATATCTCACCTTGTTTTACCATTATTCAGTAAGCCGTGAATTTCCTTTATGTGACCATCCAACTGCTCTGGGGTCTGAAATAATAAAGATAATTTATACTGGTACTGTAGCATCTGTCGATGTTGGGTACACCATGGGAGTAAGCGCTGTAGTAGAATAAAGGGACCCCTGCCGAAGGATAAGTCAGAAATAGAGAAATTTGATTGCGTAGTGTGCAAAGGCAACCTTGTGTTAAGTGATGATCCTGTGGCTGTGAATTTTGGAAATGAGTCTTTGGAGCTGGTGAACAAATTTTGTTACCTAGGAGATACCATCTCTGCCGGTGGTGGGGCCGAGGCTGCCACTGTTGCTAGAATTAGGTGTGGCTGGGGGAAGTTCAGAGAACTGATGCCAATCCTGACCATGAAAAGAATGCCTCTCCCCCTGAAGGGAAAGGTGTACATGCCTCATGTGTTAGAAGTGCAATGACGTATGCCTCAGAAACATTCTTACAGTTTCTTACAGTAGATCCTCTGGAAAAAGGCAAACTAGGCCTGTGTATCCAGCTCAGTACCAGTACTGTACTTGCACTTCTGCGGTCGTTCACGGTGTTGGCGGCGGTAGCAGACGCAACATTTTTACTATTCTGTATTTTTGCTTTATAATCAAACTTCAAATCTTGTCTTCCCCATGCTTTATCAAGATTACTTTCAAACTCCCTTATTGATTCGGAATCGACTACATACTGGGGCAGTGCGTTCCACTCATTTACCACTTTCTCACAAAATGAGTTCTTTGCCTTCTCAAGCCTATTTCTTTCTTTGTAAATTTTCTTTGAGTGTCCTCTCGTTCTTGTTCCCTCCCGCATCAAGAAGATACCTTCACACACATCCTCATCATACTTTCCTGACACTATCTTAAAAGTCTCTATCATATCCCCTCTCTTTCTCCTATATGCCAGTGTCGGAAGCCCCAGTGTCCTCAACCTCTACTCATAGCCCGCGTTCTTCAACGTTGGTACTAGCTTGCTAGCTCTCCTCTGTACTTTCTCCACTGCTTCTATATCCTTTACCATATAATTATGGAGCCCACACCTGGTTCGCATATTCCAGGTGCGGCCTAACCAGCGCTGTATAGAGATTCCTGAAGATTACTTCGTCAAGTGACACAAATGTCCTCCTTATCAGCCCTACAATTCTATTGGCTTTGTTTATCTTTTCCGCTAAATGTTCTGAGAAATTTAACTTATTGTCTATCACTACTCCTATATCCTTTTCTGCATTCACTTCCTCCATCGCTTCATACATACTGTATCCTACCTTGTCTATCTTGCTTGTCGCAATCTGCATGTACTTGCATTTTTTTGGATGAAAAGGCATTAACCAATGCTCAGACCATCCCTTCATGCCCTCCACATCTCCTTGAAGCAAACCCACATCTTCCTTACTCCTCTATACAGCTTAGTGTCATCCGCATACAGGTATACCTCACTTCCATTAGTTATAACTTCAGGCAAGTCGTTGATAATTGATAAATATAACGAACAGTAGTGGTCCCAACACAGATCCCTGAGGAACCCCACTTGTAATGGGCCGTTAAAGTAGAGGATGTCAACAGAATGGAGAGTAATGAGATGAGAATGGTGAGATGAATGTGTGGGGCCAGGCTACAGGATAGAATAACAAATGTTGAGCTGAGGAGACATTTAGGTACCGTAAAATGCTGTAACTTCGGACATTTTTCGATGTTTTTTAACAATTTCTCCTGAGTGTAAACACATTATAGAGATTTAACTAGGTCAAGTGATGTATGGTGATAGTGCGCCATAATCCAGGAAGCCTCCTAAAATTATCCCCCATAAGAAGAGAGTTATCCTTATCCTAAATGATGTCCGAAGTTTGCTTGAAAAGTTGATAACTTCGGACCTGTATGGCTAACTTCGGACATAGGTGATTTCTTATGGAAAATGGTTGCCAAGAAAGCTGAGATAACTTCGGACGAACGGAGGAGAACTTCGGACGAACGTTCGTGGCCTTATTTCATTCATTTTTTGGCTCCTACTATTTTATATGAATATTTTATTATTGCTGCTTATTCTTGTCCGATGTTATAGTGGAAAATGCACAGTCAATACTTTTAGGCCTGTATAATCAGTATAGGAGGGGGATATATACGATGTTCAACATATATTCTGTTTGGATCTGTTCTCGTTAGGCATCGAGCTCACTCCTAGAAAATATTGAGCAGGAAAAATAACCAATGCTGTCAAATCAATAACTCGAAAATGAACTAGGCCTAGTGAAAATATATAGGTATGTATAATATATCAATGCATATACACTTTTATGAATTTGAGTATTTTTATAGGTATAACGTATTTGTTGGCGTTTCTTTCGGCAGATACATTTTTTTTTGGACAAGATATATGCCTCTCCTAATTTATATATATTATATATCCAGAATTATCCGAAATACATAAATCGGTTAGCATAGTATCATATTTTTATGGGTTTTTGGACTCAGAGAATGATGATTTGATCTTTTACCACCATGTTAATGATGTACAAGTATTATGAATGATTTTCATAGGGCAAATAATAACAAACGATTGTTTTGTTCCATGTCCGAAGTTACCATGTTTTTTTTTTTAAACACAATCGGTTAAATGATACTGTTCTAGCTAGAGCGTTATACAAGTGTGACAAATTTCCTTTGGTGGATGTTGTCTCTGGTAATGTTACTACAAAATTATATCAGTCACAACATCATTCATACAAACAAATTTCTTCAGGGTGATAGAAGTTTGGCAGGGTAGCGAAAAATGTACATATTTTCGTCACATATATAATATTTTTTTCGTGTACATATCCTCATGTCAGTTCCCTAGGACTTTTACATGCTCTTCCTTTGCCATTTCTCTAAACGGACCCCACAAAAAAATAAATAAAAAGATTTTCCATTATATAATGACAATGTCTAATTACTTATTATCGCCGATGTCCGAAGTTACCCCACTTTACGGTATAAAGAGTATTAGTGAGGTGATGCGTACAAGTACCGGAACTGTAGACTGGGATGGTATGGACATGTGGAGAGAATGGATGAACAAAATTGGGTGAAAAAATGCAGGTCTGTGATTGTGGAGGGAGCTGCACCAAGGGGTGGACCGAGGAAGACCTGGGATCGGACTATACGCGCCGATCTCTAATCCAAGAACTTGACAAGTGAAGCAGCCCTTAACAGGGTTGCCTGGAACGCCGCCATTAGGACAAGAGACTGAAACTGCATTATGTGTGGAACACTCGGTTTTAAAATTGTATGTATGTATGTACTGTATGTAGAGAGAGAGAGAGAGAGAATAGATACCCAGTACTCATAGTACTGTACTGGTATAGTACTGCAAGCAGTTTTAAGTGCCTAAAATTCTTATAGGCCTATACAGTTTTCATAAAAATAAAAAATACTGTACCGTAAAATGGGTAGCCGGGTGATTCAGACCATGGCTGATTCGGCCCAGGCTCATTCGGACCATAATAAATTCGACCCAGGCTCATTCGGACCACAATAATAGTCGGACCTGGCTTATTCGGCCTATACGATTTTGATTTTTCAGTGATAACCACCGAATATAATTTTAGCTAATTCTAAGAGGAATAGACAAACATGTTAATGGTTATTGTACATACCGGTATATAAAAATACAGCATAATAATACACATTTGTCAGTAAAACCTAACTAAAACTAAAATGAACAAATATAATATACTGTATACAATTAATTTTGGTGCATAGATGTTAGCCCATGATTTGAGTAGGCTAGATGACCGGTAGAACTTTTGTGTTTGTTACATTTGTCCCTTAGAATATCTTTAATGTGTGTAGTTGTCCTGATAGGCTTTTTAACCCTTGTCTAGCGGGGTGTTTTGGACTCATTTGGGCATATTCAGGCCCTCCTGCATGATATATCAAGCATCTGCATGAAATTTTTTTTTTTAGCAAAAAACAAGGCACTAAAAGCTTCAAAATGAGACCAGAACGAGCTACGTAGCACTCGTGGTTCTCTTGCAGTGGTGCCACGAACATGGGAGTTTAGCATATATCGGTATATTTTTCCCAGCTATGCTCACTACTGGCTACACTGCCGGCCTCTCGAGAACACAGGGAACATGAGTTAATGGGCGGCGGTAAGCCCTGGGAGTCGGCTGTCTGGCCCGCTGCGCTCCCGGCCATTTGCACTCTATTTTAACCCTTTAAAAGCCTTAATAATGCTCCTAACTTGCTGCAAATTGGTGCACGACTTAAGTCGAGCGCCGCTCTTTAAGGGTTAAAGCGCCTGGTTAACTTTCTTTATCTTATTAGCTGTAGTCTACTTGATTGGGAATACTTCTTGCCTCGTTATACTGTACAACAATTTTACTAGGAAGTAAAAAGGGAGATTAACAGATTCCCTTTCCTTGCCCTCCTATTTAAGAGGCTCTGTCGGTTTGTAAGGTCAGTTTTCGACGACCCTCGTATCCGTGGGCGATTTATGTTGAAAACGATTACATCAATAACTCTAGTAATTGTTCAGTTGAAAATATGTGTATTCGGTAGAAGCATAAGGACAAATAATATGTAGCCCTCTACATCATTATTTGTCCTTACGCTTCTACCGAATACACTGATATTTTCAACAGACCAATTACTAGTTATTTATATAATTGTTTTCAATATAAATGACCCAAGAATACGAGACTCGTCGAAAACTGACCTTAAAGCTTTCCATAGCCCCTTTTCGTAATCTACACAAAAGAGTTAACAGAATATTTTTTAATCATATCCTACAATCTTCATTGTCTAAGATTGTCATTGTCCAGAAATCTAGGCTGTAGACCACTGAATCGGAAAAAAAAAAATAGATTGTCAATTGAACCAATAACCATTTGAAGCTTATGCATGTTTAGCTATATTTTCTGGCTCTCATTAGACGTTTTAAACAGCTTAAGAAGGATCTGTGGAAAATAAATGGGTAAAGACTCACACTTAATTTGCGTAAATAAATTATCAAAATTTCCGGTATATATTAAGCAAACCACCCACCAATTTTCATGACAATTTTGAAATGCATGTTGGAATCCCTATAAACTGTACTTAATTTTTACGTAAGTTTGATAATTTGGAAAAATCGATTAAGGGAGAAAACTAAAATTGAAAATTATGTGTAAAAAGTCTCCCATAAACGGCGGCCTGCTATGTTATTGTAATTTGCGGCCTAATTCCGTCTGCTAATTCACTTTCTCCTTAATTGGACCCCCTATGAAGTACAACAGATTATGATGACATAAGTGACGAGTGTTTAGAGGGGACAGAGCTCCCCCTTCAACATATTACGTGTCCCACAGTAACTTCTATTATATAAACAACCCAAGAATTTTCACAGATTTTTAAAATTTAATTTAGGTTAGGTTTGGTTAGGTTAGGTTAAGTTAGCAGATTAGGTTAGGTTAGGTTAGCATTTTTTTTTTTTTTTTAACCCTCTCACTACCATATGACACAGAGGTTGCCAGATTAGCAATAATAAATAGAGTTCTCTCACTCTTATAATTATCTCTCCAAAATTAGTTTTCTGCCCACAGCTAACTCAAAGACAACTGAAGAGGTTGAAGTAACTAAACTAAAGGTTTCTAAATACCCCTGATAGTAACAAAGGCTTTAAAGTATCCCTAATAGGCTTAAAATTGCATCAAGGACGTGAGAGGGTTAAGTTGAAAAACAAGAAAACCCAAGCCAACTTCTTTTTTGCACTTACGGTACTGTCTTTTATGTAGCTGAAAAATCTTAAAATCAGAGCCAACTTTTGCCAAAACTCGGCTCAGGTTTTTTAATTTTTGGGTTTTTCAAGTTGAAAAACAACAAAACCCGAGCCAACTTTCATCATAAAAGCCATTATACCGCCTTTTTATGTCTTTAACCCCACATTTTCCCTGATCATCATAGCCCTCCCCACTATCGGGCGCCATGTCTTAAAATCGTTCGATAAAGGGGAAAACAATTTTTGCGGAGGTTGAAACTAATGTCAATCACTATACTGTATATTGATGCAAATAAACTAAAACTAAAAAAAAAAAAAATTAAAATAATTGGTGGGTGGTTTCCTTAATATTTTCCAAATTTTCTGCCAAACCTGTAGGCCTAATGGTGTTTTATCTGATTGAAACCATTACTCCATCAGACAAAATAATAGTGGTCCGAGTCAGCCAATGGCATGGTCCAAATCGGCCACTGATATGGTCCGAATCAGCCTCATTGTGGGCCGAATCGACCAAGGTCCGAATAAGCCGGCATTCCGTAAAATGGCCTAACTTCGGTCAAGGGGGCTATACTTCGGATATTTCTGGATAAAAGTACTGTACTGTATATACGGTACAGCTATGGAAAAATGGTTCTGCATTATGGAAGAACACAGCAGACATACTTGTTTTTCCATAACATCATGTATTTATCCCATAACTGCGGTTCGTTATATTTTTTTTTCAGAATGTCCGAAATTAGCCTATGTCCCTGTCCAAAGTTACGTAATTTTACCGGTAGGTAATTACTGTACACATCTCGGAAAACCCAGTTTAGCGCTGTTTTCAATCTATGTGACTTTATAACACCATTAGCCTAACCTAAATAATAAAGAAGAGTAATGTAACTTACACTAGGTTAGATTATAAAGGAAAATAGTTTGTGCTAAAATTGCATGCGAATTCTCACCATGAAAAGAATTTCTCTCCCCCTGAAGGGAAAGGGATACAGGACGTTTCGTCACCACCTCTTAGACCCGTTTCGTCACCGCGATCTCGGACGTTTCGTCACCATAATTAGCCACTACCATTTCAAGGCCATTGGACCTTGATTTAAGCATTTATGGTTATAATTTGTGATGAAAACTTAATGGTTGTTTGCCTAATTGTATTATGAGACGGTAGATATTTATCTGATGTGATTTTGTTAGATTCTGATATTGTTTGTCAGAACGTTGTCTTATATATAATACATATTCGTTCTCTCTTAATTGTTGCCATTTCCAGACCACCAACAGAGGTAAGCAACCGTAGCAATGTGGCCCTTTTTTTTTTTTTTTTTTTTTCCTAGTGGTATCCCCTGTAGGTTCATCTTCAATGGATCGCTCACATACAGGAATAACTGGATCTATGGGCAGGTTTATTGTAAATGACAACTCGTGTATATCCGGGACATCTGAATTGTTGGTAGTTAGGTCGTCGATCGATAGTGTCGTTATCATCTAAATCCATTGCTGGGACATCTAAACGGTTGGTTGCTGTATCTGTTATATCATCAGTAATGTTATATAGCATTACATCGGGACAATTACGGCAATGGCAGAGAAAACTTACACCTTCCTTAAGGTGCCTGGTAATGTTTCTATATTCGGTCTGGAACATTGATGGACCACACTTCCTGTGCCCTCAGTTAATGCAATAATCACTGACTTAAGTCAGGAAACAATGCGCATTGTCGAAAAAAACCTTACATCCCAACTAGCCCTACTCATGATGATAAATTTTTAAAAACTCACAAATTGCGAGACAATGGAAAATTGAACGGGCAAGAATGTAGTTACCGGGTGTACCGCCCGTCCTGTTTACACTACGCGGACGCTCACCATCATGTTCCCGTCTATTTTTACTGCCTTTGGATACAAAAATACATTACCCCGGGCCTAACCAAACAACAAACAACCTAACCTAACCTAGATAAACTCAAGGTAAATAAAACGCCAGGACCTGATACAATCTCGCCTAGAGTTCTAAAGGAAGCTAAGGATGAGCTCTCCAAACCACTGACATTACTATTCAATAAATCCTTGCAGTCTGGAACTATGCCTGATCAGTGGAAGCTAGCCAACGTAACACCGATATTCAAAAAAGGCAGCAAATCCCTACCCAGTAACTATCGTCCAATTAGCTTAACCTCAGTTGTATGTAAAATGCTAGAAACGGTCATACGAGACAGACTCGTAAATCACTTAGAGGAAAATAACATACTTAACCCGTCCAGCCCCGGCTAGTTTTGTAATGTTTGTTCACCAGAACCCGGCCGGTTTTCAAAAAATGGTTTTATTCCAGAAACAATAGCGAATGGGTTAGGAATGAAGGAAAAACCACGAAAAACTGCTCAAAAAGCTTAAAGAATGGTCCTACAGAGCCCCGAAAACGTATTTTACAAGAGTAAAAAATTGAAGGCAATTACCCCAAAAAAACAGGTTATTGCGCGCTCACGCGCACGGACGTGGACTTTGAGAGTTTTCAACCATCGGCACGGTTGCGTGGGATACGTACACAGTTCCCATACAAATCTGAGCCCTCTTGAGTGGCTACACCTGAGGTTACGGTCAGCGCAATTAGGGTGACGCGCCAGGCGCGTCTCTGGGGCTGTGCGTTACATACATCGCCGACGCGTCAGGCGCGTCGCTGGGGCTGTACGGGTTAAAGATACTCAACACGGCTTTCGTAAAAAACGTTCTTGTTTAACAAACCTCTTAGAGGGCGGGTGTCCAACTCCGAAAGGAGTTGAAGTAGGGGAGCTATCCCCCCGCCAAAGGCGGCTTTCTAGGGCCTTTCCTAGCTGATGCTGAGAGGATTGGGTTCTAGTCATGTGGTGATGGGCTGGTCTATCAGGGTGAGAGCTGAGCGATCTCTGCCATACCCATAGCTTACTCTGACTGTTCCTTTTACTTATATATCTTCTAGATCTCAAGTGACGGCGTCTTTTCCGTGGATCGACCTCCTTAAGTCTGCCAACCTAAAAGTTGGCAGATTGGGAGCCAAAGCGTCACATTTTTCCCTTGCCCCTCAACTTTCCCTTCATAATTGCTGAGGGGCACAGGGCCTTGGGTGGGGCTTTGGTTTCCCGGGCGTTTCCGCGCCCTCCTCAGCTCCCTGCCTTAGAGTGGCTTCGGTCACCTGGGTTTTGTTAGTGGTAAGCAGGGAGGGTTTTGTGGGGGCGCTCTATGGCCTTGGCCTTGCTCGAGACCTTGGGGCTGTTCGGCCAGGCAGCCTGGGGAACAAAAACAACAACCTAGTCGGCGGGTGCCCAACCCCGAAAGGGGTTGAAATAGGGGAGGTATCCCCCCCGCCAAAGGCGGCTTTCTAGGGCCTTTCCTAGCTGATGCTGAGAGGATTGGGTTCTAGTCATGTGGTGATGGGCTGGTCTATCAGAGTGAGAACTGAGCGATCTCTGCCATACCCATAGCTTACTCTGACTGTTCCTTTTACTTATATGTTTTCTAGATCTCAAGTGACGGCGTCTTTTCCGTGGATTGACCTCCCAATCTACCAAGATTGGAAGCCAAAGCGTCACATTTTTCCTTTGTCCCTCAACTTTCTCTTCATAATTGCTGAGGGGCACAGGGTCCTGGCTGGGGCTTTGGTTTCCCGGGCGTTTCCGCACCCTCCTCAGCTCCCCGCCATGGAGTGGCTTCGGTCACCCAGGCTTTATTGTGGTCGGCAGGGAGGGTTCTGTGGGGGTGCTCGGTTATGGCCTTGGCCTTGCTCGGGACCTTGGGGCTGTTCGGCCAGGCAGCTTGGGGAACAACAACAACCTAACCTAGTATTATAGATTTATAAGTATTTATTTTATTATAAGTATTTATAGATGATTTATGTTGTATGTCGGTAGTGGTACACCCGGTAACTACTGTACATCCATCCCATTGAACGTTCTCTTCAAGCGCAAAAAACATGAGACGAGAATAGGCCTATGTCATTCGTTCAATTTCGGAATGGAGTGACATGAAGCGAAATGGAACGATATATTTCGGTATGTTTCGCTACATTCCGCTCTCATTCGTAATTTAGTGACATCCTGGGCGAAAATATACATTAGCCTAGAGTGGTTGATGAGTTTCGAACCAAACTACTAATAATGTCTTTTGGACTAATAACATAGTGGTGACGAAACGGGTTGGTGACGAAATGGAATGGTGATGAAACATCCATACCCCAGGGAAAGGTATGGGATGGATGTAGTGATCGGGTGTACGGTCGTCATGTTGTGCGCTCGCAGTTACGTTCCCGTCTATTTCGACGCTATATTTTCTGCTATTTGCCCCCTGTCATTACTACATGAATACCGGTACTAGGTTAGGTTAGGTCGTTTGGTTAGGCTAATGTATTTTTATATCCAAAGGCAGTCAAAATAGACGGGAACATGATGGGAAAGGTCCGACGCCACTACGTGTAGTGTAAACAAGGCTGGCGGTACGCCCGGTCGCCCGCACTTAACATTCTTGCCAAAGGTATATGCCTCATGTCAGTGTCACACTCAGAAAAGGCTCGCCACCTTATTATAAATAATTTATTAGGGACAATGCAGGTCTAGGGAATCCTTATACTGTAGTCATGTAGTCTATGGGCCTAATCCACTGTGAGAGAATAATTTTGATCACATAGCCTAAATAAATCCTGATAGGCCTAGACCTACTACTGGAAAAAATGCAGTCCGACCACTTCCAGAGCTCCCTCGGGCCTCAGACGTCCTTATTGGGTAACATTCAAGGAGACTACTGCAGGACTCTTCTTCTTCTTCTTACCTCTGACTGGGTATAGGCTATCCTAGTGTTTACTAGCCTATACCCCTTTGAAAGGACATTAGCCTAACCTAACAACCTTACCTAACCTAACCTAGTATTATAGGTGGGGGCTGCCGCCCCCACACCCCCGCTTTGACTTAGATTTTTGGTGTATTTGTCTGTGAAGTGGGTATTTTTCAATTTGTTGATAACGAAAATCCTCCATGCGGACTAGGCCTATATGGAGAAAAATATGACGAATCTATGGGTGCCTATTTTAGTATAACTCCATTTATTGGTCACCAATTATTTTGTCATAGATCTATTTTCCCTAATAAATTGTTTCTCATAACGTCGCACTACTGTCCTTGAATATTATCATGATTTCAATAAATCATGGAGCCTATCCCACACTGGAATTATCCTAGGCTAAGCCTAGCGTATTTCTAAAACCATGTAAACACTAGGCTAGGCCTAGGCTAATTTATCAAAATCTGGAGGAAAAAAACATGAAAAATAAGAGTGCAAGCCTTTTCCCTATAATTACCGTCTTGTAAATAATTGTTTGAGAAATAGGCTAGGGTACCCAAGTATTTCTGCTCAGGGCGACAGGGTCACAGGCAGCTGATCATCCTTATTCTTTAGGCCTAGCCTATTACATGCTAACCCCATAGCCTATACTATCACTAGCCCAGCCTATACCCTGGTCTACAACTGCTGGCATGAATATTTAGTGACATGGTGCAACTCTGTATCCTGTAGGAGACTGTCAGAGGCTCGGAGAACTGTCACTAGGTTAGTTCATTTTTTGGGAGATCACGTGTAGGCACCCATCACACTTTATTACCCTTTGATACACACCTGGTTTTGGAATATACTGTGGTTGGCAGCAGCAGCACTTATAAACCCCACGTTTTTCTTGATAGAATTAGTATCAAGATCAGCACACACACTTTGATAAATGTCCATGGTGCCGATTTCACAGGCTCTCGTCTACACGTGTTCGGGAGAGAGAACGGGAACATGCAGTGGTGCCAACGTCTACCGAATATCGCTACTTTGTTAGATTAGTCCTCATAAAGTGTTAAAATGTCACTAACTGCTAATATCGCTTAATAAATCTGTAAATGTGTAGGCCTATAACATCCGTTTAAATTAATAAAACATCAAGGATATTTTGGGATTCCATGACGCTAGACGACTACAGTTGTCGCTATATGTAAGTATTCCTCTAGTCTTCTAGTCCTCTAGTCTTCGTGGTGCAATGCATAAGTGTGTTGATTTTCGGTGTGAGCATCCTAGGTTCGAATCCCCGGACTGCCACATGTGTTTGTTAATTTCATTAATCGAGTTTAGGAGTAAAGTTGGTTAGTGGAGAGAACATAATAATAGCTAAATTGGTAACGTTAACGGGACACGCGAGTTTGTTTACGGTGTCTTACAAACATAGTAAAATTGTTGTACAATCAATGTAATTGATTACGATACATTTTAAGGCCTCGAACTGAATAAATTAACCTTAGAATTGCAAATTTTAGGTAAAAAATTAATAATAGTTCGAAAATGTATGTCCCAGCATTAATGACCGCGACTGTACAATACGATAGCAAATTGTCATCGAACTCGCGAGTCGCGATCAGGGACTGCAATGCCCCCTCATTATTGATGGTAAATTGGTAATTAAACTGTCTTGATACGTAATGCATAAGTGTGCGGAATTTCGGTATGAGTGTCCTAGGTTCGAGTCAGTGCCACATATTGTAGGCTATTTGTTGATTTCATTAATTGAGTTTAGAAGTGAAGTTGGTTGGTGAAAATAATATATAATTAGTAGGCTATACGGCTATATATGTTTTGCTGTAGGCTATTCCTATTAAATCAACATGGAACGTTAGTTTATGTAATTGCAATTATAGGCTAGTATCGTAATTATGTTCCAGTAGGCTACTTCTTACTGCATCATATTGATTAGCAAAATTATATTACTAACAACAATGAATTACAGTGATAGTTGTCTAGGAATACGATTTTTTGTCTGAGTTCCCTTCATCGCTTATAAAATCTCACTCGCTTGCATGTTGCATCACTTAATTAACCCAATGATACCTATACATTATTCAATTTTAATGTTATTGCATGATCAAAGTTATGTCATGTTGTACGAGAACATCCCCCGTACTTGAGATCGCAATTAGCTTGCGAGTTTCAGGCTATAAGGAAGTTGGAGCTGTAGACATCGATATTTCGCAGAATTACTAGCTAAAATACGGTTGTAGTGCATTTATAAACTCATACACATGTATTTATCATACTTTCTATTCATCAGAAACCTACATCATTACCATCATCGTGGTAAGTGCTTGGGTGTTGTAAATGGGTGTAGTAAGGACAATGCAGTTACAATATGACATATGACGATTATCTCTCAAAACTCTCAATCGTTTTAATCCCTTCAGCACATGACACCTTTTTATCCATTACTCTGGCTATAATTAGACGATTTTATGAAGTGTAAGGACTTATGTTATTCAGAGGCTTTATTAAGACCGCATAGGCCTATAGGCCTACCCCTTTGAGTCATAAAGCTAGATTATAAGCTAAAAAAAAAAAGTCTAACGGCAACAGAATATGTTGAAAATTAAGTCATCGTGCTGAAGGGGAGTCAGGAGTTTGTAGTGAGCCAGGGAACGTTTTTTTTTTTTTTTTTTTTTTTTTTTTTCCCCTCTAGACCTTCATCAAGCTTTAAATATACCCCCAAGACCACCCATGGACTAAAAATTAATGTATGGAATACGCCCAACCATTTATATCATATCAAGTACAGTACAACCCCCTGGATCTATTATAGAAGCATTACAAAGGAGTACAAAGGAAATCAAGCAACAACAGATCTAGTGACCCTTCTAGGCTGCTTGTCCTCCAAAACACTGAGGATCAAGTGTCCAAACAGTGGTTTAGAGTGGGTAAGGGAACATTGGAAAGGGAACTACTGCCCTGGAACTAATGTCCGTGGCAGGACTAGGAAGTTAGTAGGGGACATATGGGTTAGTAACTGAGGGGAGGATAAAATAAAGTTATTCATTTACAAATGCAGTCAGTCGCGGGCTTGATGCGAGATTTGTCTAGGCGGAATTTAAATGAATCAACGGTGCTGCAGTCTATAACGTCTCGGGGAAGCCCATTCCACAAGTTGACAACTTGATTGAAGAAGAAATTCTTAGATTCGTGGGAGTTAAAAGATTTACCAATAATTTTGCAACCGTTTCCCCGCGTGTAATTAGATTGGTCGATAGTGAAGTACTTACTGTAATGCCCTCGAAAATGTCCCGCACCCACAATAATACTAACCCGAGTTGACGTCAGGTATAGCGTAAAATAGTCGTAGATGGTAAGTCCAATAAACTCATCACGCGAGACTATCACCTGGTTCTTAAAAATCGGACTAAGGTTGCTATACTTTTGTACGTCCGTGGTAGTACAGTGGGTTAGCGCGCGGGCCTGGTGGTGATGGTGGTGCGTCACTAACCAGGGTTCGAACCCCACCCAAGGCATCTCGAAACCTGTGGGTTTTTAGGGGGGTTAAATTCCCTTCAGAGGTTCGTACCCCGCGCCAGGTACCAGGAAAGGTTGATCCTAAAGGTAGCCTGGGGATATTTCCCTTCCTATTTAACCCTGGAAAAACCTAGCATTTCACTTACTACAGTTCATATTGTCGATGCCTTTGATGATTTTGAACGCTTGAATTAAGTCACCTCTTAATCTGCGCTGGGTTAAAGGAAATAGATTTAATTCTCTAAGACGCTCTTCGTATGGTTTGTTCTTTAGGCTAGGTATCATTTTGGTAACTCTACGTTGAACTCGTTCTAGCTTGTTTATGTCTTTTTGGTAATAAGGGCACCAGCATTGAACGCAGTATTCCAGAAGAGGGCGGACTAAGGAATTGTAAAGGGTTAGGATAACGTCTTTGGATTTATGCTTAAATGACCTGCCTATAAAGCCAATTATTTTGTTTGCCTTCTTAACAACTTCTGAACATTGTTGACTCGGTTTTAGGTTACTCGATATTGTTACTCCCAGATCGGTTTCTCTGTTTATATTCTTAAGCTGAGTGCCATTCATCGAATAGTTTGCTTTCTCATTTAGGTATCCGATATGTAGTACTTTACATTTATCCGCATTGAAACTCATTTGCCAAATTTGGGCCCATTAGAACTGTAATCAAGCCTCTATTGTTGAAAATCGTATTGGCTGCACACCTGTCAAAACGGCTTGAAATAGGGTGTTTGGGGATTTTTAAATGCAACTGTATCCAAATTAGTTAGTTAAAATAGGACTGCAGAAGCTATCAACTCCTCTGGATTATGAAGCCAGCACACCTTTCGAGAACTCCAGTCCCTTGTGTATCCTAAGGTATGGGTCCAAGATAATTTTGCCTTACACTTACACCAATGGACTCTCCATGGCGTAAGGATTCGGAATATAGGCGTGGATTTATAGTGCACCTTGTCAGTTTGCCATAATACAAATTATGTACCATAATCACTGTTTTTTTTTTCCGCCCCATTTCCTTAATTGTCAATATTCAGATTTTTCGTGTCATTTAGGTGTCAATTTTTTCCTGGCGTACGATAGCAAGCCTGTGATTTAAGAGGAATCGGCCTTCGGCCAGGATATTTTTCTATCGAGAAATGTACAAATTAATCTTGAAAGACGGTCTTGGGTGAGTGTTATATTAAGCTTGATGGAGGGAACTTATACACAAAATAATAATGAGCAAATAAATACGCCCATCCCCCCTAAGTAATTTCCACTGACACTAATTAACCCTTTAGGGATCATGACACGTTATGACAGTTTTCTGGCTATTATTAGACGATTTTATGCAGCTTGGGAAGGATCTGTGGGAGGTAAAAGAGTAAGGACTGTCTCAATCAACTCTCTGACTTTCATATGCCCTTCCCAATCTGCATGAAATCGTCTAAAGACAGCCAGAATATACTGCCAAAATTCGTCTTAGCTTCTCAAGGAGTTAAAGAGGTTTGCATTGTGGTTCATTTACGAATACTATAGTGTTAATTCTAGGTTGGACAAAAATCGTAACCTCTAACCTCTAACTAAATAAGGGCTAGAACAAATGAGCTGTCAATTTTCACACCTATTCCCTGGCCAAATCTTCCTATTTGGTAGCAAATTTAGCTTGATTACTCAAGTCATTTTTGAGTTACAGAGGTTAGAGGTTACGAGTTCTACCCAACCTAGCATGAACATACTATAGCTTTATTGTCAATTGGCAACTTGCGAGTTGCGTTTTATAAGGAAATTGTAGACATCTATATTTATAAGTAACTAAAATACGGTAGCAGGCTAGCAGTACATTTATAGATACATAAAACCGATCATACTTTCCCTTCATCAGAAATCTACAAAATCATTGCATTTGTTTAATATATATATGTTTACTACTCCAACATTCTTATAGATGCAAGTGGTGAATTGCTAGTTTCAGGCCAAACTACTCAATAGAGACCGCATGGTTTGTGCAGTTTGTTTAAGCTACACCCGTGGAATAATATACAGTATATGACTCACACATACTTGAACACATACGTATTGAACAAATTGTAAATGATAACACAACAGAAATACAGTCAATTAAAATACGCACTGGCAACAACTCCAACATAACCATCATAAACACATACATCCCTCCCCAAACATCCCCTACAGTACCAAATGAATACAGACCACACTTACAACACATCACAAACACCCCACACACCCCACACATCATCCTGGGTGGTGACTTCAACGCCAAGACGTCGGCCTGGTTTGTCGACAACCCCGACACAGACAGAGGGCTGGTACTACAAAACCAAACCGATAACCTCATCATCCTTAACGACATCCATCAACATACCCATATTCCTCACCAAGCCCTCTATAACCCAACATCTCCAGACATCACCTTTTGCTCCCCAGAACTCGCCCCCACAACATCCTGGAGGGTGGTCAGAACCTTAGGCTCTGACCACCTCCCGATCATTATCACCACCAAAACCAGACTCACCCCAGCTAGCCACAAACACACATACACCAATTATAAAAGAGCTAACTGGGAAGCATTCACAAATGAGACAGAACAACACTTCACAACTCTAAACAGTACACCCATCACTAACATCAACAATGCTGTACACATACTCAATAAAACTATCCAAAACGCTGACAAGAAACACATTCCAAGAGGTAACAGAAAAAGACACAACCCCAACTTCACACCAGAAATTCAAAACCTCATCAGACAACGCGACATACTGAAACGCTCCCCAGCACCCCACACACTAGACATCACACAACAAATTCAAGCACTCAACACCCAAACTAACAACAAAATACAAGAACAACAAAAACTAAATTGGAATAACACTTGATCACAAAACAAACTCCAAAAAACTCTACAAAACACTAAACAGCATCACACTTTCCAACAGCAACACAACACAATCACATGCTGCAATCACAACAACAGACTCCACTCCTTCATGTAAACAACAAGCAAACACTCTCATCAATCACTTTTCACATGTCAGCCACCTAAAACCTCACAAAGACGACCGACGTGTCATCCGACGTAAGAGACAATTCCCCACAGACCCTGACTATACACCCTTCACCAATCACCAGACAAAGCATATCATCAACAATCTCAAGCACTCACCCGCCTGTGGCCTAGACAACATAAGCAACATACACCTCAGACCACAAGGCATACAAGCACTCACTAACATATCAAACTACAGCTATTCACACAACACAATACCAGACATTTGGAAGCATGGTATCATCATCACATTCCCCAAACCCAACAAAGGCCCCACGCTACCCTCCTCGCCCCATCACACTCCTTTGCTCCCCCTCCAAAGTCATGGAACGCCTAGTATTACAACTAATTACACCTGACCTACCCCTAGCTCCAACACAACATGGCTTTAGGCCACTGCATTCCACAAACACTCTTCTCACAGACCTTACACAAAGAGCTTTCGACGGCATCAACTCAGCTACACCACCACACAGATCACTATTAGCCACACTCGACATTAGTAAAGCCTTCGATGCCATCCCCCGCCACAATCTAACAAACAAAATCTACAACACAAACATGCACAACACAAAAAGGTGGCTGGCCAACTTCCTAGCAGGCAGATGTGCACACGTATCTTTTGCCGGTCAGTCATCTAAAATCAGAAACTTTCCAAACGGAGTCCCATAAGGATCCGTCCTATCGCCCGCACTCTTCAATCTGTACATGCACGATATAACTACACCCAATACGCCCCAAATAAACTTAGCCTCCTATGCAGATGACATAACACTCACATGCACACACCATGACCCAAAAAGAGCAACAGATCTCCTTCAACCCTATCTCAACACACTACATGGCTGGTGCACTACAAACAGACTTAATCTAGCCCCAGCCAAATCCACCGCAACCCTGCTCACAAGTTGGACAGGAGAACACGAATACATCCCTCAACTCACCATAAACAACACACCCCTAACACATACACACACACCCAAAATCCTAGGAGTAACATATGATACTCATATGACATTCAAACAGCACACCACAAACATTAAAAAAAACTGACACCCAGACTTAACGCCCTCAGGTCACTTGCTCACACAAAATTTGGACACAACAAAGAAACTACCACCACAGTATATAAACAATACATAAGATCAGTGATGGAATACGCAAGCCCAGCCTGGGCTTCTAACCTAGCTGAAACACATCGTAAGACCTTACAGAGCTATTCAAAACAAAGCCCTGAAGATCATTACAGGCTGCACAGCTACTGCACCCACAGATCACCTACATCAAGAAACCAAAATCCTCAAAGTCAAAGACCATCTGGACATGAGAGGCACTCAATTCCTGGCAGCAGCCTCCACGAACCAAGACCACCCACTAAACTACATGGCAACACACCCACAGATACCAAGAAATATCAAAACAACACCCAGCACACGGTATCACACACAATTATTGTCCTCTCTCCCTCCCTGCCCACCCCGAACCAACTTCCAGAAGCACATCCATACTCATATCTCTCACCGATCCATCCACTCACTCACAGACAACACGCAGCTGCATGCACGACCTCCCGAAATCCATCCTTCCGAATCCTCCCTTCCTCGCGAGGACAGAGTCCACCTGGCGAGGCTGAGATGCGGACACCATCCAGCTCTCCTGAGCTATCAGAAGAGACTGGATGACTCCGTTGTCGACGCCTGCCCGGGATGTAACACAGCACCCCATACCATTAAACACATCATAGAAGACTGCATTTCACACAACCACTTACGCCAACAACACAATCTACACTCAATGAGAGCTCTGGGGGAAAGCCCGATCGTGGCCATGGCCTTTCTCAGGGACTCGGGGCTGTTCGGCCAGGCAGCTTAGGGAACAACAACAACAACAACAAATTGTACCCCACCCTAACCATGGTCTCACATAGCGCGTTTTTCAAAAGCACAAAGAGGCATAGATTACCATAGATTACCAGACAGCCTCCCGAGATTGTCTGGTAGTCTTTGGTCAGCTCGGCCAAGACCAAAGATTAACGGACTCTGGGGGTGTGGCCACCAGCCGGGAGGCAGGACTCTGGTGACAGTTTCAGCCACTCACAGCCTTCGTTACAAGGCATGATTCAAATGTTAGACAACTGACAGGGGTGAGTGTTGTAAATATTATGTATTTCATATACTTAAAATTATTATTTCGAATGAATTAGAGTCCTTTGCATTCCTATAGAGTTGGGAAGTAATATTATTGTTTAATTAACACATTTGTCTCTGAATTATGCTTTTTTATTATATATATATTTAACAATTATAGGTCTGCCATGAGCAACTTGCCAGTTTTTCAAAACATAAAAACTCTATGGTCCACAGTGTCTTTGAAAAATGCGCTAACAGTTTCTCTCCAATTATGTGAACACCGAAATGAAGATACATTTTGTTGTAGAGTATAATAATTTTATACTCTACTGTATATTATACAGTAGGTATGTTATTATGTTAAATTAGCTTACAAATCTGAATAACAGGTGTAGGCTAATGATTAAGGTGTCTATAAATCTGTGTGATAACCCAGATTCGAATCCCGGTGGATCACATATATGCTTTCATTAATTTCATTGGAGGTGCTTGGTGGTGTGGTGAAATTAATGATAAATATATTATTAGATCAGGTGAATGAGCGCGAAGCGTGAAGCCTGCTGGCCTTCCTCCCCAGTTCCACCCGCCCAAGTCAGAATTGCCAAGGTGACGGTCGCAGTTTTCACGCACAACTGGGCTTGCTTTGATAACAGGAAAAGTTCGATTGGGTAAGAAAATTTCCTTGCAGGCTCACTATTCACTCTTGAGGGGGAAAAAATTAACCCCTAAATGGGGCAAATCAATAAATTTAGCTAAATACTGACAAAACAACGAAGGAGGAAAACTATTTAATTTTTCTCCCAGGTCAGGTGAAGGTATTGAGGGATAAGTCTTTACAACGGCACCTCGTATCTACATTCTACTTTTTCCTATTTTTCTGAAGTGTTAGAGAGGGGAGAAGGGACTGAATATAGCCCACACGATTACGTGAGGATGAGGAGTTGACTATTGGCCGCCTACTATTCAACAGAAATACAACAGAAGAGGAAAAAACAACGGTATATAGACTTTGGCAAATAAGAAATAAGAAAATAAAGGATTATTAAGATAAAATAGACCCGGACCCAGACTGCAAGAACCCTACATCAGGGAGTGCCGCTTTAAAGGCATTACTCCCGCCAATCAAGTGAACTGAACTGGGGGGAGGCGCTGGAGGCAGCTCTGGGAGTCTCCAAAACTCACCATCTGCGCATGCGTGAGAATCTAGCCCCGCCCCTCGTTTAAATACACCGTTCAAATCGTGACTGCTAGAGCTCTCCGTAGCACTGCACAGTCGGTATGATTCCCCGCTTCCCACTTGGGACACCAGTGTTCGATCTCACTCGAATTTAGTTATTTTTTGTTTATTTTGTTATATTTGTTATTTTGGTTATTTTTGTAGGTTAAGTTAGGTTAGGTTAATCTAATCTAATATAATAGTTGTACATTTGAGGGGCGGGGCCAAGGAGACGCACAGAGCTGCCTCCAGCGCCTTCCGAACTGGGAGTGACGGTGACCCGAGTCGCCAGGTGGCCGATTTTTCGGCCAAATTGCTCAAATTTGGCCGAATTTCAAATCGTCTGGCCAGAAAAAAAGCCCCCCTTTCAGGCCAAACAATTTGGCCGAATTCCGTGAATTACATACTGTACTGTTTGTAATTGCATACTGTACCGTTTGTAATTGCAAGTGTAGAACATCTTGGTGAATTAATGAAAAAGAATGGCAAAGGCAGTGAACTACATAACCTACAGCTACATAGAACATAAGTTAATTTCTAAAGTTATCTCACCAGCACTCTTTGAAGAACTTAGAAGAAAGGTCATACGAGGACAGAAATATGCTTTACTGATTGATAAAGCCACAGATGTCACAGATTTTGTGGTTCTTGTACCTATTATTGGAGGCACATGTCATGATATATTTCTAGCACTGAGCAGCACCTTGGAGAAGGTTGGAATAAAGTGGTCGGACTGTGTGGGGTTTGATAGTAAGACGGTGCATCTGCAATGATAGGTGAACATAATTCAGTATGGTCAAGAATTAGAGAACAATCACCAAACTGTCGGCTTAACAGATGTAGGCTATTTGCCATTCACTCGCCCTTTGCACCGGAAATGCTTTTGAAATGTTAATAAAATGAAAAGAGAATAAGCCACTTGTGATTGCTACTATCATGATGGATACCAGAGGCTCAATATCCAGTTATTATCAGGTAAATATTCATTATAGGTATATTTTTTGCTTAAATTTAATATAAGCAGAGTTTGGCCGAAATTTGGCCGAATTCACAAAACGAGTTGGCCGGGAGAACCATAGTGAACCTGGCAACCCTGTAAATTAAATAGACCGACTCACCGAGTGGTGACATCATCAGTGTGGGGTAGACTTCGCTCGGGGTGTGTGTGGATCCCTGAAGTACACAGAACAGGAGCACTACTGGGCCTCTATTATTTGGCCCGCCTGATACTGAACTGTAGGCTATAGTGTGAAGCTATTGAGTCTGTGACAATGGATGTTTCAATAGAATATGGTAATTTCATTCCTATATCGTGCGAGACCGTCCTCGATCTTAGCACGAACAAACGAAATCTAAGTATACTGCCTAGGCCTATTTTCCTAGCAGATAATGTCGGTCAGGACAAAATTATTTCTGGCCCAAGTAACTCTATCCTAAACTGCTATCCTACCAAACTGGGCACGGAGAATTGTGGACCACAGCTGTCGGAGATGAGCCAGCCTGTCGACTTGTATTTCCATGATCACGAAGCCAGGAATTACAACGATCTTTCTCCGGTTTCCGTGGAGGCCTACAATCAACCCATCCTGACTGAACTGCGTAACGTGACAGTTCCGGTTAGTGAGCCTACAAGATCTCAAGGCAGAGATTTCTGTATCCTGACGGAGGCCATGAAGAAGACCGTGGATTATTCAGATGACTCGGGTGATCAAACTTGTTTACCTCCAGCCCTCAAGGGGAAGGAGCCCAAGAAACGCGGAAGGAAGGTCAAGGACACAAATGGAATCACCGTCCGCGAGATGCGTCGCAGAAAAAAGACGAAAATTTATGAAATGCCTCCGGTGGAAGACGCGGATCTGGAGAAGAAAAGGCAGAGAGCAATCAATGCCAAGTTTCATCGAGATGCGGTAAAACAGAAGATGCTGTGTTTTGAAGAGGGATTGAAGAGAGTGACGGCGGAGCGAGATGAACTGCGGAGGCAAGTTAAGAGGCTACAGGAGTTATTGGAAAGATCCCAACTACAAAATCATTAAGATTACTCCAAAATTACTTGTGCCGTGACGAGTTAGATCAAATCGCTTTGACGTTTGACACCTTGGGGCCTGGATCGCCGTCAGAAGCAGAATCGCGAAATGTTGCATTTCGCTCGTTTGTTGTACCAGCTCGTTCATGTTGGATCATCTCATTCGACGCTGTTCCATCATCTTCCCTGAGGACCTGGAGTTTGTTGAATGTTGCGTCACTTCAACCGATGCAGTGGAGTTACTTCTTCATTCGACTCTTCACCACCTTCAAATCTGCTTTATTACCCCAGGACAAAGCTGAATAACCAGCTGTGAAAGAGTTCAAAGTGCCCTATACACTACACCAAGATCAACATACATATTGCACTACACCACCGGACAGGACGGGCTCTATTTGCCCTCCTTCCGGTATTAACACCACACAACACGGGAATCATACCACCGACTTCTCTGGCAATTTTTGAAGGCTATTATTTTGTTCTTTTTTCGTAATATTATGTTAAATCTTCACTGCGTTATTTCCACATGTTGATTTTGACATGTTCTGTTGTCTTTATATTTGACGGTTCCTGTTTTGGTTTTGTTTTGCAAGTTTTTAATTTTCGTTATCATTTTGGGACTAACCTCGGCAACTATGCTTCTGAAGGTTATATTTGTTTAAGGGGTATGGGACTATTTTGGGGTTATCCACACCTCTTCCTGAAGGTAGACTATTTTTTAGGTGTTAATTTTGTGATTCATCGGAATAAAATTGCCATAACAAATTGCCAGTAGAGGTGCTCGTGTGGTTCCGTAATAAACCACACTCAGCACGTCCTAAGTGCTAATTACACTACAAATTTATCCTTCTCGTTTTTCTTTAATGTCATATTAGTACAGTTAATGTTATTTACTTTGCTATGGAAAGGTAATTGCTAATACATTTTGAAAGTATTTCTAAAGAGCAATAGTTCGTTCATGCAATTTACCTGTTTCCGATGTTACTTTTGTTTCTTTAGACTCAAATTCAACTTCACAAATCTACAATATTAAACTTCACAAATCTAAAACATTAAACTTCACAAATGTAGAATATTAAACTTCACAAATGTAGAATATTAAACTTCACAAATGTAGAATATTAAACTTCACAAATCTAGAATATTCGGATTTTGCTCGAATTCAGCTTAACAATTTCTTCAAAATATTCATAAGTAATGCTAACTATCTATGATCTATCAAATATAATTATAATATTCAGAAGCAATGCTAAGTAATGTATCTATTATGATTATATTTTTCAGAATTAATGATTATCTACCTACCTGGATTATAGTCGGTGTATTTCCAGCTGACAGTAATTTGACCACTTGCGAGTTTCAGGCTATAGGGAAGTTGGAGCCGTGAACATCGCTATTAAAGAAAAATGCAATTATAATGAAGGTTTCTGATGGCTAAAGAGTATGTTGAATTGGGTTTGATGTATTTATAGATGTACTAAAACCGTATATTAGCTGATAATTCTGCTAAATATCGATATCTACAGCTCCAACTTCCTTATAGAACGAAACATGCAAGCCGGCAATTGGTTAAGTCTTCCTCTTCATTGCTACCTTATTATATCGATTGTGTAGTGAAATATGGTGCTAATTAATTATATAAACTTGGTCTTATTATGATGCAGAGACAGTAGTTTCAAATTTGTCCATGAGTAGCGAGATATTAGCCGTTAAGGGGATAGTGGCTGATTTTTTGGTCTATTTATTCAGTTATTCATATAATTTTTAGTTCCCTCGCTAGACCTCCATCAAGCTTTAAAAAAACAAAAAACAAAACACACCCCTAGACCCCCTTTCAAGATAAATGTGTACATTATTCGGTAGAAAAATGTCCGTTCCTCTTAAAATTACAGGCTCGCTATCGCTCGCCAGGAAAAAATCGACACCTAAATGGCACAAAAGGTCTTAAAATTTACTAATGGGCCGAACTTCTCAAAAATAATGGGGCTAAACACGAGGGAGACAGTGGTCCAGCAAACCGGCCCATCTCCCCTTAAAGGATTCAAGTTACCGTCAGCTAGAAATAGACTATAGTAACGATTCTAATGAACCTTATCTTGATTGTTTCTAATGTCGCTTCTTTCTTTCTGGCAGATGTGGTGTGGTTGTGGGCGGAACTTCCTGAGGGTGGCGGTACTGCTGAAGAAGTTTAAGGGGGGCGGGTTTATTTTTTGGTCGATTTTGTCATATATATATATATATATATATATATATATATATATACAGTACCGGTATATATATTATTTATATATTTATTTATTTTTATTTATTTATTTTATTTAATAAAATATCTTGATTTACTGGTATTATGTTATCAATTTATTTCGATTTACCGACATTATTTTTTATTAATAAATATTTATTATATTTGTGTGTATTATTAACTTATGAATTTATCTTATTTTAAATGTACATATGTTAAATATAATAAATATTGATTGTATCTATTTATGATTTAAAGGTGGAGGGGGGGTAGCATGTGGCAATGATGGTATAAGATCCTTAGATCCCAGGTATTTCCGTTACACCAGGTAGCTTATTCCCAAAGTTGGAGAGAGAGAAAGAGAGTGAGTTAGGTTCAGGTACTCTCACTACTTTTGTTTTACCAAGGACGCTCGTGGTGACTTATCCTAATTCAACGTAAGCTCACCTAACCTAATATAAATTAAACAATAGTAGGCCTATTTCAGTTTGTCCCCTAGGCTAACAAAAACGCCTACGAAGCCTTCGGTCAAACTAGAAAAGAATGTCCACCCAGACCCATTTCCCGACTAAATTTTTCCATTTTGCAATAGAAAAATGACATATACTATATATACTAGAAGTGGTTGGTGGAATTAAATAATATGAAATGAGAAAAAATAATTGATATGAACATTTTAGCCTGACATGTTTATTGTTATCATTAGCCATATATATTGAGGTAATTATCGAACATATAATACCTTCAGCTGACCTGGCCTTCGATATTTACCTTTAACATACCGGTATTTACTTACCACATCGTACGCTCGCGCTAATAAGTCACGTCCCAGCTGTCATTACATTTGGCTTGTTCTGTGCTGTATTAAACTATTAATGTCTGTCAGATGTTGAATAGGGTGGGTAAGTGTAGGAACATGTGTGTATATTTCACTCGATATGAAGAAATTAAGCTTTATATTGCTGATACCTATTATTGATCAAAACATAGTTGGCACCCAGGTATCACTAATTGACGCGACTGTACCTAATCCATTTGTGCAAGAAAATGAGAAGCGAAATTTGCTAGCAGTGGGATCTGACACTATCTGATCTGACATCTTGTGGGTCTTTATACTGTATATAGTTAAATTATTGATTTTTTTTTTTTTTTTTTCCGAGCAATGCATATTTGGGTTTGTCCCCTAGGCTAACAAAAACGCCTCCCCAAAATTTCCTTCAGACTGAAAAATACTCATCCAGATCCAAGCTATTTTTTTTCCTATGATATATATATATTTTTTTACAGGCTCGCTATCGCTCGCCCAGAAGATAAACGACACCTGAACAGGGTGAAGGGTATTATTATAGCCAAACTAATGGGGTGAACAGTCTTAAAATCTCGAAACTTATGGAACGAAAGGAGAAAGGTCCAAAAAGAACCCTCCATATAACCAACAAAATATCATCAAAATATCGTAGTTGGATTATTGACTCCAAAATGGCGTCCGAATACATAGATGGCCACAAATACAGGATCGCGAAATGTCATATGCTGTGGTATTTGTAATGGTCTATGTATTTTAACCCTTTGAAGATTATGACTCATTTTGACAGTTTATTCTGGCTATCATTAGACGATTGTATGCAGCTTAGGGAGGATCAGTGGGAATTAACAATTTAAAGGCTATCTCCATTAACCCGCTGATTTTCACATAGCCTTCCTAATCTGAATACAATCTTTTAATAACCAGGAAAACGAATAAATGTGTTATGTTATCTTGAAAGGGTTTACCACCACATAGTTTTCTTATTTTGTAAGTTGTATATTATTCTCGTATGCTTAATTATAGTTTATATTTAGTTCTACGTAAGCTATAATTGTCGTTTTTTATTTTCTTGGTTGGTTGACGTGTGTATGCGCGCGTGCGCTCAGATATACATTGCATACATACTGTATATCCATCTATCTTTTGCCACTGATCGTCTTGATCCTCAAGAGAGTGGCCACGGACGGATCGCCTGCGTATTGGAGGACATTCGTACACAGAAAGGGTAATTTCCGGCGGTGGCACTTTATGACGTCAGTCTACTGCGCTCCACCGTACGTTTTGTCACAATTTGTGCAGGGTTGCCAAGTCTACATCACAATACGCTAGATCAATCCTCAAAATTCGCTAGATGTGAGCATATGAAGAGTATATCTGTAGAACAATAATTCGAATCTCCAAAATAACACTTCCAATTAGCTCAGCTCTTCATTATATTAATTTAATTGTTGCTAGACGTCAATGTTTCCATAACTTTGCGGTAAATTGGCTTCTCTGGCAACTCTGCATCAGGGTGTGTAGGCGGGTGAAAGGGGCGGATCTATGTGAGGGGCGATATCATACACACACGTATATATCGCCCGGCCCGGCCAGTGAACGTTATAAACCCAATATTCGTGGAAGAAGTGGCACTAACATACGTATTGTAACATATATATTTGTTAGCGTGAAACCATTTTTAGCCATAGCCGCATCAGACACGGAGCAGCCTACATCGCTACTGTTCCTGCCTTACTCACCATAGCCGCATCAGACACGGAGCAGCCTACATCGCTACTGTTCCTGCCTTACTCACCATAGCCGCATCAGACACGGAGCAGCCTACATCGCTACTGTTCCTGCCTTGCTCATCGTGAATTTTCTATTCGTGAGTGATTTATCGCCATGCAGTACCAACAACCTGACGAATTCCCACCTCCTGAAGGGAATTTGGACGAGATAATTTTCCCTTCTGGAGGCACACCTATTGACGGTGGCAATGAAAAACTATTTGAAGAGTTAATGAGTGAAGGGTTTCAGCCCGATGAACCAGCCTACAACTACACTACTAGCACACAGGTTAGATATTTCGCTCCTATGCCACAGATCCCCAGCAGTCACGAGCCCATGTATGCCCCTAGCAACTCTCCTAGGACATATGCTCTTAGCAATTCAGCTGCAACATATGCTCAAAACACCACCCCTGAGCCATATGCCCTTGTGCCATATGCCCCAAGCAGTGCCCCTGTGCCACATGTTCCAAGCAGTGCCCCTATGCCATATGCCCCTAGAAATGCCCCTGTGACATATGCCCACATCGGCCTGCCCATGCCCGGAGCTCTCTTACAGAAGACGACTATGTCTGGGGGAGAGTGCATCCTGCAGCAGGCCATGCAGACTAGTGGATTAATTGGATCAGCCTTCATGGAGAATCGAGATGCCTTGGAGAACTATCGGAGAGCATTAAACCCAAACCAGGTAATCAATGTGCAACCCAAACCTATCAAGAAATCCAAGAAGGTGCCAACCGTTAAAAAGAGGAAACTTTACGAAATGACTCCCTTCATGAATGACGACCCTAATGAGAAGCGGAGGTTGAATGCTTTGAATGCCAAACAATATAGAGATCGGCAAAGACAGATAATGGACAACATTGATTTTCAGACTTCACAAATAAGAGAAGAGATAACTTCGCTTCAGGCACAAAAAGAGCATTATAGAAGAAGTATCCAGCAGCACAATCAACGCCTGGGATATTGTTGAATCTCCTCTTCGCCATCACTGAATTAAGCAGCAAGTCACAGAGCACCCATTGCCCTGTAGCACCCGTGTTACCATCATTGCCAATTTCCACCATATTGGCATGACGGGTGCTGTCAGCCCTCCTGCCTTTCCACACACTAATACTGCCCATCAGACACCACATGGGCGCTATGAGCTCATGTGCAACACTGCCAACACACAGCACACATAACCACTTCACTGTCAGATATTTTGTGTTGCATGAAGTCAGAAGTATGCATGATACATTGTCATTAACTCATTATACTGAACAGGCACTCATGGAAGTTCGTGCACCTATTGTTTATTACGTGTTCAGTATATATATAAATATAATACCATTGAGATTGATTAATGCATGTAATTCGGTATAGATGATTGAATAACGTATGCAATATGTTATTTACTGAATCCAAAATTACATACACGAGTCACTCCTAATGGTTACGATAATTTATAGTGCGGACATAAACGGGTCCACGAATGTTTATGAGTGATTGTCGCAATGACATAATAATGTGTCTTGTTTTCCCTGTTGGTGTTTCAGTGGCATACAAACCATTAATATATATTTTTTCAAACCCTTGAAGATTTTTATGACGCATTTTGAGTTATTCTGGATATCATTAGACGAGTCTACGCAGCTTAGGAAGGATCTGTGAACATCGAAAGGGTAAACCCTACCTCAATATTAATAATAATAATAATAGTAATAATAACAGCCTTCTGACTTCCATATACCCTTCCTAATCTGGTAAAAATCGTCTACAATAGCCAGAAAACAAAAGAAATGCGACATCATATCTTGAAAAGGTTAATGGCATGCACACAAATAACTGATTGTGGCAGTGGTTGCTTATTGCATTTGGTGATTTTTAAGTCCAATCAATTAAGCTTACAGATAATACAGTTTATCAAGTAACCCTATTTGATCCGAGGGGTGTTTTTAGAGCTCCCCTAATTTAATACAGTTAATAACATAGCAATTATGTTCTCAAGTCTTAATGGCAAAATATGAAACTGCTGTCTCTTGTTGTTGTCTCTTCGTCATATTAACGCCATGTTTTCACAATTAGCAACATATTTCACTATAAAATCGGCTGCAAAAATAGATAACAGGCTATAATCGCAAGTACAGAAAGCAAATCGGTTGTAATTTTTTTTTTTATTTATTTATTGTTGCCGATGGTCTATTGCTGTGTCCCCATCTTCATTACTCAAACGTGTTGTTAATTTTGAAAACTTGGCAATAATATGATGCAGTGACACGGTAGTTTCATAGTTTTCTAGTTTTCATTAAGAAATCAGTTGCTGAGGGATTAAATTTATCATCAGCTGAAATATAACCGACTTGTAGAAATTAACTTACGTTGATTTGATTGGATTTAATTATTGCAAAATGCAGACGAAAACAATGGCCTCGTTGTTTACGTTGCAATATTGTGCTGGTTTATTCTACCCATAAATATAGCTGTAGTCTTAAACGATGGCGAAGGGGCTCCTCTCTCCACCTCCTCGCCTTTTCCCTCAATAGGGGGAGGAGTCTGCCCCTTTGCATGTTTGTTTAAGATTCTGGTTGACAGTCTTTTTTTCCACCATGTCTTCTATATCAGTTTCTTCTGCAGTTGAGAGAGAGAGACAGAGACAGAGAGCTGTCACTACTACTGTCTTCTGTTTCACCTCTTGTACCTTGTCTCTGTCCAAACCCTGCGGCAGATCCCACTAACCTTCATCACTTTGTTCTTCTTTCTGAGAGAGAGATAGGTACAGTTGCCTTCGTGCACTGTGTATTATATTTATTCAACAGATATTTAACTTGTCTTTTTTTATGTTTCAGATCCAAGTTGATGAGCAGTGGGCCTGAATGAGTGTTTTTTTGGATCTCCCCGGTTTCGCTCCATTAGGTTAGAGATTTTTAAACGTTAGTTATGGCGATACATTAGTTTTGCGATAATACGAGTTATGACGATACATTAGTTTGGCGATAATACAACGGTTCACCCCATTCAGGTGTCGGTTCTTTCGACACTGCGAACGATAGCGAGACTGTCGAAAACTGTAGGCCTACAAATTTAGCTTGAAGGTAGTCTTGGTAGGCAGATTTTAGTTTGAAGGAAGTCTGAGAAGGCGTGTTTTCTTAGCCGAAATAATAAGCTAAAATACATAGTGGTTTGATACAAGGAAAGCCCCCCCCCCCCCCCTAAACAAATTAAGACGGAATAAATAGGGTTAATATTACGCAGTTTAGGAGCAAGTTTATCGGCGGTCTTAACTCCTGTACCGGCGACGTCTTGTTTTCATTCTATTCTAGCAATGATTAGACGATTGTTTACAGGTTAAGAAGGCTCTGTGGTGGTCAAAATGGTTAAGTCGGATCGTTCGAAGCCTGTTAATTGCTGTAGGCCCTTTTTAAGCTCAATGGAATCGTCTAACAGTAGCCAGTATAGAGATAAAAGGACGACTGTACGTATGTGTCTCTTCCGTCGCTTACTCACGGGGATATGAGTCAGGTGGCTTCCGATCCATGGAAAATTAGTCATTACGTAGCACACAGCCAACAATGAGCACGGGGTGGAAATAATAAGTACGTATTAGTTCCATGTAGAAATTATTACTCTTATCACAGCCATCTAGGCGCATCAAGTTGAAATATTCAGTACGTATTAGCTCCATTTAGTAATTATTACTCGTATCACACAGCCAACAATGAGCACCAAGTGGAAGTAATTAGCAAATATTAGCTCCATGTATAAATGATGACTCGTATCACACAGCCAACAATGAGCACCAAGTGGAAATAATTAGCACATATTAGCTCCATGTATAAATGATTATTCGTATCACACAGACATCAATGAGCACCATATACAAATAATCACTACATATTAACTCTATATAGAATTATTACTAGTAACACACTACAACAATGAGCACCATGTAGAAATAATCCCTTGTATCACATCAGCAAGAATGAGTCCATGTAGGGTACACTCGGATGCCATAGTCTCTAGCCCACTCATGAATATTCGGGGACTTGACCTGTTTCGAATTATGGAAGTATATATCTGGAAACGAATTTATGCATATCATTTTCTATATATCAACTACAAATCTATATATACTATTTATTGAAAAACAAGTTATATACAAATATTTGTCCAGTAAGTAGGCTTGGCGCGAATCCATATTTCAATAATAAGTCATTTATTTCATTTTCATTTTCTATTGAGCTCGTCCTGGAATCTTTACGACTCTGAATCTTACGATTCTATACAGGACTATCCATTTGTATCGGCACTAGCTCAGAGAAGAGTGTTGAGAGTATCTAGTAAGAACGGTGGCCAGTGTATCTATGTAAACTCACAGTAAAATCTCTCTCTCTCTCTCTCGTTGAAACACACTTAACCCTTTCCAGATCCGATTACTCATTTATTTTCTGTTTACTGGCCATTATTAGACTATTTTATTCAGATTAGGAAGGGTGTATGGAAGTCAGAGGGATAATCGAGATGGTCTTTACCCGTATAATTCCCACAGACCCTTCCTAAACTGTATAACATCGTCTGATAATAGCCAGAAAACAAAGGGAATGCGTAATCGCATATTGTATGGGTAAAAAGAAAGAAAATCAAGCTATATAAAGGGGAGGTTATTTTTTTACCCCTTCTTCCTCAGGCTTAGCCCCATTAGTTTGGCGATTTTAAGTCCTTTTTCCTCATTTCTGTGTCAATATTATGAATTTTCGTGCCATTTGTGTTTTTTTTTTTTTTTTTTTTTTTTTTTGTCCTGGCGAGCTTGTAACTTAGGACGAATCGGCCTTTGGTCAGTTCATTGTCAACCGAAAAATGTACAAATTTATCTCGAAGGGGGGTCTTGGGGGGAGGGGTATTTTTTTTTTTTTTTATATATATACCTATATCAAGCTAAATTTGTAAGTTTTTCAGTTGATAAATGTCCCGCTTCCCTAAATTCAGGCTCGCTAGGCTCTAGGGAGACCCCCTCCCCCTCCTTTAAGTTGCACAACGTTTTATGAATCCCTGTGTACGTATATTCTAATATTATAATACGTATGGAAGCACGTATATTCTAATATTATAATACGTATGGAAGCACGTATATTCTAATATTATAATACGTATGGAAGCACGTATATTCTAATATTATAATACGTATGGAAGCACGTATATTATATTATTATAATACGTATGGAAGCACGTATATTCTAATATTATAATACGTATGGAAGCACGTATACGTTTGTACGCATATTGAAAAGCAGGTCTACTATATATATGCTGGTTCAGTCATCAAGACACTCATTCCGCACCACCTCTACAGATAGCTAACAGTGTCTGCTAACCCACAGATAGCTAACAGTGCCTGCTAATCAACTTCACCCACAGATAGCTATCAGTGCCTGCTAATCAACTTCACCCACAGATAGGTAATAGTGTCTGATAACCCACTTCACCCACAGATAGCTAACAGTGCCTGATAACCCACTTCACCCACTTATCAGCCCTGAGTGTAGGAATATAGTCTGAGGGTAGGTAAAATAAGACAGGGCATCATTTGTAGTGTGACAGGCCATATGTTGTAATTTCGATTTCACAAGCTGCCATGATTCCCTGTGTTCGTATATATTGTCACTGTACGTATATACAGTATATATATCATTTTCATACATTAGGAGTGCACTGCTGGATAAAGGCCTCCATTAACCTTTTCCATGACTCCCGAGACTTTGCTAGGCGTTGCCACGTTATCCCTGCACTTTATTCTATCTCATCGATATATATATATATATATATATATATATATATATATATATATATACCGGTATATACAGTATATACACACACACGTCACACATATATATATATATATATATATATATATCAGCAGATACATTCTTACTCATTAAATAGTATATAATCAGCATACTCAACTTCTCCTTTATCAGCTCTCTTCTCCTTTTCAGACAACAATCAGTGTTTGGTGAGGAGTTGTCTTTACCAGAGTGAAATTGGATAAATAAATAAAATTAAATAAATTTATATATATAAAAATAGGAATAAAAATCTTGAAAAGACAGACCCCGAGCCTCAAAATGGAATGGAATTCAGAAAATTTGTTCGGGTTTGATCAAATCATCAACCATCGTGACCTCCATCTGCCCGTCGACAACTCTAATGCTCCCGACCAGCCTGAATTTTGTTTTGATGATCTTGGCCAAATCGATAACCCACCCCAGAGGAAACTGAAACTTTACCAACAGCCACCTTTTGAAGATAAGGACAAGGAGAGCAAAAGGGTGTGTGCTGTGAAAGCCAAAACACACAGAGATGGTGTTAAGCAAAAGATAGAAACACTGAAACAGGAGTTAGAGCAAGAAAGGGAAGAGAAAGAACAAGAACAAAAGGAAAAAGAGCATGAACGGATGAAGAAAGAACAAGTGCAGGAGCAGCTCATTTTGATGACCGCCGAGAGAGACCAGCTAAGGCAGGATCTCCAAATGTGGAACTATATTTGGATCCAAGCCATTCAAGAAGTCACCATGCAAAATGAAGAACAAGGCGAGGAAGAAAACGGACTTTGAGGCTTAATACCTTCACCTGACCTGACCTGACTTCTAGAGGAACTTGGAAACTCTGCTCTGTATAAATGAACACTTGATTGAAACAAATTTGTCACACATTAACAGTATTCTCATCGTGTATATGTTTAATATGTATAGATGAACCGAAGATCTCTGTTTACGTTACCAGTTTTGTTATAATTATGTATTCGACATTTGACAGTGCGGGGTGTCTTCTTCATACCCCAATCAACACTAGCATTCAGTTACAGTATCTTACGTTCGTCTGGCTATGTCACTCAACCCCTGGAGCGTTTTGGTAGCTTATTCTGGCTCTTATTAGACGATTTTATTGAGTTTAGAAAGAATGTGTGGGGCTAGAGTTAACTAAGATAGTTTTTATCCATTTGATTCCTAGAGATTCTTCCTAAATTGCCTAAAAATGTCTATTGATAACCAGAATATAGTAAAAAAGTTTTCTGAAATCCTGAAAGGGGTAACCACTAACTTAACTAACCACTTTATGCTTCTAGCCACTTAATCCTTCTAGCCACTTTATCTATTATATTTTCTTCTTCTCCAGTACCTGAACAAACATATCTTCTATTCCACTTACATAGAACATGGGGTATGCTGAGGGTATGTCCTCAGCATACTCTTCTGTTCCACTTACAGAACATTAACATGGGGTATGCTGAGGTTGTGTTCTCATATGCTCTTCAACTCGCACATTAACTTAGGACATGATGCGAGCATCGTGTGCTAAATTCACATGCTTCTGTAAACCACTTACACATTAAGGGGGGTGACCTGTTTTTGTTCTCTTCTTTTCTCTCTCTCTCTCTCTCTCTCTCTGGGTTGTATCCATTCGGCCCCATTCAGCCTACTGTTTTAAGACTTTTATCCCCATTCAGGTGTCGATTTCTTCCTGGCGAGCGATAGTGAAATAGATAGAGAAATCCGGCTTCGCCGGAGAAATTTTTCTATCGAAAAATTTAAAATTTTAGCTTGCTGTCAAAATCATTAAAAATATGCTGGCTCGCTGCCACTCGCCAGGTAAAAATCGACACCTGGATAGGGATAAATGTCTTAAAACAGTAGGCTGAATGGAGCCGAATTATTGTTATTATTATTATTATTATTATTATTATTATTATTATTTATTTGTATATTTATTAAATATTTGTGTTAGCTCTGTAGACCTCCATCAAGCTTCAAACAATAAGAAGCCAAGATAAATTTTTAAATTTTTCGGTAGAATAATGTTCTGGACGAAGGCCGATTCCCCCTAAAATACAGGCTGGCTGTCATTCGCTAGGAAAAAATCGATACCTAAATGGCACGAAAGGTTTCAATATTGACAACAAAATGAGGCGAAAGGTCTCAAAATCTCCAATCTAATGGGGCAAACTTCTTAAAATATCAAAACTAATGGGGCTAAGGTAAGGTAAATGAGGCCCCCTTCTCTATATTTGCTAAACATATTGTCATGGATTGTTCACATCTATTTTCCCTTTTCTTTCAGACTGGTAGTGTTCCAGACGTATGGTGCAGCCGATGATCAATAATTATGACACTGTGAACGCTGGTTGAGGGAGAACACCGACCTGGGCATGGGTTTATGTGGAGGGTTTCATAATATTTCGTTTATGTGTCAGATTTTTCAGAGACCGCCTTTGCTTAGATGGATACAAGGAGAACAAGATGGTATAGTACAAAGAAACTGCAATGTGATATATATATATATATATATATATATATATATATATATATATATATATATATATAGATATATATATATCTATATACTATATACTATATATATATGTACTATACACATCACATCACAGTTACTTTGCAATATATATATATATATATATATATATATATATATATATATATATATTGCAAAGTAACTGTGATGTGATGTGTATAGTACAAAATAATTGTAATGTGATATTTATAGTACAAAGTAACTGCAATGTGATATATATAGTACAAAGTAACTTATGTTTTATACATATGATATATATATATTGTATAAAAATAAATTACAAAGTGAGTTCGATCTGTTTTTCTCTCTCTCGTTATACCTTGAAGTATCTGTATACACCCACTGAACATTATTATGATGATGATGATGATTATTATTATTATTTGTAATAGTAGTATTATTAGTAGTATTACGCAATCTGTGTACCCTAACCGTTGCCAGAGATGAGAGGTTGCCACGTTGCCACATCTACGTAATTTGCCAGATATACACTTAATTTATCACATTTAACACAAAACAGACAATAAACCATTTACATAAACTACTTACTATATTTTCTGCTACACCTGCTGTCGGAAAGAAAATGGATAAGCTATATATATGTGTAAATAATGAATGGATAAGTTATTTCCAGAGGTGTAAATGGGAACACTCAGACATTTCGCTCGTACGTTTTGGCTACATTCCGAGAAATCGATAAGCCACGAGGGTCTGTAAATTGGAGGAAAGATACTACAGGAGGGAGCATCAGGGTGAATTTGTGAAGCCAATCGTGATGTTACTATCTGAAGAATTATCAGGTATAGATCACAAAGAGGTACACATGTCTGTATTACATGTTGCTATTATTATCATAACCAATCATTATTTATGCTATACCTGTTGATGTTTATGTATTGTACAGGTTTATAACAGGATTGGAAAATGAATGATCAGACTGCATGAATGGTATTTTTGTTTTCTTAGCAAATATACTCTCTCTATCTCTCATACACACAACATAATAATAATCTTTTCCATAACCCCCACAGGAACGCATAGCAGGGATCCGAACCTGGACACCATTATCGAGGGTTAACTAACGGGCCCTCCTCACCACCAACCTCCTCCACCACAATAGTTGGGAAGTCTGTCATGAGGTCTTGTGAAGGTATAGGGCTTTACCGCTGCGCTGTGTGCGTTGTTTATTTCGTAGTACTTTTTAACTCGTATGGTACAAGACGCACACATGAATACAGCACATACGCACACGACTATGAAACACACACGTAGATACATACATTAATGCACACACGCACGAACACACGCATATATATATGTACTTATATATTTATTTATGTACCGTACATACGTAAATACATAGATATGTACTGTATATATGTTAATTTGAACGACTTAACCCTTTCACGCATTTATGACGCAGAGGTTGCCAAATTAGCAATAAGAAATAGAGTTCTCTCACTCTTATAATTACCTCTCCAAAATTAGTTTTCTGCCCACAGCTAACTCAAAGACAACTGCAGAGGTTGAAGTAACTAAACTAAAGGTTTCTAAATACCCCTGATGGTAACAAAGGCTCAAAATAGCGTCATATGTCGGAGAGGGTTAACTTTCGAGTGCATGATGTCCTCACCAAGTAGTGTAGTTTCTCTCAAGTCCCCCCAACACCTGTACAAGTGTGGTGCCCTAGGGGAGGGTCTGTACGGAGCCAGATACCTTACCCCAGGCCCCGCCCACTGCCGAAAATGTACAAATATTATATTATATTAGATTAGATTAACCTAACTTAACTTAACCTAACCTAACCTAACCCTAATATAATATAACATAACACAAATAACAACTAAAAAAAAAAAAAAGTAGAGCAAATGGGCTGTAAATTTCCACACCTATGCCCTGGCTGACCCTTCCCAAAATGGTAGACATATTAGCTCGATTACATTAGTCGTTTGTGAGTTACAGAGGTAAACGTTCAAGAGTTTTCACATACTTACTTGGAATATGGTATAATATTTTCTCTATTTCTATGCTGTCTCTTCCCTATATTTATTTACTCTTTGTATGGAAAATTGTGGTAGCTATATTTCTATGGAGCTTATGTATGTTATGTGGTCCTCTTATTAAATATATAAATAAAATATGATATGGTTTTATTAAAACTTTTAATACTAAACCTATATACTGTATTGTAGCCTAATATTTGATTAGGCTATTATGGAAGTCAAATATGGAATACAAATATATTTGTAATGCCGGTCACAATTATACATTTATAATATTAATAGGATAGATATACTATATAAATGACATTATTAATGCTAATAATAACAATAATAATAAAGGAGGCAAACTAAAAACAAAACAAAATCAATGGACTTATTAGACAGTAGAGAATTATACAAAATGTATAAGAAAATAAAGGAATAATAACTAATACTAATAATAATAATAACAAATAATAATAACAATAATAATATTAATATTAATCTATATATCTATTGTCGGATGCCTTCTCTCCTTTATGAGACTGGCCATTCACAAAACACCCTCAAGCGGACCTGCTCCATGTGAGAAGGACAACCCGTGGTGGTTCGAGCCTGGCTGAAATAAAAATATACAAAACACACACACACACACATATATATATATATATATATATATATATATATATATATATATATATATATATATATATATATATATATATAGAGAGAGAGAGAGAGAGGGAGAGATATACTGTATAGGGTTAATCTATACCTCTGGATCATTGCGTAGCCCTCGTCCACTCAAATATAATCTTATAATGTGGCGGTAGATAGCTGAGAACCAGTACTGATGAACTATATAGTATACGTGTCTAAAGGTGGGTGGGCCCCCTTCTCCCTCGTGCTTAGCCCCATTGACTTTGAGATTATAAGACGTTTTCCCTATTAGTTTGGCGATTTTAAGACTTTTCACCCCATTTCTTTATCAATATTAAGACCAGTCGTTCTATTTAAGTGTTGATTTTTTTCCTGGCGAGCGACAGCGAGCCTATAATTTTAAAAGAGTAACCGGCCTTCGGCCAGGACATTTTTCTACTGAAAAATGTACAAATTGATCTAGAAGGAGCATATAATGGATGTTTTTTTAAAGTTTGATGGAGGTCTAAGAAGGAACCTAAAAATATGATAAATTTTGTTTATAAATGATAAAACCTACTGTATACGCCCATCCCCCCTTAAGGTTATATAGAAGATAATTATAATAAAGGTCATATTGTGGTGTGGGCGCCCCTTGAACGTCTCGGTGATAAGGGGCCGGGGAGTGGCGCAATAACGTTTTCTATCCCTGCTAACCCTCTTATTTATGTGTGTACAGTATTTATTTTTAAGGGGAGATGGGTCGTTTTTCTAGATCCCCTTCGCCCTCGTGTTTAGCCCCATTTGTTTTGAGATTATAAGACGTTCGGCCCATTTGTTTGGCGATTTGAAGAATATTCACCCTATTTCTTTGTCAATATTAAGGCCTGCCGTGCTATTTAAGTGTCGATTTGTTTTCCTGGCGAGCGATAGCAAGCCTGTAATTTCAAGAGTAATCGGCCTTTGGCCTGAATATTTTTCTACCGAAAAATGTACAAATTAATCTAGAAGGGGGATCTAATGGATGATTTTTTAAGTTTCATGGAGGTCTAAAGAGGAAACTAAAAATATGCTAAAATATATATAAATGATGAAATATATACGCCCATCCCCCCTGAAGGTTATGTAGAAGATATAATAAAGGATATATAAAGGTCATATTGTGGTGCGCCCCTTGAACGTCTTGGTGATAAGGGGGCGGGGAGTGGCGCAATAACGTGTTCTATCCCTGCTAACTCTTTATTTTTGTTTATATGAAGAACATAAGAACATAAGAAAATGGGAGTCTGCAGAAAGCCGATTGGCCCACACAAGGCAGATCCTTCTCACACCCAACCCAGTTGCTCACCCAGTTGCTCTCTGACCCCTGACAGTTGCTCTCTGACCCCTGACGAGTTGCTCTCTGACCCCTGATCAGTTGCTCTCTGACCCCTGACCTGTGCGGACGTCCCCAGTGACCGCTAGTGAACCGGTTTACCCTTAGTGAGGTCCTAGTGAACTTTCATAGTGATGGCTGTTGTTGATGAGTCTGCTGTCTCCTCCCATACTCTCCAGCTTTGTCTTGCTTTGCAAGAGAGACTGGAGAGTGTGGAGCAGGAGATTCAGTGTCTCAAAGATGAAAATTTGGCCTTGAGACTAGCTATGGCGGAGAAGAAGTGTGAGGCTACCGGAAGTGTTCCCAGGGATCGTGAAGCCCCTTGGAAAGTGGTGTCAACTAGTGCAACGGCCTGCAAGCTGAAAAGGCAGCCAGTCAAGACCCACAACAACTTCAGCACCTTGGCTGATGAGAGTGATGGCGATGAAGTGGCGATCATCGAGGCAGTGAGAGGGGAGGGGGGGAAGTCTGCTGCTGTTGCTGCAACAACTGCTGCTACACGCCGACAAAAGGAAAAAGCTAAGTCTGTTTTCATTGTCGGTGATTCATTGGTTAGATACCTTGGCAAGGCAACAAACACTCAGGTTGGTAAAGTTGTCTGCGTGCCTGGTGCCGGAGTCGGGAGGGTGGCTGAGAAGATAGATGCTGTCATGGAAGTGAGTGGGGAGGACCCCATCATCTTCCTCAACGCAGGGAGCAACGACATATGGAGATGCAGGACTGAGGAGTTGCTCTCCAAGTATCAGGAAATGTTGGAGAGGATCAAGGAAAAAGGTGGAGTTCCTGTGGTAAACAGTATCCTGCCTAGAAGAGGGGTAAGGAAGGAATGGTCCTCCAGGGCTATTGGTGTAAATAGCCGGCTGGAGAAGTATTGTAAGGCAAATACTATTCCATTCCTGGATAACTGGTCCCTCTTTTATGGTAAGGATGAACTGTATGCCCAGGATGGAGTACATCTCTCTCGACTAGGAGTTTCGACCTTGGCCAGCTCACTCGACAAGATTGTTGCGGGGTTTCGTTAAAAAACCTGGGTGTGTAAGTAAAATACTGTCTCCATATGGAGCAGGTACTTCATGTGACAAACCAGTGAGTAAAATAGAAATAATCAGTCAAGATAGTGCGGATATAGTGATGTGTAATAGTAGTATCGATAACACTACACATGTAACTGATAGTAAAGATGAGAATACTGATAGAGTAGAATTTCCGTCTAGAGCTAGTAGTTTCAACAGGAAATAATAAGTTAGCTAAACACAATAGAAAATTAGTTGCAAATAAAAGTAATAGGTTGAGGGTATATTATACAAATTGTAGGAGTTTATGTAACAAAATGAACGAACTTAGAGCACTCGTTAGCACAGAATATATAGACATAATAGAGCTAACTGAAACGTGGATTAATACAGAATCTAGGCATTTTTTAGCAGAATTTGATATTCCAGGATATAGTTTGTTTAAATATGACCGAACAAGTAGGAGGGGCGGGGGTATAGCAGTGTTTGTCAGGAGTACATTAAAAAGCTGTATTAAATCAGGTATTAGACTAAATAATGATAATGAAAGTGTTTGGGTAGAGGTTAACGAAGGTAGTGAGACCATAGTTATTGGAGTTATATATAGACCGCCTAATATGAGTAGAAATGGCGGAAAATCGTTATGGGAGGAAATTAAAATAGCATCAAGGTTTAGCAATGTGTGCATTATGGGGGATTTTAATTTTCCGAACATTGATTGGCAGCACCAAATAGGCGACTCCGATTCAGTAGAGTTTATAGAGGTAGTACAAGATAGTTTTTTTATTTCAATTCATAGATACGCCGACTAGAGGTATTAATATTCTTGATTTAGTTTTCAGTAACAATGAACATATGATAAATAATGTAGAGATTGGTGACCACCTAGGAAATAGCGATCATAAATCTATTTATTTTAATATACAATGGACAGGGAATGCTAAAGAGAATACGACACTTATCCCAGATTTCAGAAAAGCCGATTATGGTGGGCTAAGAAGAGACTTAAGGGTGGACCCTATTGTTAAGCGATTAAGTCAGGATATGCCAGAGTTAAACTTGCCACCTACATATAACCAGTTTATTGCTTCACTCCACAATGCTCAAAATAAATATATCCCTAAAAGAAGATTTAGATCGACGCAGAACCAACCAAAATGGATGACTAATAAGCTAATAGATCTTATAGGAAAAAAGAAAGGAATATATCGAAAAATAAAGAAAGGTGAAAATCATTTACATATATACTATCAGACTCTATCAAGACAGGTCAAAAGGAAATCAGGAAAGCAAAAAGAAATTATGAAATAAGGATAGCCAGCGACTCAAAAAATAACCCTAAAGCTTTTTACCAACTATATAAATCTAAAGTTAGAGATGTAATAGGCCCCCTAAAAACTTCAATAGGAGAAATAACAGAAAATGATTTAGAAATGTGCAGTACATTAAATAGTCAGTTTCTTTCCGTTTTCACTAATGAAAATTTGGCACAGATTCCAGAAGTCAATATGGTATATAGTGATAGTATAGAAAATATGTTAACATAAGAACATAAGAACATAAGAAAATGGGAGTCTGCAGAAAGCCGATTGGCCTAAGCAAGGCAGATCCCTGTCCCACACAACCCCAATTACAAAGCCCAATTATAGGCTCAACACTCTAATACCCTGAGGATCATCTTACCAAAACGGTTAGAGATTAACGCAGGATTATGGGGGTCTGCAGAGCGCTGATTGGCCCAACCCGCTGATCCCCCTTCACACCCAACCCTTCTCGTCCATATGCTTATCCAATTTTATCTTAAAGCTCCCTACAGTTTTAGATCCCACTATAGCACTTGGTAGTCCATTCCACCCATCTACAACTCTGTTACCAAACCAATATTTGCCTATATCTTTTCTGAAACGAAATTTATCTAATTTGAAACCATTGGTACGAGTTCTTTCGCTATCACTGAGCTTTAGTACATTTGTCATGTCCCCTTTGTTAATCCCACTAACCCACTTGAACACCTCTATCATATCCCCTCTAACTCTGCGTCTCTCTAACGAATGTAAACCTAATTTCTTCAACCTTTAAGTACAGTTAGTATAAGTAGAAATGATGTGCTTAAGGAAATTGACAGACTGAAACCTCAAAAATCGCCTGGTCCTGACGAGGTATATGCTAGAGTATTAAAAGAATGCAGAGATGAGTTAAGTAGTCCATTAGCATTTATATTTAACAAGTCATTAGAAACAGGTTTAGTTCCAGAAGCTTGGAAGCTTGCAAATGTAGTTCCGATCTTCAAAAAAGGTGATAAATCGATAGCATCCAATTACCGTCCCATTAGTCTCACATCAATCATAGGAAAGTTGCTAGAGTCTATTATTGCTAGGAAAATTAGAAGCCACTTAGTAAAATTTAACTTAATAAATTCTTCTCAGCATGGATTCACTCAGGGACGTTCGTGCCTTACTAATTTGCTTAGCTTTTTCTCAGAGGTATATGAAGCAGTAGATAGTGACAAGTCATATGATATTATATATTTAGATTTCAGTAAAGCTTTCGACAGAGTCCCTCATGAGAGATTGATGAGAAAGGTTGAGGCACATGGAATAGGAGGATCGTTGTTGGGATGGATTAGGTTATGGCTAATTGGTAGGAAACAGAGAGTCAGCATAAATGGTACCAAGTCAGAGTGGGGAGCAGTCAAAAGTGGTGTCCCCCAGGGATCGGTATTAGGTCCCCTGTTGTTTCTTATATACATAAATGACCTAGATTTAGGTATAACTAGTAGGATAAATAAATTCGCAGACGATACTAAAATGGGGAGATCAATTGATTCAGATAGCGATATAGAGTGCCTCCAAAGGGATCTAGATACCTTACATGAATGGTCAGTAAATTGGCAGATGAAGTTTAACATTGACAAATGCAAGGTATTAAAGATAGGGAAGATGCAAACAAATGTTAAATATAAACTAGCTAATTTAGAATTAGAAAATTCAGACTGCGAGAAAGATCTAGGTGTGTTTGTTAGCAATGATTTGAAGCCTAGAAAACAGTGTATAAGCGTTCGTAATAAGGCAAACAGGATTCTCGGGTTCATCTCTAGGAGTGTGAGTAACAGAACTGCTGATGTTATCTTAAAACTTTACTTGTCATTAGTGAGACCCCATATGGATTATGCTGTCCAATTTTGGTGTCCTTATTACAGAATGGACATAGATTCATTGGAGAGAATTCAGCGTAGAATGACAAAAATGATCCATAATATTAGAAATTTTCCGTATGAAGAAAGGTTGAAGAAATTAGGTTTACATTCGTTAGAGAGACGCAGAGTTAGAGGGGATATGATAGAGGTGTTCAAGTGGGTTAGTGATCCTTCTAGAGGCCTGGCTAGAAGGAACGTAAGGGGGGTGTGCTAGATCTTGTGACTGTCTCTCTCTCTCTCTCTTAGTAGTAGTAGTGGTAGTAGTATAATTAGTAGTAGTAGTAATAGTAGTGGTAGTATAGTTGTAGTAATAAGTGTAGTAGTAGTAGTAATAGTCGTAGTAGTAGTATTACTAGTAGTAGTGGTGTAGTTGTAGTAGTAGTGGTAGTTATAGTTGTAGTAATAAGTGTAGTAGTAAAAAAAAAAATAAGTAGTAGTAGTAGTAGTAGAAGTAGTAGTAGTAGTAGAGTAGTAGTAAAAAACCCGTTAATTAGTTTATAGAGATTAGGAAGGGTATATGGAAGTTAGGGTTGAGACAGCCTTTACCATTTTAATTCTCACGCATCCTTCCTAAACTGTATAAAAACGTCTAATCATGGCCAAAATAAACTCTAAATATGGTATAATCTTCAAAGTATTAAATATCTAGCTACTGTATATATGAAATAACCTGATGCAATAACTCCCCCATCCCCTTTCTCTCTCTCTCTCTCTCTCTCTCTCTCTCTTGCCATGTATTGTACGCGATCTCTTTTGTATAGTCTTATTCTGATCTGCTCTCTCTCTCTCTCTCCTGTGTGAGGAGAGAGAGAGAGAGAGTGTGTGTGTGTGTGAAGAGATAGAGAAAATGTTTGTGTGGAGAGAGAGAGAGTGTGTGTGTGTGTTTGTGTGTGTGGAGAGAGAGAGCCTGTGTGTGTGTGTGTGTGAGACTAAGTATGGCATTGTTAGTTCCCAGCCTACAAGCTTTGAATAATATATATATCAACATAACAAATGCCTGTATTGTTGGCAGAACAGACAAAGGAAACAATGCTAACAAAATTCTTGCTATGTTTTCATAAGGAGGGTAAAACAAGGCTCCACCCTAGATCTCCAGAACAGACAAGTAAAACAATGCTAACAAATAAAGTGGCATGTTTTTAACCCCTTCTGTACCAGCGACGTCTTTTTAGTTTGTTATTCTGGCTATATTCAGAGGATTTTGTGCAGTTTAAGAAGGATCTGTGGTAGTAAAATGGGTTAAGTGAGATAGTTCGAAGCTTATTAATTGCTGGAGGCCCTTTTGGAACTGAATACAATCGTCTAATTGTAGCCAAATTATAGCTAAAGGGGGCACAGAAGGGGTTAATGAGGTATTTAAGAAAGGTTCCACCCTAATCTCTACCAGGAGACACATTCAACAAGTAGATCTATTGGATAACATAATCTACCGGTTGAGATCTACTGGTTGAATGGTCTATTGGTTGAGAGCTACTGTTTGAAATAGTCTACTGGTTGAAAGGGTCTACTGGTTGAATGGTCTACTGGTTGAGATATACTGGTTGAAATGGTGTACTGGTTGAGATATTCTGGTTGAATGGTCTACTGGTTGAAATTGTTTACTGGTTGAGATGGTACAAGTTAAAATGGTCTATTGGTTGAGAGCTACTGGATGAAATGGTTTACTGGTTGAAATCTGTTTGAATGGTCTACTGGTTGAGAGTTACTGGTTGAAATGGTTTACTGGTTGAAATGGTCTACTGGTTGAGATGATACATGTTGAAATAGTTACTGGTTGAAATCTACTGGATGAAATGGTGTACTGGTTGAGATCTACTGGTTGAAATAGTCTTCTGGTTGAGATCTACTGGTTGAAATAGTCTTCTGGTTGAGATGTACTGGTTGAAGTGGTGGTGTGGGTGTGGTGGTAGAGTCCCCTTTGTGTATACGTTATCAGTGATAGGGGGTATCTGTATCCTGTGAGAGAGATTGAGTGTGAGTGTATGTGTGTGGGTGTGAATGAGAGTGAGTGTGTGTGAGTGAGTGTGTATGTGTGTGTGGGTGAGAGAAAGATTGAATGTGAGTGTGTTTGTGTGTGTGTGAGAGAGAGAGTGAGTTATTGTAAAAGTAAGTGTGGGTGAGAACGATTGAGTGTGAGTGTGTGAGAGCGAATGAGTATGAGTGTATGTGTGTGTGAGAGTGAGTGAGTGTAAGTGTGTGTGAGTGAGTGAGTGTGTGTGTGTGTGTGAGAGAGAGATTGAGTGTGAGTGAGTGAGTGAGTGAGTGTGTGTGGGTGAGAGATAATGGGGGTGGGGGAAATTCTAGGAAATGTTTGCCAGTGTCATATACGTGTACACCACCTGACGATACTGTACAGTGTTGCCATCTATACTGCCACAGTGTCACTATTAAGGGGCGATGGTCGGTTTTTATGGACACCCTTCTCCCTCATGCTTAGCCCCATTAGTTTTCAAATTTTAAGACGTTCAGCCCATTAGTTTGGTGATTTTAAGATTGTTCGCCCCTTTTCTTTGTCAATATTAAGACTTTTCGTGTCATTTAGGTGTTGATTTTTTCCTGGCGAGCGTTAGCGAGCCTATAATTTAGGAAGAACCGATTTTTGTTTACAAACATATATGGAAGGGGGATCCTGGCCGGGTTTGTTATATGGAAGGGGGATCCTGGCCGGGTTTGTTATATGGAAGGGGGATCCTGGCCGGGTTTGTTATATGGAAGGGGGATCCTGGCCGGGTTTGTTATATGGAAGGGGGATCCTGGCCGGGTTTGTTATATGGAAGGGGGATCCTGGCCGGGTTTGTTATATGGAAGGATCCTGGCCGGGTTTGTTATATGGAAGGGGATCCTGGCCGGGTTGTTATATGGAAGGGGGATCCTGCTTGTTATATGGAAGGGGATCCTGGCCGGGTTGTTATATGGAAGGGGGATCCTGGCCGGGTTTGTTATATGGAAGGGGGATCCTGGCCGGGTTTGTTATATGGAAGGGGGATCCTGGCCGGGTCTGTTATATGGAAGGGGGATCCTGGCCGGGTTTGTTATATGGAAGGGGGAGCCTGGCGGGTTTTGTTATATGGAAGGGGGATCCTGGCCGGGTTTGTTATATGGAAGGGGGATCCTGGCCGGGTTTGTTATATGGAAGGGGGATCCTGGCCGGGTTTGTTATATGGAAGGGGGATCCTGGCCGGGTTTGTTATATGGAAGGGGGATCCTGGCCGGCGTTGTTATATGGAAGGGGGATCCTGGCCGGGTTTGTTATATGGAAGGGGGATCCTGGCCGGGTTTGTTATATGGAAGGGGGATCCTGGCCGGGTTTGTTATATGGAAGGGGGATCCTGGCCGGGTTTGTTATATGGAAGGGGGATCCTGGCCGGGTTTGTTATATGGAAGGGGGATCCTGGCCGGGTTTGTTATATGGAAGGGGGATCCTGGCCGGGTTTGTTATATGGAAGGGGGATCCTGGCCGGGTTTGTTATATGGAAGGGGGATCCTGGCCGGGTTTGTTATATGGAAGGGGGATCCTGGCCGGGTTTGTTATATGGAAGGGGGATCCTGGCCGGGTTTGTTATATGGAAGGGGGATCCTGGCCGGGTTTGTTATATGGAAGGGGGATCCTGGCCGGGTTTGTTATTTTAAGTTTGATGGAGATCTAGGGACGAAACTAGAAAAATAATAAATATATGAACAAAATAATAAATATATAAACAAAATAATAAATATATAAACAAAATAATAAATATATAAACAAAATAATAAATATATAAACAAAATAATAAATATATAAACAAAATCGCCCAATAAGTAAACATCCCCCCTTAACCCCTTCAGGATTATGACGCATTTAGACGGTTTATTCTGGTTAATAGTAGATTGGGAAGGGTATATGAAAGTAGGGGGGTTAATTGAGATAGGCTTTATTTACCCTTTGCATTCCCACAGATCCGTCCTAATCTGTATAAAATCGTCGATAACCAGAATGAGCTGTCAAAATGCGTCATAATCTTCAAAGGGTTAAAAGATGATATACCGTAGCTCTTCACCCTCCTTCTACAATAATATATATATATATATATATATATATATATATATATATATATATATATATATATTATTTTTGTTTAAGCTTTGAGTGGTAATTGTTGTAGCTGATACATATTATATTCATTACATATTAATGCTTTGTATATTTCCAAGTCATCCATATTTGTATATAACGCATATTAATCCTTAGCAAATATGATGACGCACTTCTTTTATGTTTTCTGGCTATTATTAACCCTGTTTTATTCAGACTAGGAAAAGTAAGTGGAAGTAGAGGAATTATTGAAACGGTCTTCGCTCATAATTCACCAAATGCGTCATAATCTTCAAAAGGTTAAAGGAAGGAGTTTATTTCTTTATTCATATGCTGTACAATATATATATACCGGTATATATATATATATATATATATATATATATATATATATATATATAGATATATATAGTTATATACATATATATATACATATATATATATATATATTATATATATATATATATATATACCGGTATATATATATATATATATATATATATATATATATATATATATATATATATATATATATATAATTATACAGGTATATACCGGTATGGGGTTTTTTTATTGTATTTATTCAGCCTTTTAATTATGTATTCAAATTTCTATGGGTTATAGCTTTGGAAAATATATGAGAATGTTATGTAATTATCCAAAAGTCTATTTCCCTAGGAAAGAATGTATGGAATATGCCCAACTATTTAAAGGGGAGGTAGTCGCTTTTTCTCGATCCCCTTCTCCCTCATGTTTAGTATATTAGTTTTGACATTTTAAGACGTTCGTTCAATTTGGCAATTTTTAGGACATTTCACCCCATTTCTTTGTCAATATTAAGACCTATTGTCCCCTTTAGGTGTCGATTTTTTCCTGGAGAGCGATAGCGAGCTTGAAATTTTCAATGGAATCGGCGCCGGGACATTTTTCTACCGAAAAATTTACAAATTTATCTTGAAAGAGGGTCTAGGGGTAATTTTTATACGCTTGATGGAGGTCTCATAACTCAAAAAGGACTAGAGTAATCGAGCTAATATTTCTACCAAATAGGAAGATTTGGCTAGGGAATAGGTGTAAAAGTTGACAGCTCATTTGCTCTACCCCTTTTTGAGTTACAGAAGTTAGAGGTTACGATTTCTGGACTATAGTGAAAGTGCCAAAACGCGTCGTAATCTTCAAGTGGTTAAGGGGAGGCAGTTGTTTTTTCGAGTCCTCCTCCTCCCTCATGTTTAGCCCTATTAGTTATGAGATTTCAAAACATTCGCCCCATTAGTTTGGCGATTTTCAGACCTTTTGCCCCATTTATTTTCCAATATTTAGATCTTTTGTGCCATTTAGGTGTCGATTTTTTTTCCTGGCGAGCGAAAGCGAGCCTGTATTTGAAGAGGAATCGGCCTTCGGCCGGGACATTATTCTACCGATTTTTTTTACAAATTGATATCGAAGGGGGGGGGGGGGGGTTTAAAGCTTGATAGAGGTTTAGAGAGGAAACTAAACCCCTTCCTTAACCATTGAACCGAACCAGTTAATTATGGTGCACAATACCGCCTGAACTCTCTTAATGTCCAATAAGGGCGGGTGGTAATACTGGCTGAGCAATAATGGTGCAACAAGATGGGGTTTTCCTAAAGATAAGGGTGTACGTATGCACATTATAACCCCTCCCCCCCTCTCTCTCTCTCTGTCTCTCTCTCTCTCTCTCTCTCTCTCTCTCTCACTCACACACACACACACTCACTCCATACTGTTTTTGTAAGTCTGAGGAAATGTACTTAATTCAATTCAATTCATACACACTAACTCCGCCCTCTATCTCCCTACCTCTCTCACTCTCACTCTCTCGTTCTTTCTCTCTCTCTCTCACTCTCTCTCACTCACTCTCACACACTCTCTCTTTCTTTCAACAGGCTGCAGATAAACCTATTATTATGTTCCTTCCAACAACCAACCATACTCCTAAAATCGAATAATGAAATTTACAAACACATGTGGCAGTCCGTGGACTCGAACCCAGGATGCTCTATGAGTCATTTCCGCTATAACGTATGCACAAAAGGGGACTCAGCCACCACACACACCACTTCTCAACCAGTAAATTTCCGCTATAACGTATACACAAAAGGGGACTCAACCACCACACACACCACTTCTCAACCAGTACATCTAAACTATAACGTATACACAAAAGGGAACTCAACCACCACACACACCACTTCTCAACCAGTACATCTAAACTATAACGTATACACAAAAGGGGACTCAACCACCACACACACCACTTCTCAACCAGTACATCTAAACTATAACGTATACACAAAAGGGAACTCAACCACCACACACACCACTTCTCAACCAGTACATCTAAACTATAACGTATACACAAAAGGGAACTCAACCACCACACACACCACTTCTCAACCAGTACATCTAAACTATAACGTATACACAAAAGGGGACTCAACCACCACACACACCACTTCTCAACCAGTACATCTAAACTATAACGTATACACAAAAGGGAACTCAACCACCACACACACCACTTCTCAACCAGTACATCTAAACTATAACGTATACACAAAAGGGAACTCAACCACCACACACACCACTTCTCAACCAGTACATCTAAACTATAACGTATACACAAAAGGGGACTCAACCACCACACACACCACTTCTCAACCAGTACATCTAAACTATAACGTATACACAAAAGGGAACTCAACCACCACACACACCACTTCTCAATCAGTACATCTAAACTATAACGTATACACAAAAGGGAACTCAACCACCACACACACCACTTCTCAACCAGTACATCTAAAGTTCTAAACTATAGTATATTCGCTGTAAATAGGCGAAAAATCATGACCTTTACCCTCTGTAACTCAAAAACGACTAGAGTAATTGAGCTAATATTTTTACCATTTGGGAAGAGTCAGTCAAGGTATAAATGTGGAAAATTACAACCAATTTGCTCTAGCCCTTTTTGAGTTACAGCGGATAGAGGTCATGATTTCTGGTCTACTACAGCGAATAGACTATAGTTACAGTAAATAATTTCAACCAGTATGTATCAACCAGTACACACACCACTTCAACCAGTACACCTCAACTATCATACCATTTCAACCAGTACAATCAACCAGTATATATATATATATAATATATATATATATATATATATATATATATATATATTATATATATATATATATATTATGATTTTTTGTATATTCATTTATTATTATTATTATTATTATTATTATTATTGTTTTGTTTTTGGGGGGGGGGGGGGTTTGGGGGGGGGGGGGCGGCGAGCAACCAAATGCTATAGTAACTGAAGAGAGCGGCCTTTGGCCTGGATATTGTTCCTTCGAAAAACGCACGAACTTAGCTTGATAGGGATTTGGATGGGCAGTGTTTTTTTATTATTTGAAGAAAGTGTGTGAAGGCACTTAACCCTTTCTTTACCGACGCGTCTTTCTAATTGTATTCTAGCTATATTTAGCAGATTTTGTGCAGTTTAAGAAGGATGATGTGGTAGTAAAAAGGGTTAAATGAGATAGTTCGAAGCCTGTCACTTGTTTGATGCCCTCTTTAAACTGAATAGAATCGTCTAAGTAGAGCTAGCATATAATAAAAAAGACGAAATCGGTACAGAAGGGGTTAACAGCCCAGGGGACAGACTAAATGATATTGTTTTAGAATGGCAAAAGCAAAATCCTCAATAATAATTAAAGACAATATCATAATAACCCACAAGACGTCGAATCAGTCAGTGTTAACCCCTTCAGCTCCATGACGCCCTTTTTACTTTTGATTATGGCAAACATTGGACCGAGTTTATACAGTTTTATAAGGACCTATGTTATTCAAAGGGTTTGTTGAGCTCGTATTTACCCCTTTGAGTCCTACAGGTAGATTATAAGCTTAACCCCTTCTGTACCGGCGACGTCCATTTAATTATATTCTAGCTATTTTTTGTTTTTTGTTTTTTTCTATGTGATTGAGGGAGGCAAAAGGCATAACTGCCTATAGCGAGTGCCTCCCCCATAGTTGAAAGAGTGACAGGGCCAAAATCAAGGGACGTTCGAGCCAAAATGCCTGGACACACGGAGTTTGAAGCAATTTAAGTCATAGGAAGAGGGAAAGACTGATTCTGGGAGAGAGTTCCAGAGCTCAGCTGTTGAGTAGAAGAAAGTTTGAGAGTAACGTTTCACTCTTGGGTTGGAGAGTTGCACAGAGTAGGGGTGGGATTGAGTTGCAAGACGGGTACCACGTGCCCTACGTAAAGGAGGTGGTATGCACTGGGATAGCTCTGAGGAACACTGATTATTATAGTAGCGATAGAATAGCGAGAGAGATGCAACATTGCGGCGGAGAGAGAGAGATTGCAGAGAGTTGGTGAGTGGACGGGAGTTAATGATACGAAAGGCCTTCCTTTCAACTTTGTCTAGGAGAGCGGTGTGAGAGGAACCTCCCCACACATGTGAACAATACTCAATACAAGGGCGCAATATGCCCCTGTACAGAGCAAGAAGCTGTGCAGGGGAAAAGAACCCCCTAAGGCGGTTGAGAACACCCAGCTTCTGGGAGGCTGCCTTAGCAAGACTGGTAATATGGTCCTTCCAAATGAGAGCAGAAGAAAAAGAGACACCAAGAATATTGAGAGAAGATGAAGGGTTGATTTTTGTATTGTTGAAGAATAAGGGATAGTCCGCTGGGAGATCCTGACGGGTAGATAGATGGAGAAATTGGGTTTTGGAAGCATTAAAGTTAACAAGGTTTTCTCTGCCCCAATTGGAAATAGTATTTAGATCAGAATTTAAGAGTTCTATGGCTTCATTACGTTTGTCGTTGAGGGATTGCTGGCTGGGGCGTTCTGAAAAACTAATGGAGTAATGTAAGGTTGAGTCGTCTGCGTATGAATGGATGGGAATTAAGGTACAGTTAAGGAGATCATTTATAAAAATTAGAAAGAGAATAGGAGATAGGACAGAGCCCTGAGGAACACCGGAGTTTATAGGGTGAGGAAGTGAACAATGGCCGTCCACAACCGCGGCTATGGAACGGCCGGAAAGGAAATTAGAGACAAAGGCACAGATGGAGGGATAGAAACCGAAGGAGGGTAGTTTAGAAATTAAAGATTTATGCCAGACTCTATCGAAGGCTTTCGATATGTCTAGTGCAATAGAAAAAGTCTCACCGAAGTCCCGGAAGGAGGATGACCAAGAGTTAGTAAGATATGAAAGAAGATCACCAGTAGAGCGACCCTTAAGGAAGCCATACTGGCGATCTGAGAGCAGATTATGAGAAGAGAAATGCTTAAGAAATTTGGAAGCAAGAATAGTTTCAAAAACTTTAGAAAGACAAGAGATAAGAGCAATTGGACGATAGTTGGAGGGTTGAGAGCGGTCACCCTTCTTTGGGACAGGTTGAATGTGAGCAAACTTCCAGCATGAAGGGAAGACGTTAGAGGATAGACAGAGACGAAAGAGTTTGCCTAGGCAGGGAGTCAGCACGGAAGCACAGTTTTTGAGAACAACAGGAGGAACACCGTCCGGACCGTACGCCTTATTAGTGTTAAGCCCAGAGAGGGTAGAAAGTACATCTTTAGAAGAGATTAGGATATTAGGCATAAGTAAGACTAGTATATTCAGTTTAAAAAGGGCCTCAAGCAAGTAACAGGCTTCGTACTATCTCACCTAACCCTTTTACTACCATAAATCCTTCTTAAACTGCACAAAATCGTCTAAATATAGCTAGAATAATATAAAAAACACGTCACCGGTACGGTCGCGCTAATAAGTCATGTCCCAGCTGTCATTACGTTTGGCTCTGTGTGTGCTGTATTTATGTCTGTCAGATGTTGAATAGGATGGGTAAGTGTAGGAACATGTTTGTATATTTCACTCAATATAAAGAAATGAAGCTTAGATATTGCTGATACCAAATATTGATCAAAACAAACTTGGTGCCGAGCCTTCACTTATTAGCGCGACTGTACAGAAGGGGTTAATAATCGTCTAATGGTAACCAGAATATGATGAAAATTACGTCATTATTCTGAAGGAGTTAAAGGTAATACTTATACAGGTAAAAATAATACGTTAAGTTAAAAACGGTGTACGATATTGTTTTATATATTTATTTATTGATTTACTTTATATTTATTATGTATTTGTTTATTTATATATTTACTATATACAGTATATAATATTTATTTAATTATTTATTTATTCGTTATTAGTTATGTTTATGGTTATGTATATATTTATTTAGTTATTTGCTTACACTTTCTTCTTTAATACTCATTATTATATTTATTTAGTTATTTGCTTACACTTTCTTCTTTAATACTCATTATTATATTTATTTTTGTCAAATATATGTTTTATTTATTTGTGTTCCTCATTACTATCTTCTTTTTTTGTCTATATTATAATTCTTGATAGTTTATTATTTATAGTTATTGTTTATATTTTAGTCTATATATTATATTATTTTATTTTATTCTTATTCCTTATATGTTTATGTTCTGTGCTTTATTATTTATCTGTACTTGCTGTTCTATATTTTTAATGATTTGCTTTTCAGTTTTACTATCTATTCTTCATATTGTTTTCTCTGTTCTTTATATTTTATTATCTATTCTATATTTGTGTTCCCCTCTATATAATATTATATATTCTCTATTCTATAGTTTTCTCTATTCATTATTTGTACTCTATTCTTTAGTTTTAATCTCTATTTTTATAATATTTATTTTGTATTATTATTATTATTTATTATTATTATTATTATTATTATTATTATTATTATTATCTATTCATTGTTTTTATATTGAATCTATTCTTTATTTGTGGGTGTCTATTATTCATTGTTATTCTCTATTCCTTATTTTTATGCTATTTTGTTCTCTTTATTTTGCATTCTTTATTTAAAAATTTAATTTTCATTATACATGTTCTATATTTGTTTGTAGTATTTGCAAACTTACCTGGTGCCTGGCTCGAACCTCTGAAGGGAGTTTAACCCTCCTAAAAACTCACAGGTTTTGAGATGCCTTGGGTGGGGTTCAAACCCTGGTTAGTGACTATGGCCCCCCTAGGTCAACCAGGCCCGCGCGCTAACCCACTGTACTACCACGGACGTACAAAAGTATAGTAACCTTAGTCCGATTTATAAGAAGGTGATAGTCTCGTGGTGTTTCACGTGATGAGTTTATTCGACTTCCCATCAACGACTATTTTACACTATACCTGACGTCAACTCGGGTAGTACATTATTGGGGTTGCGGGATATTTTCGAGGGCATTACAGTAACTGCAACTGTATATATATATATATAGTTAGTTATGTAGAGCAGATTAACCAGACCACTGATTAATCTGCTCTACATAACTAACTATATATATATATATATATATATATATATATATATATATATATATATATATATATATATATATATATATATATATATATATATATATATATATATATATATATATATATATATATAGAGAGAGAGAGAGAGAGAGAGAGAGAGAGAATGAATGACGTCAAAATGACGTGTAGCTATGCCCCGCCTACCAGCCCCTCTCGACCAATCATCTTCACTCTCATTCGTGTGTTGATTTTAAGGTGAGGCGACACACCCCTTTTTCCGACAATTATATAAGAACAAGTTGTTTCTCGCAATATTTCGATTGTTGTTTATATTGGTATCGGGAACTAACCTGAAAGTAAATTTTGTTGGTGGTTTCAAATTAATATAAAACATCATTCTGAAGTTGCAGGACGGAAAGTGCTCCAAAGTATTGCCGGAAGGAGTACTTGTGTGACACCGGCTTTAGAGCTGCAATACGTACACCGTCCTTACTGACGTATCTTTAAAAATAGGAATACAGCTTATATATTTCATATTTATTTTTAAAAAATCATATAATCGATGACAATAATGCATATATATAGATTTTTTAATTATTTACAAGGATTGGAATTGTGGATCTATGGTTAAGCTTGATTGTAATTGCCTTTTACTGCATGGTTGGTGTCCCGCCCACCAGAGTTGCCAGATATAGCATGAGTATATAAACCGCACGACTAGCGATTTTATTATTACACTACCTAGTACCAGCAAGCTTACAACGTACGGACCTACTGCCCCTGTAGTATCTGTATAAACTCTTAAGCAGCAGAATACGCAAGTATATAAAGTTCATTGCCTTCAGTGAATTTTGAGTTGTGAGTGCACCAGTCGTAGATGGACATATTGAAAGAGCTTGAAATCTTTCAATCCTTTGAGAAGAAAATGGAGCCGTCAAACCAAACCGGTACCCCCGCCGCCCTGATTAGTGAAGTTGAGGTGTTTGAGGGCGTTGAAGCGCTTCTCTCCACCGAGGACAGACTCTGGATAGAAAGTGTCCTTACCCAACCCAGCTCCACCTACACCTCTCCGTTGGAATTCGATTCTAGCAAGTTGATGGAGGAGATCATGGGGCCTACGGTGATAGTAGAGCCTGCAGAACCTGTCCTCAATATGCAGTCTTTCAATATCGATCAGTACCCCAACTTCACTGATCTCTCCCCTGCCATGGCCGACCATGATGAGGAGTCTGTGTTCCTAGCAAGCCCAGCCAGCAACGCAAGCTCTGAATACAACACCACCGATGGTTCCTTTCTGTCGACGGAGTCCGGGTTCCTAACAAGACCAGCCAGCAACGCAAGTTCTGAATCCAGCAACACCGATGAATCCTTTACGCTGATGGATTCCAACCTGAACTTCAACTTCCAAGTGAACCAGTTGGAAACTCTGCCAATCCAGATCTTGCAGGAGCCAGAGCAGGAGGAAAAGAAACCAAAGAAGCGTGGAAGGAAGCCCAAAAGTGAAAGTGGCTTGACCATTCGTGAACAACGCCGTCAAAAGAGAATGAAGGTATACGAAATGCCACCCTTGGTAGATGCAGAGGAGGAGAAGAAGAGGAAGAACGCTATGAACGCCAAGCGACATCGCGACATTGCAAAGCAAAGAATGTTGACTGCTGAATCCACCCTCGAGACAGTGAAGAAAGAAAGAGACCAACTGAAGAGGGAGGTGGAAGAACTGAAGAAGAATGAGCTAAATTTGAAGCAACAGCTACAGAACCAGAATCCCAACATCTTCTTCCAGGCATACGTTCAGTCCTAAGGCTCCCACAATCATGATGGAAGCCACAAGACACGCTAAAGTCACCCGTGGATGGAGTGTCCTAGCGCCTGTGAATCTAATTTAATCGGCACCTTCGCACGCCAAGAAGCCTCGGAAGCCGCAAGTTATGCCAGAAAACCTCGAAGCTACAAGCCAGAAGACACGTGGCCGTTTATAGAGCTATCCCAAGCCTTGAAGCAGAAGTTTGGCCAAGCAAGACGTCTTCTCTCATCCAGGACCATACTAAAACTTTACTCACCCTTTTGTCACCCTACCAGGCAGACGGGCGCTGATAGCCCTTTGCCTATATACTAAACAAATACACGGCGTTGGTGGCCCTGATCAGCGCCAACGCTAACACACGCAACAACCAGCACAACCTTCGTGCTAAAATACTCTACACTTACACACTCTCTACCTCTACGCTCTATGTGATGATATTTTGGTCTATATTGAATGTCTGCTTGCTCTTTTATTATATAATTTATATTTATTCTATTCAGTAATGTTCCATGATATATACTAGATAATGAGCAGGCAAGCATTGAATATTGATCAAGTTTTTGGTAAATGAATGGAGCTGTGCAATAAGTATTACTTTCTCATAAAGTCGGTAATATGTTTAATGTGATATATATATACTATTTTACTGTACAATATATCTTAATGGTTTCCTTATTTTTCTACAGGTTTGTGCTTTCGTAGGCGGTCTGTGATGATGCGGGCGGATGGGTCGTGGGCGTGGAGTCGTCCAAGCAGCCTCCAAGTTACTTCAATTTACCCCTTCTTCCTTTTATTCTGGCTGCCTCTAGACGATTTTATTCAGCTTAGGAAGGACCTGTGGACCTTGATTCCGAGAGATCCTTGTTAAGCTGAGTATAATAGTCCTTTGTTAGTTAGAATAATTACTTCCAAAGTATTTTTTTCCTAATAGGCCTATACATTATATTTCCCGATATCTCTAATAAAACTGCGTTAACAAATTTAAACGAATTCGTAAGGTAATTACCGGTATCGGTTTTAAATGCGGTCAATTACTATTATAGATTTTGTGTAACCGTTCTGTGATATAATCAGAGTACCTAAAACAAGTAGTTAATATTTCGTAAACTAGTCTTTTGTGCGGGTATTTCACTATTCTAATCATAATGAAACTATGTGATAGTACAAAGATATTTATGCTTATTTAATACTTCTAACAATTATAATAATTCTAGTCTTGTAACTTATGTGATAGTCATATAATCTTATCGATTTTTCTTCATTTATGATCTCGAAACCAATCTAGTCCTAGCTAAACCATACTGTGATAATTTTGTACTTAATGTTAGTGAGCTAATATATTTACTTACCCTAGCGGGTAGTCATTTTATCTCTAATATTTTTTCAAATAATATATATTCGTCTTACCAACCTTAGTAATCACGTACAAAACTGTTTATTCGTAATTAAGTATCTAATCTTTCTATCTAAACCATTCTGGTCTTACCGAAACCCGTCTGTGATAATTATATTTAGTTATTTCGTAAATATTTATCGAACACTTTAAAAGTAGTATAGCGAAACAACCTGTGATAACTCCGTACAAAGTTTATTTATTCGTATCAAACATTTTTAACGGCATCTAGCAATTTTCAGAAGGCAATGTCACGAACGCTTTTTTTTGAGTAATGGTATACGTTTAAGTTTCTTGCATTATTTTAAAGTATTTTCACATTAATAGTTTACAACTTTTATTCAGAAACTGCCAGACCACAATTGCTTGACAAATTGCTGGTAATATCGTTCGTGTGACACCGCCTTTATTGAAACTCGTAACGGCGATAGTTGTAAGATTTGCGTCGTAAGAAACTGCGGCCCCTTAGTTTTTTTTTTTTTTTTTTTTTTTTAGTATACTGTGTGCTTTAAAAGTAGTTAGCCCGATTCTCAGTGTAGGTAATTATTTTTTCAAAGATATATATTTTTTTTTCACGTGAAACTTCGCCAAAAATCATAAAGGTATAATTATGCTGCCAGTAACTTCATTTATTTCAGTACATATTGAAGATTTAAGATCGTTAATTCGCGATAAAATAGCATTTTATGTAGAGATTAGCATTATAAGTTATTGAGGATAGTTTATAGTCATGGGGGATTTTGGGGTTGCGATAGTTGCGTAGGGATAGTCATTATTTGTGTTGGATAGTTATGATTAATTATACTATTAGTGATAACAAAATTGTGTAGTATATATTGCGTTTATGGAAGTTAAGTTAGTGATCCTCATCATTGTTTTATATATTAGTTTCATGAAGTAGTTATTTCTATTAGTTATTGGTTTTATGAAATTTGGAAAATGAATTGCTGAACATCTAGGTTATTGGTTACATTGGAAGTAGCAAGTTTCTAGGGCAACATTTTGGGAGTAACTTTGGGCAGCACAAATAGATAGATATAGAAGTTTAGTTATACCTAGAGTAGTTATATATGTAGTAGTAAGAGTCGTAGTAGTAACAGTAGTACTGATAGTAAAGTAGTAGTAGTATTAGCAGTAGTAGTGGTGGTGGCGCCGGCTATCACATAATTTTCATATCCATTTTTATATAATGTATACATATTACAATAAATTTATTCAAAAATTTCCATCTTTTAATTCTCCATGTTTCCAAATGTTATAATTTACTTTGACATTCATTCTTGCAAATATGTAAAATGCAAATGTAGGCTATATATTATAGCATATATGAATTATGATAATATAGTAAAAATATATATAATAATATTTGTAATAAAATAATTAAGATTGCCCTGTTAAATACATATACATATGGAGAAAACTTTACTTTAAAAAAATAAGACCTTATACTAAAGCCACAGCCGTTGAGAGTGTCCGAACGAAGACCTCTCCCATCAGCTGATCAAACCAAACAAAGCAAAACAGGTGGTGGTGGTGGTGGTGAGCCGGTGCAGGCGTCAACAATACTTTATGTGGAATAATCGTGAGTTCTATTGCTCTTACTTAATTCATGATTAGTTCTTTAGGTGATTAATTGTGTGGATTGTATTTGTACTGATATACTAATGCTCTAAGCTTCGTGTGTCCAGGCATTTTGACTTACTACACGTTACGTACCCTTGAATCTGGCTCCGTCACTCTTGCAACCGACTTTGGGAGAGACATTTGTTACAAGCGGCTTTGCCTTTTGTCTCCTTCACTCACATAGGGAAAAAAATATAAAAGCGGTGGGGGAGGCTTGCATCAAGCTTAGGTGGAATAATCGTGAGTTCTACTGCTCGTATATTCATAATCAGCTGTTAAAATCATTGGGCCGATTGATTTTGAAAGCGGTCGTGGGCGGTTGGCGACAGTCAATACTTTTTGGGGGGATAGCCTAATCGTAAGTTCTATTGCTCGTATTAAACTTCTAATAATTTGAGAAGATTAATTGTGTTAATTGCATTAATACTAATGATTATGCAATGAAAGGAGATTAACACTAGCCTAGCATTAATCTGGTATTTAGTGTCACACTAGCGATTCTTCCGTCAATGTTGACTAGCAATAATTGTAGTCTGGCAGCTTCAAAAAGTAAACGGTATTAAAACTCCGCGACCTAACAAAACTTACTTCCAGTCTAGTTTCTATATACAACGCAATAGGCCTAGGGCCCTAGGCTATTACGAGAAAAAAAAACCGCTTATCGAAAATTGCCGGGGAAAAATGCGCTTGTTACGATTGCCGGTACAGAAGGGGATAAAGAGGTGCTTTTTCTGGACTCCCTTCTCCGATACATTTCCCTGTCACAAACATTTACAAATTTAGTTTGAAGGTGGTTGGATATTTTTGAGTCTGAAGGAAGTCTGGAAGGGCGTTTGTTGTTAGCCAAGGAGACTCACTAAAATACATTGCCAAATAAGTCTTGTCTCCGCTGTCATTTCGTTTTACTCGCTGTGTGCTGTAATAATGTCTGTCAGATGTTGAATAGGGTGTGTAAATATAGGAACATGTTTGTATATCTCACTCGAAACGGTGAATTAATGCTTAGATACTGCTGATACCAATCATTGATCGAAATATAGTTAGTGCCGCGTATCATATATTTGGCCGACTGCACAGTAACTTGCAAATATTCGTGAACCCCAATGTTTTATTTATGTAATTATAACTGGATTAATATTTGAATGGAACTTGCTTTTCAAAAAATATATAGTGTTGTAGTTGGTAAATGGGAAATTGTATATAGACAGTATATATATATTTCGTATCCAGAGATATGCTTCCATAATTAGAAATAGGTGGGGTCCACGAATGTTATGAGCAACTGCACAATATGATAGTTATGACTCAGTGACAACACTCTTAACCCTTTCTGTGCCGGAGACGTCTTTTAAACTTTATTCTGGCTACTAATAGACAATTTTATTCAGTTTAAATAGGGCCTCCAGCAATTAACAGACTTCGAACTATTTCACTTAACTCTATTTAGTACCACAGATACTTCTTAAACTGCACAAAATCGTCTAAATGTAGCTAGAATAATATTACATAGAGTCGCCGACACGGGTTAATACAGAACTTTACCCAGTCTGAATTTGAACGATACGTGGGGATTTCCATGAACTGGTGTTATAGGTATGTTGGTATTCTCCCATCTCTCTCTCTCTCTCTCTCTCTCTCTCTCATACATACAGAAGGGACTGGTGTTCTCGAAAAGGGGTTCCATTCCTGCCGCATTTCTTGATTTAACCGTCTTGGTGGTGTAATGGTTAAGGTGTCAAAAATATGTGTGTGATAACTCAGGTTCGAATCCTGGTGGATCGCACATGTGCTTTCATTAATTTCATTTGAGGTGTTTGGTGTTGTGGTGAAGTTAATACAAAAAATAGATTACAGTGTGCTGGCTTACTAATCCTGAGGGGTTGATATCAAGCCCCTGAAGTCCTATTTTAAATCTATCTCTTTATATCTCTCTCTCTCTCTCTGAAAATGTGATGATGTAACCTAATTTAACCTTATTCCACTTATACCCTGCACCCTGGGGGTAATCTTATCAGGGCTTTGTTATCATTGTATTGGTCTGATGAATATACTAACCCCTTTCAGTTTTAGTGGTCACGTTTAGTCCTTTTCGTTTGGTTCTCATTAGACGATTTTATTCAGTTTTGGAACTCAGACTGACAATTATTAGGATAGTTTTTACTCCTCAAATCATGGCATTAAGTATTAGAAGTTTCTCATTAATTCTTTACCCACTATATATCGGTGGTTAATTTTTTATTCGAGGGGTCAAATGGAACCTAAATTTGTCTTAGTGTATAACATATGATGATTCAAAGTCACGACACAATACAGAAATATCTTTTCCCAGTGTGAATTTGCAAGCTACGTAGGCTATAGATTCCTATGAATTGAAGATTTATGTACTGTATGTTATTCTTGATCCATTCCGTACCAGCGACGTCCTTTTCACTGTATTCTAGCAACTATTAGATGATTTTATTCAGCTCAGGAAGGACCTCTAACAATTTAAGGGCTACAAACTATCTCATTTCATCCTTTGAACTACCACAGATCCTTCCTAAGCTGAATATAATCGTCTACTAGTATCCAGAGCGTGATGAAAAGGAGGTCGCCACTACAGAACGGGTTAAAACTCTGGCACCCCCCCCCCCCTCTCTCTCTCTCTCTCTCTCTCTCTCTCTCTCTCTCTCTCTCTCTCTCTCTCTCTCTCTCTCTCTCTCTCTCTCTCTCTCTCTCTCTCTCTCACTCACTCACTCACTCACACACACACACACACACACACACACAGACACTCACACATAAGCCAACATACGTACGTTACCAGTTCGCAGAAACCCTACGTATCGTTCAAATTCACACTGGGAAAAGTTCTTTGTTTAATGTGTCATCATTTTGAGGCATCATAAGTGTAGGCCTACTGGCTGAAGGGGCGATCTTGAAAATTAATTATCTTACTTATTCTCTTTTCTTTTAATATCATCTCTAGACCACCATCAAACTTTGACAATAATGCCCCAAGATAAATCTGTACATTTTTCGGTAAAAAACAAAAACAAATATGGTGCCTAAATTGCAGGGTCGCTTTCGCTTACCAGGAAATAATCGATACCGAAAGGGCACGAGCGGCCTTAAAGTTGACACAGAAATGGGGCGAACAAATCTTGTGTGTGTGTGGAAGGGAGCTAAAGCGAACCCTATGCGAGCGTGAAGCCAGAAAAGGGAGGGGCAGGTACTAGCGAATCTGGCTAACACTGACCTTAATGGCTCGTATATCTGCAAACAAAATTGATAGTGCTTTAATAATATAGTAACACGTAGTAAATATATTTATCTTTTTACCATATGTAGCTCACACTCGTTCTGTTCATTTGAAACATTGAAGGTATTGGATGGTGGAAGCGCTGAAAGTTGGCTTCACTGATTCACCCTGACACTCCCTCCTTTAGTATCCTCCCTCCACTTGTGGAAAGTTCTAGACGGGTTTCACCAAGGACTTTGGCACGTATTATACGTGACAATACGTACCAGTATGCCTGATTTCACCATATTGCGTCATCCTATGTTAGCTTTATTAATACTATCTAATCCAACCCTTCCTAAATTGCATAAACTCGTCAAATAATAACCAGATTAAAGTGTATGTATGCTTCCTGGCGTCAGCAACTTATAATTTAACTTTTATTATTCTTTACTTTACGTATCTCCAGTAACAACAATCGCAACGAAAAATATATATAATTGCTTAACACATGGATAAACATACTTTATTTGTTGATTTTGGCGGACTTTTTGTGGCTTCATTTTCAAGGTGAAATGTGTATGGGTGTGGGATTTTATTATATTTGTTTGTCTTGCCTACATGCTTCTCGTGCCAATTCGGAGAGGTTGGTAGTGCTCATACGTACAGGCTTGCCATTTGAGAGAGAGAGAGAGAGAGCGCGAGCGCGAGCGAGCCAACCAGCCTGGGTGTGGTAGAGCAGGATCATACGTATGGGCCAAATACAGACTCATACGTTTATGGCTAAAATTCAAAGTGCGGAAAGTTCTAGAAGCATTTTGTCACCATTTTGACTTTTCGTACGCTGTTAACAAATTTAAATAGACTGGCACCTATTAGACAATATTATTCAGCTTAGGAAGGAAGTCTACACCAATAGGCTGCAGACTATCGCAATCATTTTAGCTACCATATATATTTTCGAAGCTTCTTAAAATCGTATAAATGTAGCTGAAATGAAATAAAGATATCCCTGGTAGTGAAAGGATTAAGGGAAGATGTTTAGTTTCCTCCCTAGAGCTCCATCAAGCTAAAATAAATACCCCCACACCCCCCTTCGAGATAACTTTGTATATTTGTCGGCAGAAAAATGTGTGCATTTTGGGGGCGAAAGGTCTGAAAATCGCCAAAATAGTAGATCATACGGTTAACATATCAAAACTAATGAGGCTGATGGACAAGGGGGTCCAGAAAAAAAACTTGAGCCCATATTATTTTTACAGTGAATGATGAATGAAAACACCATTTGAGGAGGAGCACTTTATTGACTTTTGTATTTTGGTGAGTCGTCCTTTCAAACATAAGAACATAAGAACATAAGAAAATGGGAGTCTGCAGAAAGCCGATTGGCCTAAGCAAGGCAGATCCCTGTCCCACACAACCCCAATTACAAAGCCCAATTATAGGCTCAACACTCTAATACCCTGAGGATCATCTTACCAAACCGGTTAGAGATTAACGCAGGATTACGGGGGTCTGCAGATCGCTGATTGGCCCAACCCGGCTGATCCCCCTTCACACCCAACCCTTCTCGTCCATATGCTTATCCAATTTTTTCTTAAAGCTCCCTATCGTTCTTGATCCCACTATATCACTTGGTAGCCTATTCCACCCATCTACAACTCTGTTACCAAACCAATATTTGCCTATATCTTTTCTGAAACGAAATTTATCTAATTTGAAACCATTGGTACGAGTTCTTTCGCTATCACTGAGCTTTAGTACATTGTCATGTCCCCTTTGTTAATCCCACTAACCCACTTGAACACCTCTATCATATCCCCTCTAACTCTGCGTCTCTCTAACGAATGTAAACCTAATTTCTTCAACCTTTCTTCATACGGAAAATTTCTAATATTATGGATCATTTTTGTCATTCTACGCTGAATTCTCTCCAATGAATCTATGTCCATTCTGTAATAAGGACACCAAAATTGGACAGCATAATCCATATGGGGTCTCACTAATGACAAGTAAAGTTTTAAGATAACATCAGCAGTTCTGTTACTCACACTCCTAGAGATGAACCCGAGAATCCTGTTTGCCTTATTACGAACGCTTATACATTGTTTTCTAGGCTTCAAATCATTGCTAACAAACACACCTAGATCTTTCTCGCAGTCTGAATTTTCTAATTCTAAATTAGCTAGTTTATATTTAACATTTGTTTGCATCTTCCCTATCTTTAATACCTTGCATTTGTCAATGTTAAACTTCATCTGCCAATTTACTGACCATTCATGTAAGGTATCTAGATCCCTTTGGAGGCACTCTATATCGCTATCTGAATCAATTGATCTCCCCATTTTAGTATCGTCTGCGAATTTACTTATCCTACTAGTTATACCTAAATCTAGGTCATTTATGTATATAAGAAACAACAGGGGACCTAATACTGATCCCTGGGGGACACCACTTTTGACTGCTCCCCACTCTGACTTGGTACCATTTATGCTGACTCTCTGTTTCCTACCAATTAGCCATGACCTAATCCATCCCAACAACGACCCTCCTATTCCATGTGCCTCAACCTTTCTCATCAATCTCTCATGAGGAACTCTGTCGAAAGCTTTACTGAAATCTAAATATATAATATCATATGACTTGTCACTATCTACTGCTTCATATACCTCTGAGAAAAAGCTAAGCAAATTAGTAAGGCACGAACGTCCCTGAGTGAATCCATGCTGAGAAGAATTTATTAAGTTAAATTTTACTAAGTGGAGTTAAATTTTACTAAGTGGAGTTAAATTTTACTAAGTGGAGTTAAATTTTACTAAGTGGAGTTAAATTTTACTAAGTGGAGTTAAATTTTACACACAAACAATGTGTGTGTGTGGGAAAGAGAGAGAGAGTGATAATGTGGCCTTGTAATTGTGGTTGGTGTGAGATGGATCTGCCTTGTGTGGGCCAATCGGCTTTTTGCAGACTCCCATTTTCTTATGTTCTTATGTGTGTGGGAAGGGGGGGGGGGGGGGGAAGTTATATAACTTGTTCTATTGACCCATGTTGTTATTCAACTTGCTAATTCCTCCCCTTATAAGTTATACACAACACTGACAATACAACTCTATAAAGGGCGATACAACTCTGACCTCCAACACTCCCTCATTCTTCTAACATTAACGAACATTTGTTAATATTTAAGATTGATATCAAGCCCCTGAAGTCCTATTTTAAATCTCTCTATCTCTTTATCTCTCTCTCTCTCTCTCTCTCTCTCTCTGAAAATGTGATGATGTAACCTAATTTAACCTTATTCCACTTATACCCTGCACCCTGGGGGTAATCTTATCAGGGCTTTGTTATCATTGTATTGGTCTGATGAATATACTAACCCCTTTCAGTTTTAGTGGTCACGCTTAGTCCTTTTCGTTTGGTTCTCATTAGACGATTTTATTCAGTTTTGGAACTCAGACGGTTTATTAGGATAGTGTTTACTCCTCAAATCATGGCATTAAGTATTCTAAGTTTCTCATTAATTCTTTACCCACTATATATCGGTGGTTAATTTTATATTCGAGGGGTCAAATGGAACCTAAATTTGTCTTAAAGTGTATAACATAAATTATGATGATTCAAAGTCACGACACAATACAGAAATATCTTTTCCCAGTGTGAATTTGCAAGCTACGTAGGCTATAGATTCCTATGAATTGAAGATTTATGTACTGTATGTTATTCTTGATCCATTCCGTACCAGCGACGTCCTTTTCATTGTATTCTAGCAACTATTAGATGATTTTATTCAGCTCAGGAAGGACCTCTAACAATTTAAGGGCTACAACTATCTCATTTCATCCTTTGAACTACCACAGATCCTTCCTAAGCTGAATATAATCGTCTACTAGTATCCAGAGCGTGATGAAAAGGAGGTCGCCGCTACAGAACGGGTTAAAACTCTGGCACCCCCCCCCCCTTTATCTCTCTCTCTCTCTCTCTCTATCTATCTATATATATATATATATATATATATATATATATATATATATATATATATATATATATATATATATATATATATATATATCTCTCTCTCTCTCTCTCTCTCTCTCTCTCTCTCTCTCTCACACACACACACACACACACACACACAGACACTCACATAAGCCAACATACGTACGTTACCAGTTCGCAGAAACCCTACGTATCGTTCAAATTCACACTGGGAAAAGTTCTTTGTTTAATGAGTCATCATTTTGAGGCATCATAAGTGTAGGCCTACTGGCTGAAGGGGCGATCTTGAAAATTAATTATCTTACTTATTCTCTTTTCTTTTAATATCATCTCTAGACCACCATCAAACTTTGACAATAATGCCCCAAGATAAATCTGTACATTTTTCGGTAAAAATAAAAAATGATGGTGCCTAAATTGCAGGGTCGCTTTCGCTCACCAGGAAATAATCGATACCGAAAGGGCACGAGCGGCCTTGAAGTTGACACAGAAATGAGGCGAACAAATCTTGTGTGAGTGAGAGAGAGAGAGAGTGAGAGTGAGTGAGTGAGTGTGTGTGTGGAAGGGAGCTAAAGCGAACCCTATGCGTGCGTGAAGCCAGAAAAGGGAGGGGCAGGTACTAGCGCATCTGGCTAACACTGACCTTAATGGCTCGTATATCTGCAAACAAAATTGATAGTGCTTTAATAATATAGTAACACGTAGTAAATATATTTATCTTTTTACCATATGTAGCTCACACTCGTTCTGTTCATTTGAAACATTGAAGGTATTGGATGGTGGAAGCGCTGAAAGTTGGCTTCACTGATTCACCCTGACACTCCCTCCTTTAGTATCCTCCCTCCACCTGTGGAAAGTTCTAGACCAAGGACTTTGGCACGTATTATACGTGATAATACGTGCCAGTATACCTGATTTCACCATATTGCGTCATCCTATGTTAGCTTTATTAATACTATCTAATGCAACCCTTCCTAAATTGCATAAACTCGTCAAATAATAACCAGATTAAAGTGTATGTATGCTTCCTGGCGTCAGCAACTTATAATTTAACTTTTATTATTCTTTACTTTACGTATCTCCAGTAACAAAAATCGCAACGAAAAATATATATAATTGCTTAACACATGGATAAACACACTTTATTTGTTGATTTTGGCGGACTTTTTGTGGCTTCATGTTCAAGGTGAAATGTGTATGGGTGTGGGATTTTATTATATTTGTTTGTCTTGCCTACATGCTTCTCGTGCCAATTCGGAGAGGTTGGTAGTGCTCATACGTACAGGCTTGCCATTTGAGAGAGAGAGAGCGCGCGCGCGAGAAGAGAGAGAGAGAGAGAGAGAGAGCCAGCCAGCCTGGGTGGTAGAGCAGGATCATACGTATGGGCCAAATACAGACTCATACGTATATGGCTAAAATTCAAACTGCGGAAAGTTCTAGAAGCATTTTGTCACCATTTTGACTTTTCGTACGCTGTTAACAAATTTAATTAGACTGGCACCTATTAGACAATATTATTCAGCTTAGGAAGAACGTCTACACCAATAGGCTGCAGACTATCGCAATCATTTTAGCTACCATATATATTTTCGAAGCTTCTTAAAATCGTATAAATGTAGCTGAAATGAAATAAAGATATCCCTGGTAGTGAAAGGATTAAGGGAAGATGTTTAGTTTCCTCCCTAGAGCTTCACCAAGCTAAAATAAATACCCCCAAACCCCCCTTCGAGATAACTTTGTACATTTGTCGGCAGAAAAATGTGTGCATTTTGGGGGCGAAAGGTCTGAAAATCGCCAAAATAGTAGATCATACGGTTAACATATCAAAACTAATGAGGCTGATGGACAAGGGGGTCCAGAAAAAAAACTTGAGCCCATATTATTTTTACAGTGAATGATGAATGAAAACACCATTTGAGGAGGAGCACTTTATTGACTTTTGTATTTTTTTATTTTGGTGAGTCGTCCTTTCAAACAATGTGTGTGTGTGTGGGAGAGAGAGAGAGTGATAATGTGGCCTTGTAATTGTGGTTGGTGTGAGATGGATCTGCCTTGTGTGGGCCAATCGGCTTTCTGCAGACTCTCATTTTCTTATATTCTTATGTGTGTGTGTGGGAGGGGGGGGCGGGGGGGTAAGAATACAAGCGATATCACTTTCTCAGTATTGTATTCTTAACGAGAAACCAGCTGCTGATGGAGTAAACCTTTCACCAACAGAATATATAGACACATAAATATAATAAATAATATACATAGCATAAGTCTTGACAACCTAGCATGACGCAAGATGGTGAAACAGAATGAAGTAGTTTTCCCAGAATATCACATTTAGGACGGTGTACGTATGAGCCGCCAAACCTCCTCTTCTCTCCTCTCCATGTGGGCTGTGAAGATACATTACTGTACGTATAGCTTTAGGAAATACTTGTCACAGGCTGGGGATTGGTGGCGCATTTATGTTGTAGGAAATGTTGGGGCTTGTTCCACCGTGGTTTGTGTGTGTTAGCCTTTATAATTAGTGGATTGTCACACACACACATAATTATACGCAATTACACGCATTCAAACTCACTCACACACACACACACACATTATCTCTGTCACACACAGACACTTTTACAGTAGAAAATTGTGTCAATGCATAGGGAAACTTGAACTTTGGATTTTTCTATTGCTTTCGTGTACAGAGAGAGAAAAAAGAGAGAGAGTAGGAGTGAGTGAGTGTGATATGTACGTGTGGCATAGTTCACATTAACATATCAACACCGGATGTACCCAAGAACGTTATATGCCAGTGTGACGTTCATATCCTCCCCTAGCCTCGCACGGGGCTCGCTCAGTCAGTCAGGGCCACATGAGAGAGTGCTCTTTATCACACACACACACACTCTCACACGAAGACACAAAGCACATCAAACGCTCACAGACACATACTCAGGCACAAAGACATTCACAGTACACACACATCTACATATAAACACACACACACACATCCGCCTCTACCCCTTTGTTGTACCTCTCTACACTCTTCATTATAATATAATTTAGGCCAACAAATTTCACCACTAACCCCTATAGCTAAAAAAGAACTAGAGTAATCGAGCTAGGATTTCTACCATTTGGGAAGAGTTAGCCAAGGAATAGATGTGGAAATTTACAGCCTATTTGCTTTAGCCATTTTTTTAAATTTTGGCTTCAAGATTTCTGCCCTAATTATGATAGTAAACAAGCTAACAATTCTATAATTTGGGAAGAGGCAGCCAGGCGATTTTAAGACCTTTCGAGCCCATTTCTTCGTAATTTTTTAAAACCTTTCGTGCCAGTTAGGTATTCTTTTTTCATGGCGGGCGATAGCGAGCCCGTAATTTAGAAGGAACCCCCCTTCGGCCAGATTTTTTTTCTACAGAAAAAGGTATTCATTTATTCCGAAGGGGGGTCTTTGGGGTGTGTGTGTTTTTTTGTTTAAGGGTTGTTGGAGGTCTACAGGGAACAAACTGAAGTATGACTTAAATTCCCCTTAAATTAAGACTTTATTATGTAGCGATGACTGAAGACTCCCCGGTGTTGAGTAAACCCTACCCTGTGTGAGGCTAGCTTGATGATAACACTTTAACTATTATTTTATCGCCCAGCTATTATAGCCTTGGGATGGCACCTGGGCGGGCTGATTAGATATTGTAAACACCTGCAGGGACTCCAAAATTGGTACACACACACACACACGTCAGTTTTTTATATATTTTTTTTTATAGTGGTTTAGGCGCTGTGCGCCGCGAGGTTGAGGGTTAAAAAGTCCCCCAGAATCCTAGTTTTTTTGGGCTACCCTGATGGAGAGGATTGTATCGTGGTCCCTCTCTAGCTAAGCTGCTTAGCTTGTAATAGTAGTAGTAGTAGTAGTAGTAGCAGCAGCATATGCGTTATGAGAATCCCGTGTGAGGCTAGCAGAGACAGTTGACGGTTACACAGATAGTACCATATCAGTATCCGGTGCTTGGTAAGATAGGAAAGGTTGGATTAAGGGGAGGTTTTTACTTTGCTCGATAGACTCCCATCAAGCTTAAAATATTGCCCTCAAAATCTCTCGTCGTGATAAATTTTTAAATTTTTCGGTTTAAAAATGTCCCGGCCAAGGGCCGTTTCCTCCTAAATAATCTAATATATTTATTTAACTACCAACACCAAACACCTCTCAATGAAATTAATGAACGCTGTGATCTTCCTGGGATTCGAAGCTGGGTTACCACATACAGATCTTACTTTAACACTCTAACCATTGCACCATCAAGACAGTTAAAGGTTAAGTACATGACTACAATTTTATATCCATTTATCAAATACTGGATATCAATCTAATCATCTACTCAGACCCAATTGTACACTGAATAACGCAATGTTTAAGTGAAAGGCAAGAACAATGTATGGGGCACAGATCTCTAAGGACCTACCTTGCTATGAAATATTCCTGGATCTATAATAATAATCTAATTTATTTATTTCACTCCCAACACCAAACACTTCTCAATGAAATTAATGAAAGCATGTGATTCGAGCCTGGGTTACTACATACAGATCTAACCATTACACCATCAAGACGTTAATGATTTAAGTACATGACTACGATTATATATCCATTTATTACAGGCTGGCTATCTCTCGCCAGAAAAAAACCCCAAAAAATAAGATACTTAAATGGTACAGGTCTTAATATTGTTAAAGAAATGAGGCCAAAGATCTTAACATCACAAAATAAAAACCACTGGCGCGAAAATCGTAAAATCTCAAAACTAATTGGTCGAAACATGAGGGAGAAGGGGGTCCAAAAGTAAACAAATACCTTTCCTTAAGTTTTGTATAGTATTTTTGTTGTCCCTCTAACCCCTCTAGATGAAGCCGAGAACCCTACATGTTTGTCTTGTTCTATCTATCTATTGCCTGACGCCGTGATCCCCGAAGGGGTGGACACGAACGAACCGCCCCCATGCACCTCTGTCCCCAGTCAGTCGACGCCCCTCCCCCCAACCAGCACCGCCTTCGTTCATGTACTTCCTCACTCCATCCTTCCACCTCTCATTCGGTCTACTGTCCCTCTCTGTCCCTCCACGCTTATACATGTCCGAACGCTTATACATTTCTAGGCTTCAGATCATTGCTAACAAACACACCAAGCTAACAACCACACCCAGCTAACAAACACACCCAGCTAACAAACACACCCAGCTAACAAACACACCAAGCTAGCAACCACACCAAGCTAACAAACACACCAAGCTAACAACCACACCCAGCTAACAAACACACCCAGCTAACAAACACACCAAGCTAACACACACACCAAGATAACAAACACACCAAGATAACAAGCACACCAAGCTAACAAACACACCAAGCTAACAACCACACCCAGCTAACAAACACTCCTAGTTAACAAACACACCCAGCTAACAAACACACCTAGTTATTAACAAACACACCCAGCTAACAACCACACCCAGCTAACACACACACCAAGATAACAAACACACCAAGATAACAAGCACACCCAGCTAACAAACACACCAAGCTAACACACACACCAAGATAACAAACACACCAAGATAACAAGCACACCCAGCTAACAAACACACCAAGCTAACAACCACACCCAGCTAACAAACACACCCAGCTAACAAACACACCCAGCTAACAAACACACCAAGATAACAAACACACCAAGATAACAAGCACACCAAGCTAACAAACACACCCAGCTAACAAACACACCCAGCTAACAAACACACCAAGCTAACAAACACACCAAGATAACAAACACACCAAGATAACAAACACACCAAGCTAACAACCACACCCAGCTAACAAACACACCTAGTTAACAAACACACCCAGCTAACAAACACACCTAGTTATTAACAAACACACCCAGCTAACAACCACACCCAGCTAACAAACACACCAAGCTAACAACCACACCCAGCTAACAACCACACCCAGCTAACAAACACACCTAGTTAACAAACACACCCAGCTAACAAACACACCTAGTTAACAATCACACCCAGCTAACACACCAAGCTAACAAACACACCAAGCTAACAAACACACCTAGTTAACAAACACACCCAGCTAACAAACACACCCAGCTAACACACACACCCAGCTAACACACCAAGCTAACAAACACACCAAGCTAACAAACACACCTAGTTAACAAACACACCCAGCTAACAAACACACCCAGCTAACACACCAAGCTAACAAACACACCCAGCTAATAAGCTCACCCAAGTAACATAGAATAAGAATATATTATAGTCTGTTTGTTTCCATCTAATGGTAAATTGAACCTAAGAACATCAGAAAACAGTTTTTAAGGAGACTGCCTATATTAGCAATAAAATACCGATAATTACCACTATCATAAAGCCCTAAGATTGCGTTTTATATATTTTTATGTTATTTTTTTTTTAAAGCTGTATTATACCTTTAGTAAATGTGCTTATATATCTTGGTCATACCCTCTTTATACCTTTGATTTGTTTTATAGTATACCATTATTTCGTTAAAATAACCCGGAAAAATACCCTTAATTCCCTTTCCCCCCAAAATCGGGCTTTACCCTTGGAAGTAGAATGGCTTTACCCAACCTGGGAGGGTATGCAGGGAAGCGGGTAGACCAGGGATCTCCCCGCTAATCATATTGTACAGTTGCCCACATGTTATGTTCCTCGTCATGATCTTATATGTGGAAATATAATAAGCATGAGTGAATTACGAGTGTAGTTTCTTATGCAGTGGTTAACTCATATGATTTAGTCAACGGCTAATTATATGAAACCACACTCGCAATTCAGCCATACTAATAAATCTTTCATACTTAAAATCACAACGAGGAACATAACTTATGTGGGTAACTGTACATACAATCCTCACCATATTGACCGTTAACCCTTTCTGTACCGGAACCGTTCTTTTAACTTTATTCTCATTTGACGATTTAATTCAGTTTAGAAATAGACTCCAGCAACTAACAGGCTCTGAACGATCTCCTTAACCCTATTTACTACCTCAGATCGTCCAAATAATAGCAAGAACAAACTTATAAACACGTCGCCAGTACAGAAGGGGTTAAACAAAATACTAAACATAAACCTTAATTAAATCGCCTCATGATAAACAAATTGCATATAGTAAAACATAACTTCATACTGAAAAGGTTAAGACAGTGAAGGAATATAATGATTGTACATGGCAATGTCACCAATGTTGTGGTGACGTCATACCTAGCCTCACACAGGGCGCCTTTCTCTCTCTCTCTCTCTGGTTAAGGGGAGATCTCCACTTGAGGGATTTTTTTCTTGACCCCTTTCTCCCTTATGTTTAGCCCCATTGCTTTTGATATTATAAAATGTTTGCCCCATTAGTTTAGCGATTTTAAGAACTTTCACCCCATATTAAGACCTTTCGTGCAATTCAGGTGTCTATTTTATCCTGGCGAGCGATAGCGAGCCTGTAATTTAAGAGGAACCGGCTTTCGGCCGGGACATTTTTCTACCGAAAAATGTACAAATTTATCTTGAAAGGGACTCAAGGGGGTGTAATTATAAGCTTGATGGAGGGCTAGGGAACACACTAAATACCTCCCCTTAAGCCGGTATCACACGAGCGCATTTTCCGGCAATTTTTGACGAGTAAGTATTTTCTCGCACTGATTTCTGGCTCTTTCTCATTGGACTTTGAAACTAGATCGAAGAATGATAATATTAGGCACTTTAATTATTATGAAACTATTTATGAAGCTGCCGTACTACTATTGCCCTTAACAAATTGATGGAAACATCGCTTGGCTTTATTGTATTACATTCTTTCCAGACTATGACGTCATCGTTTTGTTTTAATTCTGGCTATCATTAGAAGATTTTGTGTAGGGTAAATAGGGTCTTTTGGGGTCATATTTAAAGGGGGGGAGACGAATCTTGACCCCATTCAACCGTCATACTCATCCAACTGCCATACTCATCCAACTGTCATATTCACCCAACTGTCATACTCATCCAACTGTCATACTCATCCAACTTAGGGGAGGTGTGGTGGAGTGGTCATGCCACTGGATTGGTAATCCAATGGACCCGGGTTCAAATCCCGATATGTCAATGGGAAGATATTATTGGGATTGAATTTGTGCTGTACCTAGTATCAGTGCATTACCACAATGCCCACCGAAATGCCAAAAAAAAATACCCTCATTGTTCCCTGATTAAATAACACTGTATGAATATTCCCATATTCAAAATATGTTACAGGGGGACAATGCCTAGTGAGTTCACTGCTCAATAGGTGGCGTTCTGAGAGTGAGGGTCTGAGTCTGGAGGGTGAGACGGTGAAGCACTTGAGCGAAGCAACCGGCCGCTTCAGAGATGGAGCTGCTTCGAGCCATGATGGATGCTTCACATGTCTCACTCCCCAGACTGGAACAAGACCTCACGGGCTTCACCGTGTTGAGCGGTGGAATGTACAGGCTCTCAGCCTATGCCCGAGAGGGAGTAGTTGGAATATAGAAAAAAAAAAAAAAAAAAAATGTCATACTCACCCAACTGTCATACTCATCCAACTGTCATACTCATCCAACTGTCATACTCACCCAACTGTCATACTCATTCAACTGACATACTCATCCAACTGCCATACTCATCCAACTGTCGTACTCATCCAACTGTCATACTCATCCAACTGTCATACTCATCCAATTGTCATACTCATCCAACTGTCATACTCATCCAACTGTCATACTCATCCAATTGTCATACTCATCCAACTGTCATACTCATCCAATGGGGGACAATAAAAAATTCGTCTGCTATTTTTCCCGCCTTTGGTTCACACCAAAGCTAAACTCTTCGCTCAAACTTTTGCTAGAAACTCCACCTTGGATGATTCCGGTGCTATTCCTCCCTCTCCGCCCTCCTCTCTCTTACTTATGCCTAATATCCTAATCTCTTCTAAAGATGTACTTTCTACCCTCTCTGGGCTTAACACTAATAAGGCGTACGGTCCGGACGGTGTTCCTCCTGTTGTTCTCAAAAACTGTGCTTCCGTGCTGACTCCCTGCCTAGGCAAACTCTTTCGTCTCTGTCTATCCTCTAACGTCTTCCCTTCATGCTGGAAGTTTGCTCACATTCAACCTGTCCCAAAGAAGGGTGACCGCTCTCAACCCTCCAACTATCGTCCAATTGCTCTTATCTCTTGTCTTTCTAAAGTTTTTGAAACTATTCTTGCTTCCAAATTTCTTAAGCATTTCTCTTCTCATAATCTGCTCTCAGATCGCCAGTATGGCTTCCTTAAGGGTCGCTCTACTGGTGATCTTCTTTCATATCTTACTAACTCTTGGTCATCCTCCTTTCGGGACTTCGGTGAGACTTTTTCTATTGCACTAGACATATCGAAAGCCTTCGATAGAGTCTGGCATAAATCTTTAATTTCTAAACTACCCTCCTTCGGTTTCTATCCCTCCATCTGTGCCTTTGTCTCTAATTTCCTTTCCGGCCGTTCCATAGCCGCGGTTGTGGACGGCCATTGTTCACTTCCTCACTCTATAAACTCCGGTGTTCCTCAGGGCTCTGTCCTATCTCCTATTCTCTTTCTAATTTTTATAAATGATCTCCTTAACTGTACCTTAATTCCCATCCATTCATACGCAGACGACTCAACCTTGCACTACTCCATTAGTTTTTCAGAACGCCCCAGCCAGCAATCCCTCAACGACAAACGTAATGAAGCCATAGAACTCTTAAATTCTGATCTAAATACTATTTCCAATTGGGGCAGAGAAAACCTTGTTAACTTTAATGCTTCCAAAACCCAATTTCTCCATCTATCTACCCGTCAGGATCTCCCAGCGGACTATCCCTTATTCTTCAACAATACAAAAATCAACCCTTCATCTTCTCTCAATATTCTTGGTGTCTCTTTTTCTTCTGCTCTCATTTGGAAGGACCATATTACCAGTCTTGCTAAGGCAGCCTCCCAGAAGCTGGGTGTGCTCAACCGCCTTAGGGGGTTCTTTTCCCCTGTGCAGCTTCTTGCTCTGTACAGGGGCATAGTGCGCCCTTGTATTGAGTATTGTTCACATGTGTGGGGAGGTTCCTCTCACACTGCTCTCCTAGACAAAGTTGAAAGGAAGGCCTTTCGTATCATTAACTCCCGTCCACTCACCAACTCTCTGCAGTCTCTCTCTCTCCGCCGCAATGTTGCATCTCTCTCGCTATTCTATCGCTACTATAATAATCAGTGTTCCTCAGAGCTATCCCAGTGCATACCACCTCCTTTACGTAGGGCACGTGGTACCCGTCTTGCAACTCAATCCCACCCCTACTCTGTGCAACTCTCCAACCCAAGAGTGAAACGTTACTCTCAAACTTTCTTCTACTCAACAGCTGAGCTCTGGAACTCTCTCCCAGAATCAGTCTTTCCCTCTTCCTATGACTTAAATTGCTTCAAACTCCGTGTGTCGAGGCATTTTGGCTCGAACGTCCCTTGATTTTGGCCCTGTCACTCTTTCAACTATGGGGGAGACACTCGCTATAGGCAGTTATGCCTTTTGCCTCCCTCAATCACATAGAAAAAAAAAAAAAACAAAAAAAAACAAAAAAAACAACAACCTAAATTTGTTGCCATCGAGTGAATTGAATTTTTTAAATCGCAGTCATCAAAATATCACTGGATTTATATAGTCATGAATGTTACAGACATATTACTCTAACATTCTATTCAGTACATTGTCCAATATACAAAGTATTTATGATTAATAAAACATATTTGATTAGGCCCACAAAAACACATGGCAGTCATTCGAAAAATAGTCCTGTTAATATTTAATAGATAGGTATCCATGTCCTAAAATTAAAATTATATGTATAAAAACTCGAGATGAACTTATAAAATAATCGTCATTAGCCACTTTACTGGATATTAGATTATACAATTATAAACTAGTTTCAGATCTGGCAAGCGCATAATAAATTGATGCCAGTGTTCGCTTAGCGAACACTGGCATACGTACGATAATTATCGTACAGGTACGATAATTTGACCCTTAGTACGATGTACGATAGTGTTTCTCATTATCGTACATATTGTACGATAATTTAACGATTTCAACATAAATACTATATTATTATATGAATTAAACCAAGATGCAACCTAAATTGGGAGAGTTCAGGGAATTATTGAACATCCAAATAAATCTCTTAGATAATCACATTGTTTCATACATATATTTAATAAATGAATAAAGGGAGTAAGGAATTAATCAGAATTGGAAAGGGAACTACAGTATAAAACACATCTGAGACAACCGAGGATTAGAAAGAATAGTTCATAATGATTTAGAACAATAGGCCTACTAGATACAATTTTGTAATCGTTTCTTAGGAAGAACTTATTCATTTGTATTAAAGTATTAATATTAAACCTGTAAACCATTATTATTGTTATCTCTTCTCTTTATGTTGAATCTATTTTGGGCATTACAAATTAAATTAATAAATGCTTAACAACATTTCCTTTATTATATACAGTATATATATATATATATATATATATATATATATATATATATATATATATATATACTGTATATTAGTGTGTACGATAATTTTGGTGCAAATTCCATAATTTTGTGGTCACAATACGATAATTCTGCATCAAGAATCTGGCAACACTGGTTAGCTACCCATAATAGTCATTATACGAAACTTCTCGGACAGTAAACATCTCTTTCCCACTTAACTTACTTTGTTAAATTTGACATTAGTTGTGCATCTATGTGCACATTAGCAGTAATGGTGGTAGATATTTGTTTCTCACAGATGGAAATCTTAATATAATGTGGATTATAGTCTTAATACAGGTAAAATGTTCAGTTATAGATTGTGTCGTGCGTGCGTGCGTGTATTCCAAGGTTGCCAGCGCACATCACATCTCCAAACTCGCCCAAAAGTATCCCAATCACTTAATACCGCACAACAGACAATTTCAGCTATTTTAATCCTATCACACACATTTTCTGATATGTTTATCTTTAACAGCCATGCATGCATGATACTATGAGTTCCTCAAATATAACTAGGCCTAGTCCCATATAGCCTACTGTATGAGTAGTGGCCTACGTGTCACATCATTTAAATATTAATGAAATACCACATACATTATTATCACAATCATGCACTCATCAAATCTGCATCAATGTCCCAATCCCCCCTCACAAACAATCACTTAATTAGGCTATTCAGTCACCACCACATAGGCTACCATACATGTATGTATAGTACAACCAACAGAAAGCCATGATGAACGTTTGTATGAAATGTAGCCTAGCTATAGGCTACTCAACACTCGACACCTCTACAACTTTAATAGTATATAGAACCAGCCCAATTCCGCTTTCCTCAATGTTAGTTAGTTAGGATAATACTTCAGAGGCTATCCACCCCATCACACTGTAAATCAAGAATATAATATAATATAATAATATAATATAAGGAACACCTGAACCGGACAGCTGCGAGAAGGGAGCACCAAGCTTATGTCTACTACTAAATGCGACATAAGAGATAGACAAACCAAACTGAAATTATTACTGATTACTGATTACTGATATCTGATATTTACTATAGGATGTAAGGTATCTTAAAATAACCCCCTAGAAATACTTTCTCTAAAGTATCTATTTCTTTATCCTCCCCATTTTCCCCAGCTAACCTAATCCCACAAGGACCCCAATGGAAATACGCCTAACGGACTTATTGGGCTATCCTTAGTTGGAATTATGCAAGGCTGGTACATGTTATATTTGTAACATACTATGTGGTACCAACTCTGTAAATTGCTAACTGAATAAATATTATTTTTATTATTATTATTATTATCGTTTGAAATGGAAACTCGCAAATCTACGCTTCTGAACGAATCCTAACTAGCCCAATCAATGGTGCGAACAAAAGAAGACCTTGGCAACACTGTGTACGTATATCCCGCCGCGGTCAGATGACGACCTAAACAGTCGCCCGTGGAAAAGGCAGTGTTGTAAAAAAAATTGTCATCATCTTTTTCGAATTTCCTGCATCTCCACGTATGTAATTTGCTGCCTCTGTGTTCTATGACATTCTGATTCACATTGATTGATTTCCTGTCACTGGTATAATAAGAAATATAGCCGGTAACATATTTAGCTGCCCGATTTGATAGTGGATTATAAATTGGTAACTTAAAAGCGCACGATAGCTTGTTTTATAGGAAAGAAACTATAGTGCGCAGGCGCAGACATTCAACCTGCCAAATTCTACAGCTACATAATAATAATAATAATAATAATAGTTCTTAAAGCTAGCGCATGCTAAGCTAGCTAAGGATAGCTCAATAAGGCCGATTAGGCGTATTTCCATTGGGGTCCTGTACTACTACCCCATCCCTTTGCTCATGAGGGATGGTAACGACTCAGTGCTTGTGAAAAGTCTTTAATGCGCCGAGCGTGGGCGCGAACCCGGGCCTTCTGGGTGGAAGTCCGGAAGGCTAGTCACTACACCAAGCGAGCCGCTGAATATAATACCGTATGTTCAGCCAATTTCTACTGAAACACGTATTTGTTAGTAACTAAAAAGGAAGTAAATACAATACTTCAATGAGTATTAAAATTTCGCCCAGCCTATCACACCACATTAGATGAAACTAAATTTCTTGTTCAATAAGCTGATATTTATGTATCGAATTATGTTAATTATTATATATTCACTGCATTAACGAGTATATAACCATCATATTATGAATCTAGTAAAAATATACATAACTATGTGTCAGATAAGTGTGCAAACTGTATTAAACCTCTTAAATCACGAAAACCCTCAAACACCTCAATGGTGTATCTCACACGATAGTCATTTGAATAAGACCCCCAGCGCCATCTGGATTTTTAGTACTATTTACCCTCATTGTCATACTCATCCAACTGTCATACTCATCCAACTGTCATATTCATCCAACTGTCATACTCATGCCATAACCCCTTGAGGATTATGATGCATTTTGACAGTTTATTCTAGCTATCATTACACGACGATTTTATACAACTTAGGAAAGATCTCTGGGCATAAAAAGGGTAATGAGTTTCTCAATTAACCCTTTCACTTCCATATGCACTTCCTAATCTGAATCAAATCATCTAATAATAGACAGAATAAACTTAATATGCGTAATAATCCTCAAGAGGTTAATTACTCATCCATTTACTCATCCTTTCCTTTCATAAGCATTCAATCTCGAACACGAACATAAAATTCGCTTATGTGAAGGCGTCTATTCGTACACCCAATTTTTTTCATAAACACAATGGATGCAATCATTTTTGTTATGTGCGGGAAACTGATAGCGGACGCCAGGGAGGATATGAGGGAATAGCTGAGGAGGGACCAGGAACACAGGAGGAAGGAGATGTTGGAGCTGAAAAAGGCTAATGAGGAGGAGGAGGAGGACTGGATACAGCAGTTTACGACTATGAGGACAGGGGAGCAAGGGCGGGGGCTGTAGGTGGCGGGGGAGGCGAAAAAGTGGCCGGTGTAGGAGGGTGGTGAGGACAAGGGTAAGCCACAGGCGAAGAAGGGGAAGCAGGGTTTCTTCGCGTATGTCTCCTCCTGGTTCTCCAGACCTAAAACTGTCAAAACTGCCAAAAAGGAGTGAATAGAAGAAGAGGACAAGAGGGCGGTGTTGAGGGACCGTATTGGGGACTCTGGAGGGCACGGGGACTCAGGATGTTGGATGACGAGGGAAGATAGATAGGTTTGGGAGTACTGTATTGAAGAGCAAGGTACTGACGTGTAATGAAGGGGGCGCCAAGGTTTATGGTCTCTAATCTGTGGACCTTGGGGGGCGCAAGAGTTTGTTTGTCTTTTCGCATGCCTCTGTTGCTAAAAAGGACGAAAGGGAAGTGTGTGTGGGGGGGGGGGGGGGGGGTTTGAGGGTTTCTTCAAGCGAGGGATTTGGGTATTGAGGAAAGGATTGGTGGATTTTAGACTAATGATGGGGATGAGGCATTACTGTGCATTACTGTGTATGATTACTCTTTACCTGTATCTTGCATTCTTGTTATCTATCTTATATTATGCATATAATTTCCTTACAGCATGGTGAATTACTCTTTGTTCGTATCTACATCTTGCATTCTTGTTGTCCATTAATTTGCCTTCTTTCTTTGTTATTTTCTGTGTATACTTTATTCATATATATAATTTACTTTTGATCTATTGCTATTTCATGTAGAGTTGGCCACATTATTTTGGATCCATACCATATGGTTTTATATGTAGGCTATGGAAGGAAACATAGTGTGGATTGACTTAAAAGAATAATATGCTTTAAAACCGGTAATTGAGCCTATTACTTAAGGCTGGCGTGGTTGCAGATACTGCAGGTGCAAAGTGCTGCAGGGGGACTCTGTTGAGTCTTGCTGAGGCACGGTTAGCACTATACCAACATCAGCCACAGTGATCACTTGGTGGGGCAGTGCTGTAGCGTGACTTTTTTGTACTACAGTACACTCCAACTACTTAAAGGCAACCCCGTCTGAACCGTCACAATCCATGTAATGGACAAATAACGTTAAACCAATGTATGTATGTATTTAACTAAAAAGTATAACAAAATACTGTACCGGTACCGGTATATGAGCATTATGTATGGTACGGTACCATTCAAGACACCTTCAACCCTTATTATACACCATAACTACAATAATCCCTTCTTCATACATTATTATATATTAACGGTATATGCTAATGTGCACTACTATCAGCTTGGAGAGGTACCGGTACACATTACTTACACATTTAATTGGATTGATTTGTAAATTCATCTCAAATAACATATCAAAATTAGTGGCAACCCTGTGAAGTTCTTCCACACTTTATGCAAGCAGGATGGCATCACCCATATAGGCTATCTAGACACATACCCGTATGTCCTTCACTTTTCCCGCCCACTAAACACTGCCATAAGTGTGAGTGCCATACCCTAATTCTTTCATAGCGTAGATATCTATTTAATTCAGCTGGGATCAGGTTATACTAATTAAATAAAACACAAAATATTTAATTGAGAAAATTCATCCCACAAACCGGTACCTGTATATCAATTTGTATGGGATTATATAAATGTTCCTTTAATCGATACCAGTATATAAACAAATAATTGTACAGTACTGGTACATATGAAAATCCAATGTTTATATGACAATATTTTCAGTTTTGCATTCCTAGTATGTATTTTATGTATTTGTATTTCTAACATTTTGTATAGAACTTTTCTGGCTATTATTAAACCTGTTTTATTCAGACTAGGAAAAGTAAGTGGAAGTAGAGGAATTATTGAAACGGTCTTCACTCATAATTCACCAAATGCGTCATAATATTCAAAGGGTTAAAGGAAGGAGTTTATTTCTTTATTCATATGCTGTACAATATATATATACCGGTATATATATTTATATATATAGGCCTATATATATATGAGAATGTTATGTAATTATCCAAAAGTCTATTTCCCTAGGAAAGAATGTATGGAATATGCCCAACTATTTAAAGGGGAGGTAGTCGCTTTTTCTCGATCCCCTTCTCCCTCATGTTTAGTATATTAGTTTTGACATTTTAAGACGTTCGTTCAATTTGGCAATTTTGAGACCTTTCACCCCATTTCTTTATCAATATTAAAACCTTTCGTCCCATTTAGGTGTCGATTTTTTCCTGGAGAGCGATAGCGAGCTTGAAATTTTCAATGGAATCGGCGCCGGGACATTTTTCTACCGAAAAATTTACAAATTTATCTTGAAAGAGGGTCTAGGGGTAGTTTTTATACGCTTGATGGAGGTCTCATAACTCAAAAAGGACTAGAGTAATCGAGCTAATATTTCTACCAAATAGGAAGATTTGGCTAGGGAATAGGTGTAAAAGTTGACAGCTCATTTGCTCTACCCCTTTTTGAGTTACAGAAGTTAGAGGTTATGATTTCTGGACTATAGTGAAAGTGCCAAAACGCGTCGTAATCTTCAAGTGGTTAAGGGGAGGCAGTTGTTTTTTCGAGTCCTCCTCCTCCCTCATGTTTAGCCCTATTAGATATGAGATTTCAAAACATTCGCCCCATTAGTTTGGCGATTTTCAGACCTTTTGCCCCATTTATTTTCCAATATTTAGATCTTTTGTGCCATTTAGGTGTCGATTTTTTTCCCTGGCGAGCAAAAGCGAGCCTGTATTTGAAGAGGAATCGGCCTTCGGTCGGGACATTATTCTACCGAAAAAATTTACAAATTTATATCGAAGGGGGGTGTTGTGGGTGTTTTCTTTTAAGCTTGATAGAGGTTTAGAGAGGAAACTAAAGCCCTTCCTTAACCATTGAACCGAACCAGTTAATTATGGTGCACAATACCGCCTGAACTCTCTTAACCCGGCAAGCGCGATAGGCCTCACGGAAGGCTTCCTATAGGGAACGCGATAGGCCTCACGGAAGCAGGACCATAAAAAAAGCCTTCCATAAAAAAAAAGGGCCTATCAAAACAAAGGAATTTGTCTCTAGGTGAGATAATTCCCCTCCAGTACTCATCCATGTAAATCTCACCCACCCCCCTCCCCTCCTTCCCCACCTTATTCCCCCCTCCCTCCCCTCCTCAATTATCACCTATTTTTCCTCTTATTATCATCATTTATCGGTTATTTTTCTCTCCCGCGATAATGTAGCACAAGTGGGTTGCATAAAAGATCGTTATGCAACACCCAGACACCGGCACACACCGCCCCGCTCGTCTCAGTTGACTCCCAGACAGCGAGACGGGAGGGCTGCCTGTGTCTCTCTCTCGCCTGAGATTATGACCGGGTGGCCAATATCTTCGTTTTTCACCACCCAAATGCTTTTCCCACTTATTTTAGCACTCTTGAAGGTTCATATATACATCATATATGTAAAATAAAAGCATATCGAAAACAAATAATGGTTTATATTGTAAATATAACGAATTCTGTCAGAATCCAGGGCTAGAAATGCACAAATAACTACCCTAGCACCTAGGTCTATATCGCGCTTGTCAGGTTAATGTCCAATAAGGGCGGGTGGTAATATTGGCTGAGCAATAATGGTGCAACAAGATGGAGTTTTCCTAAAGATGAGGGTGTACGTATGTACAGTTCCGGACAGATGAAACAGCAACACCTCGTCCACCCGCTAATGTGGTGAGGGGCTCTGCGGATTTGGTAACACTGGCAGGAGGTGGGAGGGATGTGGGTGGGTGGGTGATGAGGGGAGGTATGTGGGGGGTTTAGGGGGGAATTGGGAGGGTGAAGAGGCAGCAATTATGGTGTGGCTGGTGGGAGGGGGCAAACAAGTGACAGGGTAGGACATAGTTGTTAAATGTAGCATACAGTGATATTGTAGGTGTGTGTAATTTAAAATCCTGTGGGAGTAGCTTGTTCTATAGGAAAATTTGCTTGTCACTCTGTTCTCCCCTACCCCGTCACTCGTCTGCCCCCTCCCACCAGCCATACCATTGCCGCATTTTCTTTTACCATCACTATCTCCGATAGACTGGAAATGGTGTCGTATTTCACACCCAAATGCCATAAAAGGGTGTCCAATATCAAGCCAACTCAACCCTGCTCTTCCACAGGGTCTAAACTCAACCAGATTCAGACTTTCGGAACTTGATAACAGTTTTAAGACTTTGTGTATATATCCATATACAAATAATCGATTTGGATGTGATAATTATAAATGTACCTAGCTATATTCTCAGAATATCCGAAAGAAGCGTCAAATCCTATAGAAGGCCGATAACCTACCGGAGTTATTATATATAATACCTCAAAGTAAGCGATTATATTATAGGAATAGTCATCACAATTTTTTACAAATTCAACTAGATCAAAATAATATCGAAATGATGGATCATTAATTATTGATCTTGATATGTAGGCCTAAAGCATGTTGTTTATAAACATTGGCCGCAGCCGCGGTGCCACTCCATTCGAGCCTAATCACGATTATATTTCGGTGTATTCTTACTTAAATGTATATCATTCGGGTTGATTAGGTTACACAATACAATATTACTAAGTAACAGTAACAACTCAATCCGGAACTAAATACTATGAACTGATTCAATTGTTTAGTCAGTTTTCAAATAGTTTAGTTTTAATTGTTTCATATTTGTTTTGTTTAATTTCAAATTCATTAGGAGTTTTTCACATTGTACGCCCAGTCAGAATATATCATTTTCAGATGTTCTTTTGTTTTGTGTTTTTGGGGTTGTCGGTGTTAGTGTTAAATGATCAAATAATGGTCTTCAGTTGTACTCGAGGTGGGTAGGGATTGGTCTTTATTATTTAGTCATATCGCATTAGTTTTCCTTTTATTCATGCGGTACTGGTGTTTTGTTAACGAATTAATTTCATTTAGGTATTTTATACCCTTATTTACTTTGTATTTAAACTATTTTACGGGTCCTTCTATTTACGAAATTTTATGTATGGTAATTTCATTTTATAGACCTGATGATGGACGCAGAGTCCGAAATATTGCAATAAATATGAAGATGGGGATCTTCCTTGTTTTGGCTACCCTTTTCCTTTTGAAAAAAAAAAAAAAAAAAAAAAAAAAATATATATATATATATATATATATATATATATATATATATATATATATATATAGTTAGTTAGTTAGTTAGTTATGTAGAGCAGATTAACCAGACCACTGATTAATCTGCTCTACATAACTAACTATATAATATGACAGAGAGAGAGAGAGAGAGAGAGAATTAGAGCTTCAAAACGTACGTCCTCTTACGTATCTTTATAAATAGGAATACAGCTTATATATTTCATATTTATTTTACAAAAATCATATAATCGATGACAATAATGCATATATATAGATTTTTTAATTATTTACAAGGATTGGAGTTGTGGATCTATGGTTAAGCTTGATTGTAATTGCCTTTTACGGCATGGTTGGTATCCCGCCCACCAGAGTTGCCAGATATAGCTGAGTATATAATTACACCGCACGACTAGCGATTATTACACTACCTAGTATCAGCAAGCTTACAATGTACGGACCTACTGCCCCTGTAGTATCTGTTTAAACTCCTAAGCAGCAGAATACGCAAGTATATAAAGTTCATTGCCTTCAGTGAATTTTGAGTTGTGAGTGCACCAGTCGTAGATGGACATATTGAGAGAGCTTGAAATCTTTCAATCCTTTGAGAAGAAAATGGAGCCGTCAAACCAAACCGGTACCCCTACCGCCCTGATTAGTGAATTTGAGGTGTTGGAGGGTATGGAAGCCCTTCTCTCCACCGAGGACAGACTCTGGATAGAAAGTGCCTTCACCCAACCCAGCTCCACCTACACCTCCCCGTTGGAATTCGATTCTAGCAAGTTGATGGAGGAGATCATGGGCCCTACGGTGATAGTAGAGCCTGCAGAATCTGTCCTCAATCTGCAGTCTTTCAATATCGATCAGTACCCCATCACTGATCTCTTCCCTGCCATGGCCGACCATGATGAGGAGTCTGTGTTCCTAGCAAGCCCAGCCAGGAACGCAAGCTCTGAATACAACACCACCGATGGTTCCTTTCTGTCGACGGAGTCCGGGTTCCTAACAAGACCAGCCAGCAACGCAAGTTCTGAATCCAGCAACACCGATGAATCCTTTACGCTGATGGATTTCAACCTGAACTTCAACTTCCAAGTGAACCAGTTGGAAACTCTGCCAACCCAGATCTTGCAGGAGCCAGAGCAGGAGGAAAAGAAACCAAAGAAGCGTGGAAGGAAGCCCAAAAGTGAAAGTGGCTTGACCATTCGTGAACAACGCCGTCAAAAGAGAATGAAGGTATACGAAATGCCACCCTTGGTAGATGCAGAGGAGGAGAAGAAGAGGAAGAACGCTTTGAACGCCAAGCGACATCGCGACATTGCAAAGAACAGAATGTTGACTGCTGAAGCCACCCTCGAGGCAGTGAAGACAGAAAGAGACCAACTGAAGAGGGAGGTGGAAGAACTGAAGAAGAATGAGCTAAATTTGAAGCAGCAGCTGCAGAACCAGAATCCCAACATCTTCTTCCAGGAATACGTTCAGTCCTAAGGCTCCCACAATCACATGTGATGGAAGCCACAAGACACGCTAAAGTCACCCGTGGATGGAGTGTCCCAGCGCCTGTGAATCGAAGTTAATCGGCACCTTCGCACGCCAAGAAGCCTCGGAAGCCGCAAGTTATGCCAGAAAACCTCGAAGCTACAAGCCAGAAGACACGTGGCCGTTTATAGAGCTATCCCAAGCCTTGAAGCAGAAGTTTGGCCAAGCAAGACGTCTTCTCTCATCCAGGACCATAATAAAACCTTACTCACTCACCCTTTTGTCACCCTACCAGGCAGACGGGTGCTGATGGCCCTTTTCCTATATACTAAACAAATACACGGCGTTGGTGGCCCTGATCAGCGCCAACGCTAACACACGCAACAACCAGCACAACCTTCGTGCTAAAATACTCTACACTTACACACTCTCTACCTCTACGCTCTATGTGATGATATTTTGGTCTATATTCAATGTCTGCTTGCTCTTTTATTATATAATTTATATTTATTCTATTCAGTAATGTTCCATGATATATACTAGATAATGAGCAGGCAAGCATTGAATATTGATCAAGTTTTTGGTAAGTGAATGGAGCTGTGCAATAAGTATTACTTGCTCATAAAGTCGGTAATATGTTTAATGTGATATATATATACTATTTTACTGTACAATATATCTTAATGGTTTCCTTATTTTTCTACAGGTTTGTGCTTTCGTGGGCGGTCTGTGATGATGCGGGCGGATGGGTCGTGGGCGTGAGAGTCGTCCAAGCAGCCTCCAAGTTACTTCAATTTACCCCTTTCTTCCGCCATCCGCCTCTACCCCTTTGTTGTACCTCTCTACACTCTTCATTATAATATAATTTAGGCCAACAAATTTCACCACTAACCCCTATAACTAAAAAAGAACTAGAGTAATCGAGCTAGGATTTCTACCATTTGGGAAGAGTTAGCCAAGGAATAGATGTGGAAATTTACAGCCTATTTGCTTTAGCCATTTTTTAGATTTTGGCTTCAAGATTTCTGCCCTGATTATGATAGTAAACAAGCTAACAATTCTATAATTTGGGAAGAGTCAGCCAGGCGATTTTAAGACCTTTCGAGCCCATTTCTTCGTAATTTTTTAAAACCTTTCGTGCCAGTTAGGTATTCTTTTTTCATGGCGGGCGATAGCGAGCCCGTAATTTAGAAGGAACCCCCCTTCGGCCAGATTTTTTTCTACAGAAAAAGGTATTAATTTATTCCGAAGGGGGGTCTTTGGAGTGTGTGTGTTTTTTTGTAAGGGTTGTTGGAGGTCTACAGGGAACAAACTGAAGTATGACTTAAATTCCCCTTAAATTAACCCCTTCAGACATATATGACGCAGAGGTTGCCAGATTAGCAATAAGAAATAGAGTTCTCTCACTCTTATAATTACCTCTCCAAAATTAGTTTTCTGCCCACATCTAACTCAAAGACAACTGCAGAGGTTGAAGTAACTAAAATAAAGGTTTGTAAAAAAAACCTGATGGTAATAAAGGCTTTAAAGTATCCCTAATAGGCTCAAAATTGCGTCATATGTCGGAGAGGGTTTTAAGACTTTATTATGTAGCGATGACTGAAGACTCCCCGGTGTTGAGTATACCCTACCCTGTGTGAGGCTAGCTTGATGATAACACTTTAATTATTGTTTTATCGCCCAGTATTATAGCCTTGGGATGGCACCTGGGCGGGCTAATTAGATATTGTAAACACCTGCAGGGAATTCAAAATTGGTACACACACACACACACACACACACACACACACACACACACACACTAATGCACACACGCACGCACAGGTCAGGTTTGGTCTAGTGGTTTAACCCTTTACTAGCGGCGCTCGACTTAAGTCGAGTGAAAGAAACTGGGAGAAAACGGGTGAAAAATGGGTGAAGATCGAGTGAAAATGGGTGGAACAGTAATGAACCATACGTCCGACATCTGTGGCCTCCCGGCCCACACTAACTCCAGTTCCCCCACCGCACGGGTGGATGACAGTGTGACCAATAGTTAGCGAAAAGTGAACAATGTAGCAAAATCAGCTAAACTTCCATCTTTGAGGTAACACTGTCAGGGCTCCATGAGTGCTACGTAGCTGTATGTGGTGTCATTGTGTAGCGATTTCCGCCTAGTTTTCGGCACAATACAGTTCCTTTCATGCTGATGGTTGATATAGCAGTCAGAATGGCCTGAACAGGCCCAAAACGGCCACAGACCCCCCGCTAGACAAGGGGGCGCTGTGCGCCGCGAGGTTGAGGGTTAAAAAGTCCCCCAGAATCCTAGTTTTTTGGGGCTACCCTGATGGAGAGGATTGTATCGTGGTCCCTCTCTAGCTAAGCTGCTTGGCTTGTAATAGTAGTAGTAGTAGTAGTAGTAGTAGCATATGCGTTATGAGAATCCCGTATGAGGCTAGCAGAGACAGTTGACGGTTACACACGGATAGTACCATATCAGTATCCGGTGCTTGGTAAGATAGGAAAGGTTGGATTAAGGGGAGGTTTTTACTTTGCTCGATAGACTCCCATCAAGCTTAAAATATTGCCCTCAAAATCTCTCGTCGTGATACATTTTTAATTTTTTCGGTAGAAAAATGTCCCGGCCAAGGGCCGTTTCCTCCTAAATAATCTAATATATTTATTTAACTACCAACACCAAACACCTCTCAATGAAATTAATGAACGCTGTGATCCTCCCGGGATTCGAAGCTGGGTTACCACATACAGATCTTACTTAAACACTCTAACCATTACACCATCAAGACAGTTAAAGGTTAAGTACATGACTACAATTTTATATCCATTTATCAAATACTGGATATCAATCTAATCATCTACTCAGACCCAATTGTACACTGAATAACGTAATGTTTAACCCTTGTCTAGCGGGGTGTTTTGGGCTCATTTGGGCATATTCAGGCCCTCCTGCATGATAAATCAAGCATCTGCATGAAAACAAAATTATTTAGCAAAAAACTAGGCACTAAAAGTGAAATGCTGGGTGTGAAGGGAATTCATGGTCTCCTGAAAACTCCCCAGGCCCACTTAGGATCAACCTTTCCTGGTGCCTGGCGCGGGGCTCAAACCTATGAAGGGAGTTTAACTCTCCTAAAAATCCACAGGTTTTGAGATGCCTGGGGTGGGGTTCGAACCCTGGTTAGTGACCATGGCCCTTAGGTCAACCAGGCCCGCGCGCTAACCCACTGTACTACCACGGACGTACAAAAGTATAGTAACCTTAGTCCGATTTGTAAGAACCAGGTGATAGTCTCGTGGTGATTCACGTGATGAGTTTATTGGACTTCCCATCAACGACTATTTTACACTATACCTGACGTCAACTCGGGTAGTACATTATTGGGGTTGCGGGATATTTTCGAGGGCATTGCATTACATCCTTCTTTAACTAGGCTAGTTCCTAGCCTCTTTAAGGTCGTAAGGTATCGTAGCTGTATCACCTCAGCAATCTCAATATTGTTAGGGTCCGCGTGATGGGTGCTCTATGTAGCTACCAGATCACGTTCCGTGACTGCCACCAATGAAATGCTGGGTGTGAAGGGAATTCATGGTCTCCTGAAAACTTCCCAGGCCCACTTAGGATCAACCTTTCCTGGTGCCTGGCGCGGGGCTCAAACCTCTGAAGGGAGTTTAACCCTCCTAAAAACCCACAGGTTTTGAGATGCCTTGGGTGGGGTTCGAACCCTGGTTAGTGACCATGGCCCCTAGGTCAACCAGGCCCGCGCGCTAACCCACTGTACTACCACGGACGTACAAAAGTATAGTAACCTTAGTCCGATTTGTAAGAACCAGGTGATAGTCTCGTGGTGATTCACGTGATGAGTTTATTGGACTTCCCATCAACGACTATTTTACACTATACCTGACGTCAACTCGGGTAGTACATTATTGGGGTTGCGGGATATTTTCGAGGGCATTACAAAAAGCTTCAAAATGAGACCAGAACGAGCTACGTAGCACTCGTGGTCCTCTTGCAGTGGTGCCACGAACATGGAAGTTTAGCATATATCGGTATATTTTTCCCAGCTATGCTCACTACTGGCTACACTGCCGGCTTCTCGAGAACACAGGGAACATGAGTTAATGGGCGGCGGTAAGCCCTGGGAGTCGGCTGTCTGGCCCGCTGCACTCCCGGCCATTTGCACTCGATTTTAACCCTTTAAAAGCCTTAATAATGCTCCTAACTTGCTGCAAATTGGTGCACAACTTAAGTCGAGCACCGCCAATAAGGGGTTAAGTGAAAGGCAAGAACAATGTATGGGGCACAGATCTCTAAGGACCTACCTTGCTATGAAATATTCCTGAATCTATAATAATAATCTTATTTATTTATTTCACTCCCAACACCAAACACTTCTCAATGAAATTAATGAAAGCATGTGATCCTCCCGGGATTCGAGCCTGGGTTACTACATACAGATCTAACCATTACACCATCAAGACGTTAATGATTTAAGTACATGACTACGATTATATATCCATTTATTACAGGCTGGCTATCTCTCGCCAGAAAAAAAAAAAAATAGATACTTAAATGGTACACAAGGTCTTAACCCTCATCTAGCGTTTTTTTGGGGGCTATTTTGGGCATATTCAGGCCCTCCTGAATGATCAATCAAGTATCTGCATGAAAAGAAATATATTCAGCAAAACCTAGGCGCTACAAGCTTCAAAATGAGACCAGAACGAGCAACGTAGCACTCGTCGTTTTCATGCAGTGCTACCACTAACATGGGAGTTTAGCGTATAGCGGCATATTTTTTCCAGCTACGCTCACTACTGGCTACACTGCCGGCCTCTCGAGAACAGAGGGAGCGTGAGTCTGTGGGCGGCGGTAAGCCCTGGGTGTTGGCCGTGTGGCCTGCTGCGCTCCCGGCCATTTGCACTCGATTTTAACCCTTTAACACCTTACGAGCGGCCTATGCGGTTTATTTATGTGTACCGCACAGCGGGGTGTTTTTAGCCAAAATAGGGCTGTTTACGTGATCATTTTCATGCCTAAATAAGACCCAGAACGTAAAACAAGTACCTATCCCTGAAAGGGCATAAACAGAGCTTTCGAATGACACCATAACGATCCTTGTATGATGGATAGTTTTCTTGCAATAACCGTGCAACGCGAGTGCAAAAAGCAGGTAATTCGGTACTTTCAGTACATAATTGAGTATGTAGCGAGTGAGAGAGGGAGGAGGGAGCTGAGATTTGTGTCAGTAGGTTCGCCGCGGTGGTCTGGAGCAGTCATACGCTCGCTAGTCTCCTGCCACCACTTGTCTCTCTCTCTCAGCCACATTACGTGCTGAAATTGCCACTCGAGTTATGTCGAGCGCCGCCACATAGTCCAGCTTTATTTAACTCGACTTATGTTGCTCGCCGCTAAATAAGGGTTAAAAGCCTTAATAATTCTCCTAACTTGCTGCTTTTTAGATACGGACTTAAGTCGGGCCTCGCTCTTTAACCCTTAACTGGCGGCGCACAACTTATGTAGTGTGAAATAAATTTGGACTAAGTGGCGGTTCACAACTTATGTCGTGTGCCATTTTCAGCACGTAATGTTGCTGAGAGAGAGAGCTGAGCGGTGTGAGGAGCCTAGTAACTGTATGACCGCTCACGACCACCGCGGTGGACCAACTGAGGTGACTCCCACCCTTCCCTCCCCTCTCTCACTCGCTACACAGGGAATTATGTAGGGAAATTACCTAATTACAGGGTTTTTGCACTCGTGTTGCACGATCGTTGCAAGAGAACCAGCGGTCGTACAAGGATGGTTCGGGTGTCATTGGAAAGCTCTGTTTATGCCCTTTCAGGGATAGATACTTGTTTTACGCTCTGAGTCTTATTTAGGCATGAAAATTATCACGTAAACAACCCTATTTAGAGTAAAAACACCCCGCTGGGCGCTACGGTCCGCTAGACCGCCTAGCCCGCCAATAAGGTGTTAAGTGTTAATATTGTTAAAGAAATGAGGCCAAAGATCTTAACATCACAAAATAAAAACCACTGGCGCGAAAATCGTAAAATCTCAAAACTAATTGGTCGAAACATGAGGGAGAAGGGGGTCCAAAGTAAACAAATACCTTTCCTTAAGTTTTGTATATCTATGTACTCATACATAATTATATAGTTGTATACATTTTTTTTTTTTTTTTTTTTGCGTCCCTCTAACCCCTCTAGATGAAGCCGAGAACCCTACATGTTTGTCTTGTTACGAACGCTTATACATTTCTAGGCTTCAGATCATTGCTTACAAACACACCAAGCTAACAAACACACCAAGCTAACAAACACACCAAGCTAACAACCACACCCAGCTAACAAACACACCCAGCTAACAAACACACCAAGCTAACAAGCACACCAAGCTAACAAACACACCAAGCTAACAAACACACCAAGCTAACAAACACACCTAGTTAACAAACACACCCAGCTAACAAACACACCTAGTTAACAAACACACCCAGCTAACAAACACACCCAGCTAACAAACACACCTAGTTAACAAACACACCCAGCTAACAAACACACCTAGTTAACAAACACACCCAGCTAACAAACACACCTAGTTAACAAACACACCCAGCTAACAAACACACCCAGCTAACAAACACACCCAGCTAACAAACACACCAAGCTAACAACCACACCCAGCTAACAAACACACCAAGCTAACAAACACACCAAGCTAACAACCACACCCAGCTAACAAACACACTCAGCTAACAAACACACCAAGCTAACAACCACACCCAGCTAACAAACACACCTAGTTAACAAACACACCCAGCTAACAAACACACCAAGCTAACAAACACACCCAGCTAACAAACACACCTAGTTAACAAACACACCCAGCTAACAAACACACCAAGCTAACAACCACACCCAGCTAACAAACACACCTAGTTAACAAACACACCCAGCTAACAAACACACCTAGTTAACAAACACACCCAGCTAGCAAACACACCCAGCTAACAAACACACCAAGCTAACAAACACATCCAGCTAACAAACACACCAAGCTAACAAACACATCCAGCTAACAAACACACCTAGTTAACAAACACACCCAGCTAACAAACACACCCAGCTAACAAACACATCCAGCTCACAAACACACCTAGTTAACAAACACACCCAGCTAACAAACACACCAAGCTAACAAACACATCCAGCTAACAAACACACCAAGCTAACAAACACACCCAGCTCACAAACACACCTAGTTAACAAACACACCCAGCTAACAAACACACCCAGCTAACACACCAAGCTAACAAACACACTCAGCTAACAAACACACCCAGCTAATAAGCTCACCCAAGTAACATAGAATAAGAATAGATTATAGTCTGTTTGTTTCCATCTAATGGTAAATTGAACCTAAGAACATCAGAAAAAAGTTTTTAAGGAGACTGCCTATATTAGCAATAAAATACCGATAATTACCACTATCATAAAGCCCTAAGATTGCGTTTTATATATTTGTATGTTATTTTTTTTAAAAGCTATATTACACCTTTAGTAAATGTGCTTATATATCTTGGTCATACCCTCTTTATACCTCTGATTTTTTATAGTATACCATTATTTCGTTAAAAGAACCCGGAAAAATACCCTTAATTCCCTTCCCCCCAAAATCGGGCTTTACCCTTGGAAGTAGAATGGCTTTACCCAACCTGGGAGGGTATGCAGGGAAGCGGGTAGACCAGGGATCTCCCCGCTAATCATATTGTACAGTTGCCCACATGTTATGTTCCTCGTCATGATCTTATATGTGGAAATATAATAAGCATGAGTGAATTACGAGTGTAGTTTCTTATGCAGTGGTTAACTCATATGATTTAGTCAACGGCTAATTATATGAAACCACACTCGCAATTCAGCCATACTAATAAAACTTTCATACTTAAAATCACAACGAGGAACATAACTTATGTGGGTAACTGTACATACAATCCTCACCATATTGACCGTTAACCCTTTCTGCACCGGAACCGTTCTTTTAACTTTATTCTGGCTACTATTTGACGATTTAATTCAGTTTAGAAATAGACTCCACCAACTAACAGGCTCTGAACGATCTCCTTAACCCTATTTACTACCTCAGATCCTTCTTTAACCCTTAACTAGCGGCGTGCAACTTATGTCGAGTGAAATAAATATGGACTATGTGGCGGTGCACAACTTATGTCGACCGCCATTTTCAGCACGTAATGTTGCTGAGAGAGAGAGCTGAGCGGTGGGAGGAGCGTAGCAACCCTATGACCGTTCCCCACCACCGCGGTGGACCAACTGAACTGTATCCCACCTTCTTCCCCCCTCTCACACTCGCTACACAGGGAATTATGTAAGGAAATTACCTAATTATATGGTTTTTGCACTCGTGTTGCACGATCGTTGCAAGAGAACAATGGTCGTACAATGATGGTTCGGCTGTCATTGGAAAGCTGTTTACGCCCTTTCAGGGATAGATACTTGTTTTACGCTCTGGGTCTTATTTAGGCATGAAAATGATCGCGTAAACAACCCTATTTAGGGTTAAAAAAAAACGCTGGGCGCTACGGTCAAATAGACCACCTAGCCCGCTAAATAAGGGTTAACTGCGTAAAATCGTCCAAATAATAGCAAGAACAAAATTATAAACACGTCGCCAGTACAGAAGGGGTTAAACAAAATACTAAAAATATACCTTAATTAAATTGCCTCATGATAAACAAATTGCATATAGTAAAACATAACTTCATACTGAAAAGGTTAAGAAAGTGAAGGAATATAATGATTGTATGATTGTACGTTTAAGTTTTTAAGTTGTGACGTGTGTCGCAATGTTGTGGTGACATCATACCTAGCCTCACACAGGGTGCCTTTCTCTCTCTCTGGTTAAGCCGGTATCACACGAGCGCATTTTCCGGCAATTTTTGACGAGCAATTTTTTTCTCGCACTGATTTCTGGCTCTTTCTCATTGCATTTTGAAACTAGATCGAAGAATGATAATATTGGGCACTTTAATTATTATGAAACTATTTATGAAGCTGCCGTACTATTGCCCTTAAAAATTGATGGAAAAATCGCTTGGCTTTTTTGTATTACATTCTTTCCAGACTATGACGTCATCGTTTTGTTTTAATTCTGGCTATCATTAGAAGATTTTGTGTAGGGTAAATAGGGTCTTTTGGGGTCATATTTAAAGGGGGGGGGGTCCAGACGAATCTTGACCCCATTCAACCGTCATACTCATCCAACTGCCATACTCATCCAACTGTCATACTCACCCAACTGCCATACTCATCCAACTGTCATACTCATCCAATTGTCATACTCATCCAACTGTCATACTCATCCAACTGCCATACTCATCCAACTGTCATACTCATCCAACTGTCATACTCACCCAACTGTCATACTCATCCAATTGTCATACTCATCCAACTGTCATACTCATCCAATTGTCATATTCATCCAACTGTCATACTCATCCAATTGTCATACTCATCCAACTGTCATACTCATCCAACTGTCATACTCATCCAACTGTCATACTCATCCAACTGTCATACTCATCCAACTGTCATACTCATCTAACTGTCATATTCATCCAACTGGCATACTCATCCATCTGTCATATTCATCCAACTGTCATACTCATGCCATAACCCCTTGAGGATTATGATGCATTTTGACAGTTTATTTTAGCTATCATTACACGATGATTTTATACAACTTAGGAAAGATCTCTGGGCATAAAAAGGGTAAGGAGTTTCTCAATTAACCCTTTCACTTCCATATGCACTTCCTAATCTGAATCAAATCATCTAATAATAGACAGAATAAACTTAATATGCGTAATAATCCTCAAGAGGTTAATTACTCATCCATTTACTCATCCTTTCCTTTCATAAGCATTCAATCTCGAACACGAACATAAAATTCGCTTATGTGAAGGCGTCTATTCGTACACCCAATTTTTTTCATAAACACAATGGATGCAATCATATTTGTCATGTGCGGGAAACTGCGACTATGAGGACAGGGGAGCAAGGGCGGGGGCTGTAGGTGGCGGGGGAGGCGAAAAAGTGGCCGGTGTAGGAGGGTGGTGAGGACAAGGGTAAGCCACAGGCGAAGAAGGGGAAGCAGGGTTTCTTCGCGTATGTCTCCTCCTGGTTCTCCAGACCTAAAACTGCCAAAAAGGAGTGAATAGAAGGAGAGGACAAGAGGGCGGTGTTGAGGGACTCTGGAATACACGGGGACTCAGGATGTTGGATGACGAGGGAAGATAGATAGGTTTGGGAGTACTGTATTGAAGAGCAAGCTACTGACGTGTAATGAAGGGGGCGCCAAGGTTTATGGTCTCTAATCTCTGTGGACCTTGGGGGGCGCAAGAGTTTGTTTGTCTTTTCGCATGCCTCTGTTGCTAAAAAGGACGAATGGAAAGGGAAATGTGTGTGTGTTTGGGGGGGGGGGGGGGTTGAGGGTTTCTTCAAGCGAGGGATTTGGGTATTGAGGAAAGGATTGGTGGATTTTAGACTAATGATGGTGATGAGACATTACTGTGTATGATTACTCTTTACCTGTATCTTGCATTCTTGTTATCTATCTTATATTATGCATATAATTTCCTTACCGCATGGTGAATTACTCTTTGTTCGTATCTGCATTCTTGTCCATTAATTTGCCTTCTTTTTTGTTATTTTCTGTGTATACTTTATTCATATATATAATTTACTTTTGATCTATTGCTATTTCATGTACAGTTGGTCACATTAGTTTGGATCCATACCATATGATTTTATATGTATGGAAGGAAACATAGTGTGGATTGACTTAAAAGAATAATATGCTTTAAACCGGTAATTGAGCCTATTACTTAAGGGGAGACTGGCCGTTTGTTTGGTCTATTAATTCAGTTATTCATATATTTCTTTAGTTTCCTCCCTAAACCTCCATCAAGCTTAGAAAAACACCCCCTAGACCCCCTTCAAGATAAATTTAAAAAAATTTCGGTAGATAAATTTTTACATTTTTCGGTAGAAAAATTTCCCGGCCGAAGGCCGGTTCCTATTAAAATTGCAGGCTCGCTATCGCTCGCCAGGAAATAATCGACACCTAAATGGCACGAAAAGTTTTAACCCGTGGAGCCCCGGCTAGTTTTGTATTGTTTGTTCACCAGAACCCGGCCGGTTTTCAAAAAATGGTTTTATTCCAGAAACAATAGCGAATGGGTTAGGAATGAAGGAAAAACCATGAAAAACCGCTCAAAAAGCTTAAAGAATGGTCCTACAGAGCCCCCGAAAACGTATTTTACAAGAGTAAAAAATTGAAGGCAATTACCCCAAAAAATCAGGTTATTGCGCGCTCACGCGCACGCACGTGGACTTTGAGAGTTTTCAACCATCGGCACGGTTGCGTGGGATACGTACACAGTTCCCATACAAATCTGAGCCCTCTCGAGTGGCTACACCTGAGGTTACGGTCGGAGCAATTAGGGTGACTCGTCAGACGCGTCGCTGGGGCTGTGCGTTACATACATCGCCGACGCGCCAGATGCGTCGCTGGGGCTGGACGGGTTAAAATTGACAACGAAATGGGGCAAAAGGTGTTAAAATAGCCAAACTAATGGGCCGAACGTCTTATAATCTCAAAACTAGTTGGGCCAAACATTAGGGAGAAGGGGGTCCAGAAAAATGGCCTACCTCCCCTTAACTATTACATAAGGAAATGCACCTTTAATTTATTCATACTAATAAGAACTACATAGGAACATGGAGCGTATACAAATTAATGTGGCTAACTGTACATTATCTTTGTATTAATTTTGTAATTTATATGGATGTTGTCTCTTGTTAACCCCTTAAGGATTATGACGCGTTGTGGCAGTTTGTTCTGGCTATTATTGGACAATATTATTTAGATTAGGAAGGCTTTATGGAAGTCAGAGAGGGTTAATGGAGACAGTCTTTACCTTTTAATGCCCACAGATTATTCCTAAGCTGTATGAAATTTTCTGATGATAAGCCAGAATAAACTCAAAATGTGTCATGATCGTCAACGGTTTAACAGAGTCCTTTCGCACCAGACTGTGCACTCAGAGAAAACCATTATAATTGTCATTGTTTGATACCCATATGATAAAAGGAGAGAAAGGTAAACCACAATCAACATACCTGGCAGTTGTACTACCTCATACAAACCACCCGGGATTCGAACCCTGGACCTTGTGATCAACAGACACTCGATCGTGCTAACCACTACACCTGTTGATCGATCGCAAGATTCAGGGTTCGAATCCCGGGTGGTTTGTATGAGGTTTTTCTCAAGTGGCATTACTTGATTTAAAAAGTTGTATCTACCTTTGTGTACCTTTTTAACCCTTTCAAGATCCGATTATGCATTTTTTTCAATCATTAGACGATTGTATTCGGATTAGGAGAAGGTATATGGAAGTCAGAGGGTTAAATAAGATAGTCTTAATACTTATAATGTCCACAAACCCTTCCTAAATTGTATAAAATAGTGTAATAATAGCCAGAATAAATGGTCAAAATGCGTCCGAATATTCAAAGGGTTAAGGGGCATATATTCTTTATTTATCATTCAATGCAGGCCCCAACACTCTGGGGAACGTAGTTGTTGAAGGACATCCTGTTTCTGTTATACAATGTATCAGTAATGTTAATATATAAACTCAAATAAATGTATGCAACATTTTACAAGGTAGCAAAACATATGGAACACTGTGACAAATCTGTATTAGTTTATGTGAAAATATCTCTGTTTTCTGTAAGGCAAATACCAGTGCTGAAAATAATCCAAAATATCTTCGTTTTCTATTAACGCTGTTATCGGAGACTTAACAAATATAACATGACGGCAGGTCTTCCTCAAATCATACTAAACATTCGAGTCCCATTACTTTGATGTCTTCAACACACTCATACTAAATATTCGAGTCCCATATCTTTGATGTCTTCGGCAAGTTCGGTGTACTTCTCTGATCCAACATCTCGTGGGCTACTATGATATTTTGTTTAATTTTTCTTGTGGATTTTGCTTGGTTTTGCCATTTCGAGCGATGTGTTTCAGTTAAATTGTTACCTTGGCTAACAAAAACACCTTCCCAAACTTCCTACATCTAAAAAATGCCCACCCACACTCCCTTCAAGGAAATTGTTTACAGTTTTCAATAGAAAAATGTTCCGGCCAAAGGCTGAAGCATCTGTTCACTATTGGGTTAGAGAGTTGGACAGAATAGGATGGGGGGAGTGTATTGAAAGGCGAGTGCCCCCCCCCCCCCCACACTCTTTGTAAGGGAGGAGGTATACACTGAGAAAGCTCTGAAGAACACTGATTCAGTCCTAGATGTAGATTATATGCTAAGGGAAATCGTTTAATGGTAACCAGATTATGATTAAAATTGGTCGTGCTGAAGGGGTTAAGAATATTCAGTCTAAAGGTATACATTTTACTCTTTACTAATTATTATGTTCCTTCCAACAACCAACTATACTCCTAAAATCGATTAATGAAATTTACAAACACATGTGGCAGTCCGTGGATTCGAATCCAGGATGCTCACACCGAAAATCAACACCTTATGCATCGCACCACGTAGACAGTTATATTCAATATTTCTGTGATTGCAGATCAATGTTTCAGTTTGAATCCGAATTTTCTTCAACCAGTAAATACTGAAATTTTGCTAACTGTAGCCTACAGCATGTATACAGCATGTATACAGCATGTATACAGAGCATGTATACAGTATACACAGGTCCAATCCCCCATTTTTTTTTTTTTTTTTTTTTTTTTTTTTGCTGGAGGGACCTTGGTGACCCTGGTCACTGGGTATTCTCCAGGGTGACCTAGATGTGTGTGAACTTAAGTATTTTGTTTTTGTGTGTTCATTGTTTTCTGTTATGTTGTCCCTGTTCGGGCTCTGTCTTGAGTCCCCCCCGACTCAAGATAGAGCCCGAACAGGGACAACATAACAGAAAACAATGAACACACAAAAACAAAATACAAATTCACACTCATCTAGGTCAACCTGGAGAAGACCCAGTGACCAGGGTCACCAAAGGTCCCTCCAGCACTAAATAATTTTTTCATCAACTATATATAATATATATACTAAAACTCATACTTATAAATAAGTTCTTTCTTTAACTGCACTATGTATTGAAATCATACTTATAATGGAGTTTTTCTTCAACCATAATACATTATATAATGAAATTCTTTCATAATAAATTTGTTCTTTCTTGAACTATTTTGTATTGAAATCATATTTATAGATAAGTTTTTTCTTCAACCATAATATACTGAAATTCATGCTTATAAATGAGTTCTGGCTTTAACCATTATGTAGTGAAATCACACTTATAAATAACTTCTTGCTTCAACCATTATTATAGTGAATAAACACTCGTCACTTGCACTGATCTTGGGATAAAAACTGATAAACCTGAGAAGGGTATGATATGCGATAGATGATGACCCCTTCCAGCACCACCACCACTGCCACCATTACCACCACTGTGACCAACATGACCTTGTTCCACCACTGCTGGCTCTGGTAGGCATTCAGAAGGTTTCGGGGTTGGCAGAAGTTGCGACCTGCGGCAGGTGTATGGAGTACGGCATGGCTCCAGCAAGTCCCACACTGGTCCGCTTCAGCTCCAGAACAGGTGCGGCAGGTGTAGTGGCAGGGTCGGCAGGTGAGATGGCTACCCGCATCTGCCACCGACCCGTAGAGACCATCAGAACAGGACGCCACACACTGTCCGTCCTCAAGATACTGGCTTTTACCGCACTTCAACCGGGCTTCTCTTTTCTTGATAATATGGTGGTCAGAGCAGGACAAAATATGTTGAAAGCATTCTAAACACGATCTTGAGGAATCTATGCAGCCACAGTTCGTTGACAGATTGTGAGAGGCTGGAGATGGAGTTACTGTGGAGGAATCTGATGTACTATTACTTATATAAATTGTATCAGGAACAGTGACAGTAGGTAGGGAGGTTATGCCAGGATCAATGGTAGTAGATGATGAGGTTGTCTCTCCTAGAGAAGGTGTTGCAATATGGTCCAATTCGAGATCGTTCCCATACATTATCATGTTCCATTCTACTATTTCAGCCTTACCTTGACCAGTGTTATGAACTTCAAGAGTCCACATGCCCAGTGGCTGCTCTCCCCACATGTGCACTGTCATAAAGGGCCATGAAGTGAATCCGTTGCTGGAGGAGTCTCTACTACGCCCAGTTAGTAGAGTGGACCTAGTTCCTGCTGGGGAAATCAAATAAATTTTAATTTCACCTCGTTTATCAGCTGTTAGTGTCACTTTGGCCTGAACATGTTCTAATGATTTCATTCCTGGACAATCCACCACTTGTAGCTCCTGCATTATACCACTGTATAATGGAATAGGTGTTCTCTCTACATGTACAGCTACTTCACAACGTTTTTGAGGTGGCACATTTGTCCAATTTCTTGCCAACTTAACCATTTCATGTGCGTCCATGAGACCAAACCCATACCAGTGTGAAAATTTACGACCAACTCCATTGACCTGCCAGTCAGGGTCTTCCAGGTTCTGTGACCGCGACGTCCTTACCACGATATGTTGCATGTCGCGCCATGTCAACTCCTGGTTCACCTGCAGAGCAAGAGCGCAGATGCCAGCAGCCAGTGGAGCAGAACCAGATGATCCTGTGTGGAAAGAGGTGCATGACTGATGGAGATCCGTGGTGATGATCTGACGTTCTGATATCGATCCTGAACTGTAAGTGGTGGTCAAAATAGAACTACACGTCTCAGCATACCAAGGAATACGGCCATTCTCGGAAACAGATGACACAGTAAGAGTCCAGATGTTGTTAGTATAGCCATCACAGTTGCAGTTATCATGATAACGGCCTCCATTACCGGAAGCCCACACAAAAATAGATCCCTTCCCGCCGCGTCCATCCCTGATGCCTGATCTGAAGGCCCGGGTGGTTAAGGCACTTGCACCATCCACAGTTTTACCATCATCATCAGGTCCCCAAGATGCAGAGTAGATGTCAATATGTTGCGGGTTAAGGGATAAAGACTCTGCTTCCACTGCATCTGTTATAGTGCCATCAAGCATCCTAACCCCTCCAATAGAAGCTTCATAAGCTACTCCAATAGAACATAACGAGTTGTTGCCCACAGCTGCAACAACACCAGCACATCGGGTCCCATGGCGATTGAGATTTGTTGGCTCATAACGCGGTGTGGGATCCGAGTCTTGATTGTTTACATCATAAGAGGCATTGGGATCATAGTTGTTGACAAGATCTGGATGATTTGTCTCTAGTCCATCATCCAATATGGTTATTACGATCCCTTTGCCTGTCACTCCTTCTTGCCAAACTGCCCGAACATTCATGTCTAAGGATCCGCCACGATTCAGGTACCACATCTCCGACCATTTGGGGTCATTGAAAGTAATTGTTGATTGTAGGGATTGTTGATGGTTAACTATGTCTCGCTTGACTCTCCTCTTGACCACTTGCTGTTCGGCCCACAACACAATGGGCTCGGTTATGAGGCGGTGGTGGTGGGTATGGGCAGGGTCAGCCGAGCGTCGCGCCAGTCGCTGGTGTCGCAGGAGGTACACATCATCGAAGATCTTAGTCACCACTTTGTAATCATGTCTGGCGGCGAGAACTTCAGCCTCCTGGTCACCTCCGCTGATCTGCACCGCCCAATCGTGTGTGTAGTCCCCCACCTCCGCTTCCACCACCACCACCACTAACACCATAACCACCAATACAACACCACGTATGCTCCACCATGCTCCTCCACTAGTCACATCACTCTTGCTCGGTGACATATTTCAAGGTTCAATCACACAAACTTCGAAGTTGCTCAATAAACATCCACGAGAAACTAATGTTCTTGCCTTCTGGGGTGCACTGGACAGCTACAAACTTCAGCCTGAAACTAAATGTTCAAAGTTCAGAGGTCTTGCTCATTCATAAGCCATAATAAAGGCGGTGTCACACGAGCGATTTTTCTACAATTTTTACCGTCAATTCATGTCTAGCAGCTTGAAAATACAAGTTTCATAAATATTAAACTACCTAGTATTATCTACCATCGATCTAGTTCCTGATGCCAGTGCGAAAAGCCTAGAACAAGTACGAGGAAAAACTTGCTTGTCAAACATTTCCGGAAAACTCGCTCGTCTGGCACCACCTTAAATATACATCTATGTGAAGTTCAAGCTATTTACTTTCATTTTGTTTTGTTTTTTTGTACTCCCAAGACCTCCATTAATCTTAAAAAACACTCTTAAGACCCCCCCCCCCCTTTGAGATAAATGTGTACATTTTTCGGTAGGCCAGTTCCTTTTTAATTATAGGCTTGCTATCACTTGCCATGAAAAAATCAACACCTAAATGGCACGGAAGATCTTAATATTGACAAAGGAATGGGGCGAAAGATCTTAAGAATAACCAAACTAATGGGGCGAACGTCTTCAAATCTCCAAACTAATGGTGCTAAACATGAGGGATAAGGGGATCCAGAAAAAAAAAATTAACCCCTTCAATACGATAACGTCTTATTTACCTTTTTTCTGGTCCCCCTTCTCCCACATGTTTAGTCCCATTAGTTTTCAGATTTTATGATGTTCGGCCCATTAGTTGGCGATTATAAGACCTTTCACCCCATTTCTTTGTCAATATTAAGACCTTTCGTACAATTTAGGTGTCGATTGTTTTTCCTGATGAACGACAACGAACCTGTAAAATAGTGGTAATCGGCCTTTGGCCGGAACATTTTGCTATCGAAAAATGTACAAATTCATATTGAAATGGAGTCTAGGGAGTGTTTTTTGAAGCTTGATAGAGGTCTAGCGAGGAAATAACAAAATAAATAAAATGAATGAATATATAGACCAAAAAATAACCACTACCCGTTTAAGAAGAGTCTCGGTTATTCCGATGGTTTAGTGAGCCAATATTGACCCCCTTTCAGTCCAAGAGGTAGGCTATAACGTACAGAAAATCGGTTACCGGTAACCAGAATATGACTGATATTATTATGGCATCGTGCTGAAAGGGTTTGAAGAAGAGGATTTTTTTTTTCTGGACCCCCTTCTCCCTCATGTTTAGCCCCATTAGTGTTGACAGTTTAAGATGTTAACCCCCATCAGTTTGGTGATTTTAAAACCATTCACCCATTTTTTGTCAATATTTAGACCTTTTGTGCCACTTATGTTCTTGAAGTCTGTAATTTAGGAGGAATCTGCCTTCGGCTGTGGCATTTGTTTTACCTAATAATGTACACATATATCTCGAAGGGAGTTCTTGGGGGTGTTTTTTTAAGCTTGATGAAAGTTTTAAAATCTACCGACCCATACTGTACCGGCGACGTCTTTTTGTATTTTATCCTAGCTATTTATTTAGACGATTTTGTTGAGTTTAAGAAGGATCTGTTATAGTAAAAAGGGTTAGAGGCGCTAATTTGTAGCATGTTAATGGCTGGAGGCCCATTTTAAACTGAATAAAATCGTCTAATAGTAGCCAGAATAAAGTTAAAAGTATTTCACCGGTACTGTAAGGGTTAACCCATACAGCACCGGTACTGGACGGGTTAACCCTTACAGCACCGGTACTGGACGGGTTAACCCTTACAGCACCGGTACTAACCCATACAGCACCGGTACTGGACGGGTTAACCCTTACAGCACCGGTACTGGACGGGTTAACCCTTACAGCACCGGTACTGTAAGGGTTAACCCATACAGCACCGGTACTGGACGGGTTAACCCATACAGCACCGGTACTGGACGGGTTAACCCATACAGCACCGGTACTGGACGGGTTAACCCTTACAGCACCGGTGCTGGACGGGTTAACCCATACAGCACCGGTACTGGACGGGTTAACCCTTACAGCACCGGTGCTGGACGGGTTAACCCTTACAGCACCGGTACTGGACGGGTTAACCCTTACAGCACCGGTACTGGACGGGTTAACCCTTACAGCACCGGTACTGGAAGGGTTAACCCATACAGCACCGGTACTGGACGGGTTAACCCATACAGCACCGGTACTGGACGGGTTAACCCATACAGCACCGGTACTGGACGGGTTAACCCATACAGCACCGGTACTGGACGGGTTAACCCATACAGCACCGGTACTGGACGGGTTAACCCTTACAGCACCGGTACTGGACGGGTTAACCCATACAGCACCGGTACTGGACGGGTTAACCCATACAGCACCGGTACTGGACGGGTTAACCCATACAGCACCGGTACTGGAAGGGTTAACCCATACAGCACCGGTACTGGACGAGTTAACCCATACAGCACCGGTACTGGACGGGTTAACCCATACAGCACCGGTACTGGACGGGTTAACCCATACAGCACCGGTACTGGACAGGTTAACCCATACAGCACCGGTACTGGACGGGTTAACCCATACAGCACCGGTACTGGACGGGTTAACCCTTACAGTACCGGTGACGTCCTTTTCATTATATTTTGGTAACTATTAGACGGTTTTATTCAGATTTGGAAGGACCTCTAGTAATAATGCTTCAAACGATCACGACCAACCCTTATAACTATCTACACTCAATGAGAGATCTGTGGGAAAGCCCGATCGTGGCCATGGCCTTTCTCAGGGACTCTGGGCTGTTCGGTCAGGCAGCTTAGGGAACAACAACAACAACAACAACCCTTATTACTACCACAGATCCTTCCTAAACTGCATAATATCGTGTTAATATAGCTAAAATAAAATATAACACACGTCGCTGGTACTCAAAGGGTTAGCACCCTTGATTGCTTACCAAGATGTTTAGGTAATAACGGGCGAGGAGGACACTGTATGACGTCCTCACTCCACCACACTCAGAGTCACAATGAGTACTGCCCAGATGTGTAAGAGTATAAGTAAGGCTAAGGGTATATTAAGTAGTGTTAAGTGGATAAGTAATGTTATGTGTGTACTAAGTAAGGTTAAGGGGGTAGTGCTTGGTTTTAAGTCTATATCTTTATTTATTTATTTATTTTTTAGTTTCCTCGCTAGACCTCCATCAAACTTTAAAAAACACCGCCTAGATAAATTTGTAAATTTTTCGGTAGATAAATTTGTAAATTTTTCGGTAGAAAAATTTCTCGGCCGAAGGCCGATTTTTTCTGAAATTAGAGGTTCGCTATCGCTCGCCAGGAAAAATAGACACCTAAAGAGCACGAAAGGCTTTAATATTGACACAAAATTAGGCGAAAGGTCTCAAAATCGCCAAACTAACGGAACGAACGTCTTAAAACCTCAAAACTAATATGCTAAACATGAGGGAGAAGGGGGTTCAGAAAAAGCGAGTAGTACCCCCTTAAGTGGGCTGAATTGGGACAGTAAAGTTTGTTGGGTTTTCGTGTGAGCTAAATTGTTTGTAATTGTTTGTGTCGCCAGCCAAGAGACTGTTGTAGGAGCCAGTCTTTTATTTGGAAGCCATTGTGGTGCCTTACTTATTAATTAATATTTGGAAGCCATTGTGGTGCCTTACTTATTAATTAATATTTGGAAGCCATTGTGGTGCCTTACTTATTAATTCATATTTGGAAGCCATTGTGGTGCCTTACTTATTAATTCATATTTGGAAGCCATTGTGGTGCCTTACTTATTCATTCATATTTGGAAGCCATTGTGGTGCCTTACTTATTAATTCATATTTGGAAGCCATTGTGGTGCCTTACTTATTAATTCATATTTGGAAGCCATTGTGGTGCCTTACTTATTAATTCATATTTTGTCACCAACCAACTTTACCTCTAAACTCAATTAATGAAATCAACAAATACATGTGGCACTCCAAGGACTCGAACCTAGGATACTCACACCGAAATTCCGCGCATTTATGCATTACGCTATCAAGACATGGGACTCCTTATCCTTGGTCGGCAACCCATCTAGGGGAGACAACTTTATAACAATTGTAAGATGTTTCACCTCATTAGTTTGGCATTTATAAGACGCTTCACCCCCTCCCGGTGTCGATATTTTTCTTGGCGACCGATAGCGACGAGCATGCAATTCAGGAGAAACCGACCGAATAAATTACAGTTGCCCATACATAAGCTCCGTTCCTCTCCGTGATCTTATACATGGAAATATAATGTGCCTGGTTGAATTGCAAGTGCAGTTTCCTATGCAGTCGTTCACTCATCTGATTAGTCAACTCTCGCAATTCATTCATAGTAATTTCACTTATATACTGTATATACATCAGATCATGCCGAGGAACAGGTATTATGTGGGTAACTGTACATTGGCCATTTACAGATAGTTCAGTAAAATTACTTTAAGTACTTAAGGGGAGATTTCCACCTGGCGGATTTTATTCTGGACCCCTTTCTCCCTCATGTTTATCCCCATTGCTTTAGAGATTTTAAGACGTTCGCCCCATTAGTTTGGCGATTTTAAGAACCCTCGCCCCATTTCTGTCAATTTTAAGACCATTCGTGCCATTTAGGTGTCGATTTTTTCCTGGCGAGCGATAGCGAGCCTGTAATTTAAGGGGAATCGGCCTTCGGCCGGGACATTTTTCTACCGAAAAATGTACAAATTTATCTTGAAAAGGGGTCAAGTGGGAGTAATTTTAAGTTTGATGGAAGTCTAGGGAATCAACTAAAAACCTCCCCTTAAGGGGAGATATCCACTTGAGGAATTTTTCTTGACCCCTTTCTCCCTCATGTCTAGCCCCATTGCTTTTGAGATTTTAAGACGTTTGCCCCTTTAGTTTGGTGATTTTAAGAATTTCCGCCCCATTCTGTCAAATTTAAGACCTTTCGTGCCATTTAGGCGTCGATTTAATCCTGGCGAGCGACAGCGAGCCTGTAATTTAAGAGAAGGCCGGGAATTTTTTCTACCGAAAAATGTACAAATTTATCTTGAAAGGGGGTCAAGGGAGTGACATTTTAAGATTGCTGGAGGAGTAAGAAAGAAACTTAAAACCTGCCCTTAAGGAGGTAAGGAAGGATTCCAGTATGTATTATAAGCATGGAGTATATATTTGATTGGCTTTTATATAACCGTATATATATATGTTTTATTATATGGTAATTGGCAATGATTATACATGTGTTTGTTATAAATATTACATACTTAAATAATTATAATGATTATATATGTTTGTTATAAATATTACATACTTAAATAATACTGTAATCATGGTTTTGTGCACACCTTTATGCTGGTTTAGTATTCAAATAATGCCAGAGGAGCTTGTCTCCATATTACTTCATATCAGCATTGTAAGGGGGGTGACCTGCCTTCTTTCTCTCCTTTTTATTGTAAGGGGGGTGACCTGCCTTCTTTCTCTCCTTTTAAAGTCCTCTCTTTCTCTGGCTCGTATCCATTCGGCTCCATTCAGCCTACTGTTTTAAGACGTTTATCCCCATCCAGGTGTCGGTATCTTCCTGGCGAGCGATAGCGAGTCAGCATTATATGGAGAAATCCGGCTTTGCCGGAGAAATTTTTCTATCGAAAAATGTACAAATTTATCCTACTGTCAGAAACATTTTAAATAATATGTTGGCTCGCTACCGCTCGCCAGGAAAAAATCGACACTTGGATGGGGATAAACGTCTTAAAACAGTAGGCTGAATGGGGCCGAATGGATAAAACTCAGAGAGACAGAGGAAAAACCGAGGTGGGGCCCCTTAATATATGCCACAGTTATGACCTAGAGCGTACAGTCACCCACATAAGTTTTGTTTCCTGTTGTGATCTGCATTAAAGTAAAACAAGTATGAATGGATTGCTAGCGTGATTTCTGTTCATTATCAGTTAATAGTAAACCACTGCGTAATAAACTACACTCGAGGAACAGAACTTATGTGGGCAACTGTACAGTCGCGCTAATAAGTCATGTCTCAGCTGTCATTACGTTTTGCTACCTCTGTGCTGTATTAATGTCTGTCAGATATTGAATGGGGTGGGTAAGTGTAGGAACATGTTTGTATATCTCACTTGAAATTAATAAATTAAGTTTAGATTATGCCGATACCAATTATTGATCAAAATATACTTGGTGCCGAGACATCACTTATTAGGCCGACTGTAACATGAGCATTGTGGAGAGTGATACTAGCCTATATTTTTCTTTGTTTTTTCAACTGTTGGTAAATTGCTATCTTGCTATTCTGATTACTCGGCTATTACCAAGTCTTTGTAGCGATATATGTTGCTAATTTTGAACTCTTGGCAATAATAGGACACAGAGACATAGCAGCAGCATAATTTTCAACTACAAATCGAGAAATCATATGCTAAGGGATTCAATTTACCATCAACTGGGAAAAAATGGACTATAGTGGGTTTCACTTTCCGCCATAATGCCATGCCATATGTCCCAATGTAAAAACACTCGGTAAAAATATAACTTTGATATTTTTTTTTTCAGTAGATAATAATTATATCAACACCTATTTTATTTAATGAAAACAAAAAATTATTTGTAAATTTTCAAATCCAGTTCAACTTCAAAATAGTTTATTGTCCTGCCAATGCATTATTTAATGTTGATACATTTAAAATCATATAATTAATAAAATGGAACAACGTTTTTGGCAATATGGGCTACACCAAAGATCTCAGGACTGGAAGATATACGCTGTGCATTTAATTCTCCCTACCAACAAATGCCAAAAGTGGCTGACAGAGGCGCTGAACGCTGAACGCAATGTTTACCGCGGTGCATCATGGGAAATTGTATACGTCCCGGATCTCTGCACCCTCTCTCTTTCAACAATTCTTTATTATAAGCTGTCTGTCGACATTTCTGTAGCTGAACCATATTATAGCCTATGCATACTGTTGTTTATTATATTTTAAAGTCACCCATACCCATATATAACGTATATTTACAATACAAAGTCAGCAGGTATTTTCGCGCCTTTTTGTTATAATTAATCAGCTTATGATTATGTTTGTAGTCATTATCAGCTGCATACGGACATTCCCATAACTACTATACTTTATAAGGATTTCGTGTAGTCGTATACTGTATAATAAAGGCAAGCATAATCACAAGAAATCATGATAAACTGCGCATGTCCTAGGTGTTAAGTATTGTTGATGTCGACAGTCGTAGCTCTAGTGCTAGTTCAGAAGCGTCCACCAGAGGTCTCAAGGGTATTCTTGGTAGGGAGAATTGACAAATCACCTGGGTTGGGCATGGTGTTATGGCGGCCTTTGGCATCATGGTATGTTTTTGGTGTATAGATATCTAGTACTTTGTTATACATATCAATGGTTTATTGTGTCCTCTCATGATCTAGGTCAGGTCAGGTGAAGGCATTGAGAAATAACCCTTTACAACGGCACCTCGTATCTACTTTTTGAAGACTGTTGAGAGGGGAGAAGGGCTTACTGACTATTCCGCCCTCAGACTATTCCGACTAGAAGATCCCGCCCGCTTAGCTAGGTCCTTCCCGCCCGAATGTTGTGGGCGGGAAGAGCCAAACATCAATCCTTCCTTGGCTGATTCCGCCTTCTAAGATTAGACCGTCCCGCCCGTTTGTATGGTTCGCGTATAGGCCTACCTTAAACTGTGCTTGCCTAAATGTGCAATGAAAAAGCCTGTAGCCTTGAAATTTGTGATTGTATCTAACCTTGTGTATATATATATATGACGATCAGACTAAAACACTCCCATTAATAGGAAAAATCACAACCAATTAATTTGCCAATTGTCCATTTTCAGCCGATGGTGATTAACATATTTCCCCTGTTTATAGAAATCAGTTACTTTTCAAATAGAGTAGCGAATAATGGAGTGAACTGTGATCATGAAAACGTGACATTACCCCTTGAGGTTTATGTCACCTTTTTATTAATTCCGGCTGTCATTAGACGATCTCATACAGCATAGGAAGGATCTGTGATAGTTGAAATGCTTAAGACTGTCTCGAATAACCTTCCTAATCTGAATAAAATTGCCTCATAATAGACAAAATATATAATGCAATCACGAATTTCAAGGTTACAGGCTTTTGCATCGCACATTTAGGCAAGATCAGCTGAGGTTGTGTGAACCATACAAATGGGCGGGACGGTCTAATCTTGGAGGGCGGAATCAGCCAAGGAAAGATTGATTGCTTGGCTCTTCCCGCCCACAACATTCGGGCGGGAAGGACCTAGCTAAGCGGGCGGGATCTTCTAGTCGGAATGGTTTGAGGGCGGGAAAGACCTGCTCCCGGGGAGAAGGGGTGATGGAGAGAATCTATAACTGTGATGGATAGGTCTACTCTTTTCTATCTCTACTAACACTCAATGTCTCTGTTTGCCTTGCAGTAAATAGGACCGAGATATCCCAGAGACCGATACCGAGAAATAGGAACCTGGTATAAACAAACTACAGCAAAGTATTTTTATGGATATATTTGAAAGCTTTGTCTGCATTCTTCTTATGCAGTTGACTGTCAATATCACTACATGTTGTCTGTGCCTTGGTTCTTCTTCTTGTGTATACGACTGTCAATATCACTCCATTTTGTCCGCGTCATGGTTCCTCTCCTTCCTGGGTACCTTCATGGTGACTTTGACGGGCACGACTCCGGGTCTGGAGATGGTTGGCACAGCGCCCCCTCTCGCCTGCACCACCTGGGCCACCCGCTCCCGCACCCACATGGTCGTGGCTACCTGCAGACGATAAGAAATGGTGTCACATGAGTGCATTTTCCGGAAAATATTGATGAGCAAGTTTTTCTTATACTATTTTGAGGCTCTTTTGTGATTGGAAACTAGATCGAAGGTAGATTATGGAACTTATATTTTCAAGCTGCCCGAATATAATTGCCTGTAAAAATTGACGGAAAAATTGCTTGTATGACACCGCTTTAAGAAATGGAAAAGCAAGTGTCTCTTGGGATGAGTTAGCTTCAGGTAAGGTTAGATGTGATGAATGGGACTTTCAATGATTTAGTTTCCGGTTTAGCCCTATTTGGTCCTCACCTGTTTCACCCCATTAGTTTGGCGATAATATGATGTTCCACCCCATTCAGGTGTTGATTGTTTCTGGGCGAGCGATAGCAAGCCTGTAACTTAAAAGTAATCGGCGTTCAGCCGAGACATTTTTGTATTGAAAAGTGTACAAATTTAGCTTGAAGCGGTTCTGGGTAGGCATTTTTTTGTTTGAAGGAAGTCTGGGAAGGCATTTTTATTAGCCTAGGGGACAATCTAAAATACCAACACAAAAGCAAGCAAACTCCTCAGTCATCTTCTAACATGTAATAATTCCTTCAACAATCCTCTTTATAATGAAAGTAATCAGCTTAATGGACATCACACACCTCTGTCTCAATCTCATTTTCTTCTCAAACAGTTATTTCTCTTTTTCCTTTCGTTATTGAAAACGTAATTCTCACTATCTTTATTATCTAATGAAGAGCTCCTTAGTACATCCAGTAATTTCCCTCCTACACATTGGATTCATGGCCCTGATAATGGAAATATAGAGGTCATGCCTTAAGGCCATGTTTCCTTTAATTGCAGAACACCCTACTCAAATGCCTTCTGAAGAACTATTATTTAATAGCTGCTAGCTCCATCTATAAATACCCTTGATTGTATAATTGTGGTTATATAGCAGGGATGACTTAATAATATATCGCCTTTGTTTACAGAACACTTACTCTGGCCATCTCTGATGCCTTAAGAACCAAGGTCGGGGATAACTGCAGCAGAGTCAGGCCCAATCCGCCCCATGTGCGACTTTCCTTCGCGGCCATCCATCCAATCTCGGCAGCCCACTTCTGGTTCTCCGCCACCCAAACCTGACCCCGCTGCACTCGAGCTCTGGCGCCAGCAGAAACCTCTTGCCACATAGGAATCAATGTCAACAAAACAGGCTCATAAAGAGGAGCAAACCTAGAGGCCAGATCTCTTGACGCAGCGACACCTGACTGCATCAGCTGAGAAAGACGGTCATTGATAATCCCGGCCACGGCTCTGGATCGAGTTATGGTCTCCTGCAGGGCTGGTCTTACCTGCTGAGCTGAAGTCCTGGCGGCATCAATCCGGGACTGTACGAAGATTATCATGCGAGCTGTTGTCGGAGAAGCCCTGGATCTTGCCATCAATGCCTCTAGGGTTTTCGTGAGTTTCGAGAGTTGCAAGTTGATGGTTCTGGTGATGGTAAAGGGCATGCGAACCATGGAGACAAGCGTCCCCCTCGCCTCCCCTGGCTCAGATTCCCTGCGGACCTCAAAATACCACCCCTGCACTGTTGTTCGGGTGTACATCACCTGGAAAGGTAAACATAACAGAATAAGAAATGTTATCAGACTATAGGTAGCGCCAGCGTACTTGACAATAATCTTGATCCCTGACCTCTCTGTAACTCAAAAGGGCCTAGAGCAAACTGGCTGTAAATATCCACACCTATTTCCTGGTGGACTCTTCCCCAATAATAGAAACATCAGCCCGATTGTTTTCATTCATTTCGAGTCATACGAAGTTAAGGGGTCAAGATTATTGTCAAGTTCGCTGGCGCTACCTATAGTTGTAGGTCTACATTTAAGTTTCACATACAGTAACTGTACATGGTAAGTTAGGTCAGGTCACATGGTTCCAATATTACTACTACAACTATGATACCACACATGAGCACTCCTAACACCTACCAGCATCTCAGTAGTAATGGTAGCGGTGGCTTGGTAGGCTAGGTCGGGTCGCATGGTTCTGAGGACAGTACGGTATACACGATGACCGGTCAGTGTCACCAGGTGCCCGGCCTTCTCAAACACTGTGAAGTTTGAATCATCTGAGGAAATAAGTACAGACGTGAGAATCAATAGAGTTACACCCGCTCCAAGATCCGAATCTTTAACCTTATTTGGTATGAGGGGGTCCTTTTGGATGTCAACTGTTTCGCTTCATTAGTTTAGCGATTACAAGATGCTTTACCCCATTCAGGTGTCGACATTTTTCAGAGCAAGTGATAGCGACACTTTTCTGTCGAAAAATGTACAAATTTAGCTTGAAAGGGGGTCCATGTGGGCATTTATCAAATTAAAGTCTGGGAAGGCTCGAAAATGACAAAAGCAAGCAAAATCCTCAATAATAATTAAACAAACTATGGTAGCGGTGGCTTGGTAGGCTAGGTCGGGTCGCATGGTTCTGAGGACAGTACGGTATACACGATGACCGGTCAGTGTCACCAGGTGCCCGGCCTTCTCAAACACTGTGAAGTTTGAATCATCTGAGGAAATAAGTACAGACGTGAGAATCAATAGAGTTACACCCGCTCCAAGATCCGAATCTTTAACCTTATTTGGTATGAGGGGGTCCTTTTGGATGTCAACTGTTTCGCTTCATTAGTTTAGCGATTACAAGATGCTTTACCCCATTCAGGTGTCGACATTTTTCAGAGCAAGTGATAGCGACACTTTTCTGTCGAAAAATGTACAAATTTAGCTTGAAAGGGGGTCCATGTGGGCATTTATCAAATTAAAGTCTGGGAAGGCTCGAAAATGACAAAAGCAAGCAAAATCCTCAATAATAATTAAACAAACTATGATAATTAGCCCCATATGAGATAGTGTTCTAGAGATACTTGCCAGTGAGGGTACTCCGGCGGTCCCCTTTACCCCTGGGGAGATAGTTGTTAAGTAGTGTGTGACCTGAAGCTATCAATTTCTCTGCCACCCCCACCACTGCCTTGCTCCCAGACGCACCTGATACCAAGTCCACCTGCAATTATGGGATTTAATTATATATATATATATATATATATATATATATAATATACAATATATTTTGTTTATTGAATTAAACCACAACTCTAGGATTTAATAGGCCTACATCCCAGTTATTAACATAATCCTCAAATGGTCAGTTTCCAAGTCAAGACACTACTTTCTAAATTAACTAGGCGAGAAACACATGTTAGAAGAGGATCTGCTCAAAATCCACAAGGATAATATATAATTTCATTAATAAGGCCTCGATATACAGTATGTATTGTATGCACATTTAACCCCTCGTCACCCACAAGCTACAACCCAGTAGTTATGTGGGAGTCCCCCCCACCCACCCCACCCTGCTCCAGCACCACATTACCTCCTCCAGGGACCATTTGAGATTGTTGGGAGCAGTACACTTGCCAACTACAGGGCTTTATATTTTAGTGTGATGCCTTGAATTACATTGATGTGATGTTGGAAAGTATAATTGGCCACTGTCCCAATTAATGTTTCAGCAAAAAATGTATAATCTGACCAACATTGGCCGTCATCCTTCTATAATAAATGTTATGAAGGTATAAAACTGTCAATTGGGTTACGTACCAGTCTGTTAGCCCTGGCTTGGATGGCCTGCCCCAGGGTGGGTGGTACTATCACCTTGTCCCCAGCCACCGCCCCCAGCACCCCACGACGGGTTACCGCCACCAGCTGCATGAGTAGGAGTGGGGTTAGTCCAGGTAGAGCAAGTTATACAGGTTATAAGGCATAGATTTAAGGTTATTTTAACTGATAATCTTTCATATTCCTTAGTAATATAGTACATATCCTGTCAACATATACCAATAATTCTGCCTATTAGATTAGTTTTCACCTATTATGTCAATAATTCCAGCTGATTGGCTCTTGCGACCGTGTCCAATGTATCTTCTTAACCTGTACTGTCCCAGCGACGTACGATGTATGTCAGTAAAAAAGTCACCCGCCAGTCCCAGCGACGTACGCTGTACGTCAGTAGTATTCGGTCCTTGTACCGAGCGGTACCAGGCACCGCAACTTGTAAACACTGCTTTGAGACCTTGGCAACACTTCTCAGAGTGTATCTAAGGTCCCACGGGCAGGATGGCTCAGTACTCATCCAGCTTTTGGGGTGAGAGGTTGCGCTCTCTCGTATTTTAAGCCATTTGGCCACAATGCTTGGTACTGGAAGTTACATTTATAGCAATACCCTCTAGTACAGTAAGGGTTAACAAAGGTCCATTGACATTGGTCTAACAAAAGTTTTCATAATCACGGTCACACAAGTCAATCACTTTGAAGCATTGCCATATAAGTGGACCGTAATTATAGTTGCTGACACCACGCATAGTTATATATCCAATAGCTATGAACTACCATCAATCAACTTTATCAATTATATCAATTACATAATGTTTATTTCCGTACTCACATCTTTGGTGGGCAATCTGATAGCAGGTGCCACTTTCTCCACCTTGTCCAGCCCATCACACGCCCACTGGTCTATGGCCGCCCATCCACCCACACGGTCTACCAGGGGTGTGGCCAGAGGTAGGGCGCCCTCAGCTGCTGCCCGTACGCTCCGCTCAGCCACCCGCAGAGCAGGACCCATCATCTCATTGCTCTGGTGGGTGGAAGGGAGGTGAGTTAATTGGTTGCTACCAAACTATATATGTATCCTTTTCAATCATATTTGTATGTTATTTATGTATTTTCGATTTTATATTTATTAATTTGCTTATACTGTATATGCTGTATATGTAATAAACAGGAATGAATGAAGAATGCTTGTGAAAAGATGAGTGAAAACGTGGTCATTTAGGAGAAGGGATCGGATGCTAGTTGGACTACATAATAGTCCATCAGGCGCCTGGCCCGGGGAGACGGTAAATATGAAGGGTGCGCCTGGAAGTGTGGTGGGCGGGCTTGTGGTGGTAGGGCTTCGTTGCATGTCTGCCTGCTGAGACCGGAACTTCTCCGGGTGGTCAGTGGCCGGAGGAGTGCTGGAGGGACCTTGGTCATCCCTGGTCTCCGGGTCTTCTCCTGGGTGACCTAGATGTGTGTGAATTTGTGTTCTGTTTTTATGTGTTCATTGTTTTTCTGTTGTGTTGTGTTGTCTCTGTTCGGGCTCTGTCTCGAGTCGGCCACCCCAGAAGAAGAAAAAATGGGGAATGGGCCTGAGTAAATAGATAAACAGATAGATATATTTATTGATTTATTTATGTGCTTATTTATTTATTGGTTTATTTATGTAATAATTTATTATATCATAAGATATTTTCCACCATAGTTGTGTAATTAATTGTCTGTACAATATTCTTGTATATTACATTGGTGTTTTCGTATTTGGTGGTGGTTAGTGTCAGAACCCATTATTACGTCCACCAGCGAAGTTGGACGGAGGCTATGTTTTCGCCTCCATTTGTTTGTTTGTTTATTTGTCCGTTTGTCTGTTTGTTAACAAACTATGAACCGATTTTTACGAAATTCGGTGGGCAGATAGGATATGGGCCAAGGAAGAAGTGATTAAATTTAAGAGGTGCTTGGTAGAGCGCATACCTCCACCAACGTAGGTGGAGATATGTGCTTTACCTAGTGCCCCTCTAGTTATTATTATTATTATTATTATTAGTAGTAGTAGTAGTAGTAGTAATAGTCGTAGTTGTAATAGTAGTAGTAGTAGTAGTAGTAGTAGTAGTAGTAGTAGTTGTAATAGTAGTAGTAGTAGTAGTAGTAGTAGTAGTAGTAGTAGTAGTAGTTAATAATATTACCTTGGTATTATCGTAGTATGTGGTGGCTAGTGTTATGGCATCGCTGAGCGCCGGAAGTGCCAACATCCGAGCCAGGAAGTGGGGGGTTACGGGGGGCGCTGAGCCGGAGGGGTGGGGGAGAGAGGGGGGGTAGTTGGGGGCCATCCTGTGGGGGGAGGAGAGAGAGGTGAGGGGGGGGGGGGGGTTAACTCTTTAAAGATAATGACGCATTTTGACAGCTTATTCTGGCTATCATTAGACGATCTTATGCAGCTTAGGAAGGATGTTTGGGAATTATATGGGTAAAGACTACCTCAATGGACCACTTGCGAGTTTCAGGCTATAAGGAAGTTGGAGCTGTAGACATCGATGGTAAATATAAATGCAATAATTATGTAGGTTTCTAATGGTTAAAGAGTATGTTGAATTGGGTTTTCTGTATTTATAAATGTACTACAACCGCATTTTAGCAGTTAATTCTGTTGAATATCAGTATCTACAGCTCCAACTTCCTTATAGAACGAAACTCGCAAGTGGTCAATTAACCCTTTGACTTCCATATAGCCTTCCTGGTCATAATTATATCTGTATCAACTTACCTTCTCCATCAACCTGTCTATCTATAAATCTGTATATCGTTTTCTACATTTCAACTTAACACATATATTTCTAGTATAATTTATATTTTATTTTATTCTACTATCAATCTATATATCGTTGTGTACATTTCAATTCTACACATATAGTTATATTATAATATATAGGCCTATTCAATTGTATTATATTATTTATTATATATCTTAAACTACAGATATAGGCTTTTGGCTATGGATTTGATGACTCACTGGCAACGAAATCTGGAGGGTAATTACCAGTCAGTAGCCAGCCCTTACTTCCACAAGGGGTAGGGAGGATCAGCAAGAGACATGAGAAAAGAAAGAGAGGTGACAGGAGAAGAACACATATAACAGTTCGCCCACAAAAGGCAAGCACACAAGCATTCAGAAGCACCAATCACTCATCAGCCCACGAAATCAATGGTCGAGTTGAGGGCACGCTCACCTGTGAATCTGCTTGACCTGGGTTCGATCCCAGCCAAGGCAGACTATTTAGTGGGTGTGGTAATACGTTCTAGCGTGTCTCACTTGCTCGCACCCAGTCGGGGGACACCTCGACGACGTAGATAGATAGATAGATAGATAGATAGATAGAGATAGATAGATAGATATAGATAGATATAGATAGATAGATAGATAGATAGCTATTTTTATTGACCACAGCTTCCAATATTAACATAAAATACAAAATTAGCACAGACTAATAAACACACAACACAGCCATTCCAACAGCTTCCTCTATCTACAACACCCCTTCTCTGCTACCTACACTTTCCCAGCCGTATGGTGTACTGTCTGATGGCGTAATGGGATTCCCAATGTAAGAGATATAATTACCAGTAATTGATATATTACGCTAGAATTATATGTTGTCCCCACCGCAGCTTCCCACAGATGGTGCACAACAGGGTAGCAAACCAAAGCCGAGTCCAATATTTGATGTCTTTAATTTCATATAATTATGTTAAGATAGAATTATGGTTTTTAGTTTCATTTTTTTTTTCTGGACCCCCCCCCCCCCTTCGCCCTCATGTTTAGCATATTAGCTTTGCGGTATTAAGACCTTCGTTCCGTTAGTTTGGCGATTTTGATACCCTTGTCTTCATTAATATTTAGACCTCTCGTGCCCTTTAGGTTTCTATTTTATCCTGGCGAGCGATAGCGAGCCTTTGAGAAAGAAATGGCCTTCGGCCGGGACATTTTTCTACCGAAAAATGTACAGATTTATCTTGAAAGGAGGTCTAGGGGGTGTTTTTGTAAGCTTGATGGAGGTCTAGCGAGGAAACTCAAAAATACATTAATAAATAAATATATAGAACAAAAAACAAGCACTACTCTTAATGTTGTCTTTGGAAGTGAGATTATAATACATTTCGTTTGACTGCCTGTATATTATTCTATCCCATTAATATCTTTGGAAGTGAGATTATAATACATTTCGTTTGACTGCCTGTATATTATTCTATCCCTTTAATATCTTTGGAAGTGAGATTATAATACATTTCGTTTGACTGCCTGTATATTATTCTATCCCATTAATATCTTCCCATTGACACAGGGAGATTTGAACTCAGGACTTTTAGATTACCAGTTCAGTAACAAATCTGAATTACTACATTAGGCCCGTGATGACTTCGAATTATGTGTTCTGAACGAGTACACTATGTAACGCTTCGCTGTATTCGTAATTATATGTTCTACACAATACTTAACTTAACTCTTTGGTGATCATGACGCATTTTAACAGTTTATTCTGGTTATTAGACGACTTTATGCAGTTTAGGAAGGAGCTGTGGGAATTATTAGGATGAAGACTATCTCAATGAACCCTGTTTCTTCTATATACCCTTCCTAATCTGAATAAATTCGTCTAATAGACAGAAAACATAAAACAATTTAGTAATCGGATGTTGCAAGGGTTTTCACTGACGAGGCATACCTGATACAAGTCGCAGGTAACAGGTACACTCTTCCAAGACAGCCAAGGCACTGAGTCACATTAAACTGACACCTCTTATTTATACGGGGTCAAGGGGGCATGCCAACAGTCACTAGATGCCTCAATTTGATATCGTTATTGATACTGATTCACGCAACTCGTGGTGCCACGGTAATAAGCTGATGCCGTCACACTAGAGATCTTACCGCCAACTTTTATCCGCAACTTAAGGGGAGACAGACTGTTTTTCTGGACCCCCTTCTCCCTAATGTTTATCCCCACTAGTATTGAGATTTTAAGACGTTGGTTCCATTAGTTTGGGGATTTTATGACCTTTTACCCCATTTCTTTTACAATATTAGGACCCTTCATGCCATTTAGGTGTCGATTATTTCCTGGCGAGCGATAGCGAGCCTGTAATTTTAGGAGGAATCGGCCTTTGGCCGGGACATTTTTCTATCGAAAAATGTACAAATCTACCTTGAAGGGGAGTCTAGGGGGTGTTTTTCTAAGCTTGATGGAGAAGGGGAGACTGACCGTTTGTTTGGTCTATTAATTCATTTATTCATATATTTTTTTAGTTTCCTCCCTAGATCTCCATCAAGCTTAGGAAAAAAAAAAAAAGCTAAACCCTCCTTCAAGATAAATTTGTACATTTTTCGGTAGAAAAATGTCCCTGCCGATGGCCGGTTCCTTTTCAAATTGCAGGCTCGCTATTGCTCGCCAGGAAAAAATCAACACCTAAATGGCTTGAAAGGTCTTAAAATTGACAACGAAATGGGGCGAAAGATATTTAATGGGCCGAACGTCTTATAATCACAGAACTAGTGGGGCTAAACATTAGGGAGAAGGGGGTCCAGAAAACTGGCCCATCCCCCAAGAAATATAAAAATATAAACAAAAATAACAAATGTTTCGTGTGCCCCTGACTTAAGGGGAGGTATTTAGTTTGTTCCCTAGACCTCCATCAAGCTTAAAATTACACCACCTTGAGTCCCTTTCAAGATAAATTTGTACATTTTTCGGTAGAAAAATTTCCCGGCCGAAGGCCGGTTCTTCTTAAATTACAGGCTCGCTATCGCTCGCCAGGATAAAATCGACACCTAAATGGCACGAAAGGTCTTAATATGGGGTGAAAGTTCTTAAAATCGCTAAACTAATGGGGCAAACATTTTATAATATCAAAAGCAATGGGGCTAAACATGAGGGAGAAAGGGGTCAAGAAAAAAATCCCTCAAGTGGAGATCTCCCCTTAATATAGGTAGTTATAAGCCCCTGTCGAGTCACCCCGGACCTTTCACTGGCAGCACGTACCGAAGATTTGCATAAGCCTATGATGACTTGCTTTATAGGAATTATAGCGAGGTTGTATAAGCCTATGATGACTTGCTTTATAGCTTTATAGGAATTATAGCGAGGTTGTATAGTATTAGTGGATATTGGAAGTCAGAGGAATGTTAAGATGTTGCACTTGTTTAGCTTGCTATGCTCTGGCCAAGAAAGTATTAGTATTCGAGAAAACAAAATATATAAATTATATACAGTGTACTGTATATGTGTGTGAGGTACCTTATTTTCTGGGTGGATGGGACTCGTCAGCCTTGGCCGGTAACCTGTCTAGGGAAGTAAACCTTATACAAATCCGTACTGCTACCTTAGGGTGAAGCAGGTTAGTGGATGGATTAGCCGCACACCACTGTAGAAAAATAGTGCTTAAAAAATACATAAAAGGCCTCTGAGTCGGACGGACCCTAAATTGAGTGTTCAATCCTGTAAGTCCTTCAGTAAACTGGGGTAGGTTGTCCCTCTTACAGGGGATAGGTCCGCTTGAGGGCATTTTGTGTATGGCCACCCCCATTAAGGGGAGTAAGGCGTCTGGCTATATATATATATATATATATATATATATATATATATATATATAGTAGTGGCAATAGATTCTCCTCGGGGGAAGCGGAGTCTTATAAGGGCAAGCAACACCAAGGTAAACACGAACATCTTTATTCTGGTACCGGTAACGTTTCGACATTAACATATGTCATCATCAGACCTAAAGCAATAAGAAATAAATGTATTAATACATTATGTTGACATTTAAAGCAAATATATTTTTAATAATGATTTAGAAAAACATAAAAAGTTAGAAATCGCGAAAAAAGAGATAGAAACAAACACAAGCAACAGAAACAGCTAAACCATATGTGAACTACGTGTAGATATTGTAGGCTAAACTGTACACAATACCTTAGAAACATAATAGGTTGGAGGAGAATTCCTGGGTGCCCAAGGTGGGCTTAAGATGGTGAGTGAGGAGGGACTCTGCTATTAACCGGGTAGTGTCACCAGAACAACTGAAAATTACTGAAAAATCTGCTTTGTTAATGGAATGGCCTAAAGGTTCACAATGGTCTCGAATAGCTGAAAAGGATGGTTTAGAAATGGGAAGTCCAGTTCTATAAGATCGACCCAGGTGCTCCGCAACCCTCGTGTTTAAGTGCCGTTTTGATTGGCCCTTATAAGTTGCATTACAGCAGCTACATTTATATTGATAAACAATAGAGGATTGCAGAACATCCGGGATACGATCTCTGAATTTGAAATGACGAGACAAAGTATTGGTAGGTTTGAATATTATTCTGAGGGACACTTGGGGATAGAAGCAACGAATCAATGTTGTGACTTTATGGCGTATCGAGTAACTTGATGGTCCTAAAAATGGCATAGTGAAAAATATTACTGCCTTTTTAGCAGTCGGTACGGGGCTCGGGACTTGGAAAAGTTTATTTAGTTGTTTACCGAAACAGTTTTCAATGAATGAAATAGGGAAACCATTAGAATGTAAAATGTGTTTGAGATATTCGAGTTCATTGTGAAAAGACAAATATGAGGAACAAATGTGGTAAGCACGGGTGACTAAAGTTAAGATTAAATTTCGTTTGTACTGTATCGGGATAGATGAATTAAATGTTGTCGTTAAACCTGTGAAGGTTGGTTTCCTGTATATTGAAGTATTAAATGAGTCAGGTGTTCTGTTAATATTTATGTCTAGGAAGGGGAGTTTACCATTTGTTTCAGTGTCTGAAGTGAACTTAATGTTTTCATGTTGTGAATTTAGATAAGCTAAAAAAAAATGGAACGTGATCGGGAGACTGGAATAAAACGAATGTGTCATCTATGTAATGTCTGTAGAGCAAAGGTTTGAATTCTATAGGACAGTTGTCAAGCCATTGTGTTTCGTGATAAACTAAGAATGAATTAGCGAGACTGCAACCGAGAGGATTACCCATAGAAATACCATCTACCTGTTTGTAAAATGAACCATTGAAAATGAAAAGACTGTCTTTAGCGGCGTATGAAAGTAACTATGGAACTGATCTTTGGAGAATCCAAAATTTTCACTATGCCATTTTTAGGACCATCAAGTTACTCGATACGCCATAAAGTCACAAAATTGATTCGTTGCTTCTATCCCCAAGTGTCCCTCAGAATAATATTCAAACCTACCAATACTTTGTCTCGTCATTTCAAATTCAGAGATCGTATCCCGGATGTTCTGCAATCCTCTATTGTTTATCAATATAAATGTAGCTGCTGTAATGCAACTTATATAGGCCAATCAAAACGGCACTTAAACACGAGGGTTGCGGAGCACCTGGGTCGATCTTATAGAACTGGACTTCCCATTTCTAAACCATCCTTTTCAGCTATTCGAGACCATTGTGAACCTTTAGGCCATTCCATTAACAAAGCAGATTTTTCAGTAATTTTCAGTTGTTCTGGTGACACTACCCGGTTAATAGCAGAATCCCTCCTCACTCACCATCTTAAGCCCACCTTGGGCACCCAGGAATTCTCCTCCAACCTATTATGTTTCTAAGGTATTGTGTACAGTTTAGCCTACAATATCTACACGTAGTTCACATATGGTTTAGCTGTTTCTGTTGCTTGTGTTTGTTTCTATCTCTTTTTTCGCGATTTCTAACTTTTTATGTTTTTCTAAATCATTATTAAAAATATATTTGCTTTAAATGTCAACATAATGTATTAATACATTTATTTCTTATTGCTTTAGGTCTGATGATGACATGTTAATGTCGAAACGTTACCGGTACCAGAATAAAGATGTTCGTGTTTACCTTGGTGTTGCTTGCCCCTATATATATATATATATATATATATATATATACATAATCTGTATTAGAAGAAATCATCAACTATTTAATATTTTGTGTCATGCCCCAGCGAGGGTTCGAACCCAGGCCAGTAGTGCAGCACTCCAACATCTAACCAACTAGACCACCGATAACTAAATATACAGTAATCCTGGTGTGGTCAGTTGCTAGGCAGTAATCTACCTTCGCAGCTATATACCGGTATATATATTTTTTTACAGATCACCACATGAGGAACACGAGGATCTGAGGATCTGATTATATATATATATATATATATAAAAAAAAAAAAAATCACACACACACACACACACACTAATTAATTTTCAAAGTCCCACGCAGGCCTTGGTGACACAGGGGGGTGGCACTCTCGGTATACTTGGATGCCAGACTCTTTACCCCACTCCTTAAGTGGAGACTGGCCATTTTTTTGGTCTATTAATTCATTTATTCATATATTTTTTTAGTTTCCTCCCTAGACCTCCATCAAGCTTAGAAAAACACCCCCTAGACCCTCCTTCAAGATAAATTTGTACATTTTTCGGTAGAAAAAATTCCCGGAGGAAGGCCGGTTCCTCTTAAAATTGCAGGCTCGCTGCCGCTCGCCAGGAAAAATCTACACCTAAATGGCACGAAAGTTCTTAAAATTGACAACGAAAGGGGGCGAAAGCTGTTAAAATCGCCAAACTAATGGGCCGAACGCCTTATAATCTCAAAACTAGTGGGGCTGAACATTAGGGAGAAGGAGGTCCAGAAAAACGGTCTGACTCCCCTTAACACTCGTGGACCCCCTATGTTATCTATATGCAACTATCTGGACTATAACACGCACACACACACACACACACACACAAGCAAACATGAATGATGGAGAGCAAAATGTCTGGACTCACGTACCTTGAAGCAGTTTGAATTGTAGGATGAGGGAAAGATGGAATGAGGGGGGGGGGGTTCAGAGTTTACGTGTTTAGTGCGAGGGAAGTTACTTTTATTTTTATTATGGCTATCATTAGACGATTTTAGTCCGTATAGGAATAATTGATGATAGTCAAGGAATTAACCCATTCAGTACCAGCGACGTCTTTTTCATTATACTCTGGCAACTATTAAACGTTTTTATTCAGCTGAGGAAGGACGTCTATTAATTAAAAGGCTACAAACTATCTCAATTAACCCTTTTAGCCACCAAATATCTATCATAAGCTTCATAAAATCGTCTAAATGTAGCTGAAATCAAATAAAAGAGATGTTTCTGGTACTGTACTGGTTAATAGAGCTATACTAAACTATTTCTTTTCAACTGACGGTAAATTGCAAAGTTTCCATCTAGATTTCTCAGTTACTTTGAAGATTTTGTAGTGAAATATGGTGCTAATTATATAAACTTGGTCTTAATATGATGTAGAGATATAGTGGTTTCATATTTTTCTACTAAGAATTGAGAAATTAGCTGCCAAGGGATTCAATTTTCCGTCAGATGAAATGAAACCGAGTATACACCTCTCTTATGACTATCCCCAACACATTCCTTCCTGTGACACCTCTTGTTGGGGAGATGGGCTGGTTTTGCTGGAGCCTCTTCTCCCTCGTGTTTAGCCCCAATGCTTTTGAGAATTTAAGACGTTCGGCCCATTAGTTTGGCGATTTTAAGAATTTTCACCCCATTTCTGTCAATTTTTCAGATCTTTCGTGCCATTTAGGTGTCGATTTTTCCCTAGCGAACGATAGTGGTGGCATAATGGTTAGTGTTTAAAAATATGTGTGTGATAACCATGGTTCGAATCCCGGTGTATCACATAATTATATGCTTTCATTAATTTCATTGGATGTTTTTGGTGTTGTGGTGAAATTAATAGAATATACATTTCAGAGGAACACTTTTATACCGAAAACTGTACACATATATCTTAAAGGGGGCCAGGGAGTGTAACTATACGCTTGATGATAGAAAACTGTACACATATATCTTAAAGGGGGCCAGGGAGTGTAACTATACGCTTGATGATAGAAAACTGTACACATATATCTTAAAGGGGGCCAGGGAGTGTAACTATACGCTTGATGATAGAAAACTGTACACATATATCTTAAAGGGGGCCAGGGAGTGTAACTATACGCTTGATGATAGAAAACTGTACACATATATCTTAAAGGGGGCCAGGGAGTGTAACTATACGCTTGATGATAGAAAACTGTACACATATATCTTAAAGGGGGCCAGGGAGTGTAACTATACGCTTGATGATAGAAAACTGTACACATATATCTTAAAGGGGGCCAGGGAGTGTAACTATACGCTTGATGATAGAAAACTGTACACATATATCTTAAAGGGGGCCAGGGAGTGTAACTATACGCTTGATGATAGGCCCCCTAGGCCTATTTTAAAGTTTAAAAACTCCATAGACGAGTTATTTATGAACGGATTTTGTTTAAATTTATACCATAAGTACACTTTGGCAGGGCCAAAGTTCGCAACGGCGAGACGAATCCAAATATGTAATAATATTGACAAGTCAAAATTCGACCAAAATCACTGATTTGCCTGGGCTTAAACCCAAGGTTTATTGAGATTTGTTTTCTCGATTCTGGGCGAATGGCTGGGCGAAAATGAAATCTAAGACATAATTAAAACGGACCATTAGTTTAGGATTTAAATTTTGACAGGGCCTTCCTGGAGGGCCCAGGGGACCGTTTGTTGGACTTTAAAAGTCCTCTGTAGCCCAAACTATAAGTCCTAGGTAATTGTACTTGGTGCTATTCGATTTTTCTCGCCGAGCTGCTTCTAGACATGGTCTTATATTTCATTTTCGCCCAGCCATTCGCCCAGAATCGAAAAAGAAATCCCAGGCAAATCGGTGATTTTGGTCGAATTTTGACTTGTCAATATTATTACATATTTGGATTCGTCTCGCCGTTGCGGATTCAACGGTATAATTATGTTTTAATTTTGACCTATTTTTAGGCCCCCTAGGCCTATTTTAAAGTTTAAAAACTCCATAGACGAGTTATTTATGAACGGATTTTGTTTAAATTTATACCATAAGTACACTTTGGCAAGCTGAATCGAATGGCGCAAACAGAATTAAAATCGGATCATTAGTTTAGGATTTCAATTTTGACATGGCCTTCCTGGAGGGCCCAGGGGACCGCGTTTTGGACTTTAAAAGTCCTCTGTAGCCCAAACTATAAGTCCTAGGGAATTGTACTTGGTGCTATTCGATTTTTCTCGCCGAGCTGCTTCTAGACATGGTCTTATATTTCATTTTCGCCCAGCCATTCGCCCAGAATCGAAAAAGAAATCTAAAAAAAACTTGGGTTTTTTTTAGATTTAGAAAAGAGAGAAAAGGAGAGAAAGATAAAAAAAAAACGGTGACCCCCCTTACACAAACACCGCCAAGATCGCCAAGATTGGAGATAAATGTATACATTGTACAAACATCTTAAAAGACTATTTTGCACTGGTCTCTACAACCAGAAAATAGCCTTAAATCGTTGCCATAAAGGTTGTGGATCAGAATTTATCCCCATCTAGGTGTCGATTTTTTCTTGGCGAGCGATAGCGAGTCTGTATTTAATGGAGAAATCCGGATTCGCCGGAGACATTTTTCTATAGAAAAATGTACAAATTTAGCCAGCTATCTAACACATTATCCAAAATATGGTTGCTCGTTATCGCTCGCTAGTTATTAATCGATACCTGGATGAGGATAAACCTCTTAAAACAGTAGGCTGAATGGGGCCGAATGGATACAACCCAGAGAGAAAAAAAAAAAGGTCACCCCCTCAAGGTTGCGGATCAGAATATGCCAGAAGATCACTCATTTATATCCCTTGCTCTCTCGGTTATATGAGCGGGGTTTAATGTGTATCATAATCCAGGGTTGGGTATTGGAGAGGCACGCGTCATTATAGATATTTTTAAGGTGACAGTGGCTGTTTTTTTGTTTTTTTTGTTGGTCTATTAATTAATTCATGTATTCACTTATTTTTAGTTTCCTCGCTAGACCTCCATCAAGCTTAGAAAAACACCCCCTAGACCCCCCTTCAAGATAAATTTGTACATATTTTCGGTAGACAAATGTTCCGGCCGAAGGCCGGTATCTCTTAAAATATCAGGCTCGCTGTCGCTCGCCAGGAAAAAAATCGACAACTAAATGGCACAAAATGTCTTAAAATTGACAACGAAATGGGGCGAAAGTTGTTAAAATCGCCAAACTAATGGGTCGAACGTCTTACAATCTGAAAACTAATGGGGCTAAACACGAGGTAGAAAGGGGTTGATAAAAACGGCCCATCTCCCCATAATTCCCAGGCTTATACCTCGGCCGACCTGCAAGGTTCTTACTGGGTGGATGTGTGCATATACGGTTGTTGATATTGGCTTAAGGGGGTGACCTGCTTTTTTATCTTTCTTGGTTGTATCCATTCGGCCCCATTCAGCCTACTGTTTTAAGACGTGTATCCCCATCCAGGTGTTGATTTTTTCCTGGCAAGCGATAGCGAGCCAGCATTTTATGTAAAAATCCGGCTTCGCCGGAGAAATTTTTCTACCAAAAAATTTATATTTTGTGTCATGCCCCAGCTAGAGTTCGAACCCAGGCCAGTAGTTTGTACAAATTTAGCCAGGTGTCTAACTCATTATCCAAAATATGGTATAAATAGACACCTGAATGGGGATAAACGTCTTAAAACAGTAGGCTGAATGGGACCGAATGGATACAACCCAGAGAGAGGAAAAAATGCAGGTCACTCCCCTTAACCCCTTCTGTACCGGTGGTGTACTTTTTACTATATTTTGGCGACTATTAGACGATTTTGTTCAGATTAGGAAGGACGTCTGCCCATTAAAAGGCTACAGACTATCTCAATTAATCCTTTCAGCTACCATATACATTAATCCTTTCAGCTACCATATACATTTCCTAAGCATTATAAAATCGTCTAAATGTAGCTGAAATCAAATAAAAAAGACGTCGCCGGTACAGAAGGGGTTAATTAGTGTGTTTAGCTGTTTATACTATCTATCTAATGTATGTCATCTATATCTATGTATATGATTTGTCTATCGTCCGTCTATCTGTATGTGCATCTACTATGTAAAGGGCACTTTCTGTCTGTTCACAAACTACTCCCTCAGTTTTCAAGATGGAGAGCCCATACTTGGCATGCATACTAACGGGGGGGGGTGTTCAAGATGAAGACTCCATACTTGGCATGCATACTAAGGGGGTCTTAAGCGAAACAAATTTTGTCCCCTCACCCCCCCCCCCCCCCGAGGGGAGGGGGATAGAGCCCCTCCCCCCCCCCCCCCCTCCCCCCAAGATAGACAGCCCATACTTCGATTTCCCCCCGGGCAGCACCGGGTACCTCGGCTAGTACATCATATATATATACATATATATATATATATATATATATATTGAGAATATATCACACGGATGGTTCGATCCCCACTGAAAGACTAGAAATATATATATGTATATATATATATATATATATATATATATATATATATGTATATGTATATGTATATGTATATGTATATATATGTATATATATATATATTTATAATATATATATATAATATATATATTATATATATATATATATATACCGGTATATATGTATTTATTTATTTTTGATCTATTTATTTGTTGTATTTTATTTATTTTATTATTAATGTTTTTTTGTCTGTCCCCAGCGATCGACGAACCAAGATTTTAAGTATTCCAAAATGTGACTCTGATCTTCCAATAGTTTAAAGTGAAGAGGTAGAAGTTTGGCCCAGGGAGAATTTCTGATGTGACCCAAGACATAGAGTTAGACCTGTGTGTGTTCTTTTAGAGTTATAGAGGTTAGTAGTCAAGAAATATATCCTGATTAAAATTAGTAAACTATATTATATTGGGAATGGACTGCCTTATACTATAGTCTGTTTTATTTCAGTTGATGGTAAATTGAATCCCTTAGCATCTGATTTCTCGATAGTTTATGCAAAAATATGAAACTGCTATGTCTCTGTATCTTATTAACGCCAAGTTTTATTAATTGACACCATATTTCACTACAAAATCTTCAAAATAATCGAGAAATTGTGATGTGAACTTTGCAATCTACCATCAGCTGGAAAAAATAGACTATAGTGTTTCAGGTCAGACCATCTCGTTAGGGCCCATGGATCTGTGTGGTCTGTGTATCTATGTTGTTGTTCCCAAAGCTGCCTGGCCGAACAGCCCCAAGGCCCCGAGCAAGGCCAAGGCCATAACCGAGCGCCCCCACAGAACCCTCCCTGCCGACCACAATAAAGCCTGGGTGACCGAAGCCACTCCATGGCGGGGAGCTGAGGAGGGTGCGGAAACGCCCGTGAAAACCAAAGCCTCATCATGTATCTATGTAATTCAATGTTAGTCAGTATTTGCTCTTCAGGCATTTTTTTAAACTACACTGTACAAAATTACTAATTGGGTTACTTACGTATTAAATTACATGCCCATCAATATATGTGTTCAATTGCGAATATACCTTCTAAAGTACATTGCAATTAATTAAGGAATAAAGTTGCAATAATAGATATTATTAGGAAATCTGATAATCTAGGGTATTGTACAACATATTTTAAGTTCATATAGGCCTACCCATCTGAAACAAGAACAGTAAATATAAAATTAAAAAGTAGCTGATAATCTCTCGTTGTTAGAATCCTAGAAAATAGTATATATTTTATTGATTTCACTCCAACATCAAACACCTCCCAATGAAATTAATAAAAGCATGTGATCTACCGGGATTCGAACCTCCCAGAAAATGATAAGCCGATGTGTTGGCTGAGGACAGACAGAATAACTCATGAAGGGGACCACAAGTTATCAGGGGGTGGGGGGGGGGGAGAATATTATAATGTGGTGGTGGTGGAGGAGAGGAATTAAGAAGGTTAGTGGCTCTTTTCTCCCTCATTATCTCTCTCTCTCTCTCTCTCTCTCTCTCTCTCTCTCTCTCTCTCTGTCTCTCTCTCTCTCTCTCTCTCTCTCTCTGTAATATAAGGCTAGGCGAGAGGTGGTGAGAGGCATTGTGTGGTGAAGGGTGGTGAAGTGCGTGGCGACAGGTGTGTGGTGAATGATTGTATGGTGGATGATGGTGAGGTGTGTGGTGAAGGTGGTGAGGTGTGTGATTGTGTGGTGACAGGTGTGTGGTGAATGGTTGTATGGTGGATGATGATGAGGTGTGTGGTGAATGATGGTGAGGTGTATGGTTGTGTGGTGAGAGGCATTCTGTGGTGGTTGCATGGTTGATATGGTGGTTGCGTGGTATATAAGTTGGTTTTATGGTTAATATGGAGATTGTGTGGTTGATGTGGTAGGTGTATGATGTACTGCATGTACTATACGTGAGTTATTTGGTTAAGATGATATACATATCTTTCCTTTCAGATACGCTACAGAAGCTATGCAATCAATGACTCTCTAAGAAGGGGACATAATGGTGCAAATAGGATTCCTCTCTTGGTTTCTGGTCATAATGGTACTTCCACTACTACCAATACCATCTTTAGTATCGGTGGAGGGAGAAGAGGAAAGGGAGATGCCGAAAATGGAGCGAGATGTATCAAACGTTCTACCAAGCGTCGGCGCCAAGGTTTCTTGTGATACCGTCAAAATCGCACGAATCATTTCCAGTCCCGATGAAACTCGTCAACCGAAACCCGGGAGTCAGTCTGCAGAATCCGGCTTCACAGAAACTCTACGTCAACACAATTGCATCAATCAATCTGCTTTAGAATCCGAATTAGGAGAAACAGATGGAATTGTACATCATCGTCGTGAACATCAATCCAGTAATCAATCGACTAAATCGGCTGTGCGAGATGGATTCGAGCTCCATGATTCCCCTGTTGCTCAAAACATGGCTTCGATGTCTCATAGTCAAAATCTTAAACGCCAATATATCAATCAGTCCACTTTAGAAACCAACTTTACAAACGGAATTACTAAGCATCAACAGCAAATTGACAACCAAGTGACTGTAGAATCCGGATTGCAAAATGGCTTCGTGCTCCACCGTGCCTGTAGAGCTCAAAACATGGCCTCGATGCCTCTGAATCGAAACATGCGAAGTCTCAGAACTCTACTACCCATGGCGAGGACAGATGATGGTGGAGAGGGCGTGGGTGTGGAAGGTGTGGGTGTGGAGTGGGAGGCTGGGGTGTTGGGGTCGGTGCTGGTGGAGGTGGTGGAGAGGGAGATGAGAGGGTGCCATCTGGTGGTAGTGTATGATGAAGGTTACGACCATCCCGCTACCTTGGGGCCTCTCCTGCGACTACACAACTCCAAGCAGGTATTTTAAGATGTTAATATGCTATTTTTTATGACCCATATACAACGTTTCTGTAATGTATCGTTCATGTATTTTACCTATTACAGCTATCTCAGAATCCCCCCTCCCTACTCATGCAGGTGGGTTGGGTGGTGCTGGGTCTTGCTCTCCCACACAAACCCCCTCATAGCGCTTATACTATAGTCTATTCATTATTATTAGGTCAACAATTCTGACCACTAACCTCTATAGCTCATTAAAGACTGGAGTAAGCAAGCTAATATTTCTACCATTTGAGAAGGGTCTGCCAGGGAATAGGTGTGGAGGTTTACAGCCCATTTGCACTAGCCAGTTTTGAGTTACAGAGGATAGAGGTGACGATTTCTGGCCTACATATAATGAATGGACTGTACTTGGTCTTGCTCTCCCACACAAACCCCCTCATAGCTCTTATACTAACTCCCAACCAGCCCCTAATACCCCTATCCTCGCAGGGGGTGACAGTAGATGGTGTTGTGTTGGTTGTTGGTGGTGTGGGAGCTATCTTGAGCTGTTCACCCACACATACACCCTCCTAACCCTCCCCCTCTCTCCCCCAGGTGGTGACTGTGCGTGGTATGGGTGGTGTAGTGTGGGGTGGTGGTGGTTGTAGAGGCTACCTGATGCTGTTCACCCACGCAGACCCCCTTCTAACCCTCCTTGACTCAGCACCTCTAGAATGGGACTACAGGGGCAGGTAATAAACAAGGATTTCAAAGTAAACAAAACAAAGCATCAAGTAATTGTTGTTACTTGTTTTCCTTTTCCCTAAATTGATCCTGTCTACGGTACATGTTAAACACAACTGAAGCTTAATAAGTTTATTAACCCCTACTGTACCACCACATCCTTTTCATTTTATTCTAGCTACTACTAATCGATCTTGTTCAGTTTAAGGAGGATCTCCAGCAATTATAAGGCTTCGAACTATCTAAATCAACCCTTTTTACTACTACAGATCTTCCTTAAGCTGCATAAAATAGTCGCGATATAGCTAGAATGAAATATTACAAACGTCGCTTGTACACTCGCTCCAAGAAGTATCTGCACCCCTCCGCCGATCATCTGGTGTGTACAGCTCGGTAGGGTTGGCACCTCTGCCTGCAACTATATCCATGTGCCAGAGAGAATCGTCTCTGACACATGGATATACAGTAGTTGCAGGCAGAGGTGTCAACTCTACCGAGCTGTACACACCAGATGATTGGCGGAGGGGTGCAGATACTTCTTGGAGCGAGTGTACATAAAGGGTTAACTAGATACGAATATTTACAAGATTATATTGACAACTGGATGGCAAACCAAAATTAACAGTAACCATCACCCTAGTAATTGCAGCAATTCTTAACCCTTTGAGTACCAGCGACGTGTTATATTTCATTATAGCTTCATTTATACGATATTATGCAGCTTAGGAAGGATCTGTAGTAGTTAAACGGGTTAGTTGAGATAGTTTGAAGTCTTTTTATGGCTAGAGTTCCTTCCTAAGTTGAATAGTTTAATAGTTGCCAGAGTATGATGGAAAGGACGTCCCTGGTACTGAATGGGTTAAAGAAGGCTTTCAAAATGAGCACCAGATACAGGCCAGTGTGACCACTTTATTTTTGCAGCTGTGCGTCTCATCCTTCAACCTCCCATTTTCTGTTGCAGGTACCTGTTTATGTTGCCCTCCAGAAGTAACCTGGAGGCGGTGGTCAGGTCACAGAAGGGCAGGAAGACTGAGAACATTGCTGGAGTCCTCAAGGTAATGTCACCCTTTGTCGATAGTAGTATATAATAGTATTATCCCTTTCTAATGGGCTTGTGGTTTTGGCTTCGCTGCATGTCTCCCTGATGAGACCGGGGAGCCTCTCCTGGTGGTCGGGGGCCGGGGGAGTGCTGGAGAGACCTGGGTGACCCTGGTCTCTGGGTCTTCTCCTGGGTGACCTGGATGTGTGTGAATTTGTGTTTTGTTATTGTGTGTTCATTGTTTTGTGTTGTGTTGTCCCTATTCGGGCTCTGTCTTGAGTAGCACCCCCCCCCCCCCCCCCCACACACACACACAAAAAAAGGAAAAGTGGGGAATGGGCCTGAGTAAATGTATACATTCGACATACATACATACCTTTCTAATGGATTAGATTTGTTTTAAGTGAAACACGGCGACCGTTACCCGTAGATTTTTATACTTTGTCAATATTGTTCAATTTCCACTAAATTTTAATTTGTGAATACGTTTTTCTGCGAGTTTATTAATGGTATGGTGTGGCATGTTATTATTATATATTTTAGCTTAAGATGCGCTATCTAACACCGTGTTACATTATATTATCCTATATGCTGTTAGTTTTTGTTGTTATAATGTGTCTATAGTCCGTTCATTCTAGTTTGGGCAGAAATCGTAACCTCTAACCTCTAACTCAAAAAGGGCTAGAGCAAATGAGCTGTCAATGTATACACCTATTCCCTAGCCAAGTCTTCGTATTTGGTAGAAATATTAGCTCGATTACTTTAGTCCTTTTTGAGTTATGAGAGGTTAGGGGTTACGATGTCTGCCCAACCTAGAATGAACGGACTATAGTCGTTTTGTGCTATGATATCCTTGGTTAACCCTTTCAGTACCGTCGACGTCTTTTTCTTCTTATTATAGCTACATTTTGACGATTTTATGCAGCTTAAGAAGGATCTGTTGGCGTTAAACAGGATAAATGAGATATATTGTGTTTGCAGCTTAAGAAGGATCTGTTGGAGTTAAACAAGATAAATGAGATATATTGTGTTTGCAGCTTAAGAAGGATCTGTTGGAGTTAAACAAGATACATGAGATATATTGTGTTTGCAGCTTAAGAAGGATCTGTTGAAGTTAAACTGGATAAATGAGATATATTATGGCTGCAGCTTAAGAAGGACCTGTTAGAGTTAAACTGGATAAATGAGATATATTATGTGTGTTTTTGTTTTTTTTGTTTTTTTTCCACAGAGCGGCCCCGGGACCTGGAACCTGTACCTGGGTCAGCTGTATGTGGGGTCAGGGGTCACACAGGTCACTACATGGAGGGGTGGTCGCTTCTCAGCAACACTTGACCTCTACCCGGACAAGCTGGCAGACTTCCAGGGCACCACACTCAAGGTCGGGTCACCAGTATGCTTAGCCCCATTAGTTTGGCTATTTTAAGACCTTTCGCCCTTTTTTTCAATATTAAGATTTTGGGTTTCATTTAGGTGTCGATTTTGTCCTGGTGAGCGATAGCGAGCCTGTAATTTAGGAGGAACCGGCCCTACCGAAAAATTTACAAATATATCTTGAAAGGGGGTCCTGGGGTTGCGTTTTTTAAGTTTGATGGAGGTCTATGGAGGAAACTAGAAAAATAATAAATGAATGAAAAAATCGACCCTAAAGTGAAACATCCCCCTTTGAAAGACAGATAGTCAAGCAACATCAGTAATGAATATATACACCATGTGAGGAAGAGCACTTTATTGACAACGTTCGCATAATATAATACTTAGGAATACATAACCACTGTCCCCTTAACACCAATGGGGCGGAGATTCGCTGATCTCTGATACTATACGGTCTCTAATCCCCCCACCCCCTCTCTCTCTCTCTCTCCCTCTCCCCCTTCCCCCCCCCCCCCCCCCCACCATAGGCGGTAACGTTTGAGTGGGCCCCGAGCGTGTTCTACTACCGGGCCCGGGACGGTAGGGTACTGTTCCGGTACGGTACGGACATCGGGGTACTGGAGATTCTGTCCCAGGTCCACAACTTCACCGTGGAGTACCAGGAGCCGCCTCAAGGTATATTTTAACCCCTTCGGTACCGGCGACGTCTTTTACATTATATTCTAGCTATATTTAGATAATTTTGTGTAGTTTAAGAAGAATCTGCGGTAGTAAAAAGGGTAAAGTGAGATATTTCGAAGCCTATTAATTACTGGAGGCCCCTTTGAAACTGAATAAAACCGTCAAACAGTAGCCAGATTAAAGTTAAAAAGACGTTGTCGGTACAGAAGAGGTTAATGACCCGATGTAAGATATGTATAGTGCTATGCCATTGATGTCATTATTTAAGTATATTTGTAAGTTAATTGGTGGGTTGGTGAAAAAATATGAATGTACAGTTGTGTATGTGTGCGTGTATGAGAGAGGGAGAGAGAGAGAGAGTGTGTGTGTGTGTGTGTTACAGGCATACAGCTAGATTTTATCAAAGGTTAGACATATAAACTGATAATGTGTATTCGTATTTCTGTGTAATCTTATATGTTCAATATAGAAAGTAAATACATAAATATCGACAACTAATCATTACACCTCTTAACTAATCAAATCACCATTTTCTTTGAGGCGAGCGGTGGGGGCATGAGGAAGAAAATGGGACTTGGTCAGGCATGATGGGTAGCCTTCACCGGAACCAGGTGGATATCGGCTTGGTTGATCTGTACGTCACCCTCGTTAGGGTCGGCATACTAGACTACACCGCTCCTTATGATTCAGAGGTGAGAGAGAGAGAGGGGGTGGGGGTGTTTATGTTTGTATGTATGTATTTACTCAGGCCCATTCCCCACTTTTCCTTTTTTTTCTGGGGATGGCCGACTCAAGACAGAGCCCGAACAGGGACAACACAACAGAAAACAATGAACGTAGTTTGTTTAGAACATAAGAACATAAGAAAAATGGAAATCTGCAGAAGGCCTATTGGCCCATACGAGGCAGACCCCTTCTTCCCTACATCCTTATACTGTAAGTATGTTTGTTTGTGTAAAGCTTCTGTGCATGTGGGAGAGGGACAAGTGGTATGTTGGGATAAAATTATATATACTTAGATCAACCCAAGACATTTTCATACTGATTACTTATGAATTCCCGTATTATTAATGTATGCATATTCATAGTTTATAGCTATGTATTTATTTATGTATCATCTTTTTACGTCATATGTTCCAGTTGAGCTGCTTCATGGCAAGGACGGAACCGCCGCTACCCCGATGGCAAGCCCTGGCCTACCCATTCCAGCTAGACACCTGGGTGGCTATGCTGTTTGGGCTTATAGTGTCTGGGCCTGTACTGTGTCTGCTAGCCAGGGGGACGAGGCAGTGGTAGGTGATAGATATATAGATGCTGTAGATAGATTGATAGATAGAGACTCCTTCCAGCTAGACAACTAGGTGGCTATACTGTAAGGGCTCATAGTATCTGGGCACGTACTGTGTTTGTTGGCCAGGGGGACGAGGCAGTGGTAGGTGATGAATGGATAGATAGATAGATAGATAGATAGATAGATAGATAGATAGACAGACAGACAGACAGACAGACAGACAGACAGATAGATAGCCCTTCCAGCTAGACTCCTGGCTGACCATACTGTTAGGGCTTATAGTGGCTGGGCCTGTACTGTGTCTGTTGGCTAGGGGAACGAGGCAGTGGTAGGTGCTGGATAGATAGATAGATAGATAGGTGATGGATAGATAGATATATAGATAAAGACTGTAGATAGATAGGTGATGGATATACAGTATGCAGTAATGCTGAAGAAAGATTGTAAAAGTTGTTCCTTGATATAAGGTATGCAGTTGCTCGGTAGTACTTTCATATAATATGTGTTGCAATTATTATATACATCTGTAACTAGTTTATGCCTTTACATACTTATGTTGATATCTTGTTGTTGGCAGTGGTGTGGTGGAGGGAGGCAATCTGGAGTCTCTGGGTGTCAGCTGGTACTACTCCCTGGGGCTACACTGCTGTGAGCCGCAGGTATTGTACTTTAGTCTTTGAACGGGGGGATTTGGTAGGGGGTTCAGCTGCCTCTGTTCATTTGTTTCCCTACAAATGGGATACCTTGCAAAACAAGTTATTGTATCCTTAGTAGCTTTCGTCTCTAGCATTCTCTCACACACAAACACACTCTCTTCGCAATTTTCCCTCTTTCACTCTCTCACCCTCTGTTCTTTTACATTGTTTATCACTTTCCATTTCTCCCCCAGGTGATATTGCCACGTACCATGAGCACCCGGATCTTCATTATGTTCCTGTGGCTGTACACCATCACCCTCACCATCGCCTACTCCACCAACCTCACCGCCTTCCTGCTGGTCTCCAAGGTCCCCGCCACCATGGAGACCATTAGGGAGCTCCACGGGTCCGGCCTGGAGGTCTCGGGGGTGGGCCAGTTCTACGGAGACGCCTTGGGTTCTGCAAGTGATCCGTATCTGCAGGTCAGTGATATGGATGCTGTACATAATATGAAAGAATGTGGCGACTGTCTGGGTGTTACATGGATCTGGTTTAGAGGTCTCCAGGGTCGGGAAGTTTTACGGAGACGCCTTGGCTTCTGCGAGTGACCCGTATCTGCAGGTCAGGATGCTGTACAGAATATGAAAAAATGTGGGGTCTGTCTGGGTGTTACATGGATCTGGTTTAGAGGTTTCCAGGGTCGGGAAGTTCTATGGAGATACCCTGGGTTCTGCAAGTGACCCGTATCTGCAGGTCAGGATGCTTTACAGAATGTGAAAGAATGTAGGGTCTGTCTGGGTGTTACATGGAGCTGGTTTAGAGGTCTCCAGGGTCGGGAAGTTCTATGGAAGTTCACTTGGGTTCTGCAAGTGACCCCTATCTACAGGTTAATGATGTGGATGCTGTAGAGAATATGATAGAAATGAAGGAGAAAGAAAAATACAATAAACAGGACATGAAGACAATTAGGGACCTCCACGAGTCAAGCCTGTAGGCCTCAAGGGTTGGAAAGTTTTACAGTGATGCAAGGAAGTTGATAAAAGGGAAGGCATCGAGATTTTAGATATTTGCAGTGTTCACGGAGATGGCCTGCTTTTTGTTTGGTGTGCTGTATCTTCAGGTTAGTGATGTGGATGCTGTTGAGAAAATGGTAGAGAGTGATAATATAATAAGAAGGACATAGAGACATATAAGGAGTTCCACAGGTCCGGCCTCGAGATCCACTACTACACATATGAAGTGAAATCATTGACAGTCGTGATGCCTTTGTCAGTTGTAACTTCCTAAGTCAAGAGACAGTACACAATAGAAAACTCATGATTGTCAGGGAGGTGTGGTGGAGTGGTCATGCCACTGGATTGGTAATCCAATGGACCCGGGTTCAAATCCCGATATGTCAATGGGAAGATATTATTGGGATTGAATTTGTGCTGTACCTAGTATCAGTGCATTACCACAAAGCCCACCGAAATGCCAAAATAATACCCTCATTGTTCCCTGATTAAATAACAGTGTATGAATATTCCCATATTCAAAATATGTTACAGGGGGACAATGCCTAGTGAGTTCACTGCTCAATAGGTGGCGTTCTGAGAGTGAGGGTCTGAGTCTGGAGCGTGAGACGGTGAAGCACTTGAGCGAAGCAACCAGCCGCTTCAGAGATGGAGCTGCTTCGAGCCATGATGGATGCTTCGCATGTCTCACTCCCCAGGCTGGAACAAGACCTCACGGGCTTCACCGTGTTGAGCGGTGGAATGTACAGGCTCTCAGCCTATGCCCGAGAGGGAGTAGTTGGAATATAGAAAAAAAAAAAAAAAAAAATCTACTTGTTGTTCATGTGGGAATACATTTGAGGACCGTAAAGTCTGTGTGTTTGTATTAATTATGCTATGTGCACAGGTGTACATACGTGTACAGCAATATACCTAATCTTCTTTACCTCCCTCATCAGAGCCTACAGCAGAGGTTTGAGCCCTATGGAGAGGCGGCAGACATCTTCCCTCGGGTGTTGTCTGGTCAGGCTGTGATGATCCAGAACAGTCCCTACCTCGCTTTTGTCGCAGCCACCAAGTTCACCTCCCGGGGCAAAGCCAGGATGAGGCTTATGAAGGTGAGAACACAATCATTGGATTATAATGAGGAAACTCTCATCTTGAGATCGACCCTATGCCCACTAAAATGCTAATTCAAATTCCATGTTTTGTTTTTTTGTATTATTCATTGCCAGATTGGTTGATCCTATCGGGATCTTTTGCATTGGTATCTGAAAGTAGACTGAAGATACATTAATGCAGGTGACTGATATATTTCAACAATTGTTCCTCATAAGCTGCTAAACCAGTGTTGACAAAAAAAGTTGAGGGAAAGAGCACTTCTGTGATGCCTTAATCCATTTCCTGTGACGTCACCTCAAACACCTGTATGCCGTATTTCCCTGTACGGTACCTACGGCTTGTGTCCGGAAGTAGAGTTAAAAAAAAATAAATAAATTGGTCTTTGGATTTACTATACAGTATATTCTATTTGATCAGAAACAAATGACCACCTTGTTTAATCATTATGGCATCAAAATTACATCCAAAGCAAAAGAAGGCAACGTTCTTTTATTACAGAATCTCTACTTTATAATTTTGGAGGTTAGGACTGGGAATCCCACCTCCAGTATTTACTCTCACTAAGGGATCAGCAAGCCTTTCTTGCTGATCCTTCCTAATTGTTTAAGGGAATGCGGGTTTGGCTACTAACTGACTGACTGACTGACTACTTTACACCACATAATATCTCCCTGTGCCTTCAGGAGTGCTTCGCGCCCTTCAGGGAATGCGGGTTTGGCTACAGACTGACTGACTGACTACTTTACACCACATAATATCTCCCTGTACCTTCAGGAGTGCTTCGCGCCCTTCAGCATCGCCATGGCCGTCCAGCGCCACTCTCCCCTGAAGCAGAAGTTTGACACCGTGATAGGTTGGGTGGTGGCGGCCGGGCTGGTCAGACATTCCTTCCTGGCATCACTCAGACTATATGCTCAGAATGCTGTAAGTTATTTTACTGATAACTTTAAGAGGAGATTTTCACTTGAGTTTTTTTTCTGGAACCCTTTCTCCCTCATGCTTAGCTTCATTAGTTTTTTTTTATATTTTAAGACGTTCGGTCCATTAGTTTGGCGATTTTATGCGATTTTTTCCCCTGGCGAACGATAGTGAGCCTGTAATGTTGGAAGAACCGGCCTTCGGCCGGGACATTTTTCTACCGAAAAATTTACAAATTGATCCATCTAATGGATGTTTTTTTTGTTTTTAATTGATGGAGGTCTAGGGAGGAAACTAGACAAATAATGAATACATGCAAAAATCGTCCAAAAAGTGAACCATCCCCCCTTAATACCTTACTGCTTGAAAGTTATCTAATAACTTATTTATGTGTCTAAAGAAACTTTAATCATCACCTTAATTTCTACTACTGTATTTGTGTTGTGTCTCATACACTATAGTTCCTTCATTCTAGGTTGGGCAGAAATCGTAACCTCTAACCTCTGGAACTCAAAAAAGACTAGAGTAATCGAGCTAATATTTATACCAACTATGAAAACTTGTATAGGGAATAATATGTGTGGAAATTGACAACTCATTTGCTCTAGCCATTTTCGAGTTACAGAGGTTAGAGTTTACGATTTCTGCCAAACCTAGACTGAACGGACTATAGCCATCCAATCCATCTCACTTTGAGCCCCCCCCCCCCGCCCCCCTCTCTAATCTTGAAATACAATCAACACATTTATTCCAAGTATGTGTTTATATTTTAACAATCTGTTACCTTTCCATGACACACACACACGCACTCACTCTCTCTCTCTCTCACACACACACACACACAAATTTATGTATGTAAATATATAGCCTATTATTATGAACCCTCCAAAATTAACCTCTCTCCTCTTCTAATCTCCCTGCAGAAGGAACTAGCGGAGGAGGCGACGGTGGAGGAGGTGGAGAAGAAGGAGGTGGGAAGAGGAAAGGTGGAGGAGGTGGAGGGCGTGACGTCACTGAGCCTGGAACACCTCCAAGGGATCTTCTTTATCCTGGCCTTCGGGTGGCTTCTGTCGGGGCTGGCCTTTGTGACGGAACTTGTGTTTTAGATAGATAGATAGATAGGGAGAGAGAGAGAGAGAGAGAGAGAGAGATACAAGAAATAATATATCACAGACATTGCTGTACAATCCAGAGAGAGATAAAGAGGGAGAGAGTGCTTATGAAGTTGGAGTTACACAAATATATGAACTGCACAGACCTTGCTGTCCCGATAAGGTAGTTCGGCCATAATTATTAGTGGTACTATTAGTAGAGACATAAGCACTATTAAAGTAAGTGGTAATTAGTAGACTTGCAGTAATAATGTTCCTGACAACCCTATTAAGAGCTGCCTGGGATACTAAAGGCAGAGGAGGGAGAAGCGAGAAGGATGTTAACCTCTACAATACGACAATGTTGTTGTTGTTGTTGCTGTTGTCATTCCCTAGGCTGCCTGGCCGAACAACCCTGAGTCCCTAAGGAAGGCCATGGCTGCGATTGTGCTTTCCCATAGGGCTCTCAAGGAGTGTAGATTATGTTGTTGGCGTAAGGGATTGTGTGGAATGCAGTCTTCTATGATGTGCTTAATGGTATGGGGTGCTGTGTTACATCCTGGGCAGGTGTCGTCGACGGAGTCATCCAGTCTCTTCAGATAGCTCAGAAGAGCTGGATGGTGCCCACATCTCAACTTGGCCAGGTGGACTCTGTCCTCGCGAGGAAGGGAAGATTCGGTAGGATGTATTTCGGGGGGGTCGTGCCTGCAGCTGCGTGTTGACGTTGAGTGATTGGATGGAACGGCGAGAGATATGAGTATGTATGGATGTGCTTCTGGAAGCTGGTTTGGGGTGGGCAGGTAGGGAGAGATGACAGTATATGTGTGTGATGATAGAATTTGTATCATATGCTGGTTACTGTCAGACGATTTACTTTAACTTATTATCTACCGGTACCTGTAGGGCTAAAAGGGGTACATACGCTCTCATTTAAACGTCTGAATAACATAGGTCCTTCTTAAACTGCATAATATCGTCTAATGTTAGCAAGAATGAAAGGTAAAAAGGCGTCATCTTGCTGAAGGGGTTAATATGGTGCAGAACAAATAAGAATAAACGAAGCAGTGGGAAAAGAGAGATGGAAATAGCCCCAAAAACCTGGACAAGGGAAAAAAACAAGAACAAAAACATACACACACAGAGAAAATAAAAGCTGAAAAGGAATATAGATTAATACTGTCTGGTCCGACGTCCTTTGGGTTAGTATAAATATAATATATAAATTGTATTGACGATTTTGGATGCTCTTGCCATTTATGAGCAATATATTTTAGTTTGTCCTCTATACCAAGTACACCTTCAAAGACTTCCTTCAAACTGAAAATATGCCCACGCAGACTCCCGTCATGCTAAATTTATACATTTTTCGATAGAAAATCATTCCCGGTCGAAGGCCCAGAAAATAATAACACCTGAGTGGGAAAAAATATCTTGTTAGTGCCAAGCTAATGGGGTGAAACGTCTCACAGTCTCCAAACTAATGGAACGATACAGGGGAGATCCAAAGAGACCCCCCTCAGCCCAAATAGAGTTAAATGAGAGGGTAGGAATAAAAGAAAACGATGTGATAGATGAAGGAAGTCCGAAGAAATATCAATAGAAACGAAAACAAGGGAATACAAACTGCAGAACTTAAAGAAACTGAGTGAAACAAAAATAATATCAATATGAAGGGAACTGGGCAAAAACAAAGAATAATCTCAGGTAATTTATTTAGCACCATTTTTCTCTCCCTTCCGATGTGATTCAGTAGCGCTACGACTATACTTATTATGTAATGCCTGAGACCAGTACCCACCCTTTGCTCAAGGAGACGGTAACCAACCAGGTTTACCTTCACACCGGCGGGTGCCCAACCCCGAAAGGGGTTGAAATAGGGGAGCTATCCCCCCGCCAAAGGCGGCTTTCTAGGGCCTTTCCTAGCTGATGCTGAGAGGATTGGGTTCTAGTCATGTGGTGATGGGCTGGTCTATCAGAGTGAGAACTGAGCGATCTCTGCCATACCCATAGCTTACTCTGACTGTTCCTTTTACTTATAGATTTTCTAGATCTCAAGTGACGGCGTTTCTTCCGTGGATTGACCTCCCAATCTACCAAGATTGGCAGCCAAAGCGTCACATTTTTCCTTTGCCCCTCAACTTTCTCTTCATAATTGCTGAGGGGCACAGGGCCCTGGGTGGGGCTTTGGTTTCCCAGGCGTTTCCACACCCTCCTCAGCTCCCCGCCATGGAGTGGCTTCGGTCACCCAGGCTTTATTGTGGTCGGCAGGGAGGGTTCTTAGGGGACGCTCAGTTATGGCCTTGGCCTTGCTCGGGGCCTTGGGGCTGTTCGGCCAGGCAGCTTGGGGAACAACAACAACAACAACCTTCACGCCCGAGTGCGACGCGAACTCCTGACCCCTGGGTGAGAAGTCAAGATGCTATATCCACTAGAGTAACTAGACCAACCGACTGACTCCATCCTTCCGAATCCTCCCTTCCTCGCGAGGACAGAGTCCACCTGGCCAGGCTGAGATGCGAACACCATCCAGCTCTTCTGAGTTATCAGAAGACTGGATGACTCCGTCGTCGACACCTGCCCAGGATGTAACACAGCACCCCATACCATCAAACACATCATAGAAGACTGCATTTCACACAACCACTTACGCCAACAACACAATCTACACTCAATGAGAGCTCTGTGGGAAAGCCCGATCGTGGCCATGGCCTTCCTCAGGGACTCGGGGCTGTTCGGCCAGGCAGCTTAGGGAACAACAACAACAACCGACTGACTGAGGAAATGTTAGATTAGATAAACGTCTGGCGTTTCCTCTTGATCTAAAAAATACATGTATCCGCTTTGTAAGCAAGCACACACACACACACACACACACACACAGCCCGCAGCCTAGTAGGTAGAGCTCTCGTCTCGCACACGAGGGGTCGGGGGTTCAATCCCAGACCGGGCGGAGACAAATTGGGCTTGTCTCCTTTCATGTGTTAGCCTCAGTTCACCTAGCTGTAAATAGGTACCTGGAATAAGTGGACGACGTTGTGACGTCCCATCTGGGGTTGGCAAAAATGGTACAAGGTGAGATGGGTATCATATGGTTCACCTAAGCTGATGGCTACCTAAGCCTTCGGGCGAGACGGTACCGTCTATAGTGAGAATGGTACCATACAGATCCACCCTAAGCCTTCGTTTCCAATGTCGCCAATTGGCTAAATACAGACTACACACACATCCACAGCCATTCCAACAGTACATAAAACACTTAACATGCATTTCACGCAATACATTCCCAGTTAAGGAGGCGCGATAATAATGAGCTTAGCTCGCATTGCGTGGATTCCCCTTGACGAACAAGTAACTGAGTAACTGAGTAACACACACACACACACACGCATGGGAAGGGGGGGGGGGGGGGGGGGGGGGGGAGGGGGTGGGGGGCAAAGACTCTGATATCCCCCCATGATTTACTTTTCTGTTTAACCCTTTCATCATTGACATCCTTTTTACCTTTGATTCTGGCTAGAATTAGACGAATGTATGCAGTTTAAGAAGGACCTATGATATTCAGAGTGTTTATTGAATCCTGGAGTCCTAGAGGAAGATTATAAGCTAAAGAAAATCGCTTAATGGTAACCAGAATATGATGAAAGTTACATCATCGTGCTGAAAGGGAAGTCAGAATAATAAATGCGTCGTCATAGGAGCGTCAACGTGGCATAATAATATAACGATATATTATAATTATGCACGGCTAAGACTTATATTAAATGTTCTGAAGCAATTGGTGTTTTACTGTTAACCTTCTATACACTAACTTCATTGTAAGAATAGGCGTCATCTAAATATAAAGACAAAATATAAAAACTTGTAAGGCGAGGGACTGATGTTTGAATATCGTGGGCAGTTAGTTTCACCATGACAGATGATCGCCCCTTATGCATTTTGTTTTTATTTCAGTATTATCCTATTAACAGTAAGCCAGATAAATGAAATATACCAACTAGAGATGAAAGCTTCACTTTAAACCTGTATAAATGTGCGTCTATCCAAATAACACGTAATGGTGTAATGTTATGTTTGACAGTGAAAATAATTGTTGTCCTGCCAACTAAAATTTGCTGCCACGTCTGTACAGGGATACTAATTTTGAGGTAGGCCTATACCATTTATTGAGTGGGTTAAGAGGTTATTTGGGGTTGTTTCTCACTCTATGTTATCTATTATGAGGAGGGGTTGGTGTTGTAATAGGCCTATGTGTTTGATTTAGGATAAAGGTAGGCTAAAGGGTTTTCACTGGAAGTTGATTTTGGCAACCAAATTTGTCTGACTCTAGTGACAGGTCCCACAGGAAACTTGTGAACAAATGTATAGTGTTGGGAGGACAAACGGAAAAATGTTATTTTAATACCACGAATTTTCCGAGTTTTTTATAAACAAAATAGGTCATTTGCATCAATATATAGTATTTGTAATTAATTAGAAATCTCGGGAAAACCTATTTTCCCCATTAGGCCTATCGATCAATGTTGAGACACCCCCCCCCATAGTGATTTGAAAAGACATTAGCCTAACCTAACAACCTTACCTAACCTAACCTAGTATTATGGGTGGGGGCTGCCACCCCCGCTGATTGAGTGCTCCCTTAATAAAAAAAAAAAAAAAAAATTGGCTGTTGATTAGGCCTAGGCTATACGAATGTGAAAGAAAAGTCGATGAAGTCTATGGTGTTTACTCTGCAATTTTCAGCTTGATTGTACATTGATAACGGGAAAGTACCGTATTGACAACCTTGTTACGAAAATTAAATTTTAGTACCATACTTTTATATTAGGTCTTTCCGAGGGTTTAACACATTTTCATATGATCTTTACAGCTATCGATGACTGAAAGTACCGTATTGACAACCATGTTACGAAAAAGTCATTTTAGTACCATACTTTTTTATTAGGTTTTGCCGAGGGTTAAAACAAATTTTCTTATGATCTTTAGAGCATATAGGCTAGATTCAAAATTTATCTTCAAATATATCAACAAAATTTGTGGTATTAAAATAACATTGAACCGGACAAACCAACGTGTGCTGTTAGTTAACTCGGTAGCCTTCACGATTCCTTATGCAATCTTCTTTTAGTCTGTTTAGACTTTAGGCCTAGCCTAGCCTAGCCTACTTTTTTGTGAGAAAGGGATAGGAAGTTCTCATAGGATAGGCGGATAGCCTAGGTAGGCAGTAGGCTTCTGCTAGGCCTAGGCCTATAGCCTAGTCACAGTGTTAGCCTACAATTCAGTTTTACTATAGCCTAGGCCGTAGTGGGCGGCGGGCCTAGTGGCACGCCGATCGGGAGACTGGCAGAGTTCGGCAACGATCTAATCCTACTGGTAGTCTGGTACTCTGCTAGGCCTAGGCCTATGCTAAATTTGACTGATTTTTTTTTTAAAATTATGGCATAGGCTAGGCCTAGGCCTAGGCTTAAATTATGGCATAGGCCTAGGCCTAAATTATCTAAATAGTAACCTTAACCAAACCTAGTATTATAATTGGTAAATTTCTATAATTGCACCTAGACCTAGGCTATAATATACGGCAAGAATGTAGTTACCGGGTGTACCCCATCATGTTCCCGTCTATTTTGACTGCCTTTGGATACAAAAATACATTACCCTAACCAAACAACCTAACCTAACCTAACCTAGTATTAGGTCAAATTGGATTTCAGGTCACGTATGTGTTTTTTGTATTATAATCTCTTTTCTCATCAGTTTCTTCATTGATTAGTGTGTTTTAAGGTGTTTTTCCTTCTGGAAATTCATATTTACTAATTACGGGAAATTCATATTTACTAATTAGGCTACCTTATTTTGCAATATTAAAACATGCCCCCTAAAACCATATTTTGTCATTACCCTAACCTAACAACCTAACCTAACCTGGGGGCTGCCACCCCCAGTCCCAGACCCCCGCAGGGTTAGTATTGATATAGAATATGACAAAATACTAAAACTACGGTAAAAAAAAATATATATTAGTTCTCAGCTGATCCAAGATGGCCACCATCACCCTTATTTAACCCACAAAGTCTAAGGAAAAATAATTTAATATGCAGCGGTAAAGACATATATTGTGGTGACTAATACTCTATTACAAAGCTAGCCTATAGTATACATTTTGAACATCATATCCCATACGTGACCTAAAATCCAGTTTGTCCTAGTATTATAGATTTAGCCTATAGCCAGACCTATGAGAGTTCCGTATGGAGCTCAGTGGTCTGGTTAATCTGCTCTACATAACTAACTAACTATAGCCTAAGTATTTATTTTATTATAAGTATTTATAGATGATTTATGGGAAAAATGTTATTTTAATACCACAAATTTTCCGAGTGTTTTTTATAAGCAAAATTGGTCATTTGCATCAATATATAGTGTTTGTAATTAATTAGAAATCTCGGGAAAACCTATTTTCCCCATTAGGCCTATCGATCAATGTTGAGACACCCCCCCCCAATAGTGATTTGAAAAGACATTAGCCTAACCTAACAACCTTACCTAACCTAACCTAGTATTAAGGGTGGGGGCTGCCGCCCCCACACCCTCGCTGGTTGAGTGCTCCCTTAATAAAACAAATAAAAAAATTGGCTGTTGATTATACGAATGTGAAAGAAAAGTCGATGAAATCTATGGTGTTTACTCTGCAATTTTCAGCTTGATTGTACATTGATAACGGGAAAGTACCGTATTGACAACCTTGTTACGAATATTAAATTTTAGTAGTACCATACTTTTATATTAGGTCTTTCCGAGGGTTTAACACATTTTCATATGATCTTTACAGCCATCGATGACTGAAAGTACCGTATTGACAACCTTGTTACGAAAAAGACATTTTAGTACCATACTTTTTTATTAGGTTTTGCCGAGGGTTAAAACAGATTTTCATATGATCTTTAGAGCATATAGATTCAATATTTATCTTCAAATATATCAACAAAATTTGTGGTATTAAAATAACATTGAACCGATTTATGTTGTATGTCGGTAGTGGTACACCCGGTAACTACATCCTTCCCTAATATACGAGCTAAATAAAATAATATTGTATTTAACAGGAAGGTATGACGAGGTAAGTGATATGGTATAGGTGGCAATATGCGGAAATGGATTATAAGGGCATTCCGCCCCCTCTGACAAAAGTATTTCAATCTAGATCATTAGATATGACAGATTTTACAATGTTTCAGAGAGACCTTAGCCCGTAATTGTTTAATCGAAGTCCTCTTTTTCTAGTTATTAAAAACTTATTCTATATGTGTATTATATGATATATAGAAGCAGTAGAACTGATCAAATGACCTGGGAAGTGTATATTAAACCAAATACAAAACTTTGAATAATGAGGTAAGAGATATGTGTTTTTTATCACTTTTCAACCCAAGACCAGCGGGGGTCTGGGGGCAGCAGCCCCCAGGATGCCCAGGTTACCTTAGGTTAGGTTAGGACGTTAGGTTAGGTTAGGTTAGGTTAGGTTAATGACCAGCTATGTAAATACAGTAGGCCTAGTGAACATTTGGTTTAGTCTGTGCTCAAAAATCCATTTTCTTTAGGAGGAGGGCATACACTAAACAATTACCCATTAGCCTAACCCAACAACCTTACCTAACCTATCCGGCAAGAATGTTAAGTGCGGGCGTACCGCCAGCCTTGTTTACACTACGCGTAGTGGCGTCGGACCTTTCCCATCATGTTCCCGTCTATTTTGACTGCCTTTGGATATAAAAATACATTAGCCTAACCAAACAACCTAACCTAACCTAACCTAGTATTCATGTAGTAATGACAGGAGGCAAATAGCAGAAAATATAGCGTCGAAATAGACGGGAACGTAACTGCGAGCGCACATGACGACCGTACGCCCGATCACTACCGTAGATTTTCGTAAGGGGGTCAGAGGGGGCGGAATGCCCTTATAATCCATTTCCGCATATTGCCACCTATACCACATCGCTTGCCTCGTCGTACCTTCCTGTTAAATACAATAATAATTTGATTAGCTGTAGGTGCAGTTATAGAATACTGTACTGTAACTCCTTATTATTGGTGGCTGCTGCAGCTGCCGCCACTGCACCCACACATTGGAGCTTGGGCCTTGCTAAAGTAAATCGTTATTAGTGTACCCAAAGCCAAAAGTGGTGAAATTAGCCTAGAAGCAAACCTAAGTTACCTAATGGTCATGACCGAGAGCGTGGGAACCTCGGCGAAAAGGCTCCTTCAATGCTACCGTTTCTTTATGTGATTAGTTTGATTTTGACTGTATTTTTTTACATGACTCGTAGGCCTACTTGGAAATTAATTAGTTTGGAAACTAGGAGCCACCACTCCACTATCCATAGAAACTAGCCAATTATATTTCCGGTATAAAATCTAAGGGTATACTGTACGGAACACTACTCGTCAATCACGTTGTTTGTGCCATGGTAATTATATATAATTTGAGTATAACTAAATAAGTTGGTCACCAATTATTTTGCAATACAGTATTTGAAAACAAATATGGATTTTATATGCTCTAAACATCATATGAAAATGTGTTTTAAGCCTCGGCCAAACCTAATACAAATATATGGTACTAAAATGGAAATTTTTCGTAACATGGTTGTCAATACCTTCCTATAGACGGCACCGATTCGTACACACGCCATTTTCACCTGTCTCCCGAGGTCTGTCCACCAGCTTTTTAGTCAACACTAATTCCACCTGCCTATCTCTGTCGAAACTACAGGTGTTCATTTCCACACCTTTGCGCATCACGTCACGAAACACTACTGGGTTCCTTTTTTTTTTTTTGTGAAGACGTCATTGTAACGCATATGCTACGTCACGCTCTGGTCACGCATACCCTCGGGAGCCAATCACTCTGGTGGAATATGTTGATTACGTCATTGCAATCGGCCAATCACAGATACCCACCTTGATTTACCTGATAATCGCCAGTCGAGTCATGGTGGTACACTGTGTTATTGTAGAAACTACAAGAAATAATACTGCTACCCTGAAAGTATTTACAGAACATGGGTGCTTGCCTACTGATGTGACGTGTAAGAGATAAGATTTTTTTGCATAGGTTTAAACTTCCGGAAATTAATGGGTAATACAGTACATACAGTACCACGTACTGAGTACTATGAATCCTCTGTAGCTGGCATGCAAGGGCTAGTTTAGTATCCCACATACTGAGTACTATGAATCCGCTGTTGCTGGCATGCAAGGGCTAGTTTAGTATCCCACGTACTGGGTACTATGAATCCGCTGTTGCTGGCATGCAAGGGCTAGTTTAGTATCCCACGTACTGGGTCTAGGTTAGGTTAGGTTGGGTTGTTTGGTTAGGTTAATATACTAGGTCTCAGAAACAAGATTCGTAGTTGCGGTAGTATTTACAGATACGCCCGAATACTAAATGGGCTGCGGCCCAACCGCCATGGCACCGGTAAGGGATCGTGTTCAGGAAAAGTTAACGAGAAGAGTAGGGATCCCGGAGCTGGTAGGGGGGTTGGATGATGGGAGTAGAGCGGAGACGGATAAGGAGAAAGCAGAGGTGCTGGGGAAATACTTTGGGGGGGGGGGGTACTAACAGTAGAGTCGGATGATGCAGTGCCAAATATTCCCATCAAACAGGCACCTGCACTAGAACTAATAGAGTTTTCCCATGCTAGAATAAGACAGGCTATAGAAAAAATTAACAGAAGTAAGTCCCCGGGACCAGATGGGATACACCCAAGAATCATAAAGGAAGGAGGTGAGATGTTAGTAGAGCCATTGAAAATGTTATTTGAGGTATCGTTTAATACAGGACAAATCCCGATGGACTGGAGAGAGGCGAACATAACAGCTATATTTAAGAAGGGAAAGAGAAATGACCCAGGAAATTATAGACTAGTCAGTTTGACAAGTGTTGTGTGTAAACTAATGGAAACGGTAATTAGAGAAGGAATAATGGTGCATATGAAATCAAACCAACTTTTCAGTGGGAGACAGTTCGGATTCTTGCCGGGGAGGTCGACGGTACTACAGCTAATTAAGGTGGTAGATGATTGGATGCAAATTCTAGAGGATGGTGATGTAATAGACGTGGTATATTGTAATTTTATGAAGGCCTTCGATAAGGTCCCACATAAAAGGTTAATAGAGAAAGTTAGAAGCTATAATATAGGGGAGAAATGTGTGAAATGGATAGAAGCCTTCCTGAAAGATCAGAGACAGAGGGTGCTGGTGAATGGAATAGGCTCGGGGTGGAGGGAAATTACAAGTGGGGTTCCTCAGGGATCTGTGTTGGGACCACTACTGTTCGTTATATTTATCAACGACTTACCTGAAGTTATAACTAATGGAAGTGAGATATACCTGTATGCGGATGACACTAAGCTGTATAGAAGAGTGAGGAGTAAGGAAGATGTGGGTTTGCTTCAAGGAGATGTGGAGGGCATGAAGGGATGGTCTGAACATCAATGGTTAATGCCTTTTCATCCAAAAAAATGCAAGTACATGCGGATTGGGACAAGCAAGATAGACAAGGTAGGATACAGTATGTATGAAGCGATGGAGGAAGTGAATGCAGAAAAGGATATAGGAGTAGTGATAGACAATAAGTTAAATTTCTCAGAACATTTAGCGGAAAAGATAAACAAAGCCAATGGAATTGTAGGGCTGATAAGGAGGCCATTTGTGTCACTTGACGAAGAAATCTTCAGGAATCTCAATACAGCGCTGGTTAGGCCGCACCTGGAATATGCGAACCAGGTGTGGGCTCCATATATGGTAAAGGATATAGAAGCAGTGGAGAAAGTGCAGAGGAGAGCTAGCAAGCTAGTACCAACGTTGAAGAACGCGGGCTATGAGCAGAGGTTGAGGACACTGGCATATAGGAGAAAGAGAGGGGATATGATAGAGACTTTTAAGATAGTGTCAGGAAAGTATGATGAGGATGTGTGTGAAGGTATCTTCTTGATGCGGAAGGGAACAAGAACGAGAGGACACTCAAAGAAAATTTACAAAGAAAGAAATAGGCTTGAGAAGGCAAAGAACTCATTTGGTGATAGAGTGGTAAATGAGTGGAATGCACTGCCCCAGTATGTAGTCGATTCCGAATCAATAAGGGAGTTTGAAAGTGATCTTGATAAAGCATGGGGAAGACAAGATTTGAAGTTTGATTATAAAGCAAAAATACAGAATAGTAAAAATGTTGCGTCTGCTACCGCCGCCGCCAACACCGTGAACGACCGCAGCAGTGCAAGTACTGAGCTGGATATACAGGCCTAGTTTGCCTTTTTCCAGAGGATCTACTGTAAGAAACTGTAAGTGTTGTATCCCACGTAGGCCTACTAGGTACTACGGACACATTGTAGGCGTTAGGTGTGGATTAGGCTTGTATCCAATGTACTAGGTCTATGTTACTGGATATTTATGATTTAAATAAGTGCTACGTTTTCGATAAATCTGGTTATATGGCTTTGCAATTAGGGAAATCATGAGCCGATTTCCGACATTTTGTTAGTCTTTTTCGATTCTCAAAATCCGATCCAAGTTTTGCCAAAAATTGGCTCGGGTTTTCCAAAATTATGCTTTTTGGGGTTTGCAATTTAGGGAAACATGAGCCAAAATTCTAAATTAGGTTACTTTAATTTGTTTACTCTTAAAACTCACAAAATCCGAGCCAAATTTTGCCAAAACTTGGCTCGGGTTTTCCAAAATTCGGGTTTTATGGCTTTGCTATTTCGGGAAACCTGAGCCAAATTTCTAAATGAGGTTATTATAATTTTTTTGTCTACAAACTCGCAAAATCCGAGCCAGCTTTGGCCAAAACTTGGCTCGGGTTTTCGAAATATTGGGTTTTAGGCCTTTGAAATACCTTAAAACCCGAGCCAAGTTTTGCTAAAAATACGTTTTTATCGCCGTTTTACGCATTTAACCCCTCATTTTCCCTGTACTTCATAGCCCTCCCCGGGAGGCGTTAAACGTAGCTCTAAAACATGACGTCACTCGCTATCTGCGCATGCGTGAGAATCTTGGCAAATGTACAACTACTGTATTATATTGGATTAGATTAGATTAACCTAACCTAACCCAACCCTAAAATATAACAAAAATAACCAAAATAACAAATATATTGAAATAAAAAGATAAAAAATATACCAAATACGAGTGGGATCGATCGCTGGTTTACTCAGTGACGGGTGGACGCTCTACCGGGTGAGCTACGGAGAGATCTGGATGTAACGGTTTGAAGGGTATATTTAAACGCAACGGAGGTGAGGGGCAGGGCCAAGGGAGCCTAGACTCTCACGCATGCGCAGATGGTGAGTGACGTCATGTTTTAGAGCTACATTCAACACCTTCCTCCCTCCCCACTATCGGGCGGCGTGTCTTAAGATCATTGTATAATGGGGAAAACGGTTTCGCCGAGGGTAGTAATTATTTCCAAACACTATACTGTATATTGATGAAAACTAACAGGGAAAAATAAAAAAATCGATGGGAAAATTAGTGACCATCTTATTTAGTTTTTCCATAATTTGTTCTGGTTGTTGTTGTTCCCTGAGGCAGCTGCCTGGCCGAACAGCCCCGAGTCCCTAAGGAAGGCCATGGCCACAGTCGGGCTCTTCTAGATTTACCGGGCACCTTATTTAGGATTCTTGGGAAGGATGTAGTATCCGGGCATACGGTCGTCATGTTTACATAGGTCGATTGCCGTGGTTAAGTTCCCGTCTATATTGGGGAAGGATGTAGTTACCGGGTGTACCACTACCGACATACAACATAAATCATCTATAAATACTTATAATAAAATAAACACTTATAGGCCTAAATCTATAATACTAGGTTAGCTTAGGTTGTTTGGTTAGGGTAATGTATTTTTGTATCCAAAGGCAGTCAAAATAGACGGGAACATAATGGTGAGCGTCCGCGTAGTGTAAACAAGACGGGCGGTACACTCGGTAACTACATTCTTGCCCTATATTGACGTCTATTTTGTTTTATTTGCCCCCCTTCTGGCAATATATATGATGATGACAATAAGTCATGGGGGGGGGGTTGAGGGAAGGCAAGGCCCCTCAACCTATTATTGTATCCCACGGCAGTCAAAATAGACGAGAACATGATCGCGAGCGTCCGCGTAGTGTAAACAAGGCGTGCAGTACGCCCGAACACTACATCCTATGATCCTTGCCGGATTCTTTATTCATGTGCGGATAGGATAGGTGTAGGCTATTACAGATAAATGACTTTATATCCATATTTAGCTACATACTGGTGTATTATAGAACGTTGACGCTTTTCTCCCTTCCAGTGTTGCCAATCCTTGTATTTTTGTCCAAGTTCCTGAGGATTATTTCACAAGATTTCTGGATATTTTATCAAAATACCAGAAATCTTGGGATTTTTGTTAAACCTAGGCCTACTTCCTACTACAGTACTGTATTTCCTTGTGACTTCATCAGCATCTTCAATGGTTTGATAAGTGGGGATGTGACCACTTAGGTCACTAGGTTAGGTTGGTTAACTTAGAAATTATGTTCAATATTGATCACAATATAACCCCCCTCCCCCAAAAAAAAAACCATGGACTTCAAAGGTTTTACCTCACCTCATTTTAATTTCAGTGGACATAAGTTGACGGCCAACTCTCATTGCGGTCCTTATTTTACCCATGTAAATACTTAAGAATAATTTATATTTCCAAGCAATTTCAGATGGTTTAATTGGTAGAAGAAATAGGGGTAAGAGTTGTGTTATCGGGCGTACCACTACCGACATACAACATAAATCATCTATAAATACTTGACCTAACTAAAAAACCTAACCTAGCCTAGTATTCTCATTACTACATGAATACTAAGTTAGGTTTGGTTAGGTTAATGGGGTAGGATGTAGTGAGCGGGCGTACCGCCATCTTTGTTTACATTACGCGTAGTGGCATCGGACCTTTCCCATCATGTTCTCGTCTATTTTAACCTAACCTAACCTAACCTAACCTAACCTAGTATTCATGTAGTAATGACAGGGGGCAAATAGCAGAAAATATAGCGTCGAAATAGACGGGAACGTAAGTGCGACCGCGGCGATCGCCCTATGTAAATAATGACGACCGTACGCCCGAACTCAACATCCATCCCGGTTAATGTTTTAGAGAGGAGTTATGCTGTATGTCGGTAGTGGTACGCCCGATAACACAACTCTTACCGAAATAGGTCTATAATATGAAATAATGGTATCGGTACTGGTAATAATAATATAAAGTTCCATGGGAGTCTGCAACTATAAATTGACCTTATCTGCATACAGTACTGTATTCATACATACATACATACAATTTTAAGACTGAGTGTTCCACACATACGTGCAGTTTCAGTCTCTTGTCCTAATGGCGGCGTTCCAGGCAACCCTGTTAAGGGCTGCTTCACTTGTCAAGTTCTTGGATTTGAGATCGACACGTATAGTCCGATCCCAGGTCTTCCTCGGTCCACCCCTTGGTGCAGCTCCCTCCACAATCACAGACCTGCATTTTTTCACCCAATTTTGTTCATCCATTCTCTCCACATGTCCATACCATCCCAGTCTACTTGTACGCATCACCTCGCTGATACTCTTTATACCTAAACATCGCCTCAGCTCAACATTTGTTATTCTACCCTGTAGCCTGGCCCCACACATCCATCTCACCATTCTCATCTCATTACGTTCCATTCTGTTGACATCCTCTACTTTAACGGCCCATGTTTCTGAGGCATACGTCATTACACTTCTAACACATGAGGCATACACCTTTCCCTTCAGGGGGAGAGGCATTCTTTTCATGGTCAGGATTTGCAGCAGTTCTCTGAACTTCCCCCAGCCACACCTAATTCTAGCAACAGTGGCAGCCTCAGCCCCACCACCGGCAGAGATGGTATCTCCTAGGTAACAAAACTTGTTCACCAGCTCCAATGACTCATTTCCAAAATTCACAGCCACAGGATCATCACTTAACACAAGCTCGCCTTTGCACACTACGCACTAAAATTTCTCTATTTCTGACTTATCCTTCGGCAGGGGTCCCTTTATTCTACTACAGCGATTACTCCCATGGTGTACCCAACATCGACAGATGCTACATTGAATTGAGTTAATGTCCACTCCCTTTCCACACACTGCACATGGGTATGCACCGCTCTTTTCCACATTGTCTCATATTTTAGCCATTAGTCCTAGCAGGATAGCAGTTAGCACAGTAGCATGTGATGAGAGAAATCTGTAAGTGTATGTATCAAAGAGTAAAGTTATGAGATGCAGTACAGATTAGGCTGTCAAATGAAAAATTAGTCCTTTCTTTAGAGTCTTTAATATGCAAAGATAAATTTTTTTTTTTTAGATTGAATTACCGGTACCGGTATGTCGTTGGAGGTGATATAATGGCCAATGCAATGTTATTTCGTGCAAATATTCTTATATTCTTTGATTCTTTCTCATATTCATGCAAGTCTTCAGACAAAGCTGCTCTATTTTTGACACCCTGGTACAGACTGACTAAAGTCTGGACAGGATACCATAATTGACCACTTGTGAGTTTCAGGCTACAGTACAATATAAGGAAGTTAAGGCTGTAGACATCAATATGTACAGCTGTATCAGAAATAATAGGTTTTGATGGATGGAAATACTGTTAAAAGTATATACTTATGTGTGTACTAGAAATATATATACAGTACTGTACCGGTATATTTGCACATATTTTGTCTAAAATTGATGTCTAAAGCTTGAACTTGCTTGTAGCCAGAAACTCACAGGTGTTCAATTGATAGCGAGGTGAGAATCATGACAACCAATTCATTAACAGCGGGCGGGTGCCCAACCCCGAAAGGGGTTGAAATAGGGGAGCTATCCCCCCGCCAAAGGCGGCTTTCTAGGGCCTTTCCTAGCTGATGCTGACAGGATTGGGTTCTAGTCATGTGGTGATGGGCTGGTCTATCAGAGTGAGAACTGAGCGATCTCTGCCATACCCATAGCTTACTCTGACTGTTCCTTTTACTTATATATTTTCTAGATCTCAAGTGACGGCGTCTCTTCCGTGGATTGACCTCCCAATCTACCAAGATTGGAAGCCAAAGCATCACATTTTTCCTTTGCCCCTCAACTTTCTCTTCATAATTGCTGAGGGGCACAGGGCCCTGGGTTGGGCTTTGGTATCCCGGGCATTTCCGCACCCTCCTCAGCTCCCCGCCATTTAGTGGTTTCGGTCACCCAGGCTTTATTGTGGTCGGCAGGGAGGGTTCTGTAGGAGCGCTCGGTTTTGGCCTTGCTTGGGTCCTTGGGGCTGTTCGGCCAGGCAGCTTGGGGAACAACAACAACAGCGTATTCATTGCCCGCCATGTCATAACTTCCTTATATGATACAGAACTCTCCATTTGACTCCACATTGCAAGTAACTGTGTAGTATTTTCTATATTATTATTTCTATATATATATTTCAGTATATTTGGTTGTCTTACATATTCTTATTTTTTCAGATTCTCCTTCAGTGACTATGGCTGGTATGAGAGGTTTATCAGTGGCATGTGTTGTGGTGATAGCAGCCACCATGATCCCTACACTCACAGTTGCCCGAACCCTCCTCCAGGCCCCTACCTCTCGACTGCCGATGCAATCCTCCAATAACCCTCCACTAAATATAAACCCTCTCAGCAACCTTTCGCCAAGCTTAGTACTGGTACCTCCGAGCAAACCTCCGTCGAAAGTGCCACATCCCCAGGATCAGCTTTCAAAATTCCTGTCAAGTGCCCAGCCTTCACTTTCATCTGTTCTGCGGTTTAAGTCTTTGCCTCCATCAATACCCTCGAATGCTCCATCGAAGTCTCCTTTACCCCATTACACACCGAAAGTCACTCAGTCCCCAATCGTGCAACCAAACAATTCAGTCCACATGAGAGAGCCATCAGCCCCCCCCTCAAAAGCCCCAGTTGAAGCTCCTAATCCATCACTACAGTTCCCCAAAAATCCCAAGCCACCACAAGATGATGAGAAAGTTGAAGGGCCTGATAATGGGATGGCAATCTCGAGACAATTGAATCAAAGTTCCGGCAATTCATCTGAGCAAAATCCAGCCCTGAGGGAAATAGTACCACCCAATAGTCAAGCTTCTAATAGTGCAAATGTGGCACCAACTAAACCAAGTCATACTCTAGTAGATAACAGTTCAACAAGTGAATCTAATAATACAACAAAAGGTGATAATAAACTAGGTGCCATTGCTTCCCCGAGCCAACAGGATAATCAGTCTGCGGTAGTGAAGACCGATGCAGTGGAGAGCTTACCCAGTAACAACACGCCTGTGGACAATACTCCCAGTGAGAGCAAACCAGTATCCCAAGCAGGAGCCCCCATATCTGTGTCACCTGCGGGAAAGGAACCAAGCGGAAAGAACCCTATTATTGATATGGATGATAAGAGTGTGGAAAAATCTAGCGTGACCTCTACATCCAAGCCCACATCCACCACGAGATCTTTAGTTAATAACGATAACCGGGAGCCGCCCCCACCACCAATCTCCCCCAATGGGTACGGGTATGGGGAGGACGATGACGAAGAGGATGAGCAGCTGTCATCCATGGCGGCTGGTGGTGGTGGTGGTGGTGGAAGCTTTATAGGCAACCCTGATCCTCGCCCAGCCCCAGGCCAGCTAGACACTAATAGTAAGTTCTATCTATCAACAGTATCTATTTCCAGTTTTGAGATTTTAAGACGTTCACCCCAATAGTTTGGCATTTTTAAGACCTTTTGCCCCATATGTTTATCAATTGTAACACCTTTCGTGCTATTTAGCCCGTAACTTAGAAAAAATCCGCCTTCAACTGGGAAATTTTTCTATAAAAAAATATACAAATTTAGCTTGAAAAGGGTCTGGGTGGGCATTTTTTAGTTTGAAGGAAATCTGGGAAGGCACTTTTGTTAGCCTAGGGCGCAAACTTAAAAAATTAAATCTTTTCTAGGCAGACTTGCGAGATTGTGGTGAAAATTATACCACAACTTCCAACCCTTGTACTATACCGTCCGATATGTCCCCAGCCCTCGAGGTGAACCTAGCGGACGGGAAGGTGGTGCAGCAGATTGACAATGGAGGGAAGTTCACTGATGACGAGGACTCCCACTTCTTCGCCTACTTCCTCACTATCATGGTCACCGCTATCATCTTCTACCTCGTCTTCCATAATAAGCAGAGGGTGAGAGTAGTTGTTGTTGTTGTTCCCCAAGCTGCCTGGCCGAACAGCCCCAAGGCCCCGAGCAAGGCCAAGGCCATAACCGAGCGCCCCCACAGAACCCTCCCTGCCGACCACAATAAAGCCTGGGTGACCGAAGCCACTCCATGGCGGGGAGCTGAGGAGGGTGCGGAAATGCCCGGGAAACCAAAGACCCACCCAGGGCCCTGTGCCCCTCAGCAATTATGAAGAGAAAGTTGAGGGGCAAAGGAAAAATGTGACGCTTTGGCTTCCAATCTTGGTAGATTGGGAGGTCAATCCACGGAAGAGACGCCGTCACTTGAGATCTAGAAAATATATAAGTAAAAGGAACAGTCAGAGTAAGCTATGGGTATGGTAGAGATCGCTCAGTTCTCACTCTGATAGACCAGCCCATCACCACATGACTAGAACCCAATCCTCTCAGCATCAGCTAGGAAAAGCCCTAGAAAGCCGCCTTTGGCGGGGGGATAACTCCCCTATTTCAACCCCTTTCGGGGTCGGGCACCCGCCCAGAGGTGTTTGTATTACTTCTGAAGGCTGTTCATATATGACCATATTTGTTTGTATTATTCCCGCCATTTTTAGAAGAACATGGAGGTGGAATGGGGGAGTGAAAGAGTGTCTGAAGTGTGTGGTGGGAGGGAGGAGAGTGGAGGAGGCGATAGAACATATAGTGACAGAGTGCCAGTGGTATGACGGGGAGAGAGATAGGTTAGAGGAAGAGTTTAAACGGTTGGTGGGGGAAAGGGAATGGGAAGAACATAAAGAAGAGGAGGATGATGGAGTAAAGTTTGTGTTAGGTCTAGGGACAGAAGAGGGGGGGGGAGACGAGGAAGGGGAGAAAAGAATGAATGTAGTAAAAAGCTTCCTGGAGGAGGTGTGGCAGAAGAGAAAAATAAATAGAGTAGAATAGGGTGAGGGGGGTGGGGGGGGAGAAGGTGATCAGAGGAGGGGAGGAAGATTAATGAGATTAAATAGTAAAGAGGTGGGGAAGAGGGACAGTAAGGAGATTAAAACAAAGAAAATATTCCGCTTAAGCTTTTTCCTTCATTACTTTTCTTTAACTACCCCTTCTATGACTACTAATTTTCTAAACTATATCTTAATCTAGATATAGCGTTTTCTGGAGAAATAGCCGGTAAATAGGCGAGCTGTTCCCGCGCAAGCGAGGACAGCGACTCCAAGAAGAGAAGAAGAGGTTCTAGGGCCGTATTCACAGTTGACACACAACTTGTTCTTGGCCCACTCTCCCATCCAGGAATTCGTTCTATGAACGATGGCTGTTTCCTTATTGTTATTTGTATTTGTTAAACATTTTCATATTACTTATATATTTCTTTTCTCAAATTAACGATAGTCTCCCTCTTTTTTAGAACTGTTCTTATAATCTCTGCTACCCTTTTTAATTCATTTTGTTCAAATATTTCCCTCAAGTTGTCCCTGCCTCTCAGATCTTTGTATTTACCTATTTGTATTTACCTATTTGTAGTTTACAGGAATTGAGCAGCGCTCGTGTTGTCCTGTCTTAGTTACTTTATAATCAATCCATTTTACTTGGACAAGTATCGTAATGGATATTCCCAGTTCCCAGTATTTTGGACTAACAAATCATAACTTATGTTGCCCTATTTCCATATTTACTTTTATCCAAGCTAGATTTGAACATGTTAATGTTCCTCGCTCTCACCACCTCCTCCTCCAAGTTGTTCCAAGTCTCTATACTCCTATATGGGAAGCTGAATTTCTTTGTGTCCTTACGACATCTGCCCTTCCTCAGCTTAAACTCGTGCCTTCTTGTCCTTCCATTATCCCTCACGAATAGATCTTCCCTATCTACTCGTTCCAAACTTTTTACTCCCTTGAACATCGTTATTAAGTCGCCTCGTTCCCTTCTCTCTTTCAAGGTAGGCAGTTGTAGTGTCTTAAGTCTTTCCTCATATGTCAACTCCTTCAATCTTGGGATCATCTTCATTGCTATCCTTTGGACTTTCTCTAATTTGTTTATATGTTTTTTCAAATGTGGTGACCATATCACTGCTGCATATTCTAATCTTGGTCTTATCATAGTCATTATCAGTTTTCTTAACATTTCTTCATCCAAATAGTTAAATGCCACTCTCATATTGGTTATTATTCCATATGCTCCTCCAATGATCAAGTTAATATGCTTCTCCAGGGATAGATCATCTTGTATTATCACTCCAAGGTCCTTCTCATGCCGTGTTTTGCCGATTATTTCAATTCCTAATTTGTACTCCCAGCTTGGCCTTATCTCACTTGTTCCCACTTCCAAAACATGACACTTTTCTGCATTGAAACTCATTTTCCAGGTTTGGCTCCATCTGTGCAACTCATCTAGGTCCTTTTGAAGATCCTGACAACTTTCTATACAGGTGACATTCTTCATGATCTAAGCATCATCCGCAAACATATTCATATGACTATTCAAGTTTTCTGGCATGTCGTTTACATAAAGTAGGAACATTATCGGACCTAACACTGATCCCTGTGGTACTCCGCTCGTCACACTCCTCCACTGTGATTATTCGTCTCGTATCGTGGTCCTCATTTCTCTTCCTATTAAAAAGTTTTCCATCCATTTTAACATCCTACCATGTACACCTCCAACAACCTGCAATTTCCACAATAACCTTTTGTGAGGCACCCTATCAAAGGCCTTTTTCAGGTCCAGGTAAACACAGTCAACCCATCCCTCTCTCTCCTGTGTAACATCTACAACTCTGCTATAAAAGCTTAATAAATTAGATACACAAGATCTCCCTTCCCTGAATCCAAACTGTTTCTCGCTAAGCACCCCCTGTCCCTCAATGAAGTGTGTCCACTTTTTCCTTATAATTTTCTCACAAATTTTACAAACAATGCTGGTGAGGGACACCGGTCTGTAGTTAAGCGGATTTTCTCTGTCTCCTCCTTTGTAAATTGGTACTATGTTAGCTCTCTTCCATTCCACTGGCAGGTCTCCCTCATTCAGTGAAGATTTGATGATTTCATAGATTGGTTCCACTAACTCTTCCGCACATTCTTTGAGGATCCATCCAGCCACTCCATCTGGTCCCATTGATTTCCTCACGTCCAAATCCTGCATCAATTTCAGCACTTCACTTTTTGTCACTTTCATTTCAGGCATCTGTGGTGTTCTCATTTCTCTATCAGGTTCTATAAACTCCTCCTCTTTTACAAACACTGACTGAAGCTTTTCATTCATAACTTCACACAATTCTTTATCTTTCTCATAGCTGTTTGTTCCAACTCTTAGTCTGACAATACCTTCTTTTGTTTTTATTTTTCCATTTACAAATCTATAAAATAGTTTTGGCTAATTTTTGCACTTCTCTACAATATTCCTTTCATATTTATATTGTTCCTCGCGTCGTATCTTTACGTATTCATTTCTTTTCTCCTTGTACTTATTCCAGTTATTTTCACTATGTCTCTTCCGTGCTATATTCCAGGCTCGGTTTCTTCTATCCTGTGCCTTACTACATCTTATATTGAACCATTCTTTTTCCTTCTTTACCCCTGATTGGAACCTTGGGACATATTTATGTATCCCTTCTTCATATACTTTCAAGAAAAGTCTATATTTGTCTTGAACCATTTCCAGGCTTTCTAGTTCCTTCCAATTTATACTTTGGAAATAATGTTTCAATGATTTAAAATCAGTTTTAGCATAATTGTATCTATTTATTTTATGTCCTTCATTTCTCTCCTCATTTTTTCCCAAATCCATCTCCATTTCTTGTGATCACTTTTTCCCAAGGGACAACGATAATTTATCTTTCTAACATCATGTGGATCACTGGTGAAGACTAGGTCTAGCCTGGATGGTTCATCCATCCCTCTGATTTGTGTGTTTTCTCTAACATGTTATGTTAACATGTTTTCTGTTACTAGATTCAGTAATTTACTGCCCCAAGATTCATTATTATTTCCCACATCTAACCCTTCCCAATTGACTTCCTTACAATTGAAATCACCTGTTAATAATAATTTATTTCTCCTATTAAAAAGTATTTTTAGTGCATCTAGAGATTCCGTGATTAGTTGATCATATTTATCCCGCTTCCATGCTCTAGTTTGTGGTGGTATACAAGCCACTGATATATCAGTTGCTTTGTTGTCCTTGTCTTTTATTGTCACTGCTATAATTTCTGATCTATTATTGCCTAGGTTAATCTCACTTGCTTCTATATTTTTGTCAGTCATTATTAACACTCCACCGCCCACTTTTCCTTCTCTATCTTTTCTCCACACATTGTACCCTTCCCATCCCAACACTCCCAATTCAGTACCACCTCTCAACTTTGTTTCTGCTAAGCACATAATATGTGGTTTATATTTCTCAATATAGTCATTCAATTCTAATTTCTTAGACCGCAAGCCATCCACATTACTATACATCAGCTTCATCTCCCCCCTTCTTACACAGACCTGCATTTTGTCACCCAATTTTTGTTCATCCATTTCTCCTACATCCATACCATCCCAGTCTACTTGTACGCATCACCTCGCTAATACTCTTTATACCTAACGTCTCCTCAGCTCCCCAACATTTGTTATTCTCTCCTGTAGCCTGGCCCCACACATCCCTCTCTCACCATTCTCTCTGGTTTACGCTCCATTCTGTTGACATCCTCTACTTTAACGGATTCACAGTTGAACAGGTGCATTTGATTTTCATTTTCATTTTGACAAATATCGCACAATAGGTTAGGTTCATATTTGTTTTTGAAGTCATTGGCCTGATAAAGCTACAGTATATGCGAAACGTTGTCGATAATGTCCTCCTCCTCGTATGGTGTTTATATTCTTTCTCACACACAACATAACCAATTTGGAATGCCATTATATGAGGTTTATGAACGACTAATCAGAATGATGATGTTACGGTTCTAGCCTGTTATAGGCCTTGTAAATACAGTGGATGGTAATCACTATTGGGAAGAGTGTTGTGTGGTGACCAAGTATACGACCCCTAAAACTACATTTACTTTTACAGCCATTCCAGCAGTACATTAATATTCCACTTGCACCCCCCACACACTATGCACACACCGAAGGGCGAAGCGCTCATCAGGCCACTATCACCGTGATCTATCTATTGCCTGACGCCGTGATCCCCGAAGGGGTGGCCACGAACGAACCGCCCCATGCACCTCTGTCCCCAGTCAGTCGACGCCCCTCCCCCCAACCAGCACCGCCTTCGTTCATATACTTCCTCACTCCATCCTGTACCTCTCATTCGGTCTACCTCTCCCTCTCTGTCCCTCCACCTCGCTCTCGTACACCCTCCTAGTCATTCTCTCGCTTTCCATACGTTCCATATGGCCGAACCATCTCAAGTTGTTCCTTTTCACACTTTCCAGCACATCTACCTCCACACCACACCTCCTTCTTACTTCCTCATTAGTGATGAACCCTACAATAGATAGATAGTCAGCAGCATCTCAATTTGAGTGTTAGTAGACTGCAAACTATGATATTTTGCGTAAATTCCTATTACTATACTTAGCCTGTGTAGCGGAGAAGCCTGTAATTATATCTCAAATTCATAAATAATATACTAGATTACAGTAGGTTAGGTTAGGTTTTGGTTTGGTTAGATTAAAGCTATTGCTCAATGTTTCTTAGTAAATAGGCATCTGAAAAACAGCTCTACCTGCTACACAGGATCTTACCTTATACTTTTACTAATTCAAAACAAATTAACATTTTACAAGAAGAAAGTTGCCAATTGAATATTGTCAGGAAAAGCAGAAGACTGAGAGACTTATATAAGTAACACCCTGTTCTTGACATTAACCCTTGGGATCCGGGAGGCCTCATATGAGGCAAAATGGTAAAAAAAAAATCGCCGCTATAATCATCAGAACTCGGCAACCACGCAACGTAGCGATGTCGTCTCATCGGCAGTCTACAGACAAGAAAACGTTCTACAATTTGCAAAAATATTGACTGCTCTAGGTGGTCTCAATCAGTAGCTACTGAATTATGAAGTTGAAAATACCAAACTTCATATGAGGCCCCCCGGATCCTATGGGTTAATCATCAATTAAACACCCCAATGTACAGTACTTGAATAAACTAATGAAAGCATATGGTCCTCCTGGGATTCAAACTCGGGACACCACACCCAGAACATAAGCATCTAAACCATTACACCACCAACACAACTAAGCTGGTTCCTCTCCTGCCCCCTAGATTATCGCGCTGATCATCGAGGGCCGGGCACCCCACCGGAGCCGCCGCGACTCCAGCCGCGCCCGCTATCACAAGCTGGACAACAACTTGGAGGAGGCCATGTCCGGCACTAAGGGCAACAAGTACGACCAGATCTACTAGCAGGCTTGAGGTTTGCTTTGAACACACTACCATAGACTAGACTCTAGAGAAAGGATAAATTTAGTTCCTGCTTTACTGTCTTGATAGCGTAATGCATAAATGCGCGGAATTTCAGTGTGAGTATCCTAGGTTCGAGTCCTTGGAGTGCCACATGTATTTGTTGATTTAATTAACCCCTTCTGTGCAAGTGATGGCAGGGAGCAGTCAGTAGATAAATCACTCCCCCAGTCCCAGCGACGGCAGGGAGCCGTCAGTAATGTACTTTCCTTGTAACTGCCAGTATCAGGCAGTGCCTGGTACCACGACCGTTTGAGCACTGCTCTAGAGTTGGCAACACTTCTCAGCTTATATCCAAGCCTCTGAAGGCTGGGAGAGCCAGTATTCCTTCATCTTTTGAGGTGGGAGGTTCTATCTTCCCATTTTGGCCACATAGCTTGGGACTGGGGGGGACTTTTATTAGTTAGTTATGTAGAGCAGATTAACCAGACCACTGAGCTCCATACGGAACTCTCATAGGTCAATTGATTTTATTAGTGTACCCTATGGTACAGTAGGGGTTAATTGAGTATCGAAGTAAAGTTGGTTGGTGAGAACAAAAATATGAATGAACTACCGGTACCTTACTGTTTTGAACGCCTTTTGTATTTTTGTATAAACAAATTGTAATTTTTTAAATATTGCGATTCTGTTTAGCCATTTTTGGTGTCGAGACAATCGTTAATGCCTTGTTTGCTATGCATTTCAGTTTAGTTGTTGATTTTTATATATTTATTGAATATACCCTACACTACACTGTAGACCAAAGAATGACTAGATTGATTTAGTCCTGCTTTAACTACTGTACCTAGCTGTCTTAAAGTTTACCCTACACTAAACTATCGACCAGAGAACGACTGGATTGATCTTTTGCATTATTAGCTAACTATTGTCTTTTCAGTATACGTAGACCAAAAATCTTGATCACTAACCTCTAGAACTCACCAATGACTTAAGTAATCCAGCTAATATTTCTACCATTAACAGATTAACTTGCTCATGTAGTAATGCACACCCTATATGGTGGATTGCGTTCTTTTATTTATAAATTATTATTTTGCTTAAGCGTTGTTTCCACATACCGATTTTGATAAGTTGTTTTGTCTTTTTACTGTGTTCGTCCAAGTTTTGGTTTGTTTATTTTGCAAGTTTTACATTATAATAAAAGATTATGACGCATTTTGACAGTTTATTCTGGCTGTCATTAGATAATATTATACACCTTAGTAATTATGAGGGTAAATACTATCAATCAACTCTGACTTCCATACACCCTTCCTAATCTGAATATAATTGTATAATTATAGCTAGAAAACCGAAAAGAAATGCGCCGTCGAATCTTGTAAAGGTTTAATTAAAATGTAAAACTTGCAAACTAAACAAACTAAAACTTAGACAAAGACAATATAAAGGCAAAATAACTAATCAAAATCGCTATGTGGAAACAACGCTTACTAAAATAAAATTTATGAAATAAAAGAACACAATCCACCACATAGGGTGTACATTACTACATGAGCAAGTTAATCTGTTTCCCAAGCAAACTAATCACACATATAACAACGCACTATCGTCACGTTCAAGGAATTAGTCAGTACACCCCGACACCTTACCTCACCACAGAGAATGACTTGGCTTAAAGCCTGCATTAACCTCTTCTGTACCGGCGACATCTTTATTTTTTAATATCAGCTACATTTAGACGATTTTATAAAGTTTAAGAAGGATATATGGTAGCTAAAAGGATTGAGATAGTCTGTAGCCTTTTAATGGGTAGACGCCCTTCCTAAGCTGAACAAAATCGTCTAATAGTTGCCCGAATATAATGAAAAGTACATCACCGGTACAGAAGGGGTTGTTGTTGTTGTTGTTGTTCCCTAAGCTGCCTGGCCGAACAGCCCCGAGTCCTTAAGGAAGGCCATGGCCACGGTCGGGCATTCCCACAGAGCTCTCAAGGCGTGTAAATTGTGTTGTTGGCGTAAGTGGTTGTGTGAAATGCAGTCTTCTATGATGTGTTTAATGGTATGGGGTTCTGTGTTGCAACCCGGGCAGGTGTCGACGACGGAATCATCCAGTCTCTTCTGATAGCTCAGAAGAGCTGGATGGTGTCCGCATCTCAGCCTGGCCAGGTGGACTCTGTCCTCGCGAGGAAGGGAGGATTCAAAAGGATGGATTTCGGGAGGTTGTGCTTGCAGCTGCGTGTTGTCTATGAGTGAGTGGATGGAACGGCGAGTGATATGAGTATGGATGTGCTTCCGGAAATTGGTTTGGGGTGGGCAGGGAGGGAGAGAAGACAGTATTTGTGTGTGATAGCATGTGCTGGGTGTTGTTTTGATATTTCTTGGTGTCTGTGGGTGTGTTGCCATGTAGTGTAGTGGGTGGTGTTGATTCGTGGAGGCTGCTGCCAGGAATTGAGTGCCTCTCATGTCTAGATGATCTTTGACTTTGAGGACTTTGACTTTGGTTTCTTGATGTAGGTGATCTGTGGGTGTAGTAGCTGTGCATCCTGTGATGATTTTCAGGGCTTTATTTTTAATAGTCTGTAAGGTCTTATGATGTGTTTCAGCTAGGTTAGATGCCCAGGCCGGGCTTGCGTATTCCATAACTGATCTTATGTATTGTTTGTAGACTGTGGTGGTGGTTTCTTTGTTGTGTCCAAATTTCGTGTGGGCAAGTGATCTGAAGGCGTTAAGTCTGGGTGTCAGTTTCATTTTTGTGTTTGTGGTGTGCTGTTTGAATGTCATTTGGGTGTCGTATGTTACTCCTAGGATTTTGGGTGTGTGTGTGTGTGTGTTAGGGGTGTGTTGTGTATATTGAGTCCCGGGACGTAATCGTGCTCTCCTGTCCAGCTTGTGAGGAGGGTTACAGTGGATTTAGCTGGGGCTAAATTGAGTCTGTTTGTAGTGCACCATTCATGTAATGTGTCGAGATAGTCTTGAAGGAGTCTTGTTGCTGTGTCTGAGTTTTGGTGCGTGCTTGTGAGTGTTATGTCGTCTGCGTAGGAGGCTATGGTTATTTGGGGTGAATTTGGTGTATTTGTATCATGCATGTACAGATTGAAGAGTGCGGGCGACAGGACGGATCCTTGCGGGACTCCGTTTGGGAAATATCTAATGCTAGATACTGACCGGCAAAAGATACGTGTGCACATCTGCCTGCTAAGAAGTTGGCCAGCCATCTTTTTGTGTTGTGCATGTTTGTGTTGTAGATTTTGTTCGTTAGGTTGTGGCGGGGGATGGCATCGAAGGCTTTACTAATGTCGAGTGTGGCAAGTACTGATCTGTGTGGTGGTCTAGCTGAGTTGATGCCGTCAAAAGCTCTTTGTGTAAGGTCTGTAAGAAGAGTGTTTGTGGAGTGCAATGGCCTGAAGCCGTGTTGTGTTGGAGAAAGGGGTAAGTCAGGTGTCATCAGTTGTAGTACAAGGCGCTCTATGACTTTGGGTGCAAAGGAGTGTGATAGGGCGGTGTGAGGAGGGTAGAGTGGGGTCTTTGTTAGGTTTGGGGAATGTGATGATGATACCATGCTTCCAGATGTCTGGTATTGTGTTGTGTGAGTAACTGTAGTTTGATATGTTAGTGAGTGCTTGTATGCCTTGTAGTCTGAGGTGAATGTTGCTTATATTGTCTAGGCCACAGGCGGGTGAGAGCTTGAGATTGTTGATGATATGCTTTGTCTGGTTGTTGGTGAAGGGTGTATAGTCAGGGTCTGTGGGGAATTGTCTTTTTCGTCGGATGACACTTCGGTCGTCTTTGTGGGGTTTTAGGTGACTGACAAGAGAGAAGTGATTGATGAGAGTGTTTGCTTGTTGTTTACGTGAAGGAGTAGAGTCTGTTGTCATTGTAGCGTGTGATTGTGTTGTGTTGCTGTTGGAAAGTGTGATGCTGTTTAGTGTTTTGTAGAGTTTTTGGGGGTTTGTTTTGTGATCGAGTGTTTGTAGGAAGTTATTCCAATTTAGTGTTTGTTGTTCTTGTATTTTGTTGTTAATCTGGATGTTGAGTGCTTGAATTTGTTGATTGATGTCTTGTGTGTGGGGTGCTGGGGAGTGTTTCAGTGTGTCGCGTTGTATGATGAGGTTTTGAATTTCTGGTGAGAAGTTGGGGTTGTGTTTTTTTATGTTACCTCTTGGAATGTGTTTCTTGTCGGCGTTTTGGATAGTCGTGTTGAATGTGCGTACAGCATTGTTGATGTTAGTGATGGGTGTATTATTTAAGGTTTCAAAGTGTTGTTCTGTCTCATTTGTGAGAGCTTCCCAGTTAGCTCTTTTATAGTTAGTGTAAGTGTGTCTGTGGCTAGCTGGGCTGTGTCTTGTTTTGGTGGTGATAATGATCGGGAGGTGGTCTGAGCCTAAGGTTCTGACCACCCTCCAGGATGTTGTGGGGGCGAGTTCAGGGGAGCAAAAGGTGATATCAGGAGATGATGGGGTGTAGAGGGCTTGGTGGGGAGTATGGGTATGCTGATGAATGTTATTGAGGATATATAGGTTGTCTGTTTGGTGTTGTAAGACCAGCCCTCTGTCTGTGTCGTGGTTGTCGACAAACCAGGCCGACGTCTTTGCATTGAAATCACCACCCAGGATGATGTGTGGGGTGTTTGTGGTGACAGAAGGGGTTAACCCTTTTAGTGTGAGGGAAGTTACTTTTCTTTTTATTTTGACTATCATTTGACGATTTTACTGTTTAGGAAGGATTTATGATGGTCAACGAATTAATATAGATAGACTACACCTCTGTGATTATTAGACGTCTTTCCTAAGCTACATAAAATAGTCTCATAATAGCCAGATATTAAGGAATAATGGCGTCACCTGTACTGAAGTGGTTAAATAGACTTTAGGTACGGTCGCGGTAATAAGTCATGTCCCAGCTGTCATTTTGTTTGGCTTGCTCTGTGCTGTATTAATGTCTGTCTGATGTTGAATAAGGTGGGTAAGTGTAGGAACATGTTTGTACTGTATATTTCACTTGATATGAAGAAATGAACCTTAGATATTGCTGATACCGGTACCAATTATTGATAAAAACGTACTTGGTGCCGAGACATCACTTATTAGCGTGATTGTACATGCCTTGCTGACTGCTTCCATTATAGAATGGCTGATTTGCTGCGCTATTCTTCGTCTAAAGCCAGCGTCACGCAAGCGTTTTATCCCGCAATTTTCGGTGAGCAAGTTTTTTTTTTCTTGCAATATTCCAAGGCTTATTGCTTTGGTATCAGAAACTAGAGTTGAGTTAGATTATGTTAGGTGGCTGAATTCTGATAAAGCTTACATTTTGAAGCTGACAAACTACAATGCCCCAAAAAATTGATGGAAAAATTGCTTGTGTGACACTGCCTTAACCCATCATACCCGGCTATGTACAGTATTCCATACCGAAACCCGGGGGTTTTGGCCGAAAAACGTCTACGCCTAGGCTACCGTATCTTTGTTATTTTGACTGCTTCCGCATTCCCGCGCATCCCCAAGCGTAGATGTGTTTCGTACCTGTAGAATGGCGTTGAGTAGAGCTCTCAAAGTCAACTGGTTCAGTTGTGATGACGATTTCCGTGGAGATAACTTTGTGGCGATATCAGCCACTTTACACTACTTTTCACTACTTAACAATAACATACAGGCACACACGAACAAGGACGCCTCTCCTTCTTGTGGTCGGAGATGCGCGGCGTCGGTCCAACCGGCTGTTGTTTACATGCGTCGGATGGACGCCTCGCACACCAAGCTTACAGGCTTTCAAGCTGCCGGTGCCTCAGAGCCCTTCCGGGTTCCGCGGGGGTGTTTTTTATGGATGCCTCAGAGCCCAACCGGGTCTGAGGGGTTAAGGGGGGTCTATCTATCTATCTATTGCCTGACGCCATGATCCCCGAAGGAACCGCCCCCATGCACCTCTGTCCCCAGTCAGTCGATGCCCCTCCCCCCAACCAGCACCGCCTTTGTTCATGTACTTCCTCACTCCATCCTTCCACCTCTCATTCGGTCTACCTCTCCCTCTCTGTCCCTCCACCTCGCTCTCGTACACCCTCTTAGTCATTCTCTCGCTTTCCATACGTTCCATATGGCCGAACCATCTCAAGTTGTTCCTTTTCACACTTTCCAGCACATCTACCTCCACACCACACCTCCTTACTTCCTCATTAGTCTGTCTATCCCTCCATGTAACTCCGCACGCACTCCTAAAGTAATTCATTTCCACTGCTCTCACTCTTGGTCTGAGTCTCTCAACCAACGTCCATGCTTCGCTTCGCTTCTTTTTAAGGGGGGTGACCTGGTTTTTAAAATTTCTCTCCTTTTCTCTCTTTCTCTGGCTTGTATCCATTCAGCCCCATTTAGCCAACTATTTCAAGACGTTTATCCCCATATAGGTGTCGATTTCTTTTGGCGAGCGATAGCGAGCCAACATTATATGAAGAATTCCGGCTTCGCCGGAGAAATTTTTCTATAGAAAAATTTACAAATTTTGCCTGTCGTCAAAAACATTTTATAAATATGCTGGCTCGCTACCGCTAACCAGTAAAAAAATTGACACCTGGATGGGGATAAACGTCTTAAAACAGTAGGCTGAATGGGGCCGAATGGATACAAGCCAGAGAAAGAGAGAAAATGAGAAAAAAAGCAGGTCACCCCCCTTAACTACGGTCTGTTTGTTTTCAACTGACGGTAAATTGCCATGTCTTCAGCTTGATTACTTGGCTATTACAAAGATTTTGTAGCAAAATATGTTGTTAATTGTTGAAACTTAGCAATAATATGATGCAGAGATTGGGTTCGAATCCCCGGACTGCCACATGTGTTTGTTAATTTCATTAATCGAGTTTAGGAGTAAAGTTGGTTGGTGGAGAGAACATAATAATTATAGTATCGAAAAAAAAATAAAAATAAATAAAAAAAAAATTCATATCGATTGTATTTTGTAATGCAACTCAGCATTAAATGTAATAAGTAATACCCCGTTCTTAACATAAATCATCAATTACAAACCCCTTGAATAAACTAATGAAAGCATATGGTCCTCCCGGGATTCGAACTCGGGACACCAGACCTGAGTAATGCAACTGTTCATTAATTAGTGGACCTTCTTTAAGCCGGCATCACACAAGAGCATGTATCCGATACTATAGTTTGTTTCTTTCCAACTGACTGTAAATTGCCATGTTTTCATCTTCATTACTCAGTTATTGCAAAGATGTTATTGCATAATGTATGCTGGTTATTAATAATAGGCCAGACCTATGAGAGTTCCGTATGGAGCTCAGTGGTCTGGTTAATCTGCTCTACATAACTAACTATTAATACAGTAAAAGTCCAATAATCCGATGACCGATAATTGGAATCTCCCAATAGTACGATTTTTTATAAATGAGGCCAAATCCGAATTCACCCGATAGTCCGAATTTCAAAACGTCCCAAAGTCCCCTTTTTGAGGCATTAGGCCACCCAAAACTCACCCAAATAACACATAATGGTACACACACATATCATATGTTCATGAAATCACTTTAAAAGTTTACCATTATGTGTCATATTGGATATATAGCATTATATTGTGCATATGCATAGCCTATATTGTGTTCAGGTTTTCGTCAGGCCATTAATACGCAGGTTCATAGGGGTAAATTCCAATAATCCGAAAAATTCGGTAATCGGAACGAGGCCCGGTCCCCTGCTATTCGGATTACAGTACAGGACTTTTACTGTACTAGGTATATAGAGAATGAAGAGACATATTAGTTTCATAGTTATACATTAATAAGTTAAAATTAAGCTGCCAAGGATTTAAATTTACCATAATTATGAAAGTACTTACAATTAGCCAAGTTTAAGTGTCTAGTGAGAGAATGACTAAGAGAGTGTACGAGAGTGAGGTGGAAGGACAGAGAGGGAGAGGTAAACCGAGAAAGAGGTGGAAGGATGGAGTTAGGAAGTATGTGCATGAAAGCGGTGCTGGATGGGAGGAGGGGAATCGACTGACTGGGGACAGAGGTGCATGGGGGCGTTTCGTTCATGTCCACCACTTCGGGGATCACGGCATCCGGCAATAGATAGAATCCGGCAATAGATAGATAGATAGAAGTTTAAGGGGAGGCACTTGTTTTTTGGGGACCTCCTTCTCCCTCATGTTTATCCCTATTAGTTTTGAGATTTTAAGATGTTCTCCCCATTAGTTTGGCATTTTTCAGACCTTTTGTCCCATTTCTTTGCCAATATTTTTACCTTTCGTGCCATTTAGGTGTCAATTTTTTTCCTGGCGAGCGATAGCGATCCTGTATTAAAGAGGAATCGGCCATCGGCCGGGACATTTGTCTACCAAAAAATGTACAAATATATATCGAAGGGAGGTCTTGGGGGGTGTTTTTTTTAAGCTTGATAGAGGTTTAAAGAGCAAACTAAACCACCTCCTTAAACCATTGAGCCGAACCAGTAAATTATGCTGCACAATACCGTCTGGGTCCCCTTAAGTGAGGAATGCCTGTAGTGGAAGGAGCATAATAAGTACCGGTATGTCTGAATAAAGTAGTGGAAGGAGCATAATAAGTACCGGTATGTCTGAATAAAGTAGTGGAAGGAGCATAATAAGTACCGGTATGTCTGAATAAAGTAGTGGAAGGAGCATAATAAGTACCGGTATGTCTGAATAAAGTAGTGGAAGGAGCATAATAAGTACCGGTATGTCTGAATAAAGTAGTGGAAGGAGCATAATAAGTACCGGTATGTCTGAATAAAGTAGCTTGGAGGCGAAGGAACTTACTGGGAGGCTGCCAAGGTGTTTATCATTTATCCATATTGATGTCCCTTCCACTTTTAACCCTTTCAGTACCGGTGCCGTCCTTTTAACTTTATTCTGGCTACGGTACTATTAGACAATTTCATTCAGTTTATAAAGGGCCTCCAGCAATTAACAGTTTATAAAGGGCCTCCAGCAATTAACAGTTTATAAAGGGCCTCCAGCAATTAACAGGCTTTGAAATATCTCACTTAACCCTTTTTACTAAATCCTTAAACTGCACAAAATTCTCTAAATATAGCTAGAATAAAAATTAAAAGATGTTGCCGGTAGAGAAATAGTTAAGTTATTGAATACTTTTATAATCCTACCTTTTCATTTTCTTCCCAAGCCCCCTTCATTATACTATATATAGATTGAATACTAAATCTGCTGGATTCTGAGGAGAAACTGCAGTGAGTAGGCTAGTCAAAGAGTTTGGTGTGGTATGTGGGAGGAGGAAGCTGAGGGTGAACGTATATAAAAGTAAAGTGATGGTGTGTAATAGCGGTGCTCGTAGTGTGAATCTAGATGTGCGGCTGGATGGGGAAATGCTGGAACAAGTAGAGTGTTTTAAATATCTAGCAGGAATGATGAAGCAGGGACGCAGGTATGGAAATGGAGGTGAAACGGAGAGTATGTGAAGGAAGGAAAGTGGAGTGGAATGTGAGAAATATCTGAATGAAAGTTAAAAGTGCAATGTATCGAGGGATAGTTGTACCAACAGTGATGTATCGGGCTGAGACATGGGCTCTGAAGGCAAAGGAGAGAAGAAAGCTGGATGTGATGGAGATGAGCTGCTTGAGGAATACAGTACAGTATATGGGGAGTGACTCGTAAATACAGTACAGTATATGGGGAGTGACTCGTAAAGAATACAGTACAGTATATGGGGAGTGACTCGTAAATACAGTACAGTATATGGGGAGTGACTCGTAAATACAGTACAGTATATGGGGAGTGACTCGTAAATACAGTACAGTATATGGGGAGTGACTCGTAAATACAGTACAGTATATGGGGAGTGACTCGTAAATTAAAATGTAAAACTTGCAAACTAAACAAACCAAAATTGGGACAAGGACAATATAAAGTCAAATTAAATGATCAAAATCGCTATGTGGAAACAACGCTTACTAAAATGAAAATTATTAAATAAAAGAACACAATCCACCACATAGGGTGTACATTACTACATGAGCAAGTTAATCTGTTTCCCAAGCAAACTAATCGCACATATAACAATGCACTATCGTCACGTTAAAGGAAGTAGTCAAGTTTGGGAAGTCTGGGACGTTCTGGAAAATTTTACTAAACTCTGCATGAATAAAGAAACTACATGTTAAATGTCAAAATATTATTTAAAATCAAATTTGCAACATGACAAGACATTAACAATAGTACAAAATACAAATATTGATAAGATATCTATACTATTACAAAATAATATATAAAATACAGTACAGCACTCACTAACGATAGTGCTATCAGGTAGGTACCTGTAAGCATAGCATGCCTCAAGTGACCCCTATCAATAACTAAAGACAGATTGAGGAATGAAGAGATACGTAGGAGAGTGGGACAGCAGGAACCTTTGTCGGCCAGAGTGGATAAAAGGGTGCTGTGTTGGTATGGACATGTTGAGCGAATGGAAGATGAAAGGCTTACAAAGAGAATATGTGAGTCAGATACCAGGGGAGGTAGAGGGGTAGGAAGACCTCCATTGAGATGGAGAGATTGTGTAGTACAAGCGTTGGAAGATTAAGAAATGACTATAAATCGGGCAAGAGAAGTGGTAATAAATATTAGTGAATGGAGAATGCTTTTGAATAGATAAGTAATAACGTGGTCGTTTGGGAGAGGGGGTCGGGCGCCAGTTGGACTAGATAATAGTCCGTCAGACGCCTGGCCTGGGGAGCCGGTATATATGAATGCCCAATGGTCATGCCTGGATGTGAGGTGGGTGTACATTGTGGTGGTGGGACATTGCTGCGTGTCTGCCTGCTGTATATACATACATACATAATAAATCTGTAATTTTATACACAAAAAAGAGCTTCCCTAACAGTTGTCTCTACCAATCAGGCGGCACTGACAGAATGGTGACGTGGGGAGGTTGGGGTGTCTGTAGCCCACCCACCACACCACCACCACCCCCACCTCCTCCACATATCTTCCCTTCTACATCACGACTGGCTGGTGATGTGGGGAGGTTGGGGTGTCTGTAGCCCCCCCACCACACCACTACCACCACCACCTCCTCATCCTCCATATATCCTCCCTTCTACATCACAACTGGATGACGATGTGGGGAGGTTGGGGTGTCTGCAGCTCCCCCACCACACCATCAAAACCTCCTGCTCCATATATCCTCCCATGTATGCTACAACAAGATGGTGATGCGGGGAGGTTGGGTTGTCTATATCTCCCCACCCCATCACACCACCACCACCACCACCACCACCACCACCACCAGATTTTCTCCCGGTCACTCCACTACAGGCTGGAGACGTGGGGAGGTAGGAATATCTATAGCTCCCCACTATACCACCACCATATTCCCCTCTACTCTACCACCACACCAGTCTCCCCAGCCCCCCAGCTCTCCAGATATTGAAGATCGTGGAAGGACGGAAGTGCAAACGGCAACCAAGACCGAGCTTGATTGAAAGATGTAGTGATTCAGTTGGATAAGACCTGTAAAGTGCATATGGTTAAGTTGAGATATATACAGTAATGTAGGTAAGCTGTTAATGGCCACCTTGGATTTATATTATAATGTAAAACTTGCAAAATAAACAAACCAAAACTGGGACGACACAAGACAAACGCAAAAGAACCGATCAAAATCACTATGTGGAAACAACGCTCATTAAAATAAAATTTTGAAATTAAAGAACACAATCCACCACATAGGGTGTACACAACTATGTATGTACTGTACATTGAGGTCAACCAAATATCAATACATACACATACATAAAGTTTAAGACCAAGAGCTCCACCCAGAGTGCGGTTCCGGTCTTGTGTCCAAAAAATAAACTTATCTAATCAAATAAGCAAAATCCTCCACAGATGAATACTTGTCGCACTTCCTGTTGAAGAGAGGCAAGTGACACACATAGAACACGAGAAAAACACAATTTTATTTGGATAATGAATCAGGAAGTAAGTTTAATCAATGTTGAAATGAAGTTCCCATCCACATGAAGTTAGTGTCACATGGGGACCTGTATTGGAGTCTGATAGATCCACAATAATTTAATAGTATTTTTTTTATTCAGGTAGGCTACAGTTTTTGGATAATTTTGTTTAGTGTTGTGGTAAATCAGGGCAATGTTATTTCAAGACTGGGTTGAGTTTGGGAGGGAATACGGTAATATGTGTATCAAGTTGCATTGTTATTTCAAGACTGGGTTGAGTTTGGGAGGGAATACGGTAATATGTGTATCAAGTTGCATTGTTATTTCAAGACTGGGTTGAGTTTGGGAGGGAATACGGTAATATGTGTATCAAGTCGCATTGTTATTTCAAGACTGGGTTGAGTTTGGGAGGGAATACGGTAATATGTGTTTCAAGTTGCATTGTTATTTCAAGACTGGGTTGAGTTTGGGAGGGAATACGGTAATATGTGTATCAAGTTGCATTGTTTTGGCAGTTGAATCACTTCCAAGGGCATAATAGGAACTTTTAAAGCACAACTTATATTTTGTAAGGTGTATTATTATATTTTTTCACTAACCAATTTCACTGCTAAACTCAATTAATGAAATCAACAAATACATGTGGCACTCCAAGGACTCTCAGTACAGATGTTATAGTAAAGTGTTCTAGTCATTGGGCCTGAGAGGGAGACTGTGTTATAAACGAGGCTTCCAGTATTATCATCATTTGTGTCTTAACCCCTTTAGTACCGGTATTATTCTAGCTATATTTAATAATTTGATGCTGCTTAAAAAGGATCTGGCGTAATTAAATTAAATTGAAATAGTTCAGACTTATGACTGTTAGAGGCCCTTCACGAGCTGAATAAAGACTAATAGTAGCCACAATGAAATGTAAATGTTGTCCCGGCACTAAAAGGGTTAAGCTGGTGTCACACTAGCACCTGTATCCGAGTCGGGTATCCGGAATATGTAGTGGTCTGTTTTTGTAGTATCAAGTTTATTCAATAGTGTTTTAAGGTGTTCTAGCTAATACTATTGATCTATCTACCCATGATCCATCTAACTATCCACTTTACTTCTAAACTCAATTAATAAAATCAAGAAATACATGTGGCACTCCAAGGACTCGAACCTAGGATACTCACACCGAAATTCCGCGCATTTATGCATTATGCTACCAAGACAGTTATATTACACACCATCCTACAATTTATTATGCAGTTTCGAATCCTGCATATAAATAAGTAATACCCCGTTCTTAACATTAATCATCCATTACAAACCCCAATGTACTTGAATAAACTAATGAAAGCATATGGTCGTCCCGGGATTCGAACTCAGGACACCACATCCAGAACATAAGCATCTAAACCATTACACCACCAACACAATTATTAGGAAGCTGATACTGTACAATAACTGGGAGCCTTTACCCGGTGCCAGCGAACTGGACAGTCAGAAATTGTGACCCCCCTAACTTCCTGTAACTCAAAAAGAATGAGAGCAATTGACCACTTGCAAATTTCGGTCTATAAGGAAGTTGGAGCTGTGGCCATCACTAGTCAGCAGAATTATCAGCTAAAATACGGTCATAATAAATTTATATATACATAAAACAAAATTTATATATACATAAAACAAAATTTATATATACATAAAACAAAATTTATCATACTTTTTATCCATCGAAAACCCACATTATCATTGCATTTCTCTTTAATATCGATATTCACGGCTCCAACTTCCTTATAGCCTGAAACTTGCAAGTGGTCAATTGAGCTGACATTTTTTTTCATTTAGTAAGCGTCGACCAGGAAATAGATACTGTACTTAGATTTACAGCTCGTTTGCTCTAGCCCCTGATGAGTTATAAATAGGTTAGGAATCAAGATATTTGTCAAAGTCGCTGGCTACCATAACTGTCTTGATAGCGTAATGCATAAGTGCGCGGAATTTCGGTATGAGTGTCCTAGGTTCGAGTCCTTGGAGTACCACATGTATTTGTTGATTTCATTAATTGAGTTTAGAAGTGAAGTTGGTTGGGGAAAAATATAATAGTATCGGATACAAGAACTACTGTAGTGTGACGCTGGCTTTATTTTGTATGTCCTCTATGTTTTTGTTCATATAGGACGATGGGTTTCACACAGAGATTGATTTGGGGGAAGCAATACTTATAATATTTTGTGTCGTTCTTTTATTGTACTGTACAGTATATGAATATCTTTATTATGTAGGAAAGTTTGGTGTTCATATGGAGTTTGATTTTAACCCTCTCCAACATCTTAATGAAACTTATTTATCTGTTGACAGTAGCCACACTATTTGGCACTATTTGGGTGAACTGTTATTTGTGGTACTGCCTGGCTCGGTAAGAAGTTGCCAACTAGCTCCACATTTAGTGTTGCCCTTCACCGAGCACCTGTTAAAATTACACACGATTATTTACGCGATCGCGTATATAATAACTTAAGTTAACACCAAGTTTCCCAATTTATATATGCGATCCGCGTGTAAATCGGTGTTTGGTCCAAACCACTTTTATACGCGATCGCGTGCAAACTGTCTGAAGGGGTTAAGTAATATTGTTCTTAGCACCAATAACCCCCAAATGAAATTAATTAAAACATATGATCATCCCATGATTTGAACCCATGACTCCACTTACTGGTTTACTGGTTGCATTGTCTGGGAACCACTTATAATGGTACTGAATCACCTGTGATAGATTGTTATGGTTAAGTGGTTATAGTCAATTTGTTTTTTAAGATGGCAAGAAATTGGCTTGTTATCATCTTAATTGCTCAGCTATTACGTTTTTATAGCCAAATATGCTGTTAATTACGAAAACCTGGCAATAATATGATGCAGAGACATCATACTTTCATATTATTCCATTTGTTATCGAGAAACGAGCTGCTAAGGAACAAAAATATCCTCCAAGTTAATATACTGTATACTTGACCCCCCTCCTTGACGCGGTTGGGGGGCTTCGGGGCCGGCGACTGGGGCTTGATGGGGGATGGTTGTGGTCATTTCCCTTCCTATCTCCCCTCGAGCTTTCGTCCTCAGCTTGACTAATTTTGAGTAGTTTTTCTTTCCTCATTCTATGTTTTTCCCCTTCTATTCTTATTCTGTCCCATCCGGCTGTCCTCGGGCAGCCTATATCTCATGTCTCCCTGGCCTGGCTAGGTGGTTGACTCCTGACCCGTTTGTCTCTTCGGTTGCTGATGTGGCCGAACTGACTTGATTCCCTTCGGTAATGCATTTTTTGCTTCTCGATGTGATTTTTTCTACCTTCGACCTGATCTTTCATTCTTCGGCCTGATCACTTCTTGGTTGGTGGTGCGGTGTAGCAGTTCTTGCCTCATCCTTCGGCCCTGCCCTATAAGAGCTCTGATGTGGAGCTCATGTGGTCCGGCTGAACTGATGAAATGGCGAGAAATGTCTGCGTGTCTTTACCTTCCTCGATTTGTTCCCCTACTGCCCTTCCCTATCTATCTTGACTCGTTTAGTTATATATCTTGATCGAATCCTTCGGGCCACCCCTATGAGAGTTCTTTTATGGAGCTCAGTGGTCTGGTTAAACTAATATTAAATTTTTTTTTTTAAATAAATAAATAAATATATATCGGTGAAAGTCCTCTAATCCGGAAGGCAGGGGACCGCGGGACTTCCGAATTAGCAGATTTTCCGAGGTATCAGATTTATACATAAAAATACGCACATATGCACGTACACACTTGGCCGCCGGCGACGCTAGACTGAGCGTTAAGCCGTTTGCGGGCGTTTAAAAATGGCGTGAGTAACGGTTGCCGTGGGGTTTTTTTTTTGGGGGGGGGGGGGGGATAATATATTTTTGGGGGAAAAACCTTCCAAAAACCTTCCGAGGTATCAGGCATTCCGAGGTATCAGCCTCCGGATTAGCAGAATTTCACTGTACAGTACTTGAGTATGTTGTAGGAAAGGTAGTTGATTAACCCCTTCAGGGAATTTCCACACCTCTCACACCACACACACACATCACACAGTTTTTCCTACACCGAGAAATGACTCTCCGGCTGTCATTTCTCGAAGACTTCTTCTAGCCGGAGACATTGAGAGCAACCCAGGACCAATGTACACATACATATGTCCAACTTGCTCAAAACCCATCACTTCGAGTCGCCACACTAAGGGTTCAGTTCTCTGCAATTCATGCAGGAACTGGACCCACTTCACCTGTACAACACTTGCCTCCAAGAAACACTACACAAACACCTGAACCTGTTCCTCATGCCCCTCCCTCTCCCAGTCAAATCCCTCGCCTAAAACCCGTCCACCTCTCCTCCCCAACCCACCTAGCCTTCCCATATCATCCACTCCCCCCCCCCCCCCTAAAACCTGTCCACCTCTCCTCCCTAACCCACCTAACCTTCCCATACCATCCACATCCTCAACTCAACTCAACACACCACACCCCATCCTAATCCATTCCAACCCCCATCTCCTGCTCCCCAATCCCCACCCCCACCTCACCCATCCCAACCCCCAGCCCCTCCCTCACCCACACCCCCACCCCATCCTCGTGCAGCAGCACCCAACATACATCGTGCACATAACATTAATATTCTCCAATTGAACATAGATGGCATCAACACAAAGAAACACGAACTCTCATACTTCATCAAACAACACAACATACACATTGTCATCTTACAAGAAACAAAACTCCGCAAACACAAAAAACACCCACATTTCATAATTTCACCATCAGACAAGACGAAATCAGAAGAAAGGTTGAAGAAATTAGGTTTACATTCGTTAGAGAGACGCAGAGTTAGAGGGGATATGATAGAGGTGTTCAAGTGGGTTAGTGGGATTAACAAAGGGGACATGACAAATGTACTAAAGCTCAGTGATAGCGAAAGAACTCGTACCAATGGTTTCAAATTAGATAAATTTCGTTTCAGAAAAGATATAGGCAAATATTGGTTTGGTAACAGAGTTGTAGATGGGTGGAATGGACTACCAAGTGCTATAGTGGGATCTAAAACTGTAGGGAGCTTTAAGATAAAATTGGATAAGCATATGGACGAGAAGGGTTGGGTGTGAAGGGGGATCAGCCGGGTTGGGCCAATCAGCGCTCTGCAGACCCCCATAATCCTGCGTTAATCTCTAACCGTTTTGGTAAGATGATCCTCAGGGTATTTAGAGTGTTGAGCCTATAATTGGGCTTTGTAATTGATTTGGGGTTGTGTGGGACAGGGATCTGCCTTGCTTAGGCCAATCGGCTTTCTGCAGACTCCCATTTTCTTATGTTCTTATGTTCTTAAGACCGGGCTGTCGGCGGGGGCGGTGGACTCATCACCCTGGTACACAAAGAAATATCATACATAGTAACGAGTGTACAAACCAAATCCCTCCTCCCCCCCAAATGATAACACAACAGAAATACAATCAATTAAAATACGCACTGGCAACACCTCCAACATAACCATCATAAACACATACATCCCCTACAGTACCAAATGAATACAGACCACACTTACAACACATCACAAACACCCCACACCTCATCCTGGGTGGTGACTTCAACGCCAAGACGTCGGCCTGGTTTGTCGACACCCCGACACAGACAGAGGGCTGGTACTACAAAACCAAACAGATAACCTCATCATCCTTAACGACATCCATCAACATACCCATATTCCTCACCAAGCCCTCTATAACCCATCATCTCCAGACATCACCTTTTGCTCCCCAGAACTCGCCCCCACAACATCCTGGAGGGTGGTCAGAACCTTAGGCTCGGACCACCTCCCGATCATTATCACCACCAAAACCAGACTCACCCCAGCTAGCCACAAACACACATACACCAATTATAAAAGAGCTAACTGGGAAGCATTCACAAATGAGACAGAACAACACTTCACAACTCTAAACAGTACACCCATCACTAACATCAACAATGCTGTACACATACTCAATAAAACTATCCAAAACGCTGACAAGAAACACATTCCAAGAGGTAACAGAAAAAGACACAACCCCAACTTCACACCAGAAATTCAAAACCTCATCAGACAACGCGACATACTGAAACACTCCCCAGCACCCCACACACAAGACATCACACAACAAACTCAAGCACTCAACAAAATACAAGAACAACAAAAACTAAATTGGAATAACTTCCTACAAACACTTGATCACAAAACAAACCCCAAAAAACTCTACAAAACACTAAACAGCATCACACTTTCCAACAGCAACACAACACAATCACATGCTGCAATCACAACAACAGACTCTACTCCTTCATGTAAACAACAAGCAAACACTCATCAATCACTTCTCACATGTCAGCCACCTAAAACCTCACAAAGACGACCGACGTGTCATCCGACGTAAGAGACAATTCCCCACAGACCCTGACTATACACCCTTCACCAATCACCAGACAAAGCATATCATCAACAATCTCAAGCACTCGCCCGCCTGTGGCCTAGACAACATAAGCAAGATACACCTCAGACACCTGGGACCACAAGGCATACAAGCACTCACTAACATTTCAAACTACAGCTATTCACACAACACAATACCAGACATTTGGAAGCATGGTATCATCATCACATTCCCCAAACCCAACAAAGACCCCACGCTACCCTCCTCGCACCGCCCCATCACACTCCTTTGCTCCCCCTCCAAAGTCATGGAACGCCTAGTATTACAACTAATTACACCCGACCTACCCCTAGCTCCAACACAACATGGCTTTAGGCCACTGCACTCCACAAACACTCTTCTCACAGACCTTACACAAAGAGCTTTTGACGGCATCAACTCAGCTAGACCACCACACAGATCACTATTAGCCACACTCGACATTAGTAAAGCCTTCGATGCCATCCCCCGCCACAACCTAACAAACAAAATCTACAACACAAACATGCACAACAACACAAAAAGGTGGCTGGCCAACTTCCTAGCAGGCAGATGTGCACACGTATCTTTTGCCGGTCAGTCACCTGAAATCAGAAACTTTCCAAACGGAGTCCCACAAGGATCCGTCCTATCGCCCGCACTCTTCAATCTGTACATGCACGATATAACTACACCCAATACGCCCCAAATAAACTTAATAGCCTCCTATGCAGATGACATAACACTCACATGCACACACCATGACCCAAAAAGAGCAACAGATCTCCTTCAACCCTATCTCAACACACTACATGGCTGGTGCACTACAAACAGACTTAATCTAGCCCCAGCCAAATCCACCGCAACCCTGCTCACAAGCTGGACAGGAGAACACGAATACATCCCTCAACTCACCATAAACAACACACCCCTAACACATACACACACACCCAAAATCCTAGGAGTAACATATGATACTCATATGACATTCAAACAGCACACCACAAACATTAAAAAGAAACTGACACCCAGACTTAACGCCCTCAGGTCACTTGCTCACACAATATTTGGACACAACAAAGAAACTACCACCACAGTATATAAACAATACATAAGATCAGTGATGGAATACGCAAGCCCAGCCTGGGCTTCTAACCTAGCTGAAACACATCATAAGACCTTACAAACTATTCAAAACAAAGCCCTGAAGATCATTACAGGCTGCACAGCTACTGCACCCACAGATCACCTACATCAAGAAACCAAAATCCTCAAAGTCAAAGACCATCTGGACATGAGAGGCACTCAATTCCTGGCAGCAGCCTCCACGAACCAAGACCACCCACTAAACTACATGGCAACACACCCACAGACACCAAGAAATATCAAAACAACACCCAGCACACGGTATCACACACAATTATTGTCCTCTCTCCCTCCCTGCCCACCCCGAACCAACTTCCAGAAGCACATCCATACTCATATCTCTCGCCGATCCATCCACTCACTCACAGACAACACGCAGCTGCATGCACGACCTTCCGAATCCTCCCTTCCTCGCGAGGACAGAGTCCACCTGGCCAGGCTGAGATGCGGACACCATCCAGCTCTCCTGAGCTATCAGAAGAGACTGGATGACTCCGTTGTCGACGCCTGCCCGGGATGTAACACAGCACCCCATACCATTAAACACATCATAGAAGACTGCATTTCACACAACCACTTATGCCAACAACACAATCTACACTCAATGAGAGCTCTGTGGGAAAGCCCGATCGTGGCCATGGCCTTCCTCAGGGACTCGGGGCTGTTCGGCCAGGCAGCTTAGGGAACAACAACAACAACAACCCCTTCAGCACCATGACATCTTTTTACCATTGATTCTGGTTAAAGTTAGACAATTTTATGCAGTTTAAGAAGGATCTATGTTATTAAGAGGGTTTACTGAGATCGTATTTACCCATTTGAGTTGTATAAGTAGATTACAACCTAAAGCAAATTGCTTAATGGTAACCAGAAAATTATGTCCATGGTGCTCAAGGGATTAAATGTTACAAGTAGAATTTGGATTAATGTATTTTTTAATTATACGTACTGTTACAACTTTTTTCTGTTGATCCAGGAACTGCTACTTTTCTTCCAGAAGGCACGGTATTTAAACATGTAAAAAAAAAAGAATCAAATACCGTGCAAGTGACGGGAAGTGTCTCAAAATTGGCCACTTGCGAGTTTCGGTCTATAAGAAAGTTGGAGTTGTAGACATCGATATTTAGCAGAATTACCAGCCTTAATGCGGTTTTAGTACATTTATTAATACATAAAACCCAATTCAACATACTATTTATCCATCAAAAACCTACATCATTACTGTACTGTATTTGTGTTTGATATCGATGTTTACAGGCCGAACTTCCTTATAGCCTGAAACTCGCAAGTGGTCAATTAGGTGACACATAGAAAGTAGTGGCATCTCTCCACATCCTCCACTCATCCCCCCTTTTATCTCCACGCCCTCCCTCCCTCAAATTGACCTTTTATTTTGCACAGGTTCTTGCAGTTCATGGGTTATTCTTTTTTTATTTATTTATTTTATTTATTTTTTTACATGTACTGTACCGTAGAATTTGGATATTTATTTTTCAAGTTATGCATGATTATGCTCTGTTCACATTAACCAGATAGCTTTGTCCACCCTTGTCCTAGCAGTTATTCCTCATTGGTTCAAATTATTTTAAATCATTTATATACTTACATTCATACAAGTTTAACCCTCTGTTCCCGGAAGGGCTCTTGAACGCCCATGAGGTCAAAGCCTGTGAGCTTCGTGTGCGAGGCGTCGGTCCAACGCATGTAAACAACAGCCGGCTGGACCGTCGCCCCGCATCTCCGGCCACAAGAAGGAGAGCGTCGCTTGTTCGTGTGTGCCTGTATGTTGTTGTTAAGTATCGAAAAGTAGTGTAAAGTGGCTGTTTTGGCCATAAAGTTATCTCCAATGAAATCATCATCACAACTCAACCAGTTGACTTAGAGAGCTCTACTTAATGCCATTCTACAGGTAAATAACACAGCTACGCTTGGGGATGCGCGGGAATGCGGGAAGCAGTCAGATTAACAAATATACGGTAGCCTAGCCTAGACGTTTTTCGGCCAAAACACCCGGGTTTCGGGGAATATATATATAATACATAGCCGGGGCTGGAGGGTTAAAGACTGTTTCGTCCACAGAGAGTTTGGTTTCAGTCTCACGTCCTAAATGATGGCATTCCAGGCGACCCTGTATTGGGCTGCCTCTGTCGTCAAGTTCTTTGTATTTAGATAAAATCGTATGGACATGTGGAGAGAATGGATGAACAAAATTGGGTGAAAAAATGCAGGTCTGTGATTGTGGAGGGAGCTGCACCAAGGGGTGGACCGAGGAAGACCTTGGATCGGACTATACGTGCCAATCTCAAATCCAAAAACTTGACAAGTGAAGCAGCCCTTAACAGGGTTGCCTGGAACGCCGCCATTAGGACAAGAGACTGAAACTGCACGTATGTGTGGAGCACTCAGTCGTAAAATTTTATGTGTGTACGGTATGTATGTACAGTATGTAGGATCAGACCGAAGAACCTGATCCCACGTCTTCCTGTGTCTCCCCCCACTTTCACAGTACGGCATTTCTTCACCCAATTCTGATCATCTGGACATTATAAAGGTTCCATTTTCATTCAGCTTGAAGGCCCACTCCACACACCACTTCTAACCAATCATGTTCATTTATAACTCTTACAGTACCGGTGCCGTTCTTTTCACTTTATTCTGGCTACTATTTGACAGATTATTCAGCTTGGGAAGGATCTCTAGCAGTGAACAGGCTTTGAATTATCTAACTTGACCCTTTTTACTACCACAGACTCTTCTTAAACTGCGTAAAACCGTCTTAATGTGGCTAGAATAAAAAAAACAAAAAAAACACGTCGCTGGTACTCACAGGGTTGTTGTTGTTGTTGTTGTTCCCCAAGCTGCCTGGCCGAACAGCCCCAAGGCCCCGAGCAAGGCCAAGGCCATAACCGAGCGCCCCCACAGAACCCTCCCCGCCGACCACAATAAAGCCTGGGTGACCGAAGCCACTCCATGGCGGGGAGCTGAGGAGGGCGCGGAAATGCCCGGGAAACCAAAGCCCCACCCAGGGCCCTGTGTCCCTCAGCAATTATGAAGAGAAAGTTGAGGGGCAAGGGAAAAATGTGACGCTTTGGCTTCCAATCTTGGTAGATTGGGAGGTCAATCCACGTTAGAGATGCCGTCACTTGAGATCTAGAAATATATAGGTAAAAGGAACAGTCAGAGTAAGCTATGGGTATGGCAGAGATTGCTCAGTTCTCACTCTGATAGACCAGCCCATCACCACATGACTAGAACCCAATCCTCTCAGCATCAGCTAGGAAAGGCCCTAGAAAGCCGCCTTTGGCGGGGGGATAACTCCCCTATTTCAACCCTTTTCGGGGTTGGGCACCCGCCCAATTACGACAAGAACATTAGCAAAGAGAGGATTTGCTGACAAGTTCATTTGAGTGTAGTATACCATTTGTTTTTCTTTTAATACTGTACTTTCTTTTTCCATTTTTTTTTCCTTTTTATTGTATACTGTTGGCCTACATATAGTAGAGTTAGAATTTGTCTTCAGTTACATTCTGGGGAATTTCACAAGAGACATTATTTGTTTATGTAATGTGTTCAAACCATTATAAAGTTAATTAACTTTTATTCTGCCTATTCAGACTTATTTTATTCGTTGGTTTATTTTATTTTTTTAATGCACTTAAACCTTTTACCTTGCATAAGTTTATTGATCTTTTATTTTGCTTATCAAGATTTATTTGCCTTGTTGCTTTCTCCTTTATAAATAATATTAGGGATTAAGATCAATCTGGTCTCGTTTAGTAGGAGAATTGGAACTTTAAAGGTTTCTGTTAGGGCTCTGTCTCGAGTCGGCCAATGAGGTATGTGCCTGAATATATGAGTATATAAGCTTATCCTGATGCCAAGACTGGGACTATTCTGGCTTAAACCCATTCAATACATGTTACGTCCTTTTCAGTAAATTCTGGCTACTATTGATAATTTTATTCAGGTTAGGAAGGACCTCAAGGAATTAAAAGGCTACAAACTATCTCAATTCCTCCTTTAAGTACCATAGATTCTTCATAAACTACATAACATTTTCTAAATCTATCTAAAATAAAATGGTAAGGACATGCCCCGTACTGAAAATTTTAATATCATTATACAAATATTAGCAATATTGTCACTATGTGATTCAACATATTTAATCCCTGCAACATGATGACATATTATGTTTGGTCTTATTCTGGCTACTATTAGACAATTTTCTTAGCTGATATCTATCTTTAGGACTTAGGGATAAATACTATCTTAATAAACCAACTAAATTAATATGAGTACAGTACCTAGACAGCTTAACAGAAATGCATGCCAAACACAGCAAACAAAACAATATCTATAATCACAATGCAAATATTAGCCAAACAGAGATAGCTAAACAGAATCACCATGCGTTAAAATGTACAATTCGTATAACACAAAATAAATAAGATTCGGAGACCATAAGCAACCTTCAACCTCAGCCTTCAGGCTAGCGGTAGATAAGAGTGCAAAAGATCAAGGTAATCATCTGAATGCGTGGAATTCAGTTTCCAACATTTACCTTGGATCTTTCAAACTTCTTGCCATATTCTAGAACTTACCCTATCGGTATATGAGAACGCATTTCTTTTGCCCATATTATTGACCTTAATCTTGACATATTAATGAATGAGATAATTATAATGTACCGATAAGTACATTTCAGTCTTTTAAGAAACAAGGTGCTGTAATGTTTTGTTTTGTAAATTAGCCATCTGTTCCCCAGTCTTTGTTCAACATGGTAATTGCAACACCCTTTCACCGTGTTTAAGAATATGGCCGTTTGTCCAAAAGATTGAGTACTGTACCTTTATGACCCAAACAAATTTAATTTGATAATATTGTTTTGCTTAATCTTCAATGTGTATTTTCCACATAGTGATTTTTCTAAGCTTGTTTGTCTGTATATTGTGAGGCTTCTGATTTTGGTTTGTTTCGCAAGTTTTACATTTTAATTACGTACTTCCAGACAGGGTTGTGTCCCCGCTTCTTAATCTGACATAAAAGGGTGTTACCGTACTGCATAGTGTGAGTAAGACAGAGCCCGAATAGGAACATCACAACAGAAAACAATGAACACACAAAAACAAAATACAAATTCACACACATCTAGGTCATCATATTGACTGGCTATAAATATGGCAAGACTATAGTAAATACCATCGACACTGGTGGGGTTTGACTAGGAACTTAGGAATACAGGCCTAAATAGAACAAATACCAGTAAATGCTTTCTTTTCCATGTGTGGTGGCAAGTTTGCACTCGTGTTCATTTACTTGTTTGTATAGTTTGATATCTGACGTCTCATGCACACCATCATCATCATAACCAAGGAGGTTAAATGAAGGAAGGGATTGTCAGGTATAGCATACCCTATGCGAGCATGAAGCGGGAAAAAGGACTTGCATTACTGGCAGATCTAGCCAACACTGACCACAGTATCTTGCATATACTGTATATGCATTCATAATGATAGTGGTAATATAGTAACATGTAATATAGATATGCATCTTGTTGTGATCTGTACCTGATAAATCTGAGGTACTGTACGGTCGACAGGGAATTTTTCTGACAGTACATCGTGCAGGAGATTGGCTTCACTGTCTTGCCCTGACATTCCCTCCTTTGGTATCCTTCCTCCATTATCATCATCATCTTTATCATACATTCATCGTATCGTCACCTCTTCCGTGATTCTTAGTCAAGACATGAGTGATTGTTTTGTTAGCTGGCTGTCACAGTACAGTCAGTGCTTTATGATGTAACCCTTTGGATTATATTATATTAGACATGATTGTGTGTGTGTGTGCATGTTTCCTGTGTGTGTGTGTGCTTCCTGGGTATGTGTGTTTGCTTGCTGTGTATGTTAGTAGGTTAGGTACATCTTGGCTAGTTCAAGTATCATTAGATTATAAACAATCCACAAGAAAATAAAAATAGTTTATGGAAATTATACTGTTACATCTAGCTACAAAACTGTTTAAACCCAGTTGGATAGATCTTGTGTATATTTGCTGTAATGTAACCTACAATATATAGTTATAGAATTTTAATGATCTTTCTAGAGTGTTAAGAATAAACTTTGATTATGTGGTTTGGCTGAAATTATCCTCATATTAACATGTTTGGAGAGACTGAAGTATTTTGTACAGACTACGAAAAATATATAGTTGTGAAATAGATTCCTTCTTTTTATTACCCTATAATAATTGAAAGAGCATTGCATAACCATTTTTTTTTTTTTTTTTTTTTTTCTGTTCCCCAGGCTGTCTGGCCGAGACGAACAAGGCCAAGGCCATAACCGAGCGCCCCCACAAAACTCTCCCTGCTTACCACTAATAAAGCCCAGGTGACCAAGGCCACTCCAAGGCGCGGAGCTGAGGAGGGTGCGGAAACGCCCGGGACACCAAAGCTCCATCCAAGACCCTGTGCCCCTCAGCAATTATGAAGGGAAAATTGAGGGGCAAAGGAAAAATGTGATGCTTTGGCTCCCAATCTGCCATTTATTTATTTTTATTTTTTTCGCCTATGTGTGAAGGGCCCAGGAACGAATATGGTACCTTTCTAACACCCATCCTTCTCTCTACTTAGTGGACCGCAGCAGCCAGTTGTTTTTCGCCTATGTCACGTGTGAAGGGCCCAGGAACGAACACGGTACCTTTCTAACACCCATCCTTCACTCTACCTAGTGGACCACAGCAGCCAGTTGTAAGGTGATATTGTTTTATATTGTATTTTTTACCTTTTCAATACAGATGACATCTATTTTTCTTTATATTCTGGATATCATTAGACGATTTTATTCAGCATAAGAAGGACCCATAGGAATGAAATAGGTCAAAACTATATAATCTGTACTTGCGTACAAAAGAAAAAATTAACAATTATTTGGCTGTTCCTGTTATGTAGCCAGGTGTTGCGAACCTGAAGTGAAGTCAGAGAGAGGGTTAGTTATGTAGAGCAGATTAACCAGACCACTGAGCTGGTTAATCAGCTCTACATAACTAACCCTCTGTCTGACTTCAGAGGGAGGTTGGTGACCAATTTGTTTAGTGTATTGATGACCCTGGCCTATGATAGAAAAAAATAAAAAGGTAAGATAAAGAGCTTTAACAAACAGGGAAGGTGAGGTGAAGTGGTCTTGCTACTGGACTGGTAATTAAGGTCCCCGGTGAGGTGAAGTGGTCTTGCTACTGGACTGGTAATTAAGGTCCCGTGTTCAAATCCCTATGTGTGAATGGGAAGATATTATTGGGATTGAATTTGTACTGTACTTAGTTTCAGTGATGTGGTGATGCGTTTGTTTACCTCCATGCACTCTGCTCAAGAGCGGGGCTAGGGTGGGTGCCCTGATGTTTCGGACTTCAGTGGACAGTTGCTACAGATTGCTATACCGCGCTGTCCACCACAGCAGTCATCTGCCAATAATGCACACTGGCTGGTACGAGCCTCGAACACTCGGTTTGCGAGTGAGTTCATCACTACAATAGCACACCAACACGCCAGAAAAATACCCTGCTTTTTCCCAATATTTTAGTATTGTATGAACATTCTCATTTTCAAAATATACTATGGTGCAGTACCCCCCCTACTACTACGCCCCTTGCCGAGATTAGGGGTCTTCGGGGCCGGCGACGGGCTTGATGAGGGAGGATTTGTGTTTTTTCCCTTCTTTCTCCCCTCGAGCTTTTGTCGTTGGCTCGACTAATTTGCGTAGTTTTTCTTTCCTCTTTCTACATGTTTTTCCCCTTCTGTTCTTATTCTGTCCCATTCGGTTGTCCTCGGGCAGCCTATATCACATGCCTCGCTGGCCTGGCTAGGTAGTAGGCTCCTGACCTGATCTGTCTCTTCGGTTGCTGATGCGGCCGTGCTGACTTGATTCCCCTCAGTATTGCATTTTTGTTTTGCATCTCGCTGTGATATTTTTCTACCTTAGTCCTGATCTTTCATTCTTTGCCTTTGATCACTTCTTGGTTGGTGCTGCAGTCTAGCAGTTCTTGCCTCATCCTTCGGCCCTGCCCTATAAGAGCTCTGCTGTGGAACTCATGTGGTCTGGCTTCTGTAACTCAAATAGGGCTGGAGAAAATGGGCTGTAAATTTCCACACCTATTCCCTGGCTGACCTTTCCCATATAGCTTGATTACTCTAGTTGTTTGTGAGTTATAGAGTTAATGTTCAAGAGTTTTGGACTACTTATTTGGCACAATTTACTTTATTAGTTACAGGCTCGCTATCGCTCGCCCTGAAAAAATCGACATATGAATGAGATGAAGTGTCTTAATTATTATCGTCAAATAATGGGATGAAAGGTCTTAAATTCTCCAAAGTAATGGAGCAAAACAGGAAAGATCCAAAAAGCTCCCCCACGGACTAAATAGGGTTAACCCCTTCTATACCGGAGACGTCTATTTTATTTTATTCTAGCTATATTTAGACGATATTGTGCAGTTTAAGAAGGATATTTGGTGGCTAAAAGGATTAATTGTGATAGTCTGTAGCCTTTTAATTGGTAGACATCCTTCCTAAGTTCAGTAAATCGTCTAATAGTTGCCATACTATAATGAAAAGTACATCACCGGTACATAAGAGGTTAAGCCTCCTGTCTGTATGCTAAAAACTAATAGTTGTCCAGATTGTTCTTATTGGAGGCACGTCTGTAGTGTTGATACCATTAACCTGACAAGCGCGAAATAGACCTAGGGGCTAGGGTAGTTATTTGTGCATTTCTAGCCTTGGATTCTGACAGAATTCGTTATATTTACAATATAGAGCATTATTTGTTTTCGGTATGCTTTTATTTTACATATATGATGTATATATGAACCTTCAAGAGTGCTAAAATAAGTGGGAAAAGCATTTGGGTGGTGAAAAACGAAGATATTGGCCACCCGGTCATAATGTCAGGCGAGAGAGAGCCACAGGCAACCCTCCTCTCTCGCTGTCTGTGAGGTAACTGAGACGAGCGGGGCGGTGTGGGCCGGTGTCTGGGTGTTACATAACGATCTTTTCTGCAACCCACTTATGCTACATTATCGCGGGAGAGAAAAATAACCGATAAATGATAATAAGAGGAAAAATGGGTGATAATTGAGGAGGGGAGGGAGGGGGGAATAAGGTGGGGAAGGAGGGGAGGGGGGTGGGTGAGATTTACATGGATGAGTACTGGAGGGGAATTATCTCACCTAGAGACAAATTCCTTTGTTTTGATAGGCCCTTTTTTTTTTGGAAGTCTTTTTTTATGGTCTTGCTTCCGTGAGGCCTATCGCGTTCCCTATAGGAAGCCTTCCGTGAGGCCTATCGCGCTTGCCGGGTTAAGGGGAGATTTTCACTTCAGAGTTTTTTTTCTGGACCCCCCTTCTCCCTCATGTTTAGCCCCATTTGTTTTGAGATTTTAAGACGTTCGCCCATTAGTTTGGCGATTTTAAGACCTTTCACCCCATTTATGTAAATTTTAAGACCTTTCATCCCATTTACGTGTCGATGTATTCCTGGCGAGCGATAGCAAGCTTGTAATTTGTGAGGAACCGGCCTTCTGACGAGACATTTTTTACTGAAAAATGTAGGCTACACATTTATCTTGGAGGGTCTTGGGAGTATTTTCTAACCTTGATGGAGGTCTTGGGAGCAAACTAAATAGGACCTATCTCCCATTAAACTTTAGCCTAACCTGGTCACTATAGGTAGCTCTCTGAGTGTATCCCCCCCAACCCTTCGTAGAGCACATAGCACCCGTCTTGCAACACAATCCCACCCTTACTCTGTGCAACTCTCCAACCCAAAAGTGAAACCCTATTCTCAATCTTTCTTCTATTCAACAGCTGAGCTCTGGAACTCTCCCAGAATCAGTCTTTCCCTCTTCCTTTGACTTAAATTGCTTCAAACTCCGTGTGTCCAGGCATTTTGGCTAGAACGTCCCTTGATTTTGGCCCTGTCACTTTCAACTTTGGGGGAGGCACTCACTACAGGCAGTGCTGCCATGTGCCTCCTCATTCACATAGTAAAAAAGGTCAGAAATCGTGACCCCCTCTTACAACTCAAAAAGGACTTGGATAATTAAGCTGTATTTGCTACCACTTTGAAAGTCAACCATTAGGCCTTATTGGTGTGGGCAGTTACAGCACGTTTGCTCCAGCCCTTCCTGACTCCAGCCCTTCCTGAGTTACGAGAGTTAAGATTTCTGGTCTAATTATAGTGAACAAACTTTAATTATGATAGTTATCACCAAGGTATATGAACTGTAACGGGTAGGCCAGCAGGCCTACATTTCACAAACATCCCCCGCCCCCCTCTCTCTTGGGTTGGGATGCTTTTGATATAATAATAATTAATAAATAATAGCCTATGCTCTGTAAAGTATCTCTTTATCTACTCAATCCAGTTTATTTTTCGTACAACTTATTAAATGTGTGAATCATTTGCACTAGTTCATCATAACTAATACATAATTGGTTTAAATTACCCGGGCCTAGAAAGTTTCGAAAACATATTTGTCACAAGTAAACAAAACAAAATATAACTCCTTTTCATTCGCAGGGATTAAACTAAACTGAATTATTATCACACACTACTGATATGAATGATCTTGTATTATACAAATAAAGTTTGCATTGAGACTGATTGAGTATAACATTTGTAAAAGTGAACACCCTCAAAGCGGAACGAAGGAAAGGAATAAACAGTGACTTGTGGGGAGCATAGTAGGAAATTCAGCCGTTTTTTTCGTATGCCTTTTTGTATCCTCTAAGGACGGTATTGTGTGACGACTGCTTATTGTGACGCCGTGACTCGTAAGTATAATGAAGGGTGTATCTGTAGGTAGAGTATAAGACGCCATACGGTAGGGTAGAACCGTGGGTAATAAGCGGCGATTCATTGGTGGAGTGTGGAGGCAAGACAATAGATTTTAATGGCCGCCGCCGATGACTAGGTTAATTGGGTATGGTTCGCTAAATTACAGACTTATTAGGCAGGTATAATTTGAGACGTCGTAGACTATTAGTATTACAATGCCGGTGAAGTTTGAGATTGAGATGCCATTTAGCCTATGGTAGGTGGAGTTTGAGACGCCAGTCACGCGATGTACCGTAAGTATTGTTTAATAGGTCGATTTGAACGTTTACCGTATAACCTATAGGCTAGGCCTAACTACATTGCAGGTCGAGTTACAGGTGCCGTGTACCTTAAGTATTGTAGGTCGAGTGGAGACGCCGTGTTCATTTAAGTGTAATCTTCGCAGGTCGAGGTTGAGACGCCGTGTACGGTACCGTAAGTAGGCCTAGTGCAGGTCGAGAAACTTTGAGACGCCATTTTTATTTACCGTGTTACTGTGTAGGTCGATACGGAGACGCCTTTTACCGGAAGTATTAGGCTAACTTGTAAGGTTGAGTGACTCCAGACGCCATTTTATATTATCGCGCTACGTCGCAGAATGAATTTCGGCCCATATACATGATAAAGTAGGTAGGGCCCGGTACAGCACTAATGTAGGCTATTCCCTCGCATACTCGACTCCGTCTTAGCACAACATTTCTCAGATTTGCTACCCTCCCGGTGTGTAGCCTATAGCCTACTGTATGTCTTGGGTTAGCCTATTGCTTAAAATACATTCACCCTTCCAATCAAATGACAGTATAACTACTTAGGCCTACTATTATATCATGGCTACCTACTGATGATTTTATTCGGCTCGGGAAGAACCTAGGCCTATAGGAAAGAAAATTACACTAAACAAATCTAGGGTATGAAAAAGATACCGATACATATAATCATTGGGTATATTGGTAGTAATTTACCTTTCTAGCCTTAATATTAACTCACCTGGTAGGGCCTAGGTAAATGTAATGATGTATCAGCATCAGTATACCTGAACAATGGGTAGATTATTACTTTAGTAACCATACCCATTCCAATAATTTTGTAGAGTTTAGTTATTAAATTAGGGTGTCAAACCGATGAATTTTGTTTTAAACCTTTCAGCCCGATGACTTGAGTTTTACCTTTGCGGCTAAAATTATACGGTTTTATTCAGTTTAAGAAGGACCTACTGTATGTTTATTTAGAGTCCTAGAGGTATATTATAATCTAAAGAATATCGTCTAACGGTAACCAGAGTATGATGCTAATTACGTTGTCATGCTGAAGGGGACTGGAATATATCTGAGACGAGATACAGGGAATATTTTCAAGAACTTTGGACATGTTAGTACTTTCCAAGACACAAGAACTGCAAAACATTATTGTCTGCTCCCTGTTTCACTGCAATGGTTTGGAGTATATATATCGACGTTTCACCTCATTGGCTTGATGATTGTACTGTAAGACACGTCACCACTTCACCCCATTTAGGTGTCGATTTTTTTTTTCTGAGTGAGTGATAGAGCGCAAATTGACCACTTACGAGTTTCGAGCTATAAGGAAGTTTAGAGCTGTAGACATATCGATATTTAGGCCTAGCAGAAATTACCAAAGTTATGTGAGGTTTTGAGTGATGGAACGTTTGCTGAATAATAGCCTATATATATTTTGTTTTGTATGTACTACAACCGTATTGTAGTTTATAATTCGGCTGTATATCAACCCCCTTCATGCTAAACCCCCCTCAATCCCCTTCAAGCTATAACCTCCTCAACAGGGGCCCCTTCAAGCTATAACTCCCCTCAATCCCTTTCAAGCTATAACCCCTCAACCCCCTTCAAGCCATAACTCCCCTCAACCCCCTTCAAGCTAGGCTATAACCCCTCAATCCCCTTCAAGCTATAACCCCTCCTCAACCTCTTTCAAGAATTTAGCAGTAACCTCCCTCAAACAATAATCTTTCTAAACCCCTTCAAGCAGTAATCCCCCTCAACCAATATTCCTCCTCAACCCCCTTCAAGCAGTAAGCCCCTTAAACCCCTTCAGGCAATAGGCCTAATCCCCTCAATCCCCTTCAAGCAATAATCTCCTCAACCCCCTTCAAGCTATAAACCCCCTCAACCCCCTTCAAGCAATCATCTTAATCCTCCTACAAGTAATAACTTCCCCCATCAACCCCATCAAGTAATACTTTCCCCCCCTCAACCCTCTTCAAGCTATAGTAGCAGATTTTAACCCCCACCAAGCTATGGCTTAACCCCCTTCAAGAAATGATTTCCCCCTCAACCCCCTTTAAATTATACCCTCCCTCAGGCCCCCTCAATCTCCACACCAAGCTCTACCACCACTCCCACCCCCACACACGTTCATAAATTTAATTTTTGCTATTTGACGATTTTATTAAGCTATTAACCCATTCAGTACCGGTGACGTCCTTTTCATTATATTCTGGCTACTATTAGACGATTTTATTCAGCTGAGGAAGGACCTTTAGCAATAATACGGCTTCAAACCATCTCAACCAACCCTTGTAACTACCACAGATCCTTCCTAAGCTGCATAATATCGTCAAAACATAGCTAGATTAGAATGTAACACACGCCGCTGGTACTCGAAGGGTTAAAGGATCCGTGGACTTCAGAGAACAAAATTGATAAATTTTATCACTCCGATTGCTAAAAGTCTCTCCTAAGCTGTATACAATGGGTACCGTATACAAAGAGAAAACAAATATATAAAATCATTGTGTATATTGATAGTTATTTACCATTTATGCTTATATTAGCCTACATTATTACTTATACATTGTACCTTAATTAAAAATTTGTATTATTATGGACACTTTAATTACCGGTACTCTATTCATTGATTTAAGTAACTCGACAACTTAATTGAAAGGTATACCACACATAGCAAGCAAAACAATAATTATAATCGCAAAGCATAGCCTACATCAGCCAGAAATAACTAAACAGTATTTTTGTTTTACAGTGAAAGCTGCTTATACTCGTTATTATCGTTAGCCCTAAGTGTTAGCAAGAATAAACAATAACAAGAATAAACAATATAATATCAAAGTGTCCGTAATATTCTACTCATTTAATTAATAAAGGTTTATTGGTGGTAGGTTATTATACCCATCTTATACAGAAATAGTAATACAGTGTAGTAAGGTAAATCTCTTAAAACTATTTCCAGTGAATTAAAAATACCTTTATCATGCCCTTTTATACCTCAATTAATAAGGGTGAGGCCTATCATTATGGACATTTTAAATAACCTTTCCATACCAATAATTATTATTAGAATATATAGTTGCAGGATAGTGTTGAAAAGGGTGACTGAAGTATCTAAAATATTATAATCAATTCATCCTATACCAATATACACATACTGTAGGCCTACATACATAACATTTTAAGACTGAGTGCTCCACACATACGTGCAGTTTCAGTCTCTTGTCCTAATTCACTTGTCAAGTTTTTGGATTTGAGATCGGCACGTATAGTCCGATCCCGGGTCTTCCTCGGTCCACTCCTTGGTGCAGCTCCCTCCACAATCACAGACCTGCATATTTTCACCCAATTTTGTTCATCCATTCTCTCCACATGTCCATACCATCCTAGTCTACTTGTACGCATCTCGCTAATACTCTTTATACCTAAACGTCTCCTCAGCTCATCATTTGTTATTCTATCCTGCAGCCTGGCCCCACACATCCATCTCACCATTCTCATCTCATTACGTTCCATTCTGTTGACATCCTCTACTTTAACGGCTCATGTTTCTGAGGCTTACATCATTGCGTCATACGTCTCCCCCTTCAGAGGGAGAAGCATTCTTTTCGTGGTCAGAATTGGCAGCAGTTCTCTGAACTTCCCCCAGCCACATCTAATTCTAGCGACAGTGACAGCCTCGGCCCCACCACCGGCAGAGATGGTATCTCCTAGGTAACAAAACTTGTCCACCAGCTCCAATGACTCATTTCCAAAATTCACAGCCACAGGATCATCATGTAACACAAGCTCGCCTTTGCATTTACCTAGCAATATATGCAGTGATCTTTTATAGTTGATAAATGGATATAAAATTGTAGTCATGTACTTAACTTTTAACTGTCTTGATGGTGTAATGGTTAGAGTGTTTAAGATGTGTATGTGGTAACCCAGGTTCGAATCCCGGGAAGATCACATACCGGTACTTTCATTAATTTCATTGGGAGGTGTTTGGTGTTGGGAGTTAAATTAATAAATTAGATTATACACGCTGGTTGGGGGGAGGGGCGTCGACTGACCGGGGACAGAGGTGCATGGGGGCGGTTCGTTCGTGGCCACCCCTTCGGGGATCACGGCGTCAGGCAATAGATAGATAGATAGATACACATGATTTTTAGAGTATATTCTTACAGGCGATGTCTGAGAACGTGTCGCGTTCCTCCTTGGCGAGTGGTGGGTCTCCCGAGGACCACCACCCCCCCCAGCCTGCCTACCACTATCAATACGGCTTCAAGGACGACTATAATGTAATTTACTTTTTTCTTTTTTTCTTTTTTTCTTTTTTTCTTTTTTTCTTTTTTTCTTTTTCTATGTGATTGAGGGAGGCTAATGGCAGAACTGCCTATAGCGAGTGCCTCCCCCATAGTTGAAAGAGTGACAGGGCCAAAATCAAGGGACGTTCGAGCCAAAATGCCTGGACACACGGAGTTTGAAGCAATTTAAGTCATAGGAAGAGGGAAAGACTGATTCTGGGAGAGTGTTCCAGAGCTCAGCTGTTGAGTAGAAGAAAGTTTGAGAGTAGCGTTTCACTCTTGGGTTGGAGAGTTGCACAGAGTAGGGGTGGGATTGAGTTGCAAGACAGGTACCACGTGCCCTACGTAAAGGAGGTGGTATACACTGGGAAAGCTCTGAGGAACACTGATTATTATAGTAGCGATATAATAGCGAGAGAGATGCAACATTGCGGCAGAGAGAGAGAGATTGCAGAGAGTTGGTGAGTGGACGGGAGTTACCGTAATGATACGAAAGGCCTTCCTTTCAACTTTGTCTAGGATAGCGGTGTGAGAGGAACCTCCCCACACATGTGAACAATACTCAATACAAGGGCGCACTATGCCCCTGTACAGAGCAAGAAGCTGTGCAGGGGAAAAGAACCCCCTAGGTTGAGCACACCCAGCTTCTGGGAGGCTGCCTTAGCAAGACTGGTAATATGATCCTTCCAAATGAGAGCAGAAGAAAAAGAGATACCAAGAATATTGAGAGAAGATGAAGGGTTGATTTTTGTATTGTTGAAGAATAAGGGATAGTCCGCTGGGAGATCCTGACGGGTAGATAATCTTATAATAAAATTTAATACGTTTCGGCTACAATCTTTACATGTATCTTATAATAATAGTAATAATAGTATCTTATAATAATAGTAATAATAGTATCTTATAATAATAGTAAAAGGAATGCTTGCCAGCGGCGACCAAAAAGACCCTTTGCCAAGCGCTTGTTCAATGTCATTTTGACTATTCTGTGTCATCCTGGTACTCTGCATCATCTAAATCAGCACAGCACAAACTTCAGGTCACTCAAAATAAAATGGTTAGGTTCATGCTGAACCTAGGACCCAGATCACATGTTGGCCAGGAACAACTTCAGTCACTAGGTATGCTCAATGTCTCTGACAGGGCCAAACAAATCAGGCTCACTAATGCCTTCAAGATATTCTATGACAAAGCTCCAGAGTATCTAAAGAGTAATTTTGTTAAAGTAAATGAGAGGAGTGGACATAATACAAGAAACAGGATATTTAATTTTACAGTCCCGAGAATCCAAGGACAGGGTAAGCAAACATTCTTCTTCACTGCCATCAAAGACTGGAATGACCTACCCCAGTCAGTCCGTGAAAAGAGAACACTGTATTCCTTCAGACGTAGCCTGAAGGAACACCTGAACCGGACAGCTGCGAGAAGGGAGCACCAAGCTTATGTCTACTACTAAATACGACATAAGAGATAGGCAAAACAGACTGAAATGATTCCTGATTACGGATTACTGATATTTACTATAGGATGTAAGGTATCTTAAAATAACTCCCTAGAATAACCCCCTTGGGCGGGTGCCCAACCCCGAAAGGAGTTGAAATAGGAGAGCTATCCCCCCGCCAAAGGCGGCTTTCTAGGGCCTTTCCTAGCTGATGCTGAGAGGATTGGGTTCTAGTCATGTGGTGATGGGCTGGTCTATCAGAGTGAGAGCTGAGCGATCTCTGCCATACCCATAGCTTATTCTGACTGTTCCTTTTACTTATATATCTTCTAGATCTCAAGTGATGGCATCTTTTTCGTGGATTGACCTCCCTACTGCCAAGATTGGGAGCCAAAGCGTCACATTTTTCCCTTGCCCCTCAACTTTCCCTTCATAATTGCTGAGTGGCACAGGGCCTTGGGTGGGGCTTTGGTTTCCCGGGCATTTCCGCACCCTCCTCAGCTCCCTGCCTTGGAGTGGCTTCGGTCACCCGGGCTTTGTTAGTGGTAAGCAGGGAGGGTTTTGTGGGGGTGCTCGTTTATGGCCTTGGCCTTGCTCGAGACCTTGGGGCTGTTCGGCCAGACAGCCTGGGGAACAACAACAACAACAACAACCCCCTAGAAATACTTTCTCTAAAGTATCTAATTCTTTTATCCTCCCCTTTTTCCCCAGCTAACCTAATCCCACAAGGACCCCAATGGAAATACGCCTAACGGCCTTATTGGGCTATCCTTAGTTGGAATTATGCAAGGCTGGTACATGTCATTTTTGTAACATATTATGTGGTACCAACATTGTAAAATGCTAACTGAATAACTATTATTATTATTATTATTATTATTACTATTATTATTATTATTATTATTGTATCATATAATGATAGTAAAAGGGTTTACTTCTATCTTATAATAATAGTAAATGGATTTACTTTTATCTTATAATAAAATAAATGGGTTTACTTGTATCTTATAGTAAAAGTGAATGGATTTACTTCTATCTTATAATAAAATCATATGTAAATAAGTGCAGTAAGTATAAGTATAATGTATGTATATACTCTGGCACTTACCCAGGTTGTTTATTTTATATATATATACGTATATATATATATTTTTTTTTTTTTTTTTTTTTTCTGTTTGTGGTGGCCGACTCGAGACAGTATAATGTAAGGCACCATATTTTACTGGGAGGTATCTGAGCTTGAGGGGTAGTTTTCAATTGATTTTTTTTTTCTTGGCCCCCTTCTCCCTCTTGCTTAGCCCCCTTAGTTTTGATATGTTGATACGTTCGCTCCATTAGTTTGGCAATTTTGAAACCGTTCGCCCCATTTTTTTAAATTTTAAGACTTTGTGCCATTTAGGTGTATTATTTCCTGGTGAGCGAGCCTGTAGTTTAGGAAGAAATGGCCTTCAGCCAGGATATTTTTCTACCAATTTTTTTTATTTATTTTGCTTGTACAGTAGCCTATTGCTTGAATAATTATTTGTATTTTTATTTGGTACCCTTGACAGGATGGTAGTGGGGATGATGGGGATGAGAGCCAGAGTTCCCGAGACGGCACCACAATTACCGTGACGGAGGATGGACGGAAGGAGAGCGTGATCAGTCTCTCCGTACCTGAACATGCACAGTGTCTCACCGCTGCTATCAGCGAGGCCAGATATCAGGTACACACACAATATCTACGCACCCCTTTTTGAACCGGTATCGAACCTAGAACAAGATGCTCTAATATGATGCTTTATGTTCCAGATGCTTCAGAACTTGGCTTTAGCCTCTATAACGCGCAGGTATGGTATTTGAAAGTGCCCACCATGCGAAATTATTCTGATTCATTCCTCACTAAAATCGTTAATTTACCATATAGGCCTATGTAATTAATACTTACCCATATGTGCCTATTTTACTTTTAATATGAACATATGAACATGGGAAGGCAATATAGAACAAGTGGTAACAGCAATTGGCTGGTGAAAATTGTATATTTTAGCTCCGCGGTCGTAATCGGTCGTGAGCGGTGAGAGACAAATACCCTCCCTCTCTCTTGTCTTGGACGGTACTGAGAGACATGGGGAGCTTTCAGACTGGCTTGGAGGGTCGGAGATACACTCCTCCACCACCCCTCTCTCTCCCACCCGTTCTCGCATGAAAATACTCTATAATTATCGGGAATAATAGAGAAAATACCTGATAATTGAGGGGGGGGGGGACACACATGTGTAGGAGTGGTAGCAAGTAATGGAGGGAAATTATCTCACCTAAACACAAATTTCTTTGTTTCGAGTGCCACTGGGGTGTTTTAAAAGTTTTTTTTTTAGGCCTTGGATCTTACGAGTCTTCCCGCAGCCGCCCAGTAAAATCTCTTAACCCGGGAACTGCGGGAAGACTCTTAAGAGTTCCCCCGGCGGACTGCGGGAAGACTCTTAAGATCCAAGGCCTAAAAAAAAAACTTTTAAAACACCGTTATTTTTTCTGTTTTTTTTGTTGTTGCCTGGGCCATGCCAAATATCACTCCTCCACCTCCCCTCCTTCCCCAGTTTCCTCCCCTCCTTCAGTTATCACCTATTTTCCCTGTTATTCCCTTTTCCTGTGGTCTATTTTCGTGCTAACATTAGCGAGTTGGTAGCAGGGCGTTGTCATCACTGTTAGCAAGAGAGAGAGAGAGAGAGAGAGTATGGATCGACAGTCTCTCTCCAGAGGTGGAGGAAAGTGGTGGGCTGGGAGGTTGCCTCAGCCATACATTGTGTAACTCCCGGTCTGTATCGCCGATTTTGACCATCCAAACGCTGTTTCCACTTGTTTTATTGTTGTAACAGGTTAATACCTTTATAATCAACCTATAATAGGCGCATATGGATAAGTATTAATGCTATTTATGGTAAAATAAATATTTTAGTGATGGGAACAGCTCAAATACGTCAGCACAGGAGTGTGGTGTCTCATACCCCCCATGTGCACTTCAGAGGTTAAAGGTTAATAGATTCAAGTGAGGGTATTCCCATTTTGGCTCAAATCAGTTATGGTCAGAGTTATTTATTATCAAAGCTTCCTCGGTTTGAATTGAATCAGCCTTGGGCTGATCAAATTTGTTGTGCTTGTTGGAATTAAGGTAAATTTGACTGCTTAAGGCAGTGTCATACGAGTGCTTTATTTGTCAATATTTTGGGACTTGTCAATGGTATTTGCAACTAGACTGAATGTAGATTATGTTAGTTGGCTGAATTCTGATAAAATGTAAATTTTTAAATTGCCAAACCATATTTACCCCGTACTATTGACAGACAAAAATGCTTGTGTGACACTGTCTGTAGGAAGGACATGCAGACAAGAATAAATCACCCCCATTGAGGTAATTTGTTGTTGTTGTTGTTGTTGTTCCCCAAGCTGCCTGGCCGAACAGTCCCAAGGCCCCGAGCAAGGCCAAGGCCACAACCGAGCGCCCCCACAGAACCCTCCCCGCCGACCACAATAAAGCCTGGGTGACCGAAGCCACTCCATGGCGGGGAGCTTGAGGAGGGTGTGGAAACGCCCGGGAAACCAAAGCCCCACCCAGGGCCCTGTGCCCCTCAGCAATTATGAAGAGAAAGTTGAGGGGCAAGGGAAAAATGTGACGCTTTGGCTTCCAATCTTGGTAGATTGGGAGGTCAATCCACGTTAGAGACGCCGTCACTTGAGATCTAGAAAATATATAAGTAAAAGGAACAGTCAGAGTAAGCTATGGGTATGGCAGAGATTGTTCAGTTCTCACTCTGATAGACCAGCCCATCACCACATGACTAGAACCCAATCCTCTCAGCATCAGCTAGGAAAGGCCCTAGAAAGCCGCCTTTGGCGGGGGGATAGCTCCCCTATTTCAACCCTTTTCGGGGTTGAGCACCCGCCCTTTTGTAATTTGTTTGATTCTATAGCTTGTTTCTCGGGAGTGTTGCTAGGCTTGCTAGCCCAATGACCCATTGTTGTGTATAGTGTGTGAGGTGCATGTTGTGTGTTATTATACTGTTGGAATAGTTGTTGAAGTGAATGTACTATTTAACCATTAACCAATGTAATTAGTTTGATTATTCTGATCATGTGCCAGCAGTCACATTGTAAAAGCAACGCTGGCGCACTGTAGCTTTGATGTCTGTTATGGCAGAGAAGGGTTGGGAGTCCTTGGGGACTAGAGTCAAATAACAACCCGCCCAGTGGGGGATTGATCCCAGGCCTCCCGAGTATGACGTTACCACCTACTCCATTCCGGCTCCTTTACCAAATGGCATAACCTTATTTATTGGGTTGACATGTCATTCTTATACAGTAATTAAAATATAAAACTTGCAAAATAAACAAACCAAAACTGGGACGAGAAAATATAAAGGCAAAAGTACTTATTAATATCGCTATGTGGAAATAACGCTTTAGCAAAATAGAATGCCTCATTTGAAGTTGTAGTTGTTCCTGAAAATTGAACTTGAAAAAGATTTTATTTTTAGGTGAAGCAATATATATACCGGTATATATATATATATATATATATATATATATATATATATATTTTGTTTTTGTGATTATGCTCCAGTTTTGTCTCCTTTACAGCTTAAATAATGAAACAGAACAACTTTAAATTTTGTTTCTTAATTTATGAAAAGTAAAATAATGAACTAACAATATGCTGACATAATTTTCGTCTTACACTGGTTACCATAACCATTATGATTTTATTGAGCCTATAATCTTACTCTTGGACTCAAAGGGGTAAATTAATTTCACTAAAACAAGCACACTACACTTTTCCAATACACTTTAAAAAAAAAAAATAAAAAAAATAAATGGCATTCATCAGTTTCAACTTTGGGGGAGACACTTGTTACATGCAGCTTTGCCTTTTGCCTCCTTCATTTATCTATCTATCTATCTATTGCCTGACGCCGTGATCCCCAAAGGGGTGGCCACGAACGAACCGCCCCCATGTATCTCTGTCCCCAGTCAGTCGACTCCCCTCCTCCTAACCAGCACCGCCTTCATCTATACACAGTACTTCCTCACTCCATCCCTCCACCTCGCCTTTGGTCTACCTCTCCCTCTCTGTCCTTCCACCTCGCTCTCGTACACCCTCTTAGTCATTCTCTTGCTTCCCATACTTTCCATATGGCCGAACCATCTCAAGGTGTTCCTTTTCACACTTTCCAGCACATCCACCTCCACACCACACCTCCTTCTTACTTCCTCATTCGTCTGGCTATCCCTCCATGTAACTCCGCACGCACTTCTTAAGTAACTCATTTCCACCCCTCTCACTCTTGGTCTGAGTCTCTTCTCCAGCGTCCATGCTTCGCTTGGACCGTAAGTCAGTGTCGGGATTACCACACTGTCATGCAAGGACTTCTTCACTTCCATACTGACCACCCTATTTCTTGTTACTGCTTTCAACGTTCCTCCAACCCTCTTCCCCTGTTGCACCCTCTCCCGCACTTCTTCATCCATAGTCTGAATTATATTTGTTTTGAGTGTAATTTATTTTTAAACTTTCTTGGATGTTTTTTTTCTCACCCACCGTTATTTTAATTTTCCGCAGACATCACAAGCAGATGCATGCCTGATTGTCCAAAATCAAGAGTTCCTTGTTCACAGCATCATCGTCTCAGCCTTTAGCAAGAAGCTCCGAGAAGGCCTGTCCAACAAGTACCCCAAGGTCCTCCAGATTGATGGCGTAAAACCAGAAGAGCTCAACACTATACTTAACTTTATGTATGCAAACCTTGCATCCATGAAGGAGTCAAGGTTGCTTCGATTCCTTAAAGCTGCCAATATTCTGGAAGTTGAAGCCCTGCAAACGCCTGCGCTTCTCAAACTGCAAGAGGAACTTGAAGATCAGGACTGGCCAGATGATGACGATGAACCAGCTTTGAGGGATGGATTTAAACCTGCTGCAAACGAGCCATCAGAACCAGCTGCAAAAGAGGCATCAGAACCCACTATCAAATTACCGCCTTCAATTTCAGTATACAGAGTGCAGGATGGAAAGAAGATTGAAGATGTATCCACTCCGCCCACACTATCTCGTGACAAGTTGAAGGAGGAACCAAAGAAGGACTCAACTGAGAAGGAAGCTAAGCACATGGAGAAGAAGGGATGCTGTTGTTCTTGCAAACAAGGGTGCCACAAGAAGGAAAGTGAAGAGGAGAATAAAGATAAGAAGGAAAAAGCAGTAGCGGAGGGAAAAGAAACCATAGCGATGAAACTAGAGAAGTGCGGAACAAGAATATCAGGCGCAGGTTCCTCCTCCCTTCTAGATCTCCCACATTGGGTGCTTTCCAGTGGTAATATTTCCGTCACCCCAATCACTCCCAAACCAGAGACTACCCCAGTGAAACGGTCTCCCAGTGTCCTCCCAAAATCATCGACTCCTAGGACACCAGCTATACCAAAGACCCCAATAACACCACAGGCTCTCCCAAAGTGCTCAGAGAATGTGTCGAGCCATCCGATTCATCGGAAGAATATTGCTCAGTCCTTAGGTGATCCAAGTATGCAGACCTCGGCCTCACCGGCACAAATGAGGCAGTCACCTCACTACGCAAGTCCATCTGCAAAGAATCCCACACAGCCATCCCCGATGAAGCAACCCATGAATACCCAGCAGAAACAGATGACTAGGGCCATGTACAACCAACAGCAGCAAATTATATTAAAGCAGGATGTATTAAACAAAAGGGCTGCGCAGTATCATAGAAGCTCACCTGTCAATAAGCGAGGAAGGCCAACAAGAAACTGCATACAAACTCAGGCCTCTCCAAAACCATTCCAAGAAGGTCTAAAAGGAACACCACACAAATATGGCCCTATCAATATGTCTAACTACAGCTCACCAACTTCAATTATGTCACCAACTTCAATTATGTCACCTTATGGGTCACCAACATCTAGCTTGTCACCCATTCTTGGCTCACCAAATAATTATGAGTTGTCAAAAGTGCAGAGAGAAAACCTGTCTGCCAGTAGAGGGGTGTCTGCTCGTAGAGGGCTGTCTGCTCGTAGAGAGCGAGGCAGACCAATTCGTAGGGGGAACAATACACCTGTGAAAGTATATTCAAGTCCTCAGAGAATTATAAACCCAAATATTCGGCAACTGACACCATTTCCTCACAGTAGAGCATCTCTATACACTAAACATAATAATAATAATGAAGTCTTGTGGGATGGTAAAGAGCCTCTAGAAATCAAAGATTTGGGTATCACAATAAATCTTCAAGATTCTGCAGCCGAGGTAATTGAAAATGCTACCAATTACAAACAAGAGTTGGGTTCCGAGGGCTTAGCTGGCTGTACAACCAACCTTCCCAACATTGAAAATACTGACAACACTGCAGAGAACATGACTGAAGCTCATGATAATGGCAACACTGCACAAAACATAACTAAAGCTCCTGGTAATGGCAACTCTGCACAGAACACACCTGAAATTCATAGTGATGGCAACACGCAGAATATAACTGAAGCTCCTGGTGGGGACAACACTGCACTGGACCCACCTGTAACTCAAGAGAGTGACACTGCACCAGACAGTGATCAAGGAAAGAAGAAGAATTCGCATTTGTCCAACCAGCCTCGTTTGGTACTGGAGCGACTGGAGAAAGTGTCTCCAAATCACCTTGAGGCAAAACCACATCAGCAAGACTCACAGGATGGTGGTTCAGACAAGTCATTGGCTGAGGAGTCCACACAACTCTACAAGAATGAGCAAACAGGTTCACCGGATAAAATCTGTGGCAACGTGGATGACTCTTCAGAAACTACTGCTGCTGCTGTAGATAAAATGGTAAGGAGTAAATAATAATAATATTGTTGCATTTAAATTTCTAAGTTCAAGCACACTACTGAGGTGGGGGAATAATTCGACAGTTGCTAGAGTTTGTATAGTTTATTTAATAGAACGAACTCTAAATCTAACTACTAGTCCAATAGCCTACTTCCTATTCTGGTCGAAATGAGTTCAGTACGCGAATTGAATAAAACTTTGTCCCGTGATAGATGGTACGTTGGAACCCAAGAGCTCCCGCACATACTATTCGGATGCCCGCTATTCAGGTAATGCCTCGCTTCGACTTGGATACATCGTAGGTTACCAGACTGAATTTATAATGATCGCCGTGCCCTTCGATGTCTTCTAAGAGACCTGGGCTGCTCTGACTCAAACTACTACTAATTTCTTAATCCTAAATGCAAGTGGACAAATAATATATATTTCTATATCTGCTTCCGAAACCCCCAAATGGCTAACCTTTTCCCGGGCGTTACGAACACCCTCTCGGCTCATACAATAGCCCCTCTGAGTACAACACTGGCCCGTGGGCCGTTTAACTCTCTATAAAGGATATAATCTTTAACTCACATTTCCCTTACAACACCGAACGCGTAGTCCGTTACACATGAACATAAAAGCTTTGTCAATACAATAGTACACCTGAATACAACACTAGCCCGTAGGCCGTTTAACTCTCTATCAGAGATATAATCTTTAACTCTTAGTTCCCTTACAACACCGAGCGCATAGTCCGTTACATGAACATAAACTCTTTGTTAATACAATATTACACCGGAATACAACACTGGCTCGTAGGCCGTTTAACTCTCTATAAAGGATATAATCTTTAACTCTTAGTTCTCTTACAACATCGCACGCGTAGTCCGTTACACATGAACATAAACTCTTTGTTAATACAATATTACACCGGAATACAACATTGCTCCCCGGACAATATTTCTGGTAGCTTCAAGAGCCGGATACGCCCTTACGTTGCTTTCTATTTCAATGTTAACGGTCACTCAACCGTGCTAGGAGGTAACAAGACTAATCATGAAGTTCCTTTATCGATGATAAGTTACGTTAAACATATTCGGACTAGTGTCCATTCAATATAATTCGGACGTGTGTCCTTGCAATATAATTTCGGACGTGTGTCCTTTCAATCTAACCCGGACTTGGGTCCTTACAATATAATTCCTATAACCCTAGCTGAAGCTCATCTCTAAAACAACTATTCACTATTTTCCCCTGAACCCAATAGTTGTTATTTAATCTCTGTCCCTCTTACGTTAATTAAAGAACTTCCTATAAGATCCTAAATACTTGGTAGCTAATGGCTTGGAGCCCTGTCTATCAATAAACACTAGTTACACATAACACATCCGTTTATTCTATTTCTTAGTCAAGTCAATTTCTCTTTTCGTTTGTTCTATAAGAACACATATTTTTATTGAAGATCCCCCGAATTAGTCAAATTCCCCTCTCTCTTTTTCTTGGTTCCTCTGCGGGCCCAATATGAGTCCTGATTAAAAGTCTGTTGCTCGTGGTGGGCGTTCTGGCTGCACTACCACCTCAAATCTGGCCAGTAGTGGTCTGGGAGGTTGTCACTCTTAGCCATCTCCTGACGTCCTGGATGAAGTTGCTGGCTGCGGGTGTGCAGGCATGCAATATGGTGACAGGCCCAGGGATACTGATATCCTCCGGGTTGGTGAGAGTGATGCAGGACTCGAGTGCTCTGCTACTGGAACTGTTGTGTGGGCTGGAAGGCTACTGTGGTGATCGCCTTGGTTCCTGGTGTGCCCGCAGGAGAGGGGGAGGCTGGGAGGAGAGGTGTTGCTTCCTCGAGGCGTGGTGCCCATCTGACCCCGAGCGGCTCTCGTCCCCTTCCCTTTATAGGGGGGGCCGGCGCGCTGATTGGCTGCCCCGCTTCGCGCTGCCAATTGTGCTTTAGCAAGCGTGACTTGCAGTTTAGACTCAGTCCTCTCTTGCTCTCCTTCTCCAAAGTAAGTGCCAGGAAGTTGATTGCCTTTGTCATTTAGTGGCTTACGGGAGTCAGATGCTGGCACTAAGTTGTCTGACAAAAGGCAAGTAGAAGATCCGGTACAAGGAGCAAATGAGGTAGATGTAGGAGGGTCACAGGTGGTCATGCCGGGAATTTGGACGTTTGTGGCCCAAAAAGTTTGACACGAAGGAGCGCCCGGATTGGTCGGACGCTTTCCTACTTTAAATATGTATAACGATAATACTAATAATAATTATATTACAGTAGTATTAATAATAATAATGAAGCTGATGTATTATATTGTTATAAGCACCAGTCCTCCACATTAACAGATTCAGCAGCTTTCACATTGACTAATTCCTTTAACGTGACGATAGTGCGTTGTTATATGTGCGATTAGTTTGCTTGGGAAACAGATTAACTTGCTCATGTAGTAATGTACACCCTATGTGGTGGATTGTGTTCTTTTATTTAATAATTTTCATTTTAGTAAGCGTTGTTTCTACATAGCAATTTTGATAATTTAATTTGACTTTATATTGTCCTTGTCCCAATTTTGGTTTGTTTAGTTTGCAAGTTTTACATTTTAATTACTGTATGTAGAGTTTATAGTCTTTGAGACAAGTAAATTGTTACATAAATTTAATCTTTTTAGGGTCAATTATTGTGACTATTCTAAAATTTGACATCAATAATTTTAATCAAGCATTTTTAACTTGAAGTTTCTTGTATAACCTCTGCTTACTTTTTGTCTGTATTTATTGTTTATCTTGAGGCGACCTACCCGATAGCACTATCGTTAGTGAGTGCTATATATATATTTTTTGTCTATCTATCTATCTATTGCCTGACGCCGTGATCCCAGAAGGGGTGGCCACGAACGAACCGCCCCCAATATTATATATCTTATCAATGTTTTTATTTTGTACTATTGTTAATGTCTTGTCAAGTTGCAAATTTGTTTTTAAATGAACATTGTAACACTAATTGTAGTTTCTTTTATTCATGCAGAGTTTAGTAATATTTGCCAGAACGTCCCGGACTTCCCAAATTGACTAATTCCCTGAACGTGATGATAGTGCGTTGTTATGTGTGCAATTAGTTTGCTTGGGAACCAGATTAACTTGCTCATGTAGTAATGTACACCCTATGTGGTAGATTGTGTTCTTTCATTTCATAAATGTTATTTTAGTAAGCGTTGTTTCCACATAGCGATTTTGATATTTTGTTTTTACTTTATATTGTCTTTGTCCCAGTTTTGGTTTTACTTTGTTTGCAAGTTTTACATTTTAATACAGTAAATTGCTAGTAGGTTATAACTAAAGTTTTATTGTGGTATAGAGCTTTGAAGTGATTACTATATTAAACAAACCTGTCACATTAAATAGATTGGTATAAAGGAACCCATATTCTTTTAAATTGTGATATTGGTACAGATTGTTTTCCCTATGGTTAGAAAGGAGACAAAACACAAAGCTGCCTGTGATTGTCTGTGTGTGTACAGTAGGTAAACGTCAAGATGTCTGGACCCGCGGAGCTTGAAGCAGTTTATATTGTAGGATAAAGGAAAGGTTGTTTTAGTACCACACTGTTTATTCCACATAGCGATTTTGATAATTTAATTTGACTCTATATTGTCCTTGTCCCAATTTTGGTTTGTTTAGTTTGCAAGTTTTACATTTTAAATTATTTATGATCAATGTTGTGGGCATACCATTCATTACGAGTGTACCTCATTACTGTTATGTAATAGTGTTGCCACCTCCACCTTCACAAAACACACCCAAAAGCCAAAACAAAATAGCCATATAAAAAGCACAACCAGTCCTTGTTTCACCTCATCATGATTTCAAGACATTCAGGTGTTGATTTATAGGAAGGACATCGATAGGTAGAACATAAGTAGGTAAGACGTAGGGTGGTAAGGCGTAGGTAAGTAGATTGATAAGATTTTTATTTTCTATGTCTTGACCTTGGGACTGTAGGCTGTTCAGTAGCCTGTAACTCTTAAGAGGCCCCGAGATTATCGATAGAAGCTTCGATATGTTGGGTCCTTCATATGTGTCGCACTAGATGGTCTCAGTGGAGCTTTAAGGTGTTGGTGGCTTCCTTTCTGCCTCACTAGATGACGACGTCTTATTTATATATGTCACTGGATTTGGAGAGAGCAGCTATACGGTCGTTCACAGCATCTTCGAATATGGTCGGGCATCTTCTATACTATGAATTTGTGACGATATAGGGGGTGTTTTCTTGACGTGTCGGTGTAGCCAGGATACTTGTAGAACAGCAGGGATTATCAGATCACCCCGGATAAACCCCTGGATGCAGTGTTGCCAATTTAGCTATTTTCCCGCTAGATCTAGAGGTATTTACTTCGATCTAGAGGCACATTTTTACATCTAGCAACACGAATTATAGCGATATTCTGGAGATTTGAGTCATTTCAGAGGCATTGTTGTGATTGTGCTGTTACTCTAGCTATTTTCGGCATATATTGATCACTTACGGGCTTGCTTTGGTAACCATGCCTGGATGTAGGTAAGTAGGGTATAAATGGGACAGATGCAGGGATGTATAGTCCATTCATTATAAGTAGGCCAAAGAGTCTTGACCACTAACCTCTATAACTTAAAGGGAGATGGGCCACTTTCTCCCTCATGTTTAGCCTCATTAGTTAAATTAAAATGTAAAACTTGCAAACTAAACTAAGTTTTCAGATGTTAAGATATTTGCCCCATTAGTTAGTCGATTATAAGACCTTTCGCCCCATTTCTTCGTCAATATTTAGACCTTTCGTAATTCCAGCTCCAATAGCGTATATTAAAGTTGTTGCGGTTAAAAAGCTCGTAGTTGGATTACAGTTCCGGACTTGGAAGATGTAAAAATTAATCTAGAAGGGGGATCTAATGGATATTTTGTTTTTAATTTGATGGAGGTCTAGGGAGGAAACTAGAAAAAATAATAAAAACATGCAAAAATCGCCCAAAAAGTGAATCATCCCTCCTTAAAACTAACGAGTAATCAAGGTAATCTTTTTACTATTTGGGAAGAGTCAGTCAGGGAATATGTGGGGTAATATACAGCTCATTTGCTCTAACCCTTTATGAGTTATAGAGGTTTTAGAGGTCACAATTTCTGGCCTACCTATACTGAATGGACTATAGGTAGGTAGGTCATAGGGAAGTATTTCACACCTGGTAAGCTGCCAGACCAGTGTTGACGATGAAAGTTAACCCTATTTTGTCTGAGGGGAGTCTCTTTGGACTTCCTTTGTTTTGCTTCAAGCTTGGAAATTTTAAGACATTTCACTCCATTAGTTTGGCGAGTTGAGTGAATGGTTTGAGGTAAAGGTAGGTTTGCGACAGGGTTGTGTAATGTCACCATGGCTGTTTAATATGTTTATGGATGGTGTGGTGAGGGAGGTGAAAAGGAGAACTATGGGAAGAGGATTGGGTTTAGTAGAAAAGAATGGTAGAGATTGGGAGTTGAATCAGTTGCTGTTCGCTGATGACACAGCATTGGTGGCGGATTCTGATGAAAAACTGCAGCGGGTAGTCAAAGAGTTTGGTGTGGTTTGTGGAAGGAGGAAACTGAAGGTGAACGTCAATAAAAGTAAAGTAATGGTGTGTAATAGGGGAGAGCATAGGGTGAATCTAGATGTGAGGCTGGATGGGGAAATATTGGAACAAGTAGAGTGTTTTAAATATCTAGGAGGAACAATAAGCAGGAGTGGAGGTATGGAAGTGGAGGTAAAACAGAGAGTGTGTGAAGGAAGGAAGGTTTTCGGAGCAATGGGAAGTATGTGGAAGACGAGAAATCTCGGAGTGAAAGTAAAAAGTGCACTGTATCAAGGCATTGTTGTGCCAACAGTGATGTATGGGGCTGAGACATGGGCTCTGAAGAAAAAGGAGAAAAGAGGGCTGGATGTGATGGAGATGAGCTGCTTGAGGAGTATGTGTGGAGTTACTCGTAGAGACAGATTGAGGAATGAAGAGATACGTAGGAGAGTGGGGCAGCAGGAACATTTGTCAGCCAGAGTGGACAGAAGGGTGCTGAGCTGGTATGGTCATGTTGAACGAATGGGAGATGAAAGGCTTACAAAGAGAATATGTGAGTCAGGTACAAGGGGAGATAGAAGGGCAGGAAGACCCCCATTGAGATGGAGAGACTGTGTAAGAAAGGCTTTGGATGATAGAGGAATGACTATAGATCAGGTAGGGGAAGTGGTGGTGGACAGGAGTGAATGGAGAATGCTTGTGAATAGTTGAGTGAACACGTGGTCATTTGGAGTAAGGGGTCGGGCGCAAGTTGGACTAGATAATAGTCCATCAGGCACCTGGCCCGGGGAGACGATTAATATGAAGGGTGTGCCTGGAAGTGTGGTGGGAGGGCTTGTGGCTTTGGCTCCGCTGCATGTCTGCCTGCCGAGATCGGAACCTCTCCGGGTGGTCAGGGGCCGGGGGAGTGCTGGAGCGACCTTGGTAACCCTGGTCTCTGGGTCTTCTCCTGGGTGACCTGGATGTGTGAGAGTTTGTGTTTTTTATCTGTGTTTATTTTTTGTTTTATTTTGTTTTTGTGTTTTCCCTGTTCTTGCTCTCTTGAGTCGGCTACCCCCAAAATGGGGATTGGGCCTGAGCATATAGATAGATAGATAGATAGTTTGGCGATAATAACACTTCACCCCATTCACTTGTCATTTGTTCGCTGGGCAAGTGATAACAAGCCTGTTACTTTAAAAAAATTGGCCCCCTATCGGAAAAAAATTCTATCGAAAAATGTCTGGGTGAGCTTTTTTTTTTTTTAGTTTGAAGGAAGTTTTGGAAGGCATTTTTAGTAGCCTAGAGGACAAACTGAAAAAATATTGCTCAAAAATGGCAAAAGTGAGAAAAATCCTCAAATATAATTATTATACAAAATATAATAACCCACAAGAGGTCAGTTCAGATAGCCTAGTGTTAGGAGAAAAAGGTGCTCGTTTGAGAAGCGGCTCTATTGACTGTTTAGGTTGGCACTGGTGAAGAAAAGGACAGCTGATGGCATGCCAACAGCACTTAGCAACTTTGGTTCTACAAAAGTTGTAATGTGAAAAAGTGGATATCTGATTGAAGTGTCTTTACTGTATTATTCTTTTATACTATGGAGAAAAGTTGTTTTATGATTTGTTATATATTAACTGTTGGTGGTGTAATGGTTTAGATGCTTGTGTTCTGGGTGTGGTGTCCCGAGTTCGAATCCCGGGAGGACCACATGCTTTCATTAGTTTATTCAAGTACATTGGGGTTTGTAATGGATGATTAATGTTAAGAACGGGGTGTTCCTTAATGGTCTGTATCTGTTCCAGGCGGTCGCCAATACATCGAAAGAGGGCAAGAAGCGGGGTCGGCCATCATTGCCCCGTCGAGCTCTCCCAGGCCCTTCATGCCCGGTGTGTGATAAGAAATTCTCTGCGCTGTGTGATCTGCAAATGCACATGCGGATCCATAGCAACAGCAAGTTCTTCAGCTGCTGCTCTTGCAACTTCAGCGCCAGCACGGTCAAGACCCTGAACACGCACATCGCCAAGGTACACCGGCGGAAGGCTACGGCTGCAGAGAAGAATGGCCTCATTTTCCCAAATGTTGACCCCACTTCCAACCCTAAACACCTCCTCCACAAGAAGAAAGGAGACACTGAAGAAGATAACAATAAGGAAGAATGTACTGAAGAAGATATGGAGCCCCTCAAAAAGGTTAAGAAGGAAGGAGGCACTGAAGAAGGTATGCCGACGGAAGGGGATGCTGGAGAAAGTAGTGACCATAAAGCCAGCTCAAAGACAAAAAAAGATACATTAAGTACAGTTGAGCACAGGGGAAATGGTAAATCCTCTGACCACACCCCACAGTCCTCTCCTAATGAATCAATGGTGGAAGAAAGCGGTAAAGACTTAAACCAGGTGAGTGATAAGAGCAAGGGCTGTGGTAGTGAGAAAGTAGTTAATGTCAGGCCTTTTAGGGGTTTATCGATGGCAGGAAAAGGCGTTAAAGACTCCATTCAAAGTGATACATATTCCAAGCATGAGAAGAAGCAGATTAAGGGCTGTGGTTCTGGGGACAGCGAGGATAATGCCACATCCTTTGTTGGATTCACCATGTTTGAACAGGAGATAATGGAAGATACAGGGAATCACACTAGCGATGGTTGTGAGGAGGGCGAGCTGATGGAGGCTAAGCTCAACTAGAAGGAATTAAGATAACTTTTGCAGAATGCTTGGGAAACAGATTAACACCCTATGTGGTGGTTTTGTGTTCTTTTATTTCAAAAATTATATTTGATTAAAGCATTATTTCCACAAGCAATTTTTGATAAGCTCTTTTGCCTTTATATTGTGTCGTCCCAGGTTTGGTTTGTTTATTTTGCAAGTTTTACATTATAATAGCAGCGGAAGTTTGAATTTAAGAGAATTTTTGGAGATTAGATTTACAACTTTTTTTTATTGACATATTGACAACATTTTGAAGAATTATTGGAGATTAAAATTTTATTGATTTTATTATATTTATATTTACAGAAGAACATTGTGGAAAATTCTGAATTGTAGAGAATTGTTTGGAGCTGGAAATATAGAACACCTGTACCAGCTAGCTGAAAATATTATATTATTATTAGTAGTAGTAGTAGTAGTAGTAGTAGTAGGCTATTTGTAATTTAAAGTTTTAATTAAAAAAATTATGAATTTTTGTTTATTGTAAGCCAAGATATGTTTATTATAAGGTATGGAGTTGCATGATTTTTTAAAATTCACTCATTACAATGTTAGAATATACTGTATTTTGTTTATTTATTAATAAGCAGTCAAGATTGATTATTTTATTTATACTGTACTAAATTTCTGCATTTTTTATTTTTTACCAATTACTATGAGGAAGTTCAAATTATGAACATCAATATTTAGAAGAAAACAAAAATTGTAAATTAATTCAGTGCACTTATATGCGTATTACGAGCGCACATTAGCTTGTATTTTGGCTAGATATCAATGTCTAACCTGGACTTTCTTATAGCAAGTTTGGGGCCATAAGGAAGTTGGTGCCGTAAACATCGACAGCATGCTAAAATATAAATGTTATGTGAATTTGTGATGGATGGAAAGTGTGCTGAATTCGGTATTATAAATTTACATATGCGCTATAACCGTATTTTAGCTGGTAATTATGCTTATTTTCGCCGTCTACAGCTCCAACTTCTATGTAGCCTGAAACTTGAAAGTGGTGAGTTGATAGATAGTAAGCTAGTCAAGCCCTTCAGCAGGATGGCGTAATATTTATTGTTTTCTGGCTAACATTAAACGATACTATGCACAGGTCTCCCTCACTATCCGATGCCCCGATTTACTATATTATTATAGGTTTTTAGGTGTTTGGGTTTGGGTTTTGGCTGATCCGAGAACATATCCCCATTTGCCTCCTTAATTTTAGGGTTTGCAATACATTTAAGATTGGATTTTCAGGAACGTAACCCAATCGAGGGAGACCTGTAGTTAAAGAAAGTCTTTCGTTATTTTGATAGTTTGAGATTGTTTTTACCCATTTAAGTCCTAAAGGTAGATTATAAGCTAATTACAGTATTGAGATTGTACAGTATTCACTTTTGTATTGTATTTACCCCTTTAAGTCCTAGAGGTAGATTATAAGCTAATTATTGAGATTGTATTTACCCTTTTGAGTCCTAGTGGTAGATTATAAGCTAAAGAAAATTATCTAATGGTTTAGGTTATTTAGATAGTTTATTGAGATCATATTTACCCCTTAAAGTCCTAGAGGTAGATTATAAGCAAATTAACCTCTGAAGTGCGCATGGGGGTAATTGGAAACGTCCCCCTGTGCTGACGTATTTGAGGTGTTTCCGTCACTAAAATATTCATTGTGCCATTAACAGCATTAATACTTATCCATATGCGCCTATTATGGGTTGATTATAAAGGTATTAACCTGAAACAACAATAAAACGAGTGAAAACAGCGTTTGGATGGTCAAAATCGGAGATATAGCCCGCGAGTTGTATAATGTATGGGTGAGGCAAACTGCTTTCCCGCCAATTTCCCCCAAGGCCACTGAGACACAGTCGATCGATACTCTCTCTCTCTCTCTCTCTCTCTCTCTCTCTCTTGCACTCGCTTGCCATCAGTGATGACAACACCCTGCTTGCAACTCGCTAATGTTAGCACGAAAATATACCTCAGAATAAGGGAATAACAGGGAAAATAGGTGATAACTGAAGGAGAGGAGGAAAGTGGGGAAGGAGGGGAGGTAGAGGACTGAGATTTTGCATGGCCCAGGGGCCAAAACAAAATAAAAAAATAAAAATATATATTTTTTATTTTTGTTTTCGATGTCAAAAGTTGATTTTTTTTTCACTCACTCATAAGAGTCCCCGCAGTCCGCCGGGGGAACTCTTAAGAGTCTCCCCGCAGTTCCCGGGTTAATGAGATAGTATTTACCCATGTGAGTCCTAGAGGTAGATTATAAGCTAATAAAAACTGTAATGATAACCAGAATGAGATTTAAATTACGTCATGGTATTGAAGGGGATAAGCCCTTCAGTATACGCTGATGCAGATACACATTCTTTTATAGCTATTATTTTATTTAGTTTAGAAAGGACCTGTATTAATCAAAGGGGTAAAATATATATCAATTCAGCTCCTTTCATAATTGGATAAAATTGTATAATGATAGCCAGAATAATTAAAGTAAAAATGGGTTATATTATACATTGTTAACCCGTTCAGTACCAGGGACATCCTTTTCATCATATTCTCGCAACTATTAGAATAATTAGACGATTGTATTCAGCTTAGGAAGGACCTCTAGCAATAATAAGGCTTCAAACCATCTCAACCAACCCTTTTAACTACCACCCTTCAACCCTATCTCAACACACTACATGGCTGGTGCACTACAAACAGACTTAATCTAGCCCCAGCCAAATCCACCGCAACCCTGCTCACAAGTTGGACAGGAGAACACGAATACATCCCTCAACTCACCATAAACAACACACCCCTAACACATACACACACACCCAAAATCCTAGGAGTAACATATGATACTCATATGACATTCAAACAGCACACCACAAACATTAAAAAGAAACTGACACCCAGACTTAACGCCCTCAGGTCACTTGCTCACACAAAATTTGGACACAACAAAGAAACTACCACCACAGTATATAAACAATACATAAGATCAGTGATGGAATACGCAAGCCCAGCCTGGGCTTCTAACCTAGCTGAAACACATCATAAGACCTTACAGACTATTCAAAACAAAGCCCTGAAGATCATTACAGGCTGCACAGCTACTGCACCCACAGATCACCTACATCAAGAAACCAAAATCCTCAAAGTCAAAGACCATCTGGACATGAGAGGCACTCAATTCCTGGCAGCAGCCTCCACGAACCAAGACCACCCACTAAACTACATGGCAACACACCCACAGACACCAAGAAATATCAAAACAACACCCAGCACACGGTATCCACACAATTATTGTCCTCTCTCCCTCCCTGCCCACCCCGAACCAACTTCCAGAAGCACATCCATACTCATATCTCTCACCGATCCATCCACTCACTCACAGACAACACGCAGCTGCATGCACGACCTCCCGAAATCCATCCTTCCGAATCCTCCCTTCCTCGCGAGGACAGAGTCCACCTGGCCAGGCTGAGATGCGGACACCATCCAGCTCTCCTGAGCTATCAGAAGAGACTGGATGACTCCGTTGTCGACACCTGCCCGGGATGTAACACAGCACCCCATACCATTAAACACATCATAGAAGACTGCATTTCACACAACCACTTACGCCAACAACACAATCTACACTCAATGAGAGCTCTGTGGGAAAGCCCGATCGTGGCCATGGCCTTTCTCAGGGACTCGGGGCTGTTCGGCCAGGCAGCTTAGGGAACAACAACAACAACAACTACCACAGATCCTTCCTAAGCTGCATAGTATCGTCTAAATATAGCCAGAATAAAATATAACGCACGTCGGTGGTATTCAAATGGTTAATAAGCAGTCAAGCCAGATTATTTTATTTATACTGTACAGTACTCAATTTCTGCATTTGTTTTGGTGAGTGTACAAGCACCTGAACATCCTGACTGTATGTCTTGAAGATTTAACCATTGCTACAAAAAAATATCACCTACTTTAATTATTTATTAGTTATTATTATTTATTATTTAATTAGTTATTGATAGGGGTCACTTGAGGCATGCTATGCTTACAGGTACCTACCCGATAGCACTATCGTTAGTGAGTGCTGTACTGTATTTTATATATTATTTTGTACTATTGTTAATGTCTTGTCATGTTGCAAATTTGATTTTAAATAATATTTTGACATTTAACATGTAGTTTCTTTATTCATACAGAGTTTAGTAAAATTTGCCAGAACGTCCCGGACTTCCCAAACTTGACTACTTCCTTTAACGTGACGATAGTGCGTTGTTATATGTGCGATTAGTTTGCTTGGGAAACAGATTAACTTGCTCATGTAGTAATGTACACCCTATGTGGTGGATTGTGTTCTTTTATTTAATAATTTTCATTTTAGTAAGCGTTGTTTCCACATAGCGATTTTGATAATTTAATTTGACTTTATATTGTCCTTGTCCCAATTTTGGTTTGTTTAGTTTGCAAGTTTTACATTTTAATTAATTGTGTTCTATTATGTTAAATGAATGTTGGAATTGTATACTAATACTGTACAGTTGGTCAAAGTTCCAGCTGACCCATCCTCGCTCTGGGGCTCGCAGAATTAGCTGGCAATACTGGTGTAGTTGCCAATCAGTGGATATAATAACTGAATATTTAAGCAAATCTACGAACTTTGGGTGAATGTTCGGGATCATACATAGCGATGTATGCATTTTTATTTGAGATAGGCTTACTTTCCCTTGTTTAGTATATGTTCTAACAATGATATAGCCGAAATCAGATCTACCAATCCCAATCTTTGTAAGACACACCTCCTTCCTACACCTGTATTGCCAGATAATTCTGCGAGCCCCAGAGCGAGGGTGGGTCAGCTGGAACTTTGACCAACTGTACATTTAAATTGTGAGAAGTTGGTCAAGATGATTTTCTGTCATATTTTCATTGCGATTATTGTTATTTTGTTTTGTTTGCTGTATTTAGCATACATTTCAGTAATTTTGTCAAGTTTCTTATTATATATTGTCACATTACCATACTGTATTTACTGGTCAAAGTTGTAGTTATGTTCCAGGTAATTGAGACTACATGAAGCAATTAGGTTTTGTCAATTTTCTTCCAATTTTGGAGCATTTTTGTCAGATTTACAGCGTAACACCATAATGCCCGCTCACCTTACATCCATGCATGACCCTTCATATATACTAGGGCCAGGCGCCTGACGGACTATTATCTAGTCCAACTGGCGCCTGACCCCTTCTCCCAACGACCGCGTTTTCATTAATCTTTTCACAAGCATTCTCCATTCATTCCTATTTGTTACCAATTCTCTTGCCTGATCTACAATCATCTCTATCTTCCAATGCTTGTACTGCTACAAAATTTGGCCATGTTCTATAGAGACTGGCTGGATGTGCGATGAAGGTAAAGGTGAAGGTGATAATACAGCTGCTGAAGTTCCTCGAGACCTTCAACCAAAGCCATCATAATCATCAAATATTGGAGTTGTTGAAAAAGTGTTCAGCCAACATAAATACAGCGAAGCTGCTGATGCAACAGGAAGGACTGTACTCCTAGTGACACATACAGCCAAAGTCACAAAGCACTTTTACCAGCGGATGTGGGGTTAAACAGAAAAATATTGTGAGGTTTGCATCCTCTACCCAGCCTTAGCCGTTTCTGTGTCTCTTTTTACTTTCCTACTTTTCCTTCTGGGGGCGGTAGGCTAGGAATCCTCCTCCTCTTGTAGACTTCACCTACTAGATGAGACAGAGAAAGGGGCGAGAGAATGCGAAAGTGGTCCCATACCCTAAGAACTGGAACTATAAATGTTGTTTATGTTCAGTCTCTTGTCTCGATTCGGCCACACCCAGCTATGGGGTTTGTGCCTGAGTATATTCAGTACATCTATCTAGCTATTGCCTGACGCCGTGATCCCCGAAGGGGTGGCCACGAACGAACTGCCCCCATGCACCTCTGTCCCCAGTCAGTTGACGCCCCTCCTCCCAACCAGCACCGCCTTCATCCATATGCTTCCTCACTCCATCCTTCCACCTCTCCTTCGGTTTACCTCTCCCTCTCTGTCCTTCCACCTCGCTCTCGTACACCCTCTTAGTCATTCTCTCGCTTCCCATACGTTCCATATGGCCGAACCATCTCAAGGTGTTCCTTTTCACACTTTCCAGCACAACCTCCACACCACACCTCCTTCTTACTTCCTCATTCGTCTGTCTATCTCTCCATGTAACTCCGCACGCACTTCTTAAGTAACTCATTTCCACCCCTCTCTTGGGCCGAGTCTCTTCTCAAACGTCCATGCTTCGCTTCCGTACATCTTTGTCGGGATTACCACACTGTCATGCAAGGACTTCTTCACTTCCATACTGACCACCCTATTTCTTGTTACTGCTTTCAGCATTCCTACAATCCTCTTCCCCTGTTGCACCCTCTCCTGCACTTCTTCATCCATAGTCCCATCTTTACTCAACACACAGCCCAGATACTTAAATGAGCTGACAATCTCCATAGCCTAACCATTCAACTTCACCTCACACTCTGGCTTCACCCCTTTCGAAGACCATAACCTTGCTCTTCCCCGCATTTGCCTTCAGATTCCGTTTTTCGCACGCTGTTCCAAACATATTTACCAGACCCTGCAACTCCCATTCATTATCGCTCATCAGAACTGTATCATCAGCAAACAGCAGTACAAGGCAGCTTCCACTCATTTCCCTCCCTTATCAGCGATAATAATAATAATAATAATAATCTTCTGGTTACTTATACACCAATATCCACTGCTCTTCCTTGTATTTCTTTCATGACTCCATCCATATACAGGTATACAGTAAACAGTCACGGGGACATCACACACCCCATGTTTCAACCCATCATTCAGATCAAAGAACTCGCTCTGCTCATTCTCCACACGTACTGCCGCCTTTGCACCCTCATACATGCCATCTACTCCGTATATTCTACTACTTTCCACATACCTTCTCTATCCACTCTGTTATAGGCCTTCTCCAAGTCCATAAGGCAACATACAGCTTTTGTTGCTTCTCCAGATATTTCTCCACAACACAATTCAGAGTAAAAATCTGATCTACACATCCTCTTCCCTTCCTAAAACCGCCCTGCTCGTCACCTATCCATTTCTCCGTTCTTGCTCTCACTCTCTCAATCACTACCCTACTGTACACCTTCCCTACTACACTTAGAAGACATATTCCTCTGTGGTTACCACACACTCCTCTTTCCCCTTATATAGGGGGACTATTATGCCTGTCTTCCAGTCATCAGGTGCACTCCCCTTCTCTTATGCTAGTTTGCACATTTTGTCATTTTCCATACCCATTCGATCATTATCTCACCACCATACCTCGGCATTTCCCCACACACTACATTTATTCCTGGTGCTTTCCCCAACTTCACTCTTTTCATGGCTTCACACACTTCTGCCCTCCTGATCCCCACCTCCTCCTCCACTACTTCTCTTCTTCTCCCTCCCATCGGCTATACCCCATCCAACTATGTTTGCTGGCGATTCATTCTTTACATTTAGCAATTCGTTGAAGTACTCCTTCCATCTTTCAACTCTCTCTTGCTTCTCGGCTAGCACTCGCCCATTCTTATTTTTCACACCCTTACTGTTTCCCTTGCTACCTTCCCAAACTTTCTTGACTTCTTTCCAGAACAGTTTCTTACACTCCCTCCATTTTGCACTCAGATCCTTCCAAATTCCTCATCTACTCTTCTCTTACTTTCTTTCGCTACTCTCTTCACCTCTCTCTTTTTCTCCACGTACCTCTCTCGTTTCTGTCTCTCCAAATCTTCATTCCCTCTACTACCCAACCACTCTCTATACGCTTTCTTCTTGCCTTTCACAGCTATTTTTACCTCTTCTGTCCACCATGCTCTACCCTTCACTCCCCTCCCTCTTCTCTTTACTCCACACACATCCTCACATGCTGCACAGATCTCTTCCTTAAACACTGCTCATCTCCTCCACTTCCTCCATACCTTCTAGGTCAAACCTACCTAGTCGTCTTTCTACTGCTCTCCTGTACTCTTCCCTGATTTCCTCCTCCTGTAGCCTCTCCACCCTCCTCGCCATTCCACCTTCCTCTAGCCTCCCTCCAGATCTCCTCGCCCACTTCTTTTGTATCTTAATTTTAGCTACTACTACATAATGGCCAGACAGACCCCCTCCAATACCCCTATACACCCTAGCATCCAGCCCAGATTTCTTCATTCGTTCATCCACATATAAAATCAATCGGTGCATTTCGTTCCACCACTGTCTTATTCTTATACTTTTTCCTCCACACCACTTTCCATGTGCACCTGTGAATCATTCTGTGTCGGAAGAAGGTGTTGGCTATCGCCACAGTCTCCTCCCCACACATACGTCCACAAGTGCACTACCATTCCCATTCACCTCGGACAGTACCCCCCACCTTCCCACTACTCCATCAACTTTCTCATCACCCATCTTCCCATTTATATCCCCAATCAGAAATATTCTTTCGTTCTTGTCAAACTTATCCAGGCACGCCTCCACATTCACCCAGAACTCCTCTTTCTCTCTTACAGGTTTATCCTCTGTCGGAGCATACACACACACAATCACCCACGTTTGTATTCCTACTTTCATTCTCACCCACACAATCCTTGAACCCACAGACCCATTGTCTCTTACACACTCCTTCCATTTGTTACTTACAAACAAACGCACCTTCTCTCGCTGCTCCCTCACTCACTCCAGCACACACCCATTCCACACTCCCACTCTCTCACATCTGTACCCCTCCATTTGGTCTCTGTCATTCCACATACATCCAGCCTGGCATTCACTAACACTTCCAGGACCTCTCTCTTATGTCATTATTCACGCCTCCCACATTCCATGTCGCTATTCTAAGATTGTCCATAGTCGGTCGGGGTTCATCAACATAAGGGCCGTCCACATCCGAGGCTGTTCGTTCGTTCTTTTTTGCTTTGGTATTTTTCACGGGTGGGGGGTCGCAAGCCCACCGACCCAACCCTTTAGTCGCCTCTTATGACACACAGGAGGCACGTGGGGCATATTCTAATCCCTTACCCCCAGGGTAAAAAATTATAAATTTTTAAACAGTTACACCATAATGTTTTGTAACTATTTCTCTCCCCCCCCCCAAAAAAAAATGGATTTATTAAACATTAGGCCTACCATAGCGCGGTTGGGAATATGAACATGATTAGATTAATATCCAGTATTCGAGAATGGATAATAAGTCGTAGGCGTGTGCATAAACCTTTAACTGTCCTGGTGGGTGTAATGGTTAAGGTGGCAAAAATCTGTGTGTGATAACCCAGGTTCGAATCCCGGTGGATCACATATATACTTTAATTGATTTCATTGGGGATGTTTGGTGTTGTGGTGAAATTAATAAAATATAGATTATACTAAACTACCATATGTATATTTTATCCAGAACAGATACTTTGTGTCTTAAATTATAGAGATTAAAAGTGAGTCTTGTTTAAACCCTTTCAATCAGATGATTGACAATTTGTGTTTTATTCTGATTACCAGCCCTGTCCCGAGGTACCAGTAATTAAGAATATAAAGCTCTGCACTGTAATGTTTTTTGTCTCGAGTCGGCCACCCTAAAAAAAAAAGTGTGTGTGCCAGACTATATAGATAGATAGATAGATAGTACTGTAGTTGGGAGCAGTAATATGGATTCTAGATGTGGCCAAGTGGTGCTAAAGCTGAGGACTCCCACTGTCCACTGTGTTGCAGTTTGGGATCATCCTCTATGTGTCCACTACCAAGAGTGTCACCTTTATACATAGATAAATACAAGTTTAAGGGGAGATAAATAGTTTTTTGGTCCCCCTTCTTCATGTTTAGCCCAATTAGTTTTTTTTTCCTGACGAATGATAGTGAGCCTGTAATTTTGGAAGAAATTGTTCCACTGAAAAAATTTACAAATTAATCTAGAAGGTGGATCTAATGGATGTTTTGTTTTTAGTTTGATGGAGGTTTAGTGAGGAAACTAGAAAAAATAATAATCAATGAAAAATAATCAAAAAGTGAACCATCCTTCCTTAACACGTCCAGTACCAGCGACGGCAGAGAGCCGTCGGTAGATAAATCACTCCCCCCCCCCCCCCCCCCCCAGTCCCAGTCCCAGCGACGGCATAGAGCCGTCAGTAATATACGATCCTTGTAACTGCCAGTATCAGGCAGTGCCTAGTACCACGACGTTTGAGCACTGCTCTAGATTTGGCAACACTTCTCAGCTTATATCCAAGTCTCTACAGGCTGGGAGAGGCAGTATTCCTCCATCTTTTGAGGTGGGAGGTTGTTATATCTTGCCATTTTGGCCACATTGCTTGGGACTGCGGGGGACTTTTATAGTAGTACCTTATGGTACAGTAGGGGTAAAAGACCGCTTCATCCAGATAAAATGTGCCACCTTTGGTTGGCGCTATTGCTCACACTGGTATAAGCCTATCATGCATGTATGTCTCTATGCCTAACCTCTTATGTACCAGCGACGTCTTTAAAATTATATATTTAGATTATTTTTTTTTGCAGTTTACAAATGATCTGTGGTAGTAAAAAGGGTTAAGAGAGATAGTTCAAAACCTGTTAATTGTTGGAGGCCTTTTTTAAGCTGAATAAAACTGTCTAATAGCCACAATAAACTTTAAAGGACGGCACCGTTACTAAAAGGGATAAAAATGTGATTGACCTTGTGTGTATTTTGACCAGATCCTCTGGTAATGTGTGTTCTGCCTGCTAATTAGTGTTGGAGAGGACATTCTCCAGGTCTAGCCTACAAGATCCTGAAGAACATTGACAGGATTGACCCATTGAGTATCGTTCGCATGTGTGGGGAGGAATAGGATCCTCACACAGCACTTCTAGACAAAGTAGAAAAGAAAGCCTTTCGTCTCATTAACTCCCACTCACCGATTCTCTGCAATCTCTCCGCCGCAATTTTGCATCTCTTGCCATTATATCACCATTACAATAATCAGTGTTCCTCAGAGCTCTTTCAGTGTATACCACCTCTATGTAGGGTACGTAGTAGGCTACCCGTCTTATGACAATTCCACCCCTATTATGTGCAACTCTCCAACCCAAGAGTGAAACGGTACTCCAATCTCTTCTATTCAACAGCTGCACTCTGGAACTCTCTCCCTGAATCCATCTTTCCCTCATCCTATGACTTAAATTGCTTCAAACTCCGTGTGTCCAGACATTTTGGCCCTGCCACTCTTTCAACTCTGGGGGAGGCACTTGTCACAGGCAGATTTGCCTTTTATCTCCCTCATCCATATTAAAAAAACAAAAGCTACTAGACTGGCACTCAATTCATTGAGACGATAGAGGTATGAATGTCTGAATGATTTTAGTCAAGTGACTTCTACATTCAGTAGGCTATCTGACGCCAGTTTAGCTCTATTACAGACGGGCATAGACCTAATATTTTTGAAAACAAGTATATTGTACAGGTAGGCTATAGTTTAAATAAGATAAGACCGTCTTAGGACTGGGTTTGTCAGCTTGCACATATAGCCTAGGCTACATATTTTACATGATCAGCATACAATTATGTTTAGCAGTGGCTTGGGTGTTAGTGGTCCGTGGACTGTTGTGAAGTTCCTTCTGGGGAGTGATGAACTGCTATATGGTAAGGTTGGCCTCATGGACAGTGTCAACACAGTGCGAAAGTACCCAGTGAAAGTTGGGAAAATATATTGTAGTCTGTGCTTCAATATGTAGTGACAATCAGTGTATGACAGAAAACGGAACCATTCAATTTTATTATGCTCTTCTATTGTATTTTGTAATTATATGATAGGTCTTTGCATTTCTAGGTTTCTTTGTATTTTTAGTTAGCCTATAAGTATTTATTTAATCTAGTTATAGGACTTTTAAACATATGATACTCATGTAGATAAAATGGGGCATGATGGGATTTTGGCGCAATTTGCTTAGAGATTTTAAGTAGAGTCAGTAGTCACTGGACTCTGGAGTGGCTTCCTAAGTTCCTCCTGGAAACTGGGCTCTAAATTGGTGTGTCCCTGCTATGCTCTTCTGACAGCAAGACGGAGGGGATGGTACGGGCGCGGCGACGTGCTTGAGTGGCCCCTGAATTCCAACAGCAGCAAATTTGAGTGGAGCCCTGTCAGGGGTTATGTCCTTGTTCTATGTGTTGTATGGTGATGTTTCTTAGGCTATTATTTCTTAGTGAATAGGCTCTACGAAAGTTTATGTGTGGAATATATAAGTTTATTTGTGGAATATATAGTGATGTATGGGGCTGAGACATGGGATCTGAAGAAATAGGAGAGAAGAAAGCTGGATGTGATGGAGATAAGCTGCTTGAGGAGTACGTGTGGAGTTACTCGTAGAGACGGATTGAGGAATGAAGAGATACGTAGGAGAGTGGGGCAGCAGGAACATTTGTCAGCCAGAGTGGACAGAAGGGTGCTGAGCTGGTATGGTCATGTTGAACGAATGGGAGATGAAAGGCTTACAAAGAGAATATATGAGTCAGATACAAGGGGAGATAGAAGGGCAGGAAGACCCCCATTGAGATGGAGAGACTGGGTGTAAGACAAGCTTTGGAGGATAGAGGAATGACTAGATCAGGCAAAGGAAGTGGTAATAAACAGGAATGAATGGAGAATGCTTGTGAATAGTTGAGTGAACACGTCATTTGGGGGAAGGGGTCGGGCGCAAGTTGGACTAGATAATAGTCCATCAGGCTCCTGGCCCGGGGAGACGATTAATATGAAGGGTGCGCCTGGAAGTGTGGTGGGCGGGCTTGTGGCTTTGGCTCCGCTACATATCTGCCTGCCGAGATCGGAGCCTCTCCGGGCGGTCGGGGGCCGGGGGAGTGCTGGAGCGACCTTGGTGACCCTGGTCTCTGGGTATTCTCCTGGGTGACCTAGATGTGTGTGAATTTTGTGTTTTGTCTTGTGTTTTGTGTTTTCCTGTTCTTGCTTTGTCTGGAGTCGGCCACCCCCAAGAAAAGACAAAAACAAAAATAATAATAATAACCTACAATAGAGGAAAATAAAAAACAACAAAATTGGAAAAGTGGGGATTGGGCCTGAGCATATAGATAGATAGATAGATAAATGTCTTTGATTTTTTAATAGGCCTATAGGAATTATAATTGATTACAATACGTTGTGCTGTGGGAAAACCATTTGAGACATGTCGAACTTTTGCTATAGCCCAAGTAGGCCTAGGACTATTATGAGTTTAATTAGTTTTTATGTTGTTCACAGGTAAACACATTATCTGGGTGACTTATTTTGCCTTGAATAAACTACTTAGGCTACCAAGAAAGCTGGACGTCGGATCGGGTTGCCCCACCAGAAGATAACCAGTTAGGTAAAGTAATTAGTGATTTTTGTTTAGCCTTTGCTACACATAGCCTACATAATAATGTAGCATAATTTTAGATGACACTAAGCCAGTGAGTACGCAATGTTGAGTTAAACATATTTTTGTATAGCCTAGCCTATGCTAGGCTGTCATACTATATATTGTAGGCCTATTTGTGAGATTGAGATCCTCTTTGTAGCCATAATTAATAGGCTACCAATGTTATTTGCTATAAATTAGTGTATTTAATAATACTGTAGAGAGCAATCCAATTCAGTTTGTCCTGGGTTTAGATCATGGCTCCGCAGATCTTCAGACATCATTTTAACTTTCCCGCGCAATTTTGTCAAACAATGGTTGTACAATCTTCAATTTATTTCCATAAAAGTCAGGTAAAATGACATCAAGATGCAATTATGTGCCTACATTTATCACAATGAAACACATTTCACAATATCACATATAATTAGTGTACAATAAAAAGCATAGCCTAATAAGAGTATACGCCTATAACTATAACTTTGGGTGCGGTGAGCTAGATGTGTACGGTACACTGTACAGTACAGTACAGTGTTATCTCCATTCCACGGCGGGAGTGCCCATCAATGATCCTCGGTGGCCTGTGAACCGCCGACACCCGTTCCTGGTCCGCGGCCTACAGCATTACCAACGTCTCAACATGGCCCCCCCTCAGTGTGCTCCAGTCCCGCCGGTCTCCCCGGTGCCACCGTGGACTTCGCTCTCATCTCATCTCAACGCATCGTTCAGTCGGGGTTTCAAAAAGTCGAGGGATGTGGTAGTGGCCAAGTTGTACTTTCAGGAACTGGACGCGACGAACTACCGGGGTTTCTTCCGCATCTTCACTGATGGGTCGTTCAAGCCGCCGGCCTCTTCCACTGCAGCGGCCTTCTACGAAGATTTGTCCTTGTGTCAGACGTGGAGGTTGTTGGGCTATCACCCTATCCTAGCAGCGGAGTTGTACGCCATCTACCGGGCCCTCCTCTTTATCGACTTGAGCCTCTCGCCTCAGAACGTGGTCATCTACACGGATTCACAGTCTGCTGTGCATCTCCTCCTGTCAGTTCGCCCGCTTTCTGCAACAGCCCTTGCCTACAGGATCCAGTCTTCTCTCCTGCGGCTCACTGACAATGGTTGGAGGATTGTTATCCAATGGATCCCGTCCCACTCTGACATCAGGGGGAATGTCATGGCTGACATGGCTGCTGACATGGCTCACACTCTGGCACCGGTCGAACATCTGGAAGAGGACTTACGGACCCACGTTGCCCGGGTTAGGACAGTCTGCCTTGCCCGCTGGAATGAAGACCTGCGTCCCGCATTGGCAGCTACTACCATCGGCTCCTACAGGACAGACGCGGAACCCCAACCCTGGGCCAGGCACCCTCACCGCGACCTGGATGTGGCACTGACGAGGATTAGGATTGGACACACTACGCTCTCCGCTCACCTCCACCGGCTGGGGCTTACCGATCGCCCAGCGTGTCGTTGGTGGTCCCGACCTGAGACGATTGCCCACTACATTTTGGAGTGTCCTAGGTTCCACTCTCACAGAACTACTCTGCACGGCCATCTGCGGTACCGGGGTGTCACTGATTTCGACTTGCGTGTCCTCCTTGGTGGTGCAGGTTTAGACGACGTTCGACGGGCCCGTGTGGTTCGCCTCCTCTGCAACTTCTTGAGGACGACGGGCCGTTTGGTCCACCACTGAGCCCCCCAGGATCCTCTACTGCAGTTGCGAAGGCAGGGCTGTGGCGGGCGTGTCTACACGTCCGAGTTTCGCCCTTTACCAGAAACAAGAAACAAGAAGAACAAGTACAGTGTTATTGAAAGTGTTGACGTTTGAGCGATTGGGCGGCATCAAACACTTTATTTATGGTGCCCTATATATAAAGAGGAGAGAGTAAAGGAAACAGCGCTACAACAACCTTACGTTGAGGAGGAAAATCAAGTGATAGGAAATCTACTGTTCAAAGAAGAAAACCAGGAACGAGTGAAGATGTTGTATGGGATGTGGAGAGCAAGAACCAAGAAAATGAAGGAGCTGGAATAAGAAGAAATAGATTATAGGCCTAATGCAACATATAGAAAAAAGAAAAAGAAATACAATATACTGTATATAACAGAGCACGTCACAAAAGGAAAATTACAAGAACCTCTCAGGGAAGTGCCGTTATTAAGGCATTACTTCCCGAACCACATCTGATCTGATTTGATCTGTCACCGAGCTCAACGAAATTGGTTAATAACTTTGATACTGTTATTCTTTTGGGGCCAGTTAAAGGCAGCTATTTCCAGTTGATGTTCAAGACTGACATTATTTACATGACACCAATTTTCACTATCTGATTCAATCATTTGTGAAACTGTGCAGCCAGCCTAGGCCTAGGCTATGTTTTTTTTTTTTTTTTTTCTTTTTTTTCTTTTTTAGGATTTCTCGTTTTTGGCATAGCCTAGGCCTAATTCAAGCAATGTAGCCTAGCCTAGGGGGTAGCATTCAAGGAGACTACAGCAAGACTATTCTTCTTCTTACCTCTGACCGGGTATAAGCTATCCTAGTGTTTACTAGCCTAGGCTAGGCTATACCCCTTTGAAAGGACATTAGCCTAACCTAACAATCTTACCTAACCTATCCTAGTATTATGGGTGGGGGCTGCCGCCCCCACATCCCCGCTATTTGACATCTTTGACAGATGTTTTGTGTATTTTTCTGTGAAAAGGGTATTTTTTCAATTTGTCGATAACGAAAATCGGTCAATATAGCCTACAGGAGACGTAACAATATAGGTAGCAAATTTCGGAATTTTTTTATTTTAATACCACAAATTTTCCGAGTGTTTTTTATAAACAAAATTGGTCATTTGCATCAATATATAGTGTTTGTAATTAATTCGAAATCTCGGGAAAACCTATTTTTCCCATTAGGCCTATCGATCGATGTTGAGACACGCTCGCTCCCCGATAGTGATTTGAAAAGACATTAGCCTAACCTAACTACCTTACCTAACCTAACCTAGTATTATGGGTGGGGGCTGCCGCCCCCACTCTCCCGCTGGTTGAGTACTAATCCCTTAATAAAAAAATAAAAAATTGGCTGTCGATTATACGAAGGTGAAACACAAAAATGATGAAGTCTATGGTGTTTACTCTGCAATCTTCAGCTTGATTGTACATTGATAACGGGAAAGTACCGTATTGACAACCTTGTTACGAAAATTAAATTTTAGTACCATACTTTTATATTAGGCTTTTACGAGGGTTTAACACATTTTCATATGATCTTTAGAGCTATCGATGACTGAAAGTACCGTATTGACAACCTTGTTACGAAAAATAAATTTTAGTACCATACTTTTTTATTAGGTTTTGCCGAGGGTTAAAACAAATTTTCTTATGATCTTTAGAGCATATAGATTCAATATTTATCTTCAAATATATCAACAAAATTTGTGGTATTAAAATAACATTGAACCCAAATTTCTAATGGTAGTTTTGGGTTCCTATCATCATATGCTTCATTTCTATATAGGCCTAGATCACTGATTCAAGATGGCATCATGGCCATCTTTCGTGCACTCACTCTTAGTTGGTAAGAGGCTATAGTTTGTAACCCTACCTGACTTTCTTTATTATATTAATTTCACCACAACACCAAACACCCCCAATGAAATTAATTAAAGTAGGCTAGGCCTATATATGATCCACCGGGATTCGAACCCGGGTTATCACACACAGATTTTTGCCACCTTAACCAATACACCACCAGGACGGTTAAAGGTTTATGCACACGCCTACGACTAAATCGTTTGGACTGACAGCGATTTTAGTAGGCGTAAGTATTTTTTATATTTTTTATTTATTTTTTTTCTTTCAGATACAGTCTTCTCCTATAGCCTACTGAAGAGGAGCTGAAATGAGTATTTTACCCATTATCCAACAATCTAAAAACACGTCCCGCACTAGGCCTAGTGGGGAGGGCTATGCAGGGGGCAAAATCCTTATTTTCCCTAACTGACCCTATTGTTGGAAAATGGGTTAATAGGCCTAGGCCTACTCACTTCCGACGGTCCTTTGATATTGGGTAAATACTCACTTTCGATTGTCCTTGATATATAAATCCACTGGATATGAACGAAAATCACGTACACACACAAAAAATTGAATGACCGATGGTCCTGCAGCTGAAGATGCCTTTGTCGGCAGACTAGTGAGCCCCCCTCACCATAGCCGAACCTTCTCCAATATATTGCATTATGGGATAGGCTATGCGCAGCTGCGCGTGACAGGTGATTGGCTAGAATGGGTGTGCAATTGGTTGATTATTTCACGTAACTTTGCATGTCAGTAGACAGCGTCTAGACATACGAGTGTAGGGAAGATGGTGGCGCGGCCGTTTATAGGTCGACTATTATTATCGTATTATATATATCCCTTATAGTACATTTCAGCTCGTAATGACATACAGTACTGTATATAGCAATGATGTAGCCTACAGTATATGCTCTACCGGGCATGGGCCCCATGACTTATTGTCATCATCATATATATTACCAGCAGGGGGCAAATAACAGAAAAAATGGACGGGAACTTAACCGCGAGCAATCGACATATGTAAACATGACGACTATCGGACCATATACCCGGATACTACATCCTTCCCAAAGACAATTTACCTAACACCTGGCCGTGGGTCCGTGGGATGCAGAGTTAGTTGGGGAGGGGCAAAAACCCCCCCAAAGGACTTATTGACATTCTCATATATTTTAACAGTAGGGGGGCAAAACTCCTTTATAATACATTTCCAACCGTACAGACATAAGGATGGATGTAGTTTCCGGGCGTACGGTCATCATGTTTACATAGGGCGATCGCCGCGGTTAACGTCGTCTATTTTGACGGCGATTTTTTTCGGCTATTTGGCCCCTGCTGGCAATACTGTATATATGATGATGACAATATGTCATGGGGGGGGTGGCAAAGCACCCCCTCAACATATCATTGTATTCAATGGCATTCAAAATAGACGGGAACTTGACTGCAAGCGTCCGCCGCCGTCATGTTTACATTTGTCGATCGCTGTCGTTAAGTTCGCGTCTATTTTGACAGCGATTTGTTTTTGTTATTTGCCCCCTGCTGGCAATATATATGATGATGACAATATGTCATGAGGGGGTGAGGGGGGGCAAAGCGGCGGCCAAAGCCCCTCCCCTCAACATATTATTGTATAATTATATTATTATATATTATTGTAGGGCGGGTGCCCAACCCCGAAAGGGGTTGAAATAGGGGAGCTATCCCGCCGCCAAAGGCGGCTTTCTAGGGCCTTTCCTAGCTGATGCTGAGAGGATTGGGTTCTAGTCATGTGGTGATGGGCTGGTCTATCAGAGTGAGAACTGAGCGATCTCTGCCATACCCATAGCTTACTCTGACTGATCCTTTTACTTATATATTTTCTAGATCTCAAGTGACGGCGTCTCTTCCGTGGATTGACCTCCCAATCTACCAAGATTGGAAGCCAAAGCGTCACATTTTTCCTTTGCCCCTCAACTTTCTCTTCATAATTGCTGAGGGGCACAGGGCCCTGGGTAGGTCTTTGGTTTCCCGGGCGTTTCCGCACCCTCCTCAGCTCCCCGCCATGGAGTGGCTTCGGTCACCCAGGCTTTATTGTGGTCGGCAGGGAGGGTTCTGTTGGGGCGCTCGGTTATGGCCTTGGCCTTGCTCGGGGCCTTGGGGCTGTTCGGCCAGGCAGCTTGGGGAACAACAACAACAACAACAACATATTATTGTATCCAAAGGCTGTCAAAATAGACGGGAACACGATGGCAAGCGTCCGACGCCGCTCCGCGTAGTGTAAACAAGGCTGGCGGTACGCCCGAATTCTACATTATACCCCAGACATAGGCCTATAATTATGCCAATGTATTATGTGATATGACACTTCCGTAGGTCACACAAAAATTGATGGGTCTTGTGGCTGTCACACCGTAATATCTTGCCCGCGAGGGTAACTGCGAGCGTGCAACTATGTAAACTAACCGGGCTGCGGATGCTATGCCCGCTAACGCAACTCTTACCCCTTAATTTAGTTTCCGGACCGGCGGTAATGACATAGATAGGAATGATGTATGAGTCATAAAGATTGCATGTGAATGCAGAAAAGGATATAGGAGTAGTGATAGACAATAAGTTAAATTTCTCAGAACATTTAGCGGAAAAGATAAACAAAGCCAATAGAATTGTAGGGCTGATAAGGAGGACATTTGTGTCACTTGACGAAGAAATATTCAGAAATCTCTATACAGCGCTGGTTAGGCCGCACCTGGAATATGCGAACCAGGTGTGGGCTCCATATATGGTAAAGGATATAGAAGCAGTGGAGAAAGTGCAGAGGAGAGCTAGCAAGCTAATACCAACGTTGAAGAACGCGGGCTATGAGCAGAGGTTGAGGACACTGGGACTTCCGACACTGGCATATAGGAGAAAGAGAGGGGATATGATAGAGACTTTTAACTCACTGAGCCCCAGCGACGCAGGGTTTGCGTCCACAATGTATGTACTGTAACACTAAACCCCAGCGACGCATGGTTTGCGTCCTGGCCGGTCCGGTCCCAATTACTCCGGTCCTATGGCACCTAGATGGCTCAGATTTGTATGGGAACTGTGTAAGTATCTCACGCACCCATGCCGATGTTTGAAAACTCTCAAAGTCCAACCGCGTGCGCGTGAGCGTGCAAAAACATGTTTTTTGGGGGAAATTGCCTTCAATTTTTTACTCTTGTAAAATCCGTTTTCGGGGCTCTGTAGGACCATTTTTTTAGCTTTTTGATCGGTTTTTCGTGGTTTTTCCTTCATTCCTAACTCATTCGCTATTGTTTCTGGAATAAACAAAAAATTCAGAATCAGCCGGTCCTGGGTGGTACATTTATAAATATTTAGCTTGCTAAATATTTAGCAAGGGTTTAAGAGTCAATATTAACAAAACCAAGGTTATGCATTGTAGTTTGAGACGAGGCAATGTGGAAAAGAGCGGTGCATACCCATGTGCAGTGTGTGGAAAGGGAGTGGGCGTTAACTCAATTCAATGTAGCATCTGTCGATGTTGGGTACACCATGGGAGTAAGCGCTGTAGTAGAATAAAGGGGCCCCTGCCGAAGGATAAGTCCAGAATAGAGAATTTGAGTGCGTAGTGTGCAAAGGCGAGCTTGTGTTAAGTGATGATCCTGTGGCTGTGAATTTTGGAAATGAGTATTTGGAGCTGGTGAACAAGTTTGTTACCTAGGATATACCATCTCTGCCGTGGTGGGGCCGAGGCTGCCACTGTTGCTAGAATTAGGTTGTGGCTGGGGAAGTTCAGAGAATTGATGCCAATCCTGACCATGAAAAGAATGCCTCTCCCCTGAAGGGAAAGGTGTATGCCTCATGTGTTTGAAGTGCAATGACGTATGCCTCAGAAACATGGGCCGTTAAAGTAGAGGATGTCAACAGAATGGAGCGTAATGAGATGAGAATGGTGAGATGGATGTTTGGGGCCAGGCTACGGATACAATAACAAATGTTTGAGCTGAGGAGACGTTTAGGTATAACGAGTATTAGCGAGGTGATGCGTACAAGTAGACTGGGATGGTATGGACCATGTGGAGAGAATGGCATGAACAAAAATTGGGTGACAAAATGCAGGTCTGTGATTGTGGAGGGAGCTGCACCAAGGGGTGGACCGAGGAAGACCTGGGATCGGACTATACGCGCCGATCTCAAATCCAAGAACTTGACAAGTGAAGCAGCCCTTAACAGGGTTGCCTGGAACGCCGCCATTAGGACAAGAGACTGAAACTTCACTTATGTGTGGAACACTCAGTCTTAAAATGTTATGTATGTATGTATGTGTACTCAGCGGGTTAAGATAGTGTCAGGAAAGTATGATGAGGATGTGTGTGAAGGTATCTTCTTGATGCGGGAGGGAACAAGAACGAGAGGACACTCTAAGAAAATTTACAAAGAAAGAAATAGGCTTGAAAAGGCAAAGAACTCATTTTGTGATAGAATGGTAAATGAGTGGAACGCACTGCTCCAGTATGTAGTCTATTCCGAATCAATAAGGAAGTTTGAAAATAATCTTGATAAAGCATGGGGAAGACAAGATTTGAAGTTTGATTATAAAGCAAAAATACAGAACAGTAAAAATGTTGCGTCTGCTGCCGCCGCCGCCAACACAGTGAACGACCGCAGTAGTGCAAGTACTGGCACTGAGCTGGATACACAGGCCTAGTTTGCCTTTTTCCAGAGGATCTACTGTAAGAAACTATAAATGCACAGTATGACATAATTATCGATCTACCTGAATTGGTGACCCATTATAACCTTGTCCATACAATTTTTATGACCCATACCGGTACATCATTCCTAAATTATCTACAGTACGGTACTGTATATACAGTACCGGTACCGGTATGTCATTATCATCGCATGTGTAATTATTTACCTAATATTCAGGGATTTTAAAACTCCTAATTTACTTCTTTTTTTCCACAAAGTTATTTTACGGCCAGCTGTTATTTGCCCCTTGACAAATTAAAGGCGAACGTAACGGTCGTGACTCAGAGCGTGCCAATCGCTGCAAAAGGTTGCTTGAATAATACCGGTAAGTGAACAAGGCCGTGATATTGTTTGATTGGGCCAAACAAATTGGGAAAAAAAAACACTAGAAAATACTGGTGTACGGTACTGACAGACCATTTTTTCAGATCCGGTGGTGCACATCTGTAAGGAAAGAAACATTAGGAGAAACATCGAGGTTGAGGGTCTGCAGTTGGTTTCTTGACTTGCAGCACGGACCGCCTGGATGATTTCATATAAGGAGTACAGAGTGGAAAATGTAAGTTAACTCTTTCAGTTGTGATGAGATGTTCTTTCATTTTAATAATTTTATCTATCTACTGTATCTATCTATTGCCAGATGCTTTAAGAGAGAGGGTAGCCGAGAATGAGTGACTTTCATGTGCCACTCATTAGTCAGTTGATTACAGTATCTACCGTAGCTTGTTTATGTTCACGGGTGAGGGTTGCTTAACCCTGGAACTGCGGGAAGACTCTTAAGAGTCAGGGAGAAAAACAAATCCATTTAAACCCCCCCCCCCCCAAACAAAATAATAATGTTTTTGTTTTTATTTTTATTTATTTTTTGTATTGCCCCTGGGCCATGCCAAATATCACTCCTCCACCTCCCCTCCTTCCCCACTTTCCTCCCCTCCTTCAGTTATCACCTATTTTCCCTGTTATTCCCTTATTCTGTGGTATATTTTTGTGCTAACATTAGCGAGTTGCAAGCAGGGCATTGTCATCACTGTTAGCAAGCGAGTGCAAGAGAGAGAGAGTATCGATCGACAGTCTCTCTCCAGAGGTGGAGAAAAGTGGTGGGAAGTGAGGTTGCCTCAGCCATACATTATGTAACTCCCGGCCTGTATCGCCGATTTTCACCATCCAAACGCTGTTTCCACTTGTTTTATTGTTGTAACAGGTTAATACCTTTATAGTCAACCTATAATAGGCGCATATGGATAAGTATTAATGCTATTTATGGTAAAATAACGATGTTAGTGATGGGAACAGCTCAAATACGTCAGCACAGGAGTGTGGTGTCTCATACCCCCCATGCGCACTTCAGAAGTTAATGGGAGGTTCTTAGTTTGTTCCCTAGACTTCCATCAAGCTTAAAATTACTCCCCCCTAGACCTAGGCCGGCCAAAGACCGGATCCTCTTTAAGTTATAGGCTCGCTTTCGCTCGCCAGGAAAAAAATTAGGTAAGGATGTAGTATTCGGGTGTACCGCCTGCCTTGTTTTCAATATTCATACGCTCGCAATCATGTTCCCGTCTATTTTGACTGCCGTGGGATACACTAATAGGTTGAGGGGGGGGGTCTTTGTCCCCTCTCACCCTCCCCATGACTTATTGTCATCATCATATATATTGCCAACAGGGGGGCAAATAACAATAACAAAAAGCAGTCAAAATAGACGGGAACATAACCGCGAGCGCGCGACCTATGTAAACGTGACTACCGTACGCCCGGATACAACCTCCTTCCCAAAATCGACGCTTAAATGGCACAAAATATCTTAAAATTTACAGAAATGGGGTAAAAGTTCATAAAATTGCCCAAACATCTTAAAATCTCAAAAGCAATGGGGCTAAGCATGAGGAAGAAAGCCGCTGGCTCAGTTGATAGCGTCTGCTTACCATCCCAGCAGTCTCGCGGTCAAATCCCACTCAGGTTGAAAAGTTTTTCTGGTATATAGCCGGCGGTTACCGTCTCCCTATGAGCAAGGGAGATGGGTAATGGCCTCTGGTTGATTAAGGAAAGTCAAGCGCTTGTGAATCCCCGAAGGAGGAGATACGGGCGCTATACTGTATAAGGAACCAGATGATTATTAATTATTCTATGGATTAATTAACACCTTGAACCTCCATCCAGGCTCCTGCGGTGGCCTACTACATCCCCGAGTTTGTTACTGTGGAGGAGGAGCAGCATCTGTTGAAGGAGGTGTACGCTGCCCCGAGGCCCAAGTGGAAGGAACTCTCTCACCGCTGCCTGCATTCATTTTTCTATTGATTAATTAACACCTTGAATCTCCATCCAGGCTCCTGCGGCGGCCTACTACATCCCTGAGTTTGTTAGTGTGGAGGAAGAGCAGCATCTGTTGAAGGAGGTGTACGCTGCCCCGAGGCCCAAGTGGAAGGAACTCTCTCACCGCCGCCTGCAGAACTGGGGTGGCCTTCCTCACCCCAAGGGCATGGTGGCCGAGGATATACCCAAGGTCAGTAACTTAGTGTTGTGTGGTGTCTGGGAGTTATTAAGTAACACCCCGTTCTTAACATTAATCATCAATAGGAGTGTTCAATCTGTGAACGGACACACTTGCCAGATGTTACCAGATTCTTTAATTTATCACGAATAAAATAATAATATGTGAACATTGCTAATACTTACTACAGTAAACTTCCGTTAATCCGAAGGGCAGCGGACCGGCCCTCGTTCAGATTAGTGGATTTTTCGGATTATCGGACTTTACCCCTATGAACCTGTGTATTAATGGCCTGACGAAAACATTGAGGCATTAGGCCACCCAAATGATACACACACATATCATATGTTCATGAAATCACTTCAAAAGTTTACCATTGTCATTGTAGCCTATTACCTATTTCAAAACATTCAGATTAATGGTCAAAGGAATCTGCTGATATAAACGTAAACACCATATGTCCGCATTGTCTACTAGCGAGTTTGTCTTGCTCTTGAAGATCAGATCAGATGTGGTTCGGGAAGTAATGCCTTAACAACGGCACTTCCCTGAGAGGTTCTTGTAATTTTCCTTTTGTGATTTTCCTTTTGTGACGTGCTCTGTTATATTATATTGTATTGAAAGCACCCTTGTTTTGTTGTCTTGAAAGCACCCTTGGGACGCTCCGATCACTGAACTATAAATAGTAGCGTATCGGAACGTCCAAAGGTGCGTTTTCAAGCTCAAGACTGAATGCGCTTGCAGAAAATGCGGTGCAAGCCAGTAGCGCATCGGAGCGTCCCAAGGATGCGTTCAAGAGCAAAACAAACTCTCTAGCAGACGATGTGGTGTTTACGTTTATATCAGTAGCTTCCTTTAACCATTAATCTGAATGTTTTGAAGTAGGTAATAGGCTACAATGACAATGGTAAACTTTTAAAGTGAATTCATGAACATATGATATGTGTGTGCTCCATTATGTGTCATTTGAGTGGACTAATGCCTCAAAAAGGGGACTTTGGGACTTCTTGAAATTCGGACCATCGGGTGAATTCGGATTTGGCCTCAAATTGAAAAATTCGGACTATTGGGAGATTCGAATCATCGGTCGTCGGATTAAAGGACTTTTACTGTATATCTCTTTAGTTGTGATTTCAAAACATCAAGTATAATTTTAGAATAATTTTTCCTACATTATGGTGTTTAGCAGATACATCTAATGGATATATATTTTATAAAGTACATTTCTATTTTTCATTGTAGAGTAGAATATTGTATACAGAAGATGCTGATTGGTTGTTGATTGATTTGCGTTGATAAAGTTGTGATAGCTTCATTATTCCATATATATTATTGAAACTCTAAACTTGTAAGCAATTTTAATGATACTGTGATAATCTAAAGTGATATATGAACCCTGAGAGCTAAAATATATCACATATAACACATTAATAACATAGATATTATAAAGTGAACACAAGCTAAATACAAATTGCTAAAGCCAACAAGTTGTTGTTGTTCCCCAGGCTGTCTGGCCGAACAGCCCCAAGGTCTCGAGCAAGGCCAAGGCCATCAATGAGTGGCCCCACAAAATCCTCCCTGCTTACCACTAACAAAGCCCAGGTGACCGAAGCCACCTCCAAGGCAGGGAGCTGAGGAGGGTGCGGAAACGCCCGGGAAACCAAAGCCCCACCCAAGGCCCTGTGCCCCTCAGCAATTATGAAGGGAAAGTTGAGGGGTAAGGGGAAAATGTGACACTTTGGCTCCCAATCTGCCAACTTCTAGGTTGGCAGTAGGGAGGTCAATCCACGGAAAAGACGCCGCCACTTGAGATCTAGAAGATATATAAGTAAAAGGAACAGTCAGAGTAAGCTATGGGTATGGCAGAGATCGCTCAGTTCTCACTCGGATAGACCAGCCCATCACCACATGACTAGAACCCAATCCTCTCAGCATCAGCTAGGAAAGGCCTTAGAAAGCCGCCTTTGGCGGGGGGATAGCTCCCCTATTTCAACTCCTTTCGGGGTTGGGCACCCGCCCAACAAGTAAGCGAGATTTGTAAACTGACTGAGCCTCGGCTTACATCTCACCTGCCTTAGCCAATCACAAGCCTCTGTATTTTTAACATATGCACTGGCTTCCTAACACCAGGGTAAGTCAACACGGTGGTGGTAAGTTAGAATATCAGCCCCTGATTGGCTGATAGCCTCGAGAACTCCGCTCTCTCGTCAGGCAGTCTACTCTCTCGCTTAGCGATTTTTCTCATACCTTTTTATTTTGTCTGTGTTCACTTTATAATATTTACGTTAATAGTGTATTTTATGTGACATATTTTATACCATGGTGTTCGGATATCACTCTAGAACGACTCGATTGTTGAAATTGCTTGTAATTAAAGTATTTAAAAATTATATATGAAATAATGAAGATATCTTGATTTACTACTCATACTCTTATCCATTAGCCAATCAACAGCCTCTATAAAAAATGAGCTGCTTCTCAAGTCCGGCAGTCCTGTTCAGAGAAAAATAAGTAACTGAATGAAATGTTAATTTAATTATAAAAGCGTTGTTTAATTTAGATACCACTTTTATAAATATATCATTAGCATACAAAAGAAGGTACTGTATATCATACTATTTATTTTTTGCAACCAGTATTTACCATTTTGTAATGGATTTACTTCACAACACAATATTTGTTCTTGCTCTCTTATTTTAAATATATGATATAGTAGTGAGCTAAAATATATAAGAGATTATTATAATATATATGAAGAATATATGAGATTAAAACCGCTTGTCATAAGACTATTAACTACAGGAAAAATCGACAAATAATTTAGAAACTGGCACCCTTCTTAGTCTTGTTCACATTTTATTACAATAATTGGAGAATCTGGTGACATCTGGCAAGCTTGTCTACAGATTGAACACTCCTATTACAAACCCCAATGCACTTGAATAAACTCATGAAAGCATATGGTCCTTCCGGTATTCCAACTCGGGACACCACACCCAGGCCAGAACATTAGCATCTAATCCATTACACCACCAACACACCGCTATTATGATAGTTTGTTTAATGATTATTTAGGGTTTTGATTGCTCTTGCCATTTTTAAGCAATGTATTTTTAGTATGCTCCCTAGACTATGAAAAATGGCACCTAGCCCCCTTCAGGCTTAATATGTACATTTTTCGGTAAATTTTTTTATAACCAAAGGCCGGGTTTCTCCTTAATTGCAGAATCACTCTTGCTTGCCCAAAATCAACACCTAAATGTTGTGAAGTATCATATATTTGTAAAACTAATGAGGTGAAACATCTTAAAATGAGTGAAACAGGGAGAATCCTTAACCCGGCAAGCGCGATAGGCCTCACGGAAGGCTTCCTATAGGGAACGCGATGGGCCTCACGGAAGCAAGACCATAAAAAAAACCTTCCAAAAAAAAAAAGGGCCTATCAAAACAAAGGAATTTGTCTCTAGGTGAGATAATTCCCCTCCAGTACTCATCCATGTAAATCTCACCCACCCCCCTCCCCTCCTTCCCCACCTTATTCCCCCCTCCCTCCCCTCCTCAATTATCACCTATTTTTCCTCTTATTATCATAATTTATCGGTTATTTTTCTCTCCCGCGATAATGTAGCACAAGTGGGTTGCAGAAAAGATCGTTATGTAACACCCAGACACCGGCCCACACCGCCCCGCTCGTCTCAGTTACCTCACAGACAGCGAGAGAGGAGGGTTGCCTGTGGCTCTCTCTCGCCTGAGATTATGACCGGGTGGCCAATATCTTCGTTTTTCACCACCCAAATGCTTTTCCCACTTATTTTAGCACTCTTGAAGGTTCATATATACATCATATATGTAAAATAAAAGCATACCGAAAACAAATAATGCTCTATATTGTAAATATAACGACTTCTGTCAGAATCCAAGGCTAGAAATGCACAAATAACTACCCTAGCCCCTAGGTCTATTTCGCGCTTGTCAGGTTAATACCTACCTTGCACCAGAGAGGCTTAACCCATGAACTGTTTGAACCTGTGCAAAATATAAGGTCAAGTTGAAGGGGGGGGGGGGGGGAATGAGTGAAGGATGTGGTATGGAGAGATGCCACTACTTTCTATGTGTCACCCAATTTTGAGAAATTTCCCAGCACTCGCACAGTATTTGGAAGGATTTTACACATGTTTGAATATCGTGACTCTGGAAGGACCATCACAGTCCCTGGGTTAATACTTTGATATTGGCAGATCATTCCTTAACTAAAAAACACCTGGAATAGCTAAAACAAATACCTATTGGATAGTATTGATAGTATTACTATATTCATATTGATCTACCACCTTATTGTGGGATATACTCTTTACAACCCAAGAGTGAAACGTTACTCTCAGTCTTTCTTCTATTCAACAGCTGAGCTCTGGTACTTTCTCCCAGAATTAGTCTTTCCCTCTTCCTATGACTTAAATTGCTTCAAACTCCGTGTGTCCAGGCATTTTGGCTCGAACGTCACTTGATTTTGGCCCTGTCACTCTTTCAGCTCTGGGGGAGGCACTCGCTACAGGCAGTTCTGCCTTTTGTCTCCCTCACTCACATAGACAAAACAAAAAACACAAAATAAAATTGTCTGGTGGTAGAAAGATATATTAAAATTGAGTTACATGTTGAATATTATATGTTTTTGCAGTGGCTGCGTGGCCAAATGGATCGAGTGGGTCACCTTGGGGCATTTGGAGAGAAGGCCCCCAATCACGTCCTTGTCAACGAGTACCTTCCCTCTCAAGGCATCATGGTACGTCTCTTGGTAGCCCACCCATACTCTCACACATTGAACAAAGAGAATTAACTCTCGGTAACACCTTTCAGCAGATAACTTTGTTAGTATAGTACTGTATTATTTGCTTAGTTTGTGTAACAACCAAATACAGGCCTGTAAAGTCAGTGAAAATAGGTTAGCCTAAACTGAACAAGATGCAGAAATACACTTAGACTACCAGGGTAAGTGAGGTACCTTTATTAGTCTCGTGGTAACATGTCTGGCTTGTAACCCGAGGGTCCCGGGTTCGATTCCCGCCCTGGGTGCAAATTTTCAGGAGGCCATTTCAGCACCTAACAAAGTTTAGGTGTGTTGGTAAAATTGTCAAGATGGTTGAAAGTAAGATCGGAGCTCCATAACCCTCTTACAGCCATGGTATAAAAACAAAATCCTACAGGCCTCCTTACCCAATATTTTTATTCTTGTAGCAGTCCTTGCAAAGTCACTCCTGTATTTTGATATCCATGAGAAGCTTGACAGATATGACAAAAATGGAAAAAAATGCAGGATACTCTGGCATCATTGCCGAGATGTTGATTAACTTGGGTGAAATCGGAGTGAGGTTGGTCACTTACATTGTTGATCATAGATTTTATGAAGGAGATAATCCTTTACTACTGACAGAAAAGAGTGATCGTAAAGCCGGCATCACCCGAGCAAGTTCATTGGCTACATGAATCGGAGTCTTGAATCCACTACAAGTTCATATAATATTTAAATTGATTTTGTTTTCTTACATTGAACTCTCTCTTGAGTCGGCCACCCTCAGCTAAAAAATAAAAATATGGGGAATGTGCCTGAGTATATAGATAGATAGATAGACAAAGGCATTGAACTTACCTGTACTGTACTTGAATAGAAGTTCTAAGATACATAATGCAGTCATAATTTCTAACTTTTTAGCTCCCCCTTACAGCCCCATGTTGACGGCCCTATGTTCTACCCCACCATCACCACCATCAGCCTGGGCAGCCACACCGTCCTGGACCTCTACACCCCACTGCCAGACCACCAAGAAGACGACGCACCACCACAAGGCCAGGGGGGAGACAATAATCAAAACGGCACTGCCAAGAATCGACAAAACGTTACTAGCCGAGGGGACATTACACAAAACAGCACTGGTACGAATCTACAAGACGTTTCTAACCAAGGGGACAGTATAAGTACCCAGTCACCCAGAGACAATCCTCAAATCTCCTCTAACACTAATCTACCACAAAATACTGGTACTAATCAACAAAACATTAGTAACCAAGAGAACAGATCAAATACCCAATCATTCTCAGACATTCCACAAAACCATGCAAACCAGGGAAGCAAGCTGGCAACAAATCACATAGACATTCCACAGAATCCCTCAAACCAGGAAAGCAAGCCAGTTGATAATCAGGCAGTCGGGTCATCCTCGCTTTCTGACCGCTACGTTGGGTCCCTCCTGCTTGAACCTCGGAGTTTATTGATTCTCCAGGATGACATGTACACCTCCTACCTCCACGGGATCAGCGAGGTGACTGAGGATTTGGTGTCGGAGAAAATTTTCAACCGGGGAGCACACGAGGTAGGGGAGAGGCTGACCCGAGACGCCACCAGGGTATCACTCACCATCCGACACGTCCCCAAGGTGTTCAAGGCTCGGCTCTGGCTAGGCAAGGGTAGGTAGCGGCCAGGGTTACAGTAGAGCTAATTAAGAATGCAGTCACTAGATAACTTTTCACTATGACATCATTATTAAGACTCAAACACATACACAGTCATATGAAAGTTGGTATAAAATTGTGTATATGGTCCACAATTACTCCCATAGCTCTTATCTAATTAAATATAATGAGTGGGACCCACTTACTACCAGGAGTCATATTCCTGTTAAAATAAAATGTAAAAGTTGAAAAACAAACAAACCAAAACAGGAACCGCACAAGATAAATACAAAAGAACTTATCAAAATTACTATTATGCATTAAAGATTATAATTAAATTGTAAAACTTGCAATATAAACAAACCAAAACTGGGACAAAGATAATCTAAAGGCAAAAGAACTAATGAAAATCGCAATGAAAATTTTGAAATAATAAAAACACAGACATCTATCAACTGATGTGCTATTTGTTCGAGTCCCCCATTATAATTATTTGGATTCGTGTTGTCTAGCATCTGTATTCAATTGACCACTTGCGAGTTTAATGCTATAAGGAAGTTGGAGCTATAAACATCGATATTTAGCAGAATTACCAGCTAAAGTATGGTCAAAGTACATTCATAAATACACAAAACCCAATCCATGAAAAACTTACATTATTATTGTATTTCTATTTATGACTCCCACTTCCTTGTAGCTTGAAACTCGCAAATTAGCTCCTTAGATTGACGTAGTTTGTGATGAAGCTGTAGACTTGTACTGTAGCCTAGGTTACTAACATCTCTCTAATACAGTATGTAGCTATTTACAAATTTGGAATTGAGTATGCAAGGAGAGTTTAGGGGTATACTGGATCAGATTTTAATTTTATTGTTATAAATATAATGATAATGGTGTGGTTTTGTGTAATAATATGGCTATTTTGTAATTTTTATTTGCACTTCAAAACATATATAAAAATTTAAATTAAATTTTTTATGTTTAGTACCGGTAATCTAAAATGTTAATTACATTATAAATACTGTAGGTGTGCACTATAAAGTAAGCTCCATTGAGTATTTATTGAGGATGGCTCAGTCACCAAATGCAATATTTATTTAACCCCTTCAAGATACGATGACACATTTATTAATTGTATTCTGGATATTAATAGAAGATTCTATGCAGTTTAGGAAAGACCTCTAGGAATCAAAGGGTAAAAACTATCCTCATTAACCCTTTGATTTCCATAATTCCTGCCTAAAGTGAATACAATCGTCTATTGATAGCCAAAATAATCGGAATAAATGCGTCCTCAAATACAGTACCGGTATTGTTTGATTAATAATATCCAAGCTGTTACTGTAACTTTGTGATATTCTGTGATAAAAATAAATTTATTTAGTAAACATTGTTTAATCGTAATGTTAAATCCCATTTTATAACAATAAGGTAATATTTATGGTTAGTATTGTATTATATTTGTTATGTATACTCCAACACATAAATTGTTGTCAAATATGAACCCTTGAATAGCAAAATGAACTTTTGAAAATGTAAATTAAAATGTAAAACTTGCAAACTAAACAAACCAAAATTGGGACAAGGACAATATAAAGTCAAATTAAATTATCAAAATCGTATTTATCAATACCAAATATCAGTGTGGAATGTTTTCATAGAAATTTTAATTTGTTTGTGTTTGTATGTTTTGTCGTACCCAAGGCCTTAACCTTCATAGAATTAATGAGAAGATTTGATTAATTTTGGGATAGCTAGGATGAATTAAGGCCACGATAAATTTCCTAGTGTGTACTGGCATGAAATAGCAGTAGATAAGGTAGAATAGTTATTATAGACATATTAATGATTTTGTTTATAATAGAAATTTTAACTTTATTGTTCAAAATCTCATTCTTTGCCCTTGATCACTTCTTGGTTGGTGCTGCAGTGTAGCAGTTCTTGCCTCATCCTTCGGCCCTGCCCTATAAGAGCTCTGCTTTTTAGCTCATGTGGTCCAGCTGAACTGGTGAAACTGCGAGAAATTTCTGCGTCTTCACCTTCCTCTATTTGTTCACCACCCTATCTTCCCTACTATCTTGACTTGATTATTTGTCCATCTTGATCTAATCCTTCGGGCCAGCCCTATGAGAGTTCTTTTGTGGAACTCAGTGGTCTGGTTAAACTAATTTTGTAAAAAAAAAAAAATCAAAATCAAAATCAAAATCAACAGTATTTCCTGAGCACCATGGGAAAGGCTAATGGATTTTAATAGAAACTATTTTGCTATTTCACAGATAGTAACTGTAGCTGTACTACTAGCTTCACAGTACAGATAGTAACTGTAGCTGTACTACTAGCTGCACAGTACAGATAGTAACTGTAGCTGTACTACTAGCTGCACAGTACAGATCTCCCTCGATTTATGACTGGGTTACGTTCCTGAAAACCCGATCTTAAATAGAAAAATCGTATAGCAAACCCTAAAATTAATGGGGTAAATGGGGATGTGTTCTCGGACCAGCCAAAACCCAAACACCTAAGAACCTATACAGTAATACTGTATTATGGTAAATCGGGGCATCGGATAGTGAGGAAGACCTGTATTTTAACATATTAGCATATTAGCACATAACATTTTAGCTCTCGAATAACTAGAAAGGTATATTTAAGTATATTACTGTAGTCTGGGACCTGGGAATCATTTGCTGGAGACCCTTCATGGTCTTTGATCTCTGGGTCTTCTCCTGGGTGACCTAGATGTGTGTGAATTATTTTGATTTGATTTTGTTGTTTCTGTTTCTCGAGTCGGCCACCCCCAGCTAAAGGGTATGTGCCTGAGTATATACATACATACATATATAGAGAAGAAACGATGCTTCAAACTATGGAAGCAAGGCAGCAGCAGGGAAGAATACCTGATTGTCAAACATAATGCAAGAAAGGAGGTCTACTGGGCAAAGAAAGCCATACAGGATACTGTTCCTTGAACATGATGATGGTGCATTGTTATATGTGCAATCACCCTATGTGGTGGATTGTGTTCTTTTATTTCAAAATTGTATTTTATTAAGCGTCATTTCCACAGCGATTTTGATTAGTTCTTTTGCATTTATCTTGTATCGTCCTAGTTTTGGTTTGTTTATTTTGCAATTTTTACATTTTAATAGAACATGCGTATGGCAAAAATAATAACAATGGAGTTTTTATACCAGCTAGGAGTATGAAGGATTGTAGCCTAAAATACACAAGAAGAATCTCTGATATATTTAAGGCTTATATACAATGGGTACAGAGAGTGGATGAACTAATCATTTATATTTACAAAAATAAAATAAAAAAAAAACATCGCTCCCATATAATACTTTTATTTCCAAACTTTGATTGAGGGAACAGACTCAGGTCATGTGGTTAAAGGAATTGTAACTTTAGTGTGTCCAAATTGTTCAATACCATTACAATTTTGTACCACTTATCACTGCAGGCATTTGCACCTTGGTGAAAAATGTACTGATATCAGGATATATATTACAAAAACTACAAGAAACCATTTGCTTAGTAAACTTTTTGGGAGTAAACGTATTTGGCTGGAATATAACCAAAACTATGGATATGTAATCTGTGTTAAATACCCTTAGAGTTTGTAACACCTATACTATGTACAGTTGCCCACATAGTTCTGTTCCTCTCTGTGATCGTATACATAGAAATATAATGTGCATGATTAAATTATGAGTGTAGTTTCTTATGCAGTGGTTAACTCATCTCATTAGGCAACTGATAGTTAAAAGAAAACACTCACAATTTATTTATACTGTACTATTTTTACTTTCATACATAAGATCACAGCGAGGAACAGTATTTATATGGGCAACTGTACATACAGTTTGCATACATAAAGTTGTCATTGTGCTGAAACAGTATAAATATAAAATACTATATTTCAGTAACAATAAAGGTTAAAATACTGTAATACAATTAACGTTTCAATTGTATTTATTTTTTCTTATTTTTTTTTATTTTTTTTTTTAGATACTTCGCATGGCTACTATATAGTATTCTTTCTTTTAATTTTCAGATTGAATAGTTTAATAGTGAGGCCAAACAAGAAATACTGGTATACAAACAACCTTTTAATCTATAGATGATGCCCATACCAGTGACCACCGATCAGCATGTAGACGACTCATTATCCTACCACTCTCAGGCATATGCTACTCAACATGCTGACTTCTGGATGACCTTTAGAAGACTAAATTATTGCCATTGGTGTAACAAGGAATATGCAGACCAAATGTTGACTGCTATAACAGATCAATAGCAAGCTACCGCAGAAGACCTTTTGGCCTATACAAGATAATATTATTCCCATTTGGGTCTCTAACAATCGACTACTGGATCAGACGACCTATAGAAGATGCCATATTTACCATACAAGCCTATACAAATCAAATTGATGAAGGCCTGTTAGCCATTAGAAGACATTAATGCAGTATTAGCACTCCAGATACCCTTACAACCAACATCCGACCTGTTGTATAGAAAACTCCCTTGTTACCACTTTGGGCCCCATACTAATCCACCTGTTGTATAATAGACAACGTTACCACCGCACAACCTTACATCAATCAAGAGGAAGATGATCTGTTGGCATATAGAAGATGTCCTTACTACCACCCTTACTGGTGTACCAATGAACATGCATACTATATACTGCACTATATTGAAGACATCATTATATCTATTTGGGCTTACTAAGTGACATGTAAACAACTTATAGACTTATAGAAGATGCCTATAGTACCTGTACCACTCTCAGGCCTAACCCAAGGAAGCCCACAGACCCACAATCTACCAACCATTCTTGGACCTGAGATGTAGAACCCCCAAAAGCATTCAGTCATGGAAAGTGACATCGTTACCTGTTGTAGCAGTTACACCAGCAATCTCTTTTTGAGAAGCGATGTGAGAAATATTCAGTACTACTTGGGCCAGATCATCAGTGAGTTTTCTTGCTAGACAGTGCTCACTATCTCACCGCTTTATATACTGTGATATGTGTGACGGTATTATCCTCTGCGACTGTACAGTGGCATTGGTAGTAGACGGAAGCCTGGGGATAGTATACCTCACCCTCTGAATGGTTTGTGGGTGGCATCTTGGGAGGGGGAGAGAGTGTATGGGTAGGGGCCATAGAATTTTGTGCCGGAAGACCGAGGTGCTCTGAAGATGTAGGGGCCAGGACCAAATTTATGTGTTGTACCCAAGAACTGAGGAGCTTTGAAGATGTATGAGGAAGGAACATAGAAAATGTTTTTTACCTGAACATTGAAGAGTTTTGAAGACGTACTGGCAAGGACTAAAGTCATGTTTTGTACCCAAGGATTGAGAGCTTTGAAGATGTACGAGGAAAGAGCTTAGAATATGTTTTGTACCTGAACATTGAGGAGCTTTGAAGATATATGATGAAGGACTATAGAAAACGGTTTACATTATACCTGAGAATGGAGGAGCTCTGAAGATGTACTGGCAAGAACCGAAGTCATGTTTAGTACCCCAGAACTGAGGCGCTCCGAAGAAGGATTTGAAATCAGCCTTCCCGTCATCCACTCTGCTCGAAGGTTAGTACCGTACATCAACTTCAAGTATGTTCTAGGTTAAGGTGACCAGTGTGATACATATGAGAGTGTGTGTGTTTGTTTATTGTGTTCAGTTGTACTGTATGTGTGATTAAAATGTTGCGAGCCGTGGCATAGTCAGTAATGCGTCGGCTGCTGATCAAAGAGTCACCGGATCGAGCCCACACTGTCAAAATGTTATTGTTAGATGTCAAGCCCGGGCAACTTGGCCTAGCGATTCGTGACAAATGCAGCATTTATCGCTCAAGTGTTCATGGTCACCCCTCCTCAGGAATTATGGCATCTGGCAAAAACAAAAAAATAGTAACACAAACAAAGTTTGTGTTACTATCCAGAAAGCACTCAATATACTATAGACAAACAAACTTATCAAAATAACTATTATCAGAAGTGTTTATGATCAGTTATGTTCGTGTATGTGCATTTTGAATGGTCTTTATGCGCTCAGGTGTTTGTATGTGTATTATATATACTGTATATCTTGAGTACAAACTATGGACCATTCATTGCTTCTAATACGCTAGTCACTACACTGCTCTAGAATAAAAAAAAAAAAAAAATCATACATGCTTTCCCAACCCTTACAATCCCTCAAATATCATCAAATATATTGCCTGGGTTGTTCAGATGGCCCCCTCGTCATTTATTTTAGTTTACCTTAATACTGTATATGATGCTCAGGTTTTCTGTGGTGGTAATATTTTTGGTCACACACACACACACACACACACACACACACACACACACACACACACACACACACACACACACACACACACACACACACACACACACACACACACACACAGCCTACACTAATATATATGCCTCCAGACACAAAATCCTGAGAATGACACAGATACACCTATACACAACGCTGGCACACTTACACACAAACACACATGTAGGCTAGGCGCACATACCCACACCTGAATTCTTCACATGCAAACACACATACACTAACACATACGTTACTCAGCATATATATACAGTACTTCAAATGCCATGCATATGTGGTATGCCTTTTGTGTGAAAACAAGCACACACATATGAACACACACATGAACATAAACACCCACACACATACATGCTTAAACACACACACACACACACACACACACACACACACATATACACAAACATACCCGCGTATTACTCAAGCACACATACACGCTTAAACACACACAAGCACACATTCACGCACACCTGGATACATACACTCACTTATGTTACTCGTTAGTCTCTTTTATACAACACATAAATATGGCAAGCAGGTGTTACTGCGCGCGCGCGCGCACACACACACACACACACACACACACACACACACACACACACACACACACACACATCCCCGTGGCGTAACGGATAGCGCGTCTGGCTCACAACCAGAAGGTCCCGGGTTCGAGACCCGGGCGGGGACGAGACATTTGGGCAAGTCTCCTAACGGTGTAGCCTCTGTTCACCTAGCAGTATAAATAGGAACCTGGTATAAGTGGACGAAGTTGTGACGTCCCATCTGGGGTTGGTGATCGGTTACAAGGTGATATGGGTATCGTACTGGTCAACCTAAGCTACTGGTTAACCTAAGCCTTCGGGTGAGACTGGTACCGTAGTGAGAATGGTACCGTACAGATTAACCCTAAGCCTTCGTTACCAGATGTCGCCAATTGGCTAAAATACAGAGTCCAGACTACACACACATCCACAGCCATTCCAACGATACATAAACACTTAACATGCATTTCACGCAATACATTCCCAGTTAAGGAGGCGCGATAATAATGAGCTTAGCTCGCATTGCGTGGATTCCCCTTGACGAATAAGTAAGTGAATGAATTACACGTTACTCATTAGTCTATTTTATACTGTCCACAATAAATATGTCATGCAGGTGTTGCAATATACTGGCTCTTCTGTACCAACGGAAACCCCCACACACACACACAAGCACGCCTCAACAAACACAACTCCCCACCCCACCCCCAACACACTCACACCTCACACACACACACACACACACACACACACAAGTACAAGTGAGCGGAAAGGGGGGTTACTGGTGAATTATCTAATCTTAATCAAAAATATATTTACTGTGCCCGTGGCCACAATGAACATACTGACCAACAGTTATTAAATATCGTTAGTAATTTGTTGATTATTGTTATGAGCCTGCCTGATAGACCAATATAATGCTAGGTTAATTTAGTTACAAATAGGACTTCAGAGGCTATCAACCCTATTGGATTATTAAGCCAGCACACTGTAAGTCAAGTATAACGTCAGGACTGGAGCCTCTGCGAGAACTCCAGTCCCTTGGCTAGGAATACGGAAGGTACAGTCGTGGATGTGAACCCTATACCCTGTTTCAAATAGGTAGGCCAGAAATCGTGAACCCTAACCTCTGTAACTCTCCGCAAATCATGTTATCCAAGAGAGACTCTACGGGCATCAATACCAAAACTCAATACTAATCTAATTTATTAATTTCACTCCCAACACCAAACACCTCCCAATGAAATTAATGAAAGCATGTGCTCTTCCCGGGATTCGAACCAGGGTTACCACATACAGATCTTAAATATGAGTTTGCTGTGTGACGAATTTTCAAAATGTGCGACAATGTCTGGAGTTGTCAGGGGTCTGTTTACTGAAGAGTCTGTTACCTCGCACCCTCCATCATGGCGTCCCCTGCATCACCACCACCACCACTACTACCTCTACCACCACCATCATAGCTTTCCCTGCATCACCACCACCACTACCACCCATACCCCTACCCTGCACTACCATTACCCCTACCACCTTCCACTACCCATGCCACCACCACCACCCTCCACTACCCCGATCATGGTAGAATTACGGTATATTAAGTTAGTAATTATATCATGACCCCTACCACCACCACCAGTCCACCAACACTACCCCTACCACCACCCTCGACCAACGCCTTCCTCCACCACCACCACCACTACCCCTACCACCATCACCCTCCACCAACTGTTTCCCTTTTATCTTCCTTCCCTCCACTTCCTTTTATCTTCCTTCCCTCCACTTCCTTGCTAAATATGAACATACTCGCACGCACACATATCGCGTGCGCGGGTGTGTGGTGTGTATTGTGCCTGCGTTTAGGGGTAGTTTTGAAGGGGCGACATGTGTATAGCGTTGCAACTGTAATGAACAAGTCCCCCTCTCCCTCTCCTCGCTATCCACTTGTTTGCGTCCACCCTGCAGCAGTTCAAAAATATTTCCGTTTTCGTTGAGACTACTCTAGCGTTCCTGCTGATCCCCCCCCCCCCCCCCATCTTTCTCTATCTTACACATTGTTCCGTGCTCCTCCTCCTCCCCTCCCCCCCCCCCTCTCTCTCTCTCTCTCTCTCTCTCTCTCTCTCTCTCTCTCTCTCTCTCTCTCTCTCTCTGTAACCATACATTAATATCCACAGTTCATATGAATAAAATTCAAATGGTGTTCCAGTTGAATTTAACGATCCAGTAAATTAACTGTAATTATATTTGCACTGTTAACCATTAGAAGATACGATGACATTCCTTTTCTGTTATCTGGCTATTGTAAGACGATTTTTATTCAGGTTATTCAACTTCTTGCTCTGTACAGGGGCACAGTGCGTCCTTGTATTGAGTATTGTTCACATGTGTGGGGAGGATCCTCTCACACCGCACTCCTAGACAAAGTAGAAAGGAAAGCCTTTCGTATCATTAACGCCCGCCCACTCACTAACTCTCTGCAATCTCTTTCTCTTCGCCGCAATGTTGTATCTCTCTCACTATTCTATCGCTACTATAATAATAAATGTTCCTCAGAGTTTTCCCAGTGTATACCACTTCCTCTACATAGGGTACGTAGTACCCGTCTTGCAACACAATCCCACCCCTGCTCTGTGCAACTCCAACCCAAGAGTGAAACGCTATTCTCAGAGTTTTTTTATTCAACTTCTGAGCTCTGGAGCTCTCTCAGAATCAGTCTTTCCCTCTTTCAATGACTTAAATTGCTTCAAACTCCGTGTGTCCAGGCATTTTGGCCCGAATGTCCCTTGATTTTGTCCCTATCACTTTCAATTCTGGGGGAGGCACTCGCTACAGGCAGTTCTTCCTTTTGTCACCCTTACTCACATAGAAAAACAAAAATATGGAAGCCAGAGGGTTATGAGAGTGTCTAATGGTATCCAGTATAAACGGCCGAAGCGCGTTAATAGTTTGTAAGGGTAAATCTGTAACGACCAAGTCACTGTGTGGTTAATTGTCCTGAACGTCTGTTGCCTAGAGGGTGTTTGTGAATCTCTTATCCTGTACTTCCTCTGGCTGCCTTTGTTTATAGGTTAGGGCCTGGTGGTAGTCTTAGACGTGGGGAAGGGGCTTACTGTCACCTTGTGATATCTCTGACTGTCTTTGTTTATAGGTTAGGGCCTGGTAGTCTTAAACGTGGGGAAAGGGCTTACTGTCACTTTGTATGATATCTCTGACTGTCTCTTTATAGGACCGTTAGGGCCTGGTGGTAGTCTTAAACGTGGGGAAGGGGCTTACTATCACCTTGTATGAATAAGCCCTTGAGGATCTAATACGCATGTTTAGATTATATTTTCGTTATAATTAGACGATTCTGTGCAATTTAGGAAGTATATTTATGAATCAAAGGGGTAAGTACTATCTTAATTAACTATTTTTAACTCCTACAAGTTCACCCTAAGCTGAATGAAATCATCTAATGACAGCCAGAATAAACTGTCAAAATGCGCCATGATCCTGAAAGGGTTAAACTTAACTCACGGTAGGTGAGAGTTAACTCCTTATATTTACAGACATAACAGAGGAACTGGGTTAACTCCTGTTCCGGCGACGACTTTCTAACTATATTCTGGCTACTATTAGACAAAATAATGTATTCAGTTTCAGCAAGTGACAGGCTTCGAATGATCTCACTTAACCCTTTTTACTACTACAGATCCATCTTAAGCTGCAGACAATCGTCTTAATATAGCTAGAATAAAATTGAAGGGACGTCGCCGGTACACGTAACCAATTTCTGCCAGGTTAGCGTCAGTACTCTATATTCCTTGTAACTCCCTGTAACTCTCTCTCGGTAGTACTCCTCTTCCTTGTCATCATTCTTTTTCCACTGGTTTCTTTTTGCCTCACTTCATTCCCCCGGGCCCCCCCCCCCCCCCCCCTTCTCTCCTCTCTCTCTCTCTCTCTCTCTCTCTCTCTCTCTCTCTCTCTCTCTCTCTCTCTCTCTCTCTCTCTCTCTCTCTCTCTCTCTCTCTCTCTCCGCTGAGTAGTACCAAGCTGGAAGTACCCACGCCGACCCTCCCATCATCACCACTACCATTACTACTAGACTACTACAGTAGATAATAGTATCTCCACTACTACTACTACTACTACCATTATGGGTGGATAAATGCCGTGAATGCTTGAATAGAAAAAATACCTACCGGTACATGACAGAAAACGTTTTTGTTGTAAAGACACAAGTTTCGACTCTCGGAGTCTGGAATCCTCTTCATCATCACATCCACTACTACCTTCCGTCTCCATTTTCACCACTACCTTCATTCTCCACCATCACTATCTCCACCACTACTTTCCTTCTCCACCATCACCACCTCCACTACTACCTTCATTCTCCATCACCACCACTACCTTCATCATCACCACCACTACCTTCCTTCTCCACCATCACCACCTCCACCACTACCTTCCTTCTCCACCATCCAACCCCAGCAAACACCACCACCACCTCCACTTCCACCAATACTACCCCTCCTCCACCCACCACCCCCTGTATCTCCCCACTACCACATCCATCCATCCACCAGCTTCATCCACACTTCCACCAGCACCACATCTCTCTCTCTCTCCCACACACACGCACACACACACGCACATAAAGCATAAGTACATCTCACTCTCTCATACACACAAAGCATAAGTACATTCTCTCTCTCTCTCTCTCTCTCTCTCTCTCTCTCTCTCTCTCTCTCTCTCTCTCTCTCTCTCTCTCTCTCTCTCTCTCTCTCTCTCTCTCTCTCTCCCCACACACACAGACACACGCAGCTTAAGTACACACATGATAACTGCAGGGGAAGTACAGTGGTAGAGTTGCTGGATCGTCAATTTTAATACCACAGTACTCTGCTTCTCCCCCCCCCCCCCCCTCTCCCCCCGGCTCACTCACTCACTCACCACCACCAATATTACAACCACTGCCGCAACACCATCACCTCAACCACTACCTTCACACCACCACAACTGTCACCTCCACCATTTACTCCACCACTACCATATCAATTTTAATAGCACCAGTGCTCTAGCTGCTTCTCATCCGACTTACTTACTCACTCACATAACAATAACAACAATAACGATCATAACAACACCCATATCATAACCACTACCCTTCCACCATCATATTCACAACCACAATCTTTACACTATCACAACTATAGTCAACTATCACACTATCACAACTATCATCTCTCCACCATTTGCTCAACCACCACCACAATGTCAGTTTTAATATCACAGTACTCTAGCTGCTCTCTCTCTCTTCCCCCCCCCCCCCCCCCCACCCCCCCTCCGGCCACCTCACCCAAAACAGCACCACTAATATAACCACTACCCCTCCACCATCATCATCCCAACACCATCACTACTATCACCTCTCCATCAACACCACCACCCCTCCACACCATCACTTACACCACCAACACCACCATATTGATTTAATACTGCAACCCCCCCCCCCCCATTCACTTATGACATCTCGGCAACAACAACACCAATATTATAAAATCATTTATAACCACTGCCATCATCGCCACACCATTATTAAACCACTATAATCTGTTTCTTTTCAGCTGACGATAAATTGAATCCCTAAACAGCTAATGTCTCGATACTTAATGGAAAAATATGAAACTACTATGGCTCTGCATCATATTAAGACCAGTTTATACAATTAGCACCATATTGCAACTACAAAATATTAAAAATAAGGGATGAATCTTATTGGGAACTTTGCAATTTACCGTCAGTTGAAAAGAAACATAATATAGTCAACCACCATCACAAACGGCGTCTCTTCCGTGGATTGACCTCCCAATCTACCAAGATTGGAAGCCAAAGCGTCACATTTTTCCTTTGCCCTTCAACTTTCTCTTCATAATTGCTTAGGGGCACAGGGCCCTGGGTGGGGCTTTGGTTTCCCGGGCGTTTCCGCACCCTCCTCCTCAGCTCCCCGCCATGGAGTGGCTTCGGTCACCCGGGCTTTATTGTGGTCGGCAGGGAGGATTCTGTGGGGGCGCTCGGTTATGGCCTTGGCCTTGTTCGGGGCCTTGGGGCTGTTCGGCCAGGCAGCTTGGGGAACAACAACAACAACAACAACAACCACCACCCCTCCACACCACAACCACCATCCCTTCACACCATCACAACCACCACCCCTTCACACCATCACAACCACCACCCCTCCACACCATCACAACCACCACCCTCCACACCATCACAACCACCACCCCTCCACACCATCACAACCACCACCCCTCCACACCATCACAACCACCACCCATCCACACCATCACAACCACCACCCCTCCACACCATCACCTCTCCCAACACTTACACCGCAACCACCACCATGTTTATTTAATATTGCAGCCCCCCCCCCCCCCCCCCTCATTCACTTATGACACCTCAGCAACAACACCAATAATATAACCACTACTATCATATCCATACCATTACTGTACCACTGGTCAACCACCACCCTCCACACCATCATTTCACCACCACCATATTTATTTAATACTGCAACCCCCCCCCCCCCATTCACTTATGACACCTCGGCAACAACACCAATATTATAACAACTGCCATCATCTCCACACCATTACTACTGTATACCACTAGTCAACCACCATCACCTCCAACACTTACACCACCACCACCATATTTATTGAATACTGCAACATTTCCCCCCCCCCCCCCATTCACTTATGACACCTCCCCAACAACACCAATATGGTAACCACTACCCCTCCACCATCTTCACACCATTACTACTATCATCTCTCCACCACCACCGTATTAACCCCTTGAGTACCAGCGACGTGTGTTGTATTTTGTTCTAGCTATATTTAGACGATATTATGCAGCTTAGGAAGGATCTGTGGTAGTTTTAAAGGAGTTGGTTGAGATAGTTTGAAGCTTTATTTTTGATAAGAGGTTAGTCCTAAGCTAAATAATATCGTCCAATAGTTCCCAGAATATGATGAAAAGGACGTCCCTGGTACTGAATGGGTTAATTTACTACTATAGGTAGCGCCAACGAACTTGACAATAATCGTGACTCCTTAACTTCTTATAACTCGAAATTAATGAAAGCAATCGAGCTGACGTTTCTATCATTTGGGAAGAGTCCACCGGGAAAGAGATGGGGATATTTACAGCCAGTTTCCTCTAGGCTTACTGTTCTATTCCTTCTTTGAAAGTACGATAGCAATATTAGAGCTGTTCCTTTCTCACTGTTTTTAAAAGCTATAACTTATTAATACGGAAGTGGCTCAATCTACCCTTTTCAATGTGGGGAGGGAAAAGCAAACGCCTTCCCTCATTTTCTAAGACTAGGAGTTACAGTTACAGCAGCTAAGCATGTACAGGCAGAGAGAGAGAGAGATGGTGAATGAGAATGAAAATAGAATATATAAATAGAAAGACAGAGTAGATGGAGGGTGGTGAATGAATAAATAGGCCTACGAGATAGATATATTGAGATATATATATATATATATAGATAGATACAGAGTAGATGGAAGGTGGTGAATGAATAAATACTAGATAGAGCTAGCTATGTAGATATAAATAGATAGATAGATAGATAGATAAGTAGGTAGATTAATAGATATAGATAGATAGAGAGAAAATGGGGGAGGGGGGGGACTACGTAGAACCCTCAATCAATCCCCTGTTTTTCTATACAGCCAACCCAAGCTTCTGAACAAAGATATGCGTCACCCCAGCGCTCGCTCTCTCTCTCTCTCTCCCTTTCCTGTTTCTTTTCGTCCGTACCAGAATGTTTCGGGCGGCCTCGGCTCCGCGCAGAGTGAGGTAAGGCCCTAAAACCGTCCATGAACTTATTGAGGAAGGATGGAGGGAGGTGATATAGGTGGGGGGAGGGGGAGGAATATATGTGTGTGATTATACATTATGTGGTAATTATGAAGTTGGCCATGTTTGAGAGGGTCGGCAGAGAGAGGGGGGAGCGTTAGAGTTCATTGTGTCACCATATAATGATATTCCTTGCATACAATCAAGGATTACCCCCATGGTCTGGCCCCCACCCCCTACTGCACTATCCGCTCCCTGTAACACGACCCCCTACAGGTCTGGGGATACAGCGGTGGTTGTAGTGGAGGCAGGAGGGGAATACATCACCGGTTGAAGGCTAAATGAATGTGAAAAAGAGCAGAGCTGGGATGGAAGCGGCGGGTGACGTCACGCCGCCGTGCTGTGTGTGTATGTGTGTGTCTGTATGTGTGTGAGAGGAGCGCTCAAGTCCGAACAGTTTTCTCGGCGGGTAGCAGGTACGGCCCATATCTCCCAACATTTTCACGTCAAAACCTCACTAATCATTTGAATCCGGAGTTCCCGATCGTCCCGGAGCCTGTTTCACATCTCCGGCCGCAAGGTAGGTGGGATAATGGCGATCCGGAGGGCCCAGGGAGAGGGACATAAATTAGTGACGTGTGTGTGTGTTGCTGCTGCTGCCTTGTTAAGCCTAGCGCCCAGCCAGACATACTCCCTCCCGACCGACCAAGTCTTTGTCGAGTTAGGTGCAGCCAAATCCTACCACCGCCCGCCCACTTTCCCACATCACCCGAGTTCTTCCCACCTCGTAAACCTTCCCACACTGTCAGAAACACCCACATCAGCCCGGAAAATCAGTTGGACGTAGCCTACCCCCGTAATGACGAGGTGTGCATGCGTGTAATTCATCTTATAATTATCGACTGCTAAGGTGGAGGTTTGCTGTATCTCTTCCGGCAGCCGCTTCTCTTCCCCGCTATATTTCCCAACAACCCTGGGCCAGAATTTACCAACGAACGTACGAATATAAGTGTACGGAAGGGGGAAGAGATACGAATTAATTACCCCTTAAAGTGTTAATGCTTTCGTATCACCTTCCACTTCCGGTCACTTGGTCCATATCGTAACTCGTATCGGTTCGTAATTCCGGTCCTTGAAGTCGACGGGGCTGGGGCTATTTTTGGCGGGGTTCTTATTTTCGCGATTAGTCTCGTGAACTACACGTGCTGAGTCGGCCTTGACATTGAACAGGAGAATGAATATTTAGCGAGAACTAAATTTCGCATCGTGGTTACGCCATCCGTACCAGGTGTAGGGGCACAAGAAAGGGTTTGCGGTCAGATTTAAGGAGTTTTTGTTGTATTTATCACTCGATATGCATGTGGAAATTTGATAAACCTCGCCAAAAAGCAAAAGTGGGGGACGTGCAGGAGTTTTCATTCATGATCACCCGTCCTAGTACGGTGGAGTAGTGTGTATGGTCGCGTTTTTTTTTTTTTTTTTTTTTTCCTTTTCTTATTCATTCGTTGCATTATTCACCTTTGACTTATATGCCATATGAGATCAATATATCTTTATTTGTAAGGGTTTGTAATATTCATGATTTTTTAAAAGTGAGACACCTCATTTATTTTTAATTTAGTTTTTTCCCTATTTATTTAGTTCATAATTCACCTTTGACTTTTTACCATAAGAGATAAATATTTATTTATGGTCGATACATTTCCTCTTTTGATCTCATTATTTATTTTCCTTTTTCCCATTCATTAATGTTGCATTATTCACTTTTAGCATTCTTACCATAACCTTACCTTTTGATACCTTTTGATGTGTTCGCCACTCTTCTAGCGGCACCAAGGAGCGCGACGCCCCTCGTTATGGGTGGTGATTTGGTGCAGTAGACTGTTTGAAGCGACAGCTCGCTCCCTTGCGAGGATGGGCTCGTCTGGCACTTTTTGCAGTTCGATATTTAGGGCTCTCTTGAAGTTGTCTAACGAGATGTCCCTCATGTCTCTTACTCGCCGTGGGAGTTTGTTGAAGAGACGTGGGCCTCTGTGTGATAACCAGCCCTCTGGGTTCAATATTGATGGGGATGTATAATTCAAGAAGGCCACATTTTCTTTCCTTCATTTTATTGTTTCCCATTAAGGGGTGACGGGTCGTTTTTCTGGTCCCCCTTCTTCCTCATGTTTAGCCCCATTAGTTGTGACGTTCGGCCCGTTAATTTGGCGATTTTAAAACCTTTCACCCCATTTCTTTGTCAATATTAAGACCTTTCGTGCCATATAGGTGTCGATTTTTTCCTGACGAGTGATAGCGAACCTGTAATTTAGGAGGAACCAGCCTTTTACCGAAAAATGTACAAACCTATTTGGAGTCTTGGTCTTGGTCTTGGGGGTGTTTATAAAAGCTTGATGGAGGGACAGGTGGCAAACTAAAAACACAACAAATAGAAATAAATAAATATATGAATGAATAAAAATATATAAATAATTAAATATATTAATAAATAAATATATAAGTAATTAAATATATTAATAAATAAAACCAATCTCCCCGAAATATATCCTATAATGATAGAATATATGAATAAATAAATATATAAGTAATTAAATATATTAATAAATAAAACCAATCTCCCCGAAATATATCCTATAATGATAGAATATCATAACACTAATATATAGATATTCGCTATTTAATGCATTTTACGTTCAATGATGATTAGGGCTAGTTTTCGATTTACCAATTTACTCTATTATAACCATACACTTGTTATCATTATAGTGTATAATTTAATGGAGGTAATTACTATCTCTCACACACTTGCTCTCTCACTCTCACTCACACACACACACACACACACGTCTCACACACGAGGGGTCGGGGGTTCAATCCCCGGCCGGGCGGAGACAAATTGGGCTCGTCTCCTTTCATGTGTTAGCCTCAGTTCACCTAGCTGTAAATAGGTACCTGGAATAAGTGAACGACGTTGTGACGTCCCATCTGGGGTTGGCAAAAATGGTACAAGGCGAGATGGGTATCATATGGTTCACCTAAGCTGATGGCTACCTAAGCCTTCGGGCAAGACGGTACCGTCTATAGTGAGAATGGTACCATACAGATCCACCCTAAGCCTTCGTTTCCGATGTCCCCAATTGGCTAAATACAGACTACACACACATCCACAGCCATTCCAACAGTACATAAAACACTTAACATGCATTTCACGCAATACATTCCCAGTTAAGGAGGCGCGATAATAATGAGCTTAGCTCGCATTGCGTGGATTCCCCTTGACGAACAAGTAACTGAGTAACTGAGTAACTAGCACACACACACACACACACACACACACACACACACACACACACACACACACACACTAGCACACACACACACTAGCACACACACACACACACACAGTCTCTCTCTCACACACACACACACACACGTTCCTCATAATCGTTTTTAATGAAGTATGTAGGCCTATAATAAATGAAGATCCTCGTCATATTTTTCACTTTTCCCCATCTATTCACTTTCATTAAAACCATTCATTAAAACCATTGCCGCTAAAGAGAACAAATCTTGTGCACTTTTTTATATTTCGTTGTATAATTTAACGAAGGCAATTACCCTCCATTTACCTTTATACACAATATAGGGGAGAGGGAGAGAGAGAGAGAGAGAAATATTTACATATATTTACATATATACACTGGCCACACAGACTTTACGATCCAAACAAGGTGGTCAGGACTTAATTGTAGTTGAGAGAGAGAGAGAGAGAGAGAGAGAGAGAGAGAGAGAGAGAGAGAGACCGACCCTAAACTAAGGTTGGTGGTTATTTCGTGTGCATGGCGGTTTGTTTGTAAGTCTTTACACCTCGATGTTAGTTCGGCCATGAATCAGTTCGCGCTCGAGTGTTGTTTTTTTTTTTCTTCCTGGCCTACAAGTCTTTTCATTTTCAAGACTGTTCATCTGCAAGTCAGTTCACCTACCAGTTTTGTTTTCGTTCACGTAGCTATAGGTTAGAATGAGCTATTTTAGTTGAGATTGTATTTCCTTAGGTTAGGTGTAGATGAACTGATCTTAAATTGAGGGAATTGACTTGTGGGCTGAACAAAAATACAGTTAAACACCAAATCAGTATTCCTCATAGATGGCCCGTATACTGTAGATAATTAGATGGCCCGTATGTATAGAGAGAGAGAGAGAGAGAGAGAGAGCGAGAGCGAGAGCGCGAGCGCGAGCGAGCGTCCCCTGTTTAGCGGTTATGTATTATTGAGGTCGGATAAATTAGCGTGTATGAATACATTATTGCTGTAATTGGTCTGAATGTCATCTGTCTAATATATCATATATATGATGGAGTTGTGTTCATATACACCAATGATTTTTTTTAGTGGTTGTATTGCCTACTATATGCAAAAAAAATCTCTCTCTCTCTCTCTCTCTCTCTCTCTCTCTCTCTCTCTCTCTCTCTCTCTCTCTCTCTCTCTCTCTCTCTCTCTCTCTCTCCAGTATATATAAGAACATGAGAACATAAGAAAAATGGAAATCTGCAGAAGGCCTATTGGCCCATACGAGGCAGACTCCTTCTTCCCTACATATATATATATATATATATATATATATATATATATATATATATATATATATATATATATATATATATATATATATATATATTATTTAACTACTGCTTAAGCAAATACACTTATTAATCATCCATGCTAATTTTAATTCCATACATAAAATAATGGAGCATATACAAATCCATGTGGCCAACTACGTAACTTATCTAGTAATACATCCAACTATTATAATGTAAATCACTCTATGTGGCTAAAACGGCATACTAAGAACTGTAGGTCAGGTCAGGTCAGGTGGAGGTATTTTGGGATAAGCCTTTACAACGGCACCTCGTATCTACTTTTGAAAGAGTGTTGAAAGGGTTGAAGGGGTGTTGGAGAGAGAGGAAGTTGTTGGAGTGGCTTTGTTATGTGTGTTATTAGTCTGTATACGTCGTCGAGGTGTCCCCTGACTGGGTGCGAACATGTGAAACAAGCTATACCTATCTATCTATCTATTGCCTGACGCCGTGATCCCCGAAGGGGTGGCCACGAACGAACTGCCCCAATGCACCTCTGTCCCCAGTCAGTCGACGCCCCTCCTCCCAACCAGCACCGCCTTCATCCATATACTTCCTCACTCCATCCTTCCACCTCTCCTTCGGTGCACCCTGTTCCAAATAAGTAGACCCAAATGTGTCAACATTTACCTCTATAACTTATAAACGACTGGACCAATCGAGCAAAGATTTCTATTTTTTAGGAAGGTCAGACAGGTAATAATAGGTGTGGACATTTACAGCCCATTTGCTCTAGTCCTTTTTTAAGTATATAGATTTGGGTTCAGGATTTCTGGCCTACCAATTTGGAACAGGGTATAGGACACCCACTAAATATACCCGTGTATGTGAATGTGTTTGAGTGCCTATACCCCTTGTCATGACTGGGTGGAGGTGTGTGTGTGTGTGTGTGAGACTATGTGTGTGTGCACAAGCGGTTGTGTGTGTGTGTGTGCACAAGCTGTTGTGTGTGTGTGTGACTGGTGTGTGTCTGTGTGTGTGACTAGTGTGTGTATGGGTGTGTGTTTGTGACTAGTGTGTGTGTGTGTGTGTGTGTGTATACCTAGTGTGTGTGTGTGCACAAGCTGTTGTGTGTGTGTGACTGGTGTGTGTCTGTGTGTGTGACTAGTGTGTGTATGGGTGTGTGTTTGTGACTAGTGTGTGTGTGTGACTGGTGTGTGTGTGTGTATACCTAGTGTGTGTGTGTGTGTCCTGGACCCCTTATTAGTGAACTACCGCTCTTCAACCCCGTTAAGTCTAGTATCTTCTTGTAATTAATATGTACTCTCTCAACTCGCACATAACTACCAAATGCACTGTGTTTAGTTTATTTAATGATTTCATATTATTTATATTATATAGGCCTATTTACATTTTAGCCATTTATTAAATTATTATTTATATTGTTTATATGATATCTTTTACACTGTTTAGTTCCTTTAATAATTGTATTATATTTGAATTTTATATTTATCTATTGATAGCTATTTATATATTAATTTAGTATCTTTTACACTGGGTTTAGTTTCTTTAATTATTTTCTTTTCTTGTATTATTATATTCATTTATTTATTTATTCATTTGGTTATTTATTTACAGCTATTTATGTATTTAGTTAATGATAGGCGTTCTCACTCACTACCCGTACATTTGATCCTAGTTCTATTATATATATCCTTCGTCTATTAACCCCTTCAGACTCATATGATGCAGAGGTTGCCAGATTAGCAATAAGAAATAGAGTTCTCTCACTCTTATAATTACCTCTCAAAAATTAGTTTTCTGCCCACAGCTAACTCAAAGACAACTGCAGAGGTTGAAGTAACTAAACTAAAGGTTTCTAAATACCCCTGATGGTAACAAAGGTTTTAAAGTATCCCTAATAGGCTCAAAATCGCGTCATATGTCGGAGAGGGTTAATGTATTCATATATATCTTTCTTATCAGCTTATTATTTCACCACGCTAGGTCGACTATGACTATCTTCTCGCTTTCACTCAATATTTAGTAACGTATATACTTCTAGGATTGATAGATAGATAGATATAGATAGATAGATATAGATAGATAGATATATAATGTTACCCATATATTTTATTGACCAAACTATACTATTGTCTTTCATTCTATCTTGAAAACATTGGGTTATCACTTTTTTATCAGTCTAGCCACTGGCACTTGATTAATAGATTATGTATATATATAATTATATATACCGGTATATATAATTATATATACCGGTATATATAATTATATATACCGGTATATATAATTATATATACCGGTATATATAATTATATATACCGGTATATTTACTTTTTATATATTTTTTGAGGTAAAATTGTGTTCTATCATATCTTTAAGGGGGGATGGTTCACTTTTTGGGCGATTTTTGCATGTATTCATTATTTTTCTAGTTTCCTCCCTAGACGTCCATAAATTTTTAAAAACACATCCATTAGATCCCCCTTCTAGATTAATTTGTACATTTTTCGGTAGAAAATGTTTCCGGCCGAAGACCGGATCTTCCAACATTACAGGCTCACTATCGTTCGCCAGGGAAAAAATCGACACCTAAATAGCACGACAGGTCTAAATATTGACGAAGAAATGGGGCGAAAGGCCTTAAAGTCGACTAACTAATGGGGCAAATATCTTAACATCTGAAAACTAATGGGGCTTAACATGAGGGAGAAAGTGGTCCAGAAAACCGGCCCTTCCCCCTTTAATAATACACCGAGCCACTTTGTCACTAAGCAAAACTTGGAGTGATGTGATAATTATAGCCTAACAGGTTACTGGGTGCATTCCGTCGTACTTGGTTGAGTCCAAGTACTTTTATTTTTGACTGTACTTCCTATTTCTCAACTTATTGTTCCTCTATCCAACACTATCTAATCTCCTATCATCATCATCATCATCATCTGTCGTATCTCCCAAACATACTGTAGTGCTTTCTTCTCTGAGCACCATACTAATTGTCTGTGTGATATTTTGAGTCCGTAAGCTATAGAAAATCGTCACATGGTAACCGAAATTCGATAAATAATACGTCATCGTGCTTAAGGGGACAGTGGCTGCTTTTTTTGGTCTATTAATTAATGTTATCCTTTATTTCTTAGTGTCTTCGCTAGACCTCCATCAAGCTAAGACAACCGCCCCTTAGAACCCCCTTCAAGATAAATTTGTAAATTTTTTGGTAGAAAAATGTCGCTGCCGGAGGCCGGTTCCTCTTAAAATTACAGGCTCGCTATCGCTCGCCAGGAAAAAATCGACACCTAAATGGCACAAAAGGTCTTAAAATTGTCAACGAAAGGTGTTAAAATCGTCAAACTATTGGGCTAAACGTCTTAAAACCTCAACACTAATGGGGCTAAACACGAGGGAGAAAGTGGTCCAGAAAACCGGCCCATCTCCCCTTAAGGATCGCAAATAAAGTTGCATAGCTCTCAACCCCCAAAAGTTCTTCATTTAATTTGTAAAACTCCAGAGCCGACCCAGAGCTCCCCCAAACATCTTGAAGCTCTACTTGGCACTGCTAAAGCTCTAAAGATCAACTATAAAGCTCCTAAGCCCCGCCAGAGCTCTCCTGGACTTCTTGCAGAGCTTCCAGACAATTCAATATAACTCTTGGATTACGCATGCGGAGTTCCCGGACATCTCAACCAGTAGACCATTTCAACCAGTAGCTCTCAACCAGTGCCAAATCAACCAACACCAACCAAACCAGTGCCAAAATATAGTACTAACCTAACCTAACCTAACCGTATTGGTTGATTTGGTACTGGTTGAGAGCTACTGGTTGAGTTGTCCGGTCACCCACATGCGGCTGTTCCTTGTGAATGTGTGCCCGTGGTGTTGATTGTAGTGATTTACATGCATAGCTACACTGGCCACACAGACCTTACCATCCCAGCTAGAAGGAAAGAGTTTCACAGATACTCAGACCACACACACCTTGCGGTGTGTGTGTGTGTGTTCATAAGTGTATTCATAATTGTAATTTGACAGGAATGGAGTTTTTGGCTCGTATTGTCTCGCTTCCTAGACATTATCATCAATGACAATTACCCATCTACTTGCTCAAGGGAGATGGTAACCGCAGGCTATGTCTTCATCAACCTGAGCGAGATTTGAACCCAGGTCTGCTGGGTTGCAGGCAGGGATGGTACCACTTAGCTAGCTGTGTGTGTGTGTGAGAGAGAAAGAGAGTGTGTGTGTGTGAGAGTGAGATAGAGTTAGATGTATTCCTTTAATCTGGCGAGCGATATAATGGGGCAGATGATATTGTCCGCGGTACCCTCAGTATTGATTGTTGTAATGGTGGTGGGGTAGTAGGGGGAGAGAGAGAGACCTCTTTAAGATGAACACCACCACCACCACCAGACCCGCCCCTGAGAGAGAGAGAGAGAGTGTGGGAGATAGTTGAGTTAAATGTATTCCTTTTATCTGCGGAACGGGGGGAGAGAGAGAGAGAGCGCGCAACAGCAGTATCTTGATCCTTCTGAGTGCTTGTATCTAATCTACCTAACTGTATGTGAAAGAAAGAACAGCTGAGAGAGTGAGAGTGAGTGAGTGAGTGAGTGTGAGTTACTGTTATATTCCTTTCCATAATTCTTCCCCATTTCCCAATAATGTGTATGAATGAGCCTTGGAGTATAGTGTGCCGAAGTAATGTGATATTGAGGCAGATAAGAGGATTATTTGGTTGGTACTTTCCTACGAGAGAGAGAGACCCACCCCACTAACCTTCATCACTTTATTTTTATTTGAGAGAGTGAGATTTACATATATTTACATTGATACACTGGCCACACAGACCTTACGATCCCAGCGAGGTGGTCAGCACTTAATCCTGTAGTAAGAGATAGCGATGCTAAGGGTAAATGGAAAGTGAAAGGAAGGGATTGCAAAGAAGAAGAGAGAGTGTGAGTGAGTGTGAGAGGGAGTGAAAGAGGAAGAGAGTGAGAGAATGAGTGTGAGTTACTGTTATATTCCTTCCCATAATTCTTGCCCATCTCCCAATATTGTGTAAATATCAGCCCCCTTGAAATATAGTGTACCGAAAGAATGTAATATTGAGGGAGATACGAGGATTCTGTCGGTACACTCTGATACCTTACCTTTTGATGTGTTCGCCACTCTTCTAGCGGCACCAAGGAGCGCGACGCCCCTCGTTATGGGTGGTGATTTGGTGCATTAGACTGTTTGAAGCGACAGCTCGCTCCCTTGCGAGGATGGGCTCGTCTGGCACTTTTTGCAGTTCGACATCTAGGGCTCTCTTGAAGTTGTCTAACGAGATGTCCCTCATGTCTCTTACTCGCCGTGGGAGTTTGTTGAAGAGACGTGGGCCTCTGTGTGATAACCAGCCCTCTCGCAGAGAGCCCATAGCACCCCTGTTATTCATCCGGGGGATTTCGCATTCCCAGCCTCTCCTATCACTGAATTTCATGACTATCGGAGTATGTAGGTTTGGTATTAAACCCTCTGCGATTTTCCACGTGTATATTATTAGGTAACGTTCTCTTCTACGTTCCAGTGAGTACAGATTCAGTGCTCTTAAACGCTCCCAATAGTGTAGATGTTTTATCGAACTTATATGCGAAGTGAAATTTCTTTGTACACTCTCTACGCCATTTATTTCACCTGCTTTGTATGGGGATGTTAATACGCTACAGTATTCAAGCCGCGGTAGCACTAGAGATTTGAAGAGCGTTATCATAGGCAATTCACCGCGTGTTTTAAAAGTACGCAGAATCCAACCCGTTAGACGTTTCGCAGCCGCCACTTTGACCTGGTTATGTACTTTGAAAACCACGTTGATGCCATAGTCTCTAGCTCACTCATAAGAATTCGTCAACCCCCTATATTTTTTAGGCAATTATATCTAGCTTGATTGATTTTTGGACAGAAATTGGTTTTCAATAAATAGTGTATATAGTTTT
>CM064488.1:56708552-56748552 GCA_032716605.1 Paralithodes platypus
TAACCCAACACACACACACACACACACACACACACACACACACACACACACACACACACACACACACACACACACACACACACACACACACACTCCCCATAAATAAAAAAGTGAAATGCGGCCTGAGTCCAAAATAAAACCCTCTGCTGTATGACCGTGATGGTAAGGGGGGGGGGGGGGGGGGGGGGGGGGGTTGGTTATATATTGGTCTATTTTGTTTCCAGCTGATGCTATATTGCCATGTTACTATATTGATTACTCAGCTATTATGTCTATTTTGTAGCGAAATATGTTGTTGATTATGAAAACTTGGCAATAATATGACGCAGAGACATAGTAGTATCATATTTTTCCAGTAATAATAAATATATCAGATGCTAAAGAATTCAATTTACCATCATCTGGAAAACAATAGACTTTAGTACGGTACAATAACTGGATGGCGTGGTGGGAGCTGTTGTAAGCCGTTCGTGCCATAGCTAGGGTCTGTTAGTAGCCGTTAGTGACCGTTATAAACCGTTGATGTGACAGTTTGTGTCAGTTTAAACCGTCAATGTTCGTTTAAAACACGTTGATGTGACTTAGTGGAAGCTATATGCCGTTAACCCGTTCAGTACCAGTGCCGCCCGTTTAACTTTACTCTGGCTACTGTTAGATGATGTTATTCAGTTTAAAATTGGCCTCCAGCACTTAACAGGCTTCGAATGATCTCATTTAACTTTTTACTAATACATCCTTCTTAAACTGAATACAATCGTCTAAATATAGCTAGAATGAAATATGAAATACGTCGCTGGTACAGAAAGGGATAATGTCCGTTAAAACCCGTTGATTCCACCGTTGAAACCGTTAATGTCCGTTATAAACCATTGTCGCCACCATTCATGTTCATTGTAAACCGTTGATGCCAGCGTTAGTGACCGTTAAAAACCCGTTAGTGTCCGTTATAAACCATTGATACGACCGTTAGTAACATTAATGTCCGTTATGAACCGTTGATGCCCCGCACATCATACTGCCCTCTGCGTGTCCCCAATGAACTGTCAATTTAACCCCTTCTGTACCGGCGATGTACTCTTAATTGTATTCTGGCAACTATTATACGATTTTGTCCAGCTTAGGAAGAACGTCTACTCATTAAAAGGCTACATACTAACCCAATTAATCCTTTTAGCTACCGTATATCACTCCTAAGCTTCATAAAATCGTCTAAATGTAGCTAGAGTAAAATTTAAAAGCCTCCGGTACATAAGGGGTTAATAGTGTTGCGGACAGAGATTCCCGTGGTCATTGAGGCCATATTATTATTTACTTGTTTATATACAGTATATAACCCCTTCTATACCGGCGATGTTTTTTTTTTTTTTTTTTTTTTTTCATCTACATTTCGACGGTTTTTTGAAGCTGAGGGAGGATATATGTTTGCCAAATGGATTAATTGAGCTAGTTTGTAGCCTTGTAATGGGTAAACTTCCTTCATAAGCTGAATAATATCGTCTAATAGTTGCCAGCATATGATGAAAAGGACGTTACTGGCACTGAAGGGGTTAAGGGCAGATTATTATTTACTTTTGTATTTATTTAATTATAATTATTTGTATTTAAAGTTTCCTCCCTATACCTCCATCAAGCTTAAAACAAAATACCGCCGAATTCCCTTTTCAAGATAACTTTGTCTATTTTTCGGTTGAAATACTACATGGATGAAGGCCGATTTCTCACAAATTGCTGGCTCGCTATCTCTTGCCAGGAAAAAAAATCGGCATCTAATTGGTGTGAAAGGTCTCTAAATCGCCAAACTAACGGGGCGAATGTCTCAAAATCTGAAAAAAAAAACTAATGGGATTAAGCATGAGGAAGATAGGGGTGCCAGAATAAGTTATTTTTACCTTTATCTTGTATCGTCCCAGTTTTGATTTGTTTAGTTCGCAAGTTCTACATTTTAATTCTATTCTATCGTCCACTCTGTGGGCAATACACGGTAATATAGCCACTATAGGTAACGCCAACAAACTTGACAATTATCTCGACCCCTGACCTCTTCGTAACTCAAAAGGCCCTAGAGCAAACTGGCTGTAAATTTCCCCACCTATTACCTGGTGGACTCTTACCAAATGATAGAAATGTCAGCCCAATTACTTTCATTCATTTTGAGTTATAAGAAGTTAAGGTGACAAGTTCGCTGGCGCTACGTATACCTACTCTATAGTCCATAAGCTGACTTTATGGTGGGCTGGTTGTTGACAGTGAGGTGGTTTACTGCAGCCATTACTGGAGTTGGTCTTTGGGATTTATATTTGTATCGGTGTTTGATGTGTATATACTTACACACACACACTCACACAAACACATGCGCACACTAACTATTTCTCTCTCACGCACACACATACACTCACACACACACACTCACTCACTCTCACACACACACACACACACACACTCTCTCTCTCTCTCTCTCTCTCTGATCGTTAGAGTAATAAGTCGTAACGAGTATTGAGTGGAAGTGACAAATTATTGATGAACGTACCGCGTGTGTGTGTGTGCGTGCATGTGAATAGCAACCGGTACGATCCCGTAATATTTCCCATTTTCATGTTATTATTATTTTGTGTATGAGAGACCAATGATTATTGACGATCACACACACACACACACTCATACACTCACTCACTCACTCACTCTCACTCTCTCAGAAAATTAGTCACAAACAACAATTTCCCTAACCTCTGAGCACCAGTTTTTGTTCTCTAATGACAAAAAATAAAAAATAAATAAAAAATGCTTTGGATGATTTTTATACAACAGGATCCCCTTAAAAAAATTAATTCTTTAAGTATTGGTATCCTTATCTTGAATTTCTGTGTAAGTGGTCAGTGAATTTCTAGAGTAATGTTTTCTTATTTACTCCCTACATTCCACGGCTTGTGTTGCCAATTTAGCTACTTCCCACTAGATCTAGAGGTATTTGATTCGATCTAGAGGCCGATTTTTACATCTAGTGACATGAATTCTAGCGATATACTGTAGATCTGAGCCATTTGAGAGAGACGGTGTTGAGAATGAGCCAAGATTCTAACTCTTTTCGGCATTTATTTATTATCTAGCGGACTTGATTTGCTAACCCTAAAGCCGGTATCATACAAGAAGTTTTTTAGTCAACATTCGATAATCACAATTTTTCTGGCAATATTTCTGGAATATATTGCACTGGTATCGGAAACTAGACTGATGATAGATGAATTTAGATAGCAGAAATAGTATAAATGTTAACCTCCTAAGCTGCCAGCCCAGTGTTAAGGATAAATGTTGAGGGAAAAAGCGCTCGGGTGATACCGGGTTAATTCCGTGCAAGGAGAGCCGGTTGTATGATTAGCCAATGACCCCCCCCCCCCCCTCATATGACAAATGTGGCAGGGCGGGGTACATGGTGGTGATCGTCTCCACCTCTCCCTCAGGGGTGGAGAGAGATAAATTCTAAACCGAAACTCCTCCTGTTCAATTTCTAGACAGGGTGAAAGCGATGGGCGATCTCGTTTGACCCTGTGCCACTGTCCACCTAACAATAAATTAAGTCAACAATTGACAATATATTTCGTTACATAATATTTGTAATAACTGAGTAATCGATATGGAACTATGTCAATATATTTTCTTCTAAAATAGAAAACTAAACGTGTGTGTGTGTGTGTGTGTGTGTGTCAGTGTCATCCTCTCATTTGATATTAGTATTGTTTCATCTAGTTTGTTCTATTTTATTACCATCTGATAAAATGATAGCATAGTGTATCTCCCTGACCATATACTTCACTCTACCCTTCCATTACACCACTTCACCCAGGGATAACCAGTAGCGAGACCTTGAAGCTGTTTGAAAGATCTGCCACAGTTCTTTATAAGGTGGAAGGATGGATGGAAGGGCACTTTATTGGTTTAGATCTGCCACAGTTCTTTATAAGGTGGAAGGATGGAAGGGCACTTTATTGGTTTAGATCTGCCACAGTTCTTTATAAGGTGGAAGGATGGAAGGGCACTTTATTGGTTTAGACATTAGAAGGGGTTTATCATTAAGTGGTATGGGAAATTAGGTCAGTAGGAATGTGTTATATCTTGTTTCTGTCATTTTCACTTCTCATCTTATCTCTTCTATTCTATTTTGCTGTATTTTATTATCATCTAATAAAAGGGTAGACAGGTGAATCTCTCTAATCATACATTACTCCACCCTTCCATACACCACTCCACCCAAGATAATCAGTAGCAAGGCCTTGAAGTTAATGTGGAAGATCTGCCACAGTTCTTTATAAGGTGGAAGGATGGAAGGAGACTATTGATTCAAATAATGGAAGCCCTATGTTATTAACCTCTTCTGTACCGGCGACATCTTTTTAACTTTAAGCTACCAATAGACGATTTGCGGCAGTTTAGAAAGGGCCTCCAGCAATTAACAGGCTTCAAACTATCTCACTTAACCCTTTTTTACTAACACAGATCGTTCTTAAACTGCACACAATCGTCTAAATATAGCCAGAATACAATTATATAAACGTTCTTAAACTGCACACAATCGTCTAAATATAGCCAGAATACAATTATATAAACGTCGCCGGTATAGAAGAGGTAAAGCTCTCGTGGTTTGGGAGAGGATCGGAATAATATAATGAGATGATTCGATTCGGGATAGCTTGGAAATACAGTAATAAGGTAGTGATTCGGGATAGCTTGGAAATACAGTAATAAGGTAGTGATTCGGGATAGCTTGGAAATACAGTAATAAGGTAGTGATTTATGCTGTTGACTATACGGGGGGGCGCCCCTATCAGTCTTGCCTTGGATGTACTAACGGATTTAGTATAATTGGGTAGAAAAACTTGTAACCGGAAGTCTCTCTCTCTCTCTCATTCATTCTCTCTCTCTCTCTCTCTCTCTCTCTCTCATTCATTCTCTCTCTCTCTCTCTCTCTCTTTTTTTTTTGTAGGTTTCTCACATTCCAGGCCAGAGAGAGAGAGTGTGTGTGTGTGTGTGTGTGTGTGTGTGTGTGTGTGTTATTCACTCACTTGTTCGTCAAGGGGAATCCACGCAATGCGAGCTAAGCTCATTATTATCGCGCCTCCTTAACTGGGAATGTATTGCGTGAAATGCATGTTAAGTGTTTATGTATCGTTGGAATGGCTGTGGATGTGTGTGTAGTCTGTATTTTAGCCAATTGGCGACATCTAGAAACGAAGGCTTAGGGTTAATCTGTACGGTACCATTCTCACTACGGTACCAGTCTCACCCGAAGGCTTAGGTTGACCAGTAGCTTAGGTTGACCAGTACGATACCCATCTCACCTTGTAACCGATCACCAACCCCAGATGGGACGTCACAACTTCGTCCACTTATACCAGGTTCCTATTTATACTGCTAGGTGAACAGAGGCTACACCGTTAGGAGACTTGCCCAAATGTCTCTTCCCCGCCCGGGTCTCGAACTCGGGACCTTCTGGTTGTGAGCCAGATGCGCTATCCGTTACGCCACGGGGAGGTGTGTGTGTGTGTGTGTATGTATGTATGTATGTGTTATATAGAAGGTAAGCTCAGAATCTGTCAATATATACGTAACGGTAGTAGTAGGATGGAAGGTGATCTGACGGAGTGGAGAGCATAATGTGTGTGTATGTGTCTGTCAAGCTTTGTCTGTGTGTCTGTGATGCTTTGTATGTGCGTCTGTGTCTGAATCTTTGTATGTCTGTCTGTGTCTGAATCTTTGTCTGTGTCTATGTGTGTATGAAGCTTTGTCTATGTATATGAAGCTTTGCCTGTGTGTCTCTGTGTGTGTAAAGCTTTGTCTGTGTGTGTGAAGCTTTGTCTGTGTGTGTAAAGCTTTGTCTGTGTGTGTGAAGCTTTGTCTGTGTGTGTATGAAATTGACATGCCATCCATCATTACTTCCATTTTTCTATAACCAGTGTTCCCTCTCGATTTTTACAGACGCTCTCTATAGAAATTATGTATATGCCAGCTCTCAATTCATCGATAAATGCATTACGATATTACACGAGAGTTTTATAAAACATTTTTCCAATTACATGCTGATATAGCCTATTTAGTTAATGTATTTGATATATTCTTTGTGTATTTTTGTCTGACTCGCAATATTTTAATTGGTCTTGTATTCCATTTGTAAATTTTTCTTTTAATCATAGGGGTCCTTTTAGAATTTTGATTTTTCGTTCCAAATCTCGACACTAAATTAATTGCATCAGAATGTTTAGTATATGTGTGTATGTATGTACATCGTATATGAGTGCATTTGTTACTATTTTGTTATGTTTTACTCTATACTATAATAATTACATCAAACTCACATGCACACCCAGATACGCACACTACTAATGAAGTTATGTAAATACAGCCACGAAATATTGCTAGAAAAAAATTGCCGGAAAAAGCGCTCGCCTGACACCGCTTTAATTACAGTAACTCCTTAACCCAACTTCCCAACCCAAGAGTGAATCGTTATTCTCAGTCTTTCTTCTATTCAACAGCTGAGCTCTGGAACTCTTCCGGAATCAGTTTTTCCCTCTACCTATGACTTAAACTGCTTCAAATTCCTTGTGTCCAGACATTTTAGCTCGAATGTCCCATTGATTTGGGCTGTCACTCTCTCAACTCTGGGGGAGGCACTCGCTACAGGCAGTTTTGCCTTTTGACTCCTTCACTCACACATATATATATATATGCATGTCTGCCTGCCGAGATCGGAACCTCTCCGGGTGGTCGGGGGCCGGGGGAGTGCTGGAGCGACCTTGGTGACCCTGGTCTCTGGGTCTTCTCCTGGGTGACCTAGATGTGTGAATTTGTGTTTTTTATCTGTGTGTATGCGTTGTTTTTTGTTGTTTTTGTGTTTTCCCTGTTCTTGCTCTGTCTGGAGTCGGCTACCCCCAAAATGGGGATTGAGCCTGAGCATATAGATAGATAGATAGATATATATATATACTGTATATATAATGTTTTGGTAATTATTAGGCCTATAACTGAACTGTATTTCGTTCTCCCTTAATTAACAGAGCAGCAGAAGGCGCAGCAGGAGTATCAGTGGCAGCAGAAGAAGAAGAAGCAGGAAGTGTGGATATTAGTCTACGGTCCGCCAACCCTCGCTGCACTATGACGTAACAGGTAAGGGCAGAGTTGGCCAGTTTTAGTGGGGGTAGTTTGGGACATCTTTGGTTGTTTTGGGTTATATCTGTATCTTTTATTGCGCCCATTTTGTTTTTGTGTTTGTTTTTTGTTTTTTCATTATAGGTAAAAGGTTAGTTGTTCGGTTTTCATGGGGGTGGTTTGGGACATCTTCGGTAGTGGTTGTATTTTGTTTGATCTTTCTGGTGTTTGGCTTCTCTTTACCTTGTCTATATATCTCACCTGTTCACCTCTCATTTTTTTCTCTCTCTCTCTCTCTCTCTCTCTCTCTCTCTCTCTCTCTCTCTCTCTCTCTCTCTCTCTCTCTCTCTCTCTCTCTCTCTCTCTCTCTCTCTCTCTCTCTCTCTCTCTCTCTCTCTCTCTCTCTCTCTCTCTCTCTCATATAACAGGTCATGTTAGGGGATGGAGTTGGTCGATTTTAGTAAGGTTAACTTGGACATCATCTACTATTGGAAATGTGTTAGGAACTATTTTGCTTAACCCCTTCAGCACGAAGTCTTACATTTCGTCTTTTTCTGGTTACCATTATAGACCATTTTGTTTAGATTATAATGTGTGTGTGTGTGTGTTTGTATGTGTGTGTGTGTGTGTGTGTGTGTGTGTGTGTGTGTGTGTGTGTGTGTGTGTGTGTGAAAATCCTCCAAACGAGTTATATAAGATTCTCCATAACCTTGGCCTAAAATTAATTAATAGTATATAATAAGTTAGTGTATAATAAATTAATTAATAGTATATAATAAGTTAGTGTATAATAAATTAATTAATAGTATAATAATAGTTAGTGTATAATAAATTAATTAATAGTATATAATAAGTTAGTGTATAATAAATTAATTAATAGTATATAATAAGTTAGTGTATAATAAATTAATTAATAGTATATAATAAGTTAGTGTATAATAAATTAATTAATAGTATATAATAAGTTAGTGTATAATAAATTAATTAATAGTATATAATAAGTTAGTGTATAATAAATTAATTAATAGTATTAATAAGTTAGTGTATAGTGTATAATAAATATATAATAAGTTAGTGTATAATAAATTAATTAATAGTATATAATAAGTTAGTGTATAATAAATTAATTAATAGTATATAATAAGTTAGTGTATAATAAATTCGTCTATAATAATTGTGATATCATTAGTGGGTGTTTTAAATTGAGCCGCTCTGATTGGCTGGTGATTATTATGATTAATGACCCCTTTATTTTCTGACGTGTTAAAAATGGGTTGTGTTCTGGTGTCGTATAGCCTAATTAGCAGTGTTTTATAGCCTAATTAGCAGTGTTTTATATAGCAAGTTGAGGGAAAGGGAAGGAGAGGTGAGAGAGAGAAAGAGAAAAAATAAAGAGAGAAAAAATAGAGAGAGAGAGAGAGAGAGAGAGAGAGAGAGAGAGAGAGAGAGAGAGAGAGAGAGAGAGAATTGACTTGACTTCATAACCTGTATTTACCGCTCCACAGAGTGGATGCAGTGTGTATGTGTGTGTTTTGATGTACAGGTTGGCGCATAATTTGATTATATTTATATATATACCGGTATATATATATATATATATATATATATATATATATATATATATATATATATATATATATATATACTGTATAATAATATATACTGTATATATTTTACCTATAAATAACACCACCCCTCCCTGCTGCCCGTCATAACCACAACGGAAACATGTATTCCGCTCCACCAAAAATAATATATTTAGTTACATGATTCACGATACATAATTTACATGCATTACTTTTTGTGTTTGTTTTTTTTGTTTTTTTGCCTCATAATTTAACGTAATGTTGATGATTCGTAGAAGCTTTTATAATAATGGAAAATCCGGTTTGGTAAAAGATTAATGTAACATGATTCACAATACGACCATTAATGTAACATGATTCACAATACGACCATTAATGTAACATGATTCACAATACGACCATTAATGTAACATGATTCACAATACGACCATTAATGTAACATGATTCACAATACGACCATTAATGTAACATGATTCACAATACGACCATTAATGTAACATGATTCACAATACGACCATTCACATATTATTTTTTGTTGATGATTAGTAAACGTGTATTATTTAATTGTTATATAATAATTTTAAATAATACGGTTTATTATATATATATATATATATATATATATATATATATATATATATATATATATATATTATATTTTCGCTACCTCAAAGGTGAAATAGGCAGTAATTCCCCCAGTTGGATTGTAACTGCCTGCCATTTGCTATTACCCTGGCTAAATTTGGGTGCAGTCTCCTCTCTTTACATATATATATATATATATATATATATATATATATATATATATATATATATATATATATATATATATATATACTACATATACACATACTCGCTCACACACACACACACACACACACACACACACACACACACACACACACACACACACACACACACACACTCCAACACGGGTTCTGAATTGTGCACCAGGCCTTATTGAGCGGCCCACTGAGAGAGAGAGAGAGAGAGAGAGGCTTTTGTTCATGTTACTGATGTATCTATGTATACAGTATATATATATATATATATATATATATATATATATATATATATATATATATATATATATATAGAGAGAGAGAGAGAGAGAGAGAGAGAGAGAGAGAGAAATTGTCAGAGTATGCATGCATGTATGTATGTAGATTGATAAGTAAATATCTATATACATATTAAGTTAGATAACAATGTAGATTAATGTATTGATTATCAATATAATGCACTGCAATATCAACATCATAAACTCCATTCAATAAGTGTCCAAGTGTTAGAAATAATGTAATGCCTTTTGAATATCAGAATGGAATTATGATTGAGTGTATTGAGATTACATGTATTGCAGTATTGTAGCGCGTAGTGGAGTACAGGATCAAGTGGTCTATAATTTCCACTTCAATGATATACTGCAGGTTATCGTATGTAGTAGTAGTAGTAGTAGTAGTAGAAGTAGAAGTAGTGAAATATGACCTGTGAGATATAACACTGCAGGCTGATATCATAGTTATATTACTCTCTTGCGGGAACAGACTGCAACAGGATTTACCGGAGAAGTGTTTTATTACTGTGCATTTAGTACTGCCTGATTATGTACAAAGGAGTACAAAGGAGTACAAAGGAAATCAAGCAACAACAGATCTAGTGACCCTTCTAGGTTGCTTGTCCTCCAAAACACTGAGGATCAAGTGTCCAAACAGTGGTTTAGAGTGGGTAAGGGAACATTGGAAAGGGAATTACTGCCCTGGAACTAATGTCCGTGGCAGGATTAGGAAGTTAGTAGGGGACAGATGGGTTAGTAACTGAGGGGGGGATAAAATAAAGTTATTCATTTACAAACGCAGTCAGTCGCGGGTTTGATGCGAGATATTTGTCTAGGCGGAGTTTAAATGAATCAACATGTGAGGTGCTTCAGGGTGTTCTGTGAGTGGGTGTGAACAAGAGAGAGAGAGAGATTATGTGTGAGTGTGAGTAGGGTGTGGGTGAGAGAGAGAGAGAGTATGTGTGTTAAATAGAGAATCAGTGTGTGTGTGTGTGAGAGAGGGAGAGAGAGAATGAGAGTATGTGTGAGTGTGTTAAAGAGTAAGTCGGTATGCCGTGTGAGTGTATGTATGTGTGTTTCCGAGAGTAGTGTGAATGTGTGTGTGTTACTCAGTTACTTGTTCGTCAAGGGGAATCCACGCAATGCGAGCTAAGCTCATTATTATCGCGCCTCCTTAACTGGGAATATATTGCGTGAAATGCATGTTAAGTGTTTTATGTATTGTTGGAATGGCTGTGGATGTGTGTGTAGTCTGTATTTTAGCCAATTGGCGACATCGGAAACGAAGGCTTAGGATGGATCTGTATGGTACCATTCTCACTATAGACGGTACCGTCTCGCCCGAAGGCTTAGGTAGCCATCAGCTTAGGTGAACCATATGATACCCATCTCGCCTTGTACCATTTTTGCCAACCCCAGATGGGACGTCACAACTTCGTCCACTTATTCCAGGTACCTATTTACAGCTAGGTGAACTGAGGCTAACACATGAAAGGAGACAAGCCCAATTTGTATCCGCCCGGCCGGGGATTGAACCCCCGGCCCCTCGTGTGTGAGACGAGAGCTCTACCACTAGGCTACGGGCTGTGTGTGTGTGTGTGTGTGTGTGTGTGTGTGTGTGTGTGTGTGTGTGTGTGTAAGTATCACTCGAAAGAATACTATTATTTTTACAATGAGATATGATTTCAGTAATTGCTTTATGCCTGTGGGCGTTGGTTATGAGAGAGAGAGAGGGGGGGGGGGGATAATGAATATATAGCTGTTTTGTTTGTGTCTGTGTGTGTGTGTGTGTTAGTGATGTGAGAGAGAAAAAGTGAGAAAAATATAAACAATTACTGATATCAGCCATATCTAGATATGATTTCTAGATTTCGAGTGAGATATACAAACATGAGTGCCTCTTTAGCGTGCGGTCTACCTGGACATTCACATTTCAGCCTGTGGTCTACCAGGTCACTTACATTAAACAAAAACGCCTAAAAGTGTGCTCAGTATTTTATTAATGATTATTGTTTCTGAGACCTAGTGTGAGTGTTAATCGAACCATACAATCTATTTTGTTATTCATTTCACCACAACACCAAACACCTCCAATGAAGTTAATGAAAGCATATATGTGATCTAACAGGATTCGAACCCGGGTTATCACACAGATTTTTAGACATCTTAACCATTACACCACCAAGACCCAACCTAACCTAACCTAACCTAAACTTAGTATGTGGGATACAAAACTAACCCTTACCTACCAGCTAGTGCGGGTTCCTAGTACCCAGTATGTGGGGTACAAAACTAACCCTTACCTACCAACTAGTGCGGGTTCCTAGTACCCAGTATGTGGGGTACAAAACTAACCCTTACCTACCAACTAGTGCGGGTTCCTAGTACCCAGTATGTGGGGTACAAAGCTAACCCTTACCTACCAACTAGTGCGGGTTCCTAGTACCCAGTATGTGGGATACAAAGCTAACCCGTAGCGGTAGACCACGGGTGCGCCGTAGACCGCAAGCTAAAGTAGCACCCAAACTTGTTCCTACACTTACCCACCCTATTCCACATGTGACAGACATTAATACAGCACATAACGAGCCAAACGTAATGACAGCCGGGACGTGACTTTTTAGCGCTAGGATACCTTTATAAGATCATACGGAAAGATGGGTTTATAACACTAGATTTCGAGTGAGCTATACAAACATATTCCTACACTTAACCACCCTATTCAACATCTGACAGACATTAATACAGCACAGCCAAACGTAATGACAGCCGAGACATGAATTTTGAGCGCTAGGGTACCAATATAAGATGATAAGGAAAGATATTATAACACTTGACCGGATAATACTGGTTATTGAGCCATGATAAAATAACCCAGTTGCTGAGGGTGATTGGGGGGGGGGGGTCTTTAATGGTGGGGTAGTTGAGAGAGAGAGAGAGTGAGTGAGTGAGGGAGAGGGAAGGATTGGGGGAGGGGATGGAGAGAGAGAGAGAAATAAGGATTGGGGGAGGGGAGGGGATGGAGTAAGTGGGAAAATTGAATGGAGAGAGATTGTGTGTGTGTGTGTGTGAGAGAGAGAGAGAGAGTCAGTTAGTTACTTAAAATAGGACTTTAGAGGCTATCGACCCATGAGGATTATTAAGCCCACCTTAAAGTCAGGAAGAACGTGACCGGAGTCCCCGAGACCCCCAAGTGTATACCACCAGGTATACTGGGAATATAAAACCCAGAGGTTGTCCTGCTCGGGAACCCCAGACGTCTTCCTTAATCGCGACCATGACTAAAGCCCTCTTTCGAGAACTCCAGTCCCCTGTGTGTGAGAGAGGGAGAGAGAGAGAGAGAGAGGGGTTGGGGGATAATGTTTGTTATTGAGCCAGGATAAAATAGCCCACTTCCCGCTGGTGATGGTCCTGGATTATGAACAGAGGTGGGTTAATGGTGGGGCATTAGGCGGTGGTGATCATCAGGGGGGGGGGGGGGGTAATTGAAGGGAGAAATATTTACATTAATTTATGTAGATACACTGAACTCTTACGATGCCAGCGAAGTGATCAAGACTTGATAGAATTAGCGAAAACAAAATTATATATATATATATATATATATATACCGGTATATATATATATATATATATATATATATATATATATATATATATATATATATATATATATATGAAATATATATATATATATATATATATATATATATATATATATATATATATATATATATATATATATATGCAGCCCCGTAGGGACCAATAGATCTGTTGTTTATTGGATTCCTTTGTACTCCTTTGTATACATATTATTATTGTTGTTGGTGTTTCTGTTTCTTCTTTTGCACTGTCCTATTTCTCTTAAAACTCTTCCTCTTCTTGGTGGTGTTGGGAGTGTTGCCAATACGTGGGAGGGGAAGGGGTGGGGGGTGGGGGTGCTCTTTAATACCCCCCCTTCCCCTTACACATACACACACATTCTGATTTTCAGTCTCATGTCTGTCTCTGTCTGGCTTGCTATCTTGCTCTTCACGCACACACACACACACACACACACACACACACACTCTCTCTCTCTCTCTTCTATATATACACACACAAACACTCATTCACTCTCTCTCACACACACAGTAATCCCCCCCCCCCCCACTCACCGTACACATTCATTCACACCAAGCTTCCGTTTCTGTTTCGGCATTAACACACACACACACACACACCGTACATATTCATTCAGACCAAGCTTCCGTTTCTGCATTCATTCTCACTATCAGGGAGAATATCTGGGATCCCCTTATCTTCTCTACCTACACTGTTACTATGACAGAGAGAGAGAGAGAGTGTTTGTGTGTGTGAGAGAGAGAGAGAGCATATAATTATGTGTGAGTGAGTGATTGAGCGAGAGAGTGTGTGTGTGTGTGTGTGTGAGAGAGAGAGAGATAGCATATAATTATGTGTGAGTGAGTGATTGAGCGAGAGAGTGCGTGTGTGTGAGTGAGAGAGATTTACATAGATACACTGGCCACACAGACCTTACGATCCAAACGAGGGGGTCAAGGACTTAATTCTAGTAGAGATGGAAAAAAAGGAAAGTTGAAGGAAAGGATAGAAAAGAAGAGAGAGAGAGAGAGAGAGAGAGAACTTATTTCAATCAGCCTACTGGGCCAGAGCTAATTCTTGTGGAAATGGCAAATTCGATAGTAAGGGAAAGTGGAAGGAAAGGAGAGCAAAGAAGAAACGAGAGAGAGAGAGAGAGATCAGTGACCACCACCAGCACCACTACTTGGATATTGACAATGGCAGTTACATACCTCTTCCCTCCCCCTCCCCCTCCTTCCTCCTTCCTCCTCCCACTCCCCCCCTCCCCTCCCCCCTCCTCTTACTTCCTCTCTTGCAAGTCTTTCTACTCTCTCACTATTGTTCTCACTCTTCTTTTCTCTCTTCTATGCATCTAATTTGCTATCTATTCTTCTTTGTCTACCCTATCTGTATATCTTTTATGTATCTACTCTCTCACTATTGTTCTCACTCTTCTTTTCTCTCTTCTATGCATCTAATTTGCTATCTATTCTTCTTTGTCTACCCTATCTGTATATCTTTTTGGTATCTACTTTTCTGTCTATGCTTTTCTATCTATCTATCTATCTACCCTATCTATATATTTGCTATGTACTATGTATCTTTTTTATCAATGCTTATATATATGTATGTATGTATGTATGTATGTATCTATAGGAAGAAGATGGGAGTCTGCAGAAAGCCGATTGGCCCACATCTTTCTATCTATCTATCTATCTGTCCACTCTATTCTATATCTCTGTGTATTGTATGTCTGCAGGTGTATCTATATCTAAGGCCTATATTTATCTATACATCTATATTTATCTCATATCAATATTGTCTGTCTATATATCGGTGTTTCTATAGCAATATTTCTCAATCTATTCATACAGCAGTTTCTATTTATTTATTTCCCATAGATTCTGCAATAACCACCACGATTGTATACTTATGATACTGTGCTCTCTCTCTCTCTCTCTCTCTCTCTATATATATATATATATATATATATATATATACAGTGCGATCCTTAAACAATTGCCCATAGTGATTTAACATGTATTTCATTATATAGTAGTAGTGATGATGGTGATAGTAGTAGTGTTTATTTGATATTTCTTATAATGAAATACATGGGAAATCCCTATGGGTAATTGTTTCAGGTTCGCTCTGTATATATATATATATATATATACTGGTATACAGTATATATATAAAAAAAAAAAAAAAAAAAAAATATATATATATATATATATACAGTATTTATCTTACCATCTGCCTATTTAACTATTTATCAATCTATCTATCTAACTATCCATCTCTCATAGTAGTAGTAGAAGTAGTAGTGGTAGTAGTAGTCGTATTGCAGGCAGTTCCGTACGTAATTATAGTATGTACTGCTGTCCGATGAACTAAAGCCGAACTGCTCATGGCTGGCTGACAGAGAGAGAGAGAGAGAGAGACAGGCAGACAGACAGACAGACAGATAGAGAGAGAGAGAGAGAGTCGAAGTCGGAGAGTTAATTGAGACTTTATGATTCCCACAGATCCTTCCTAAGAAGTATATGATCGTCTCATGATCGCCATAATACATTGTCAAAAGAAATCAGAGAGGTAACTGAGATTGTCTTTACCCTGATAATTCCCACAGCTCCTTCCTAAGCCGTATACAATCGTCTAATGATTAGCCGGAATAAACTGTCAACACGCGTCATAATCTTGCAAGGGTTAATTAACGGTTGGTTCTGAAAGAGGCAAAGTTAGTATAATAAGAGATAAGTTGGGATTACTGAGGGGAGTAGATCAGTAGCGGGTATTACGTTTTCTGTGGAGGGGGGGGTATTTACTGAGGGGAGTAGATCAGTAGCGGGTATTACGTTTTCTGTGGAGGGGGGGGGGGTATTTACTGAGGGGAGTAGATCAGTAGCGGGTATTACGTTTTCTGTGGAGGGGGGGGGGGGAGGAGTAGATCAGTAGCGGGTATTACGTTTTCTGTGGAGGATTGGGGGGGGGGGGGGTATTTACAGAGTGCTAGAGTAAGTAAGAGTTAAGGGGAGGTTTCTAGTTTGTTTCCTACTCCTCCAGCAATCTTAAAATTTCACCCCCTTGACCCCCTTTCAAGATAAATTTGTACATTTTTCGGTAGAAAAATGTCCCGGCCGAAGGCCGATTACTCTTAAATTACAGGCTCGCTATCGCTCGCCAGGATAAAATCGACACCTAAATGGCACGAAAGGTCTTAAAACTGACAGAATGGGGCGGACATTTTTAAAAATCACCAAACTAATGGGGCAAACGTCTTAAAATCTCAAAAGCAATGGGGCTAGACATGAGGGAGAAAGGGGTCAAGAAAAAAGTCCTTCGAGTGGAAATCTCCCCTTAACTCCTTCCTTACCAAGGATGTATTATTTTGTGTTATTCCAGCTATATCTACACGAATTGTGGCAGCCTGGGAGGAAACCGTTGTAGTTAACCCTTTGAGTACCAGCGACGTGTGTTGTATTGTATTCTATTGTATTGTATTCTATTGTATTGTATTCTATTGTATTCTATTATATTGTATTATATTGTATTGTATTCTATTGTATTGTATTGTGTGTTGTATTGTATTGTATTGTATTGTATTCTATTCTATTGTATTGTGTTTATTGTATTATATTGTATTCTATTGTATTGTGTGTTGTATTGTATTGTATTGTATTGTATTCTATTGTATTCTATTGTATTGTATAACCTATTTTATTGTATTCTATTGTATTGTATAACCTATTTTATTGTATTCTATTGTATTCTATTGTATTGTGTGTTTATTGTATTCTATTGTATTCTATTCTATTGTATTCTATTGTATTGTGTGTTTATTGTATTATATTGTATTCTATTGTATTGTGTGTTGTATTGTATTGTATTCTATTGTATTGTGTGTTTATTGTATTCTATTGTATTCTATTGTATTGTGTGTTTATTGTATTCTATTGTATTCTATTCTATTGTATTGTGTGTTTATTGTATTCTATTGTATTCTATTCTATTGTATTATATTGTATTGTGTGTCGTATTGTATTCTAGCTATATTTTGACGATGCTTGTGCAGCTTAGGAAGGATCTGTGGTAGTTAAAAGAGTTGGATGGGATAGTTTGAAGCCTTATTATTGCTGAAGGTTTGTCCCAAGCTGAATAAAATCGTCTAGTAGTTGCCAGAATACGATAAATGGGACGTCCCTGGTACTGTATGGGTTAAAATGGATAAATGAGAGAGTTTGAAGCCTTTTAATTGCTACACGTCCTCCGTAAGCTGGATAAAATCGTCTAATAATATCCAGATTATATTTTCAACTCGGTACTAAAAGGGTTAAAGAGAGTGAGTGAGTGTCAGATTCATTGGCAATGTATTGTGTTTAATCGAGGTGTTATTGCATTTATAATTGGATGGTGTGTGTAGAAGTGGAATGTAGACGTGTGTGAGTGAGAGAGAGATTTATAGATTTACATAGAAACACTGACCACACAGACCTTACGATCCCAGCGAGGTGGTCTGGACTTATTTCTAGTAGAGATAGCTAACGGACAGTGGAAGGAAAGGAAGGAGAGAGAGAGAGAGAGAGAGAGAGAATGATATGTAGATGTATAGATATATAGATAGTGAGAGACAGAGTATGTATTTCTTGGAGTGAACTCGTAAGATGGTGTGATGGTGGGGGTAGTGCTGAGAGGTATCCATGGCAACCCGAGGGAGGGAGGGAGGGGAGACAAGGGTGGGGGGAAGGGGGGTATAAGGCGGGGTGACAGAGGGAGGGTGGGGGGAAGTTGGTGGGGAAAGAGGGAGTAAGGGGCGAGGGTTGGGGGAAGGAAGGGAGTGAGGGAGGGAGTAAGGAGGAATGCTGGAGGGGGGAGGAAGGGAGGGTGGGGGTGAGGGAGGGAGTAAGGAGAATTGGGGGGGGGGGGAGGAAGGGAGGGTGGGGGTGAGGGAGGGAGTAAGGGGAGAGGTTGGGGTAGATGAGGGAGGGAGTAAGGGGGAATGCTGGAGGGGGGAGGAAGGGAAGGTGGGGGTGAGGGAGGGAGTAAGGAGGAATGCTGGAGGGGAAGGAAGGGAGGATGGGGGTGAAAGGGAGTAAGGAGACGAGAGAGAGAGAGGAGGGAGGAAGGAAGTAGAAGCAAGATGTTCACAGTAATAACGCTATTAACCCTTTGAGTACCAGCGACGTGTGTTATAATTTATTCTAGCTATATTTAGACGATATTATGCAGCTTAGGAAGGATCTGTGGTAGTCAAAAGGCCTGGTTGAGATAGTGTGAAGCCTTTTATTGCTAGAGGTCCTTCCTAAGCTGAGTAAAATCGTCTATTAATTTCCAGAATATGATGAAAAGGACGTCCCCGGTACTGAATAGGTTAAGGGGAGATCTCCACTTGAGGGATTGTTTTTTTCTTGACTCCTTTCTCCCTCATGTTTAGCCCCATTGCTTTTGATATTATAAAACGTTTGCCCCATTAGTTTAGCGATTTTAAGAACTTTCACCTCATATTAAGACCTTTCGTGCAATTCAGGTGTCTATTTTATCCTGGCGAGCGATAGCGAGCCTGTAATTTAAGAGGAACCGGCCTTTGGCCGGGACATTTTTCTACCGAAAAATGTACAAATTTATCTTGAAAGGGACTCAAGGGGGTGTAATTTTAAGCTTGATGGAGGTCTAGGGAACAAACTAAATACCTCCCCTTAAGTAACTCCCCATCACTATGTTAATTTAGCGTAATAAGTGTTAGATTATATGCTTGTTATTTATAGGTTATTATGGTGAGTTATCTGCTCAACAGGTGGCGTTGTGTGTGTGTAAGTGTGAGAGTCCGAGTGTAGGGGGTGAGACAGTGAAGCACGGGAACGAGGTGGCTTCAGAGATGGGGTCGTTTCGGGCCATGAGTGAGCACCGTGCCTCATGTGAAGGCAAGATGGCAGGTGCTCGTTGTACTCTACGTGCTTAATCACATGTCTCACTCCCTAGACTGGAACAAGACCTCACGGGCTTCACTGTTCATTGTAAAGCGGTGAATGTTAAGGCTCTCAGCCTATGCCCGAGAGGAAGTAAGTTGGAAAAAAAAAAAAAAAAAAAAAGAGGTATGATTGTTAGTGTCGTTACATCCGTGCATTGGTCTACTAAGCTTAAATATCATGAAGAGGAAGATTAAGGGGAGATTTCCACTTGAGGGATTTTTTTTCTTTACCCCTTTCTCCCTCATGTTTAGCCCCATTGCTTTTGAAGTTTTAAGAGACGTTCACCCCATTTGTTTGGCGATTTTAAGAAGTTTCACCCCATTTATGTCACTTTTAAGACCTTTCGTCCCACTTAGGTATCGATTTTTTCCTGGCGAGCGATAGCGAGCCTGTAATTTAAGAGGAACCGGCCTTCGGCCGGGAAATTTTTCTACCGAAAAATGTACAAATTTATCTTGAAAGGGGGTCAAGGGGGTTTAATTTAAGCTTGATGGAGGTCTAGGGAATAAACTAGATACCTCCCCTTAACCCCTGCTGTACCGGTGACGTCTTTTTAACTATTCTAACTATAAATTAGCTGGTTTTGTGCAGTATATATATATAATGGATCTGTGGTAGTAAAAGGAGTTAAGTGAGACAGTTCGAAGCCTTTTAATTAGCTGGTTTTGTGCAGTATATATATAATGGATCTGTGGTAGTAAAAGGAGTTAAGTGAGACAGTTCGAAGCCTTTTAATTTGCTGGAAGCCCTTATTAAACTGAATCGAATCGTCTATTAGTAGCCACAATAAATGTAAAAGGAAGGCACCTGTACAGAAGGGGTTAAGGGGAGGTTTTTAGTTTGGTCTCTAGATATCCATCAAGCTTAAGATTACACCCCCTTGAGCCCCTTTCAAGATAAATTTGTACATTTTTCGGTAGAAAAATGTCCCGGCTGAAAGCCGGTTCCTCTTAAATAACAGGCTCGCTATCGCTCGCCAGGATAAAATCGACACCTAAATGGCACGAAAGGTCTTAAAATTGACAGAAATGGGTCGAAAGTTATTAAAATCGTCAAAATAATGCGGCGGACGTCTTCAAATTAGAAAAGCAATGGGGCTAAACATGAGGGAGAAAGGAGTCAAGAAAAAAATCCCTCAAGTGGAAATCCCCCCTTAAGTGCTGTCTTATTCTCAGCTATTTCCCTGGACTCTACTTTGTCTAATTCTCAGCTATTTCCCTGGACTCTACTTTGTCTAATTCTCAGCTATTTCCCTGGACTCTACTTTGTCTTTCTCAGCTATTTGGACTCTACTTTGTCTAATTCTCAGCTATTTCCCTGGACTCTACTTTGTCTAATTCTCAGCTATTTCCCTGGACTCTACTTTGTCTAATTCTCAGCTATTTCCCTGGACTCTACTTTGTCTAATTCTCAGCTATTTCCCTGGACTCTACTTTGTCTAATTCTCAGCTATTTCCCTGGACTCTACTTTGTCTAATTCTCAGCTATTTCCCTGGACTCTACTTTGTCTAATTCTCAGCTATTTCTCTGGACTCTACTTTGTCTAATTATCAGCTATTTCCCTGGACTCTACTTTGTTAAATTTCATTAATCGATTTTAGGAGTAGAGTTGGTTGTTGGAAGGAACATAATAATTGTTGTATCGTGATAGATTTATCAGTGTAGGCCTAATTTGTCACGCATAGATTGACTGGAGTAGATTTAGTTATTTCACAAAAATATTGTTCTAACGTTTCTGTCCAGTTACACAGCTTATGCACCATCTGGCAGACATTACTACAGTCCATAGCTCCCGGAAGAGGACAAGTGTATCATGACCAAAGGGGGGGTATCACACGAGAGATATTATTATCAATTTTCCGGCAACATTTCTTGGATATTTTACTCCTGCACCGGAAACTGGATTGAAAATAGATTAATTTAGGCGACTTGATGGTGTAATGGTTAGAGTGTTTATGATATGTATGTGGTAGCCCAGATTCGAATCCCGGGAGGATCACATGCTTTCATTAATTTCATTGGGAGGTGTTTGGTGTTGGGAGTGAAATATATAAATTAGACAAAATAATTATTGAAAAATATGACCTCATAAGCTGCCAGACCAGTGTTGACGATAGATATTGAAGGGGAAATTGCTCGTGTGACGCCGGGTATATTTTGTGTTGGATTTTCTCGTATATTTTCCTACATGTGTACAGCCGCTTCAACATCTGGCAGACATAATTACATGACTGTGAAATTGGCCACCGTTTTCTGTGTGTTCTATTGCAGGGAAGGATAAAGGATTGGGGATAGAGAACTTTAGGATAGACGTTGATGTATTTTGTATTATTAGTAAATGTTTAGAAGAAAGAGAGAGAGAGAGAGAGAAGAGGAGTGAATAAATGTGTAGGAGTGTGTGTGAGGGAGACTAGTGAATGTATGTATGTGGGTGTGTGAGTGACTAGTGAATGGAAGTGTAATTTTGTGTGTGTGTGTGTGAATGTGTTAGCAAGACGTGTTAGCAAGACGTGTGAATGGAAGTGTGTGTGTGAGAGAGAGAGACTGAGACTGAATATGTAAGAGAGACTGTGTGCGAGATGGAGTGGTTGAATACGTTATTGGGAATGTATGAAGAGAGAGAGAGAGAGAGGTGAATAAACCGTAAGATGTTTAATATATAGTAAAATAAGTAATTATGATAGCAATAATAATAGTAGTAAAAATATGATAATGGTGATACTTTTAAAGTAATAATAGTAATAATGACGATAATAATAGTAATACTAATAGTAATAATAATAGTAATACTTATAGTAATAATAATAGTAATACTGATATTAATAATGTTAGTAATAATAATATTAATAATGATGGTAATAAAAATAGTAATAATAATAGTAATTAAACTAGTAATTATAGCGTATGAAAGGTGAGGCGGTAATTGGGTGTGTGTTTGAGCGTGTATTGATTATAACCTGCCCACCACCCCAGCAGTGAGAGTAGCTATCAAGAGTCCGGCGAGATTAAAGAGTAAAGAGCGGGAGTAGCCATCATGACCCTGGCTAGATTAAAGAGTAAAGAGCGGGAGTGTAAAGAGCGAGAGTGAGAGCGGGAGTAGCTATTATGACCCTGGCTAGATTAAAGAGTAAAGAGCGAGAGTAGCCATCATGACCCTGGCTAGATTAAAGAGTAAAGAGCCAAGAGCGAGAATAGCTATCATAACCCTGGCTAGATTAAAGAGTAAAGAGCCAAGAGCGAGAGTAGCTATTATAACCCTGGCTAGATTAAAGAGTAAAGAGCGAGAGTAGCTATTATGACCCTGGCTAGATTAAAGAGTAAAGAGCGAGAGTAGCTATCATAACCCTGGCTAGATTAAAGAGTAAAGAGCGAGAGTAGCCATCATAACCCTGGCTAGATTAAAGAGTAAAGAGCGAGAGTAGCCATCATGACCCTGGCTAGATTAAAGAGTAAAGAGCGAGAGTAGCCATCATGACCCTGGCTAGATTAAAGAGTAAAGAGCGAGAGTAGCTATCATGACCCTGGCTAGATTAAAGAGTAAAGAGCGAGAGTAGCTATCATTACCCTGGCTAGATTAAAGAGTAAAGAGCGAGAGTAGCCATCATGACCCTGGCTAGATTAAAGAGTAAAGAGCGAGAGTAGCTATCATGACCCTGGCTAGATTAAAGAGTAAAGAGCGAGAGTAGCTATCAAGAGCCTGGTGATATTAAAGAGTAAAGAGCGAGAGTAGCTATCAAGACCTTGGCTTGGTTAAAGAGTACATAGCATGAGTACAATTAGGTATCAAGAGCCAGGCCTCATTAAAGAGTGAAGATGGAGCGTAAAAGCGAGAGTAGCTATCAAGAGTCTGGCGAGATTAAAGAGTAAAGAGCGAGAGTAGCTATCAAGAGCCTGGTGATATTAAAGAGTAAAGAGCGAGAGTAGCTATTATGACCATGGTTAGATTAAAGAGTAAAAAGCGAGAGTAGCTATTATGACCATGGCTAGATTAAAGAGTACATTAAAGAGCGAGAGTAGCTATTATGACCCTGGCTAGATTAAAGAGTATAAAGTATTGAGATTGTCTTTACCTCTTTGAGTCCTAGAGGTATTTTATAAGCTCAAAAAAATCGTCTAATGGTATCCAGAACATGGTGAAAATTACGCAATCGTGTTGAAGGGCTTAAACATTAATTCTACCATGGCAAAGTTATACAGATCTGATGATAGGAATAATTTAAATCATTTAAATATTGGACCGGAATTTTACCGGGGCTGTTATGATGAGGTTATTGTAAGTGCTCTTTTCTCCATATTAACGCATGATTTTCGTCTATACTATATTTTATTAATGACAGTGCGAGAGTCATAGAATATATTATAATTGGTCATAAGTCGGAGATGGTTGGATACTAAAACGATTAAAAAGTAATTAAATTATATATTCGATCTTAAATGTAAAGAGTTAATGTTAATTTTAAATGCTGCGTGATAATAAACAAATGTATATTGATTTAAGGGGAGGTATTTATTTTGTTCCCTAGACCTCCATCAAGCTTAAAATTACACCCCCTTGAGTCCCTTTCAAGATAAATTTGTACATTTTTCGGTAGAAAAATGTCACGGCCAAAGGCCGGTTCCTCTTAAATTACAGGCTCGCTATCGCTCGCCAGGATAAAAACGACACCTGAATGGCACAAAAGGTCTTAATATGGGGTGAAAGTTCTTAAAATCGCTAAACTAATGGGGCAAACGTTTTATAATATCAAAAGCAATGGGGCTAAACATGAGGGAGAAAGGGGTCAAGAAAAAAATCCCTCTAGTGGAGATCTCCCCTTAAGATGTGAGTGAGGATTGAGGGGGTAGTGCTTGGTTTTTGGTCTATATATTCATTTATAAATGTATGTTTTGAGTTTCCTCGCTAGACCTCCATCAAGCTTAGACAAACACACCCTAGATCCCCTTTCAAGATAAATGTGTATCTTGAAAGGGGATCTAGGGTGTGTTTGTCTAAGCTTGATGGAGGTCTAGCGAGGAAACTCAAAACATACATTTATAAATGAATATATAGACCAAAAACCAAGCACTACCCCCTCAATCCTCACTCACATCTTAAGGGGAGATCTCCACTAGAGGGATTTTTTTCTTGACCTCTCTCTCTCTCTCTCTCCCATCACCACAGTATCGGGTTTTACTGGACACAGGTAGAGTTCTGAGAGGCCACCAATGTTACAGATGCCGACCCTAGCCAACCCCCTTGTATATCTTAATGTTCACTTGATTTACTCTCTCTCTCACTCTCTCTCTCTCTCTCTCTCTCTCTCTCTCCCATCACCACAGTATCGGGTTTTACTGGACACAGGTAGAGTTCTGAGAGGCCACCAATGTTACAGATGCCGACCCTAGCCAACCCCCTTGTATATCTTAATGTTCACTTGATTTACTCTCTCTCTCACTCTCTCTCTCTCTCTCTCCCATCACCACAGTATCGGTTTTACTGGACACAGGTAGAGTTCTGAGAGGCCACCAATGTTACAGATGCCGACCCTAGCCAACCCCCTTGTATATCTTAATGTTCACTTGATTTACTCTCTCTCTCACTCTCTCTCTCTCTCTCCCATCACCACAGTATCGGGTTTTACTGGACACAGGTAGAGTTCTGAGAGGCCACCAATGTTACAGATGCCGACCCTAGCCAACCCCCTTGTATATCTTAATGTTCACTTTATTTACTCTCTCTCTCTCTCTCTCTCTCTCTCTCTCCCTCATGTTTAGCATATTAGTTTTGAGGTTTTAATACGTTCGTTCCGTTAGTTTGGCGATTTTGAGACCTTTCGCTTCATTTGTTTTGTTATCAATATTAAGGCATTTCGGCCTTATTAAGGCAAGGCCGGGACATTTTTCTACCGAAAAATGTCCCGGCCACTTCTAAAATTAGAGGCTCGCTATCGCCGACCAGGAAAAAATCGACACCTAAAGGGCACGAAATGCCTTAATATTGATAACAAAACAAATGAAGCGAAAGGTCTCAAAATCGCCAAACTAACGGAACGAACGTATTAAAACCTCAAAACTAATATGCTAAACATGAGGGAGAGAGAGAGAGAGAGAGAGAGAGAGTAAATAAAGTGAACATTAAGATATACAAGGGGGTTGGCTAGGGTCGGCATCTGTAACATTGGTGGCCTCTCAGAACTCTACCTGTGTCCAGTAAAACCCGATACTGTGGTGATGAGAGAGAGAGAGAGAGAGAGTGAGTAAATCAAGTGAACATTAAGATATACAAGGGGGTTGGCTAGGGTCGGCATCTGTAACATTGGTGGCCTCTCAGAACTCTACCTGTGTCCAGTAAAACCCGATACTGTGGTGATGGGAGAGAGAGAGAGAGTGAGAGAGAGAGTAAATCAAGTGAACATTAAGATATACAAGGGGGTTGGCTAGGGTCGGCATCTGTAACATTGGTGGCCTCTCAGAACTCTACCTGTGTCCAGTAAAACCCGATACTGTGGTGATGGGAGAGAGAGAGAGAGAGTGAGAGAGAGAGTAAATCAAGTGAACATTAAGATATACAAGGGGGTTGGCTAGGGTCGGCATCTGTAACATTGGTGGCCTCTCAGAACTCTACCTGTGTCCAGTAAAACCCGATACTGTGGTGATGGGAGAGAGAGAGAGAGAGAGAGAGAGAGAGAGAGAGAGAGTGTGTGAGTAAATCAAGTGAACATTAAGATATACAAGGGGGTTGGCTAGGGTCGGCATCTGTAACATTGGTGGCCTCTCAGAACTCTACCTGTGTCCAGTAAAACCCGATACTGTGGTGATGGGAGAGAGAGAGAGAGAGAGAGAGAGAGAGAGACTTTTGTGTGCCTTTATACTGTATGTTTCATTGAGTATGCATATTATGTGTGTGCAAGGGGGAGAAGGGGGGACTTTTTTGTTTCTAAAGCTTCATTACATATTCCACAATTTTTTCTGTCTCTCCCCTTTCTTGTTTAAAATAATACTCTGCTATAGTCTATTCATTATAATATGGCCAAGATTTGTGATCACTAACATCTATAACTCAAAAAGGACTTAAAATAATCGAGCTAATATTTCTACCTTTTGGGAAGTGTCAGGAATAGGCGGGAAAGTATATACACACACACACACACACACACACACACCAGGGAGTGTTATGCTGACCCTTGCACTGAAATATTGGCGTAGTGTCGCAAACTGGGGATCTAAGGGGGTAGAGGGGGCAAGGAGGGGGAGAGAGGGTTGTATTGTGGGACTGGGGAGGGGTGGGGTAGAGGGGACGTTGCATGGGGTGGAGGGCGTTGCATAGGGTGGGGTGGGGGTGGGGGGGGGTGGGGGGGGGGGGGGGGGGGGGGGGGGTTGCATGGGAAGGGGGCGTTGTTTGTTTGGGGTGATGGAGGGAGGCATTCATAAGGGGGTCCATCTCAGGCACTGGAACCAACCAACCAACACCACTACTTTGTCCAACCACAGCTTCTCTTCCTTTCTATTGTATATTTCTAGATTTGTCCTGTATATTTATTTATTGGTTAACTTTAAATGCGATGGACTGATTATCACGCCTTTACTATCCATCTATGTATCTATCTATCAGTATGCTGTTCCCTATAAGTTTTACTATCCATCTATGTATGTATCTATCAGTATGCTGTTCCCTATAAGTTTTACTATCCATCTATGTATCTATCTATCAGTATGCTGTTCCCTATAAGTTTTACTATCCATCTATGTATCTATCTATCAGTATGCTGTTCCCTATAAGTTTTACTATCCATTTATGTATCTATCTATCAGTATGCTGTTCCCTATAAGTTTTACTATCCATCTATGTATCTATCTATCAGTATGCTGTTCCCTATAAGTTTTACTATCCCTCTATGTATCTATCTATCAGTATGCTGTTCCCTATAAGTTTTACTATCCATCTATGTATCTATCTATCAGTATGCTGTTCCCTATAAGTTTTACTATCCATCTATGTATCTATCTATCAGTATGCTGTTCCCTATAAGTTTTACTATCCATCTATGTATCTATCTATCAGTATGCTGTTCCCTATAAGTTTTACTATCCATCTATGTATCTATCTATCAGTATGCTGTTCCCTATAAGTTTTACTATCCATCTATGTATCTATCTATCAGTATGCTGTTCCCTATAAGTTTTACTATCCATCTATGTATCTATCTATCAGTATGCTGTTCCCTATAAGTTTTACCGAGGTGTTATATATTTATTTATTTATTTTTATGGTTGTTTTTTTAGCTTGCCTCATACGCTATAAAACGCTCACATTGGATACAGTGGGATTTTTCCTAGTTATGAAAGGTCAACTATCTTATAAATTGATGTGACCTATCATTACATCATTATACCTCTTCCTATGACCCACACTTCACCTATCACCACCAGTTTGACATTTAGCTGCCTCATTTGTCAATATACTGGCAGTCCTTAAAGTTCAGGTCGAATCAAAATCAACAGTTCGCCGAATATTATAGATATAGAGGGTGTGAAGTCTAGAGAGAGAGGCATCAACCTGACATTTCTACGACTTAGCACTATTTGGTGTGAGTGAGTGTGTGCGTGTGAGTGAGTGAGTGAGCATGAGTGACTGTGTGTGTGAGAGAGAGAGAGTATGAGTGAGTGTGTGTGTGTGTAAGCCTGTCAAACCAGCTATATAACAAGAGCACGACAACCGAAGCTCCAGCTAGACCAGTCCCAAACAATGTGGCACCCAATACAAACCAAACCCACACACACCCTCTCTCTCTCTCTCTCTCCCTCAATCAAAACCCAACCATCACCAATATTATACAACAAAGAGACAACCCCCCCCCTTCTCTCTCTCTCTCTCTCTCTCTCTCTCTCTCTCTCTCTCTCTCTCTCTCTCTCTCTCTCTCTCTCTCTCTCTATCTCTTTGTCTCTCTCTCCCAATTAAAACCAAACCCTCCACCAATATTATACAACAAAGAGACAACCCCCCCTCTCTCTCTCTCTTTGTCTCTCTCTCCCCCTCATTACCAAACCCTCCACCAATATTATACAACAAAGAGACAACCCCCCTCTCTCTCTCTCTTTGTCTCTCTCTCCCAATCAAAACCAAACCCTCCACCAATATTATACAACAAAGAGACAACCCCCCCCCCCCTCTCTCTCTCTCTTTGTCTCTCTCTCCCAATAAAACCAAACCCTCCACCAATATTATACAACAAAGAGACACCACACACACACACACACACACCTTCTCTCTCTCTCTCTCTCTCTCTATCTCTCTCGGATACCTAAATGAGAAAGCAAACTATTCGATGAATGGCACTCAGCTTAAGAATGTAAACAGAGAAACTGATCTAGGAGTAACAATATCGAGTAACCTAAAACCGAGTCAACAATGTTCAGAAGTTGTTAAGAAGGCAAACAAAATAATTGGCTTTATAGGCAGGTCATTTGAGCATAAATCCAAAGAAGTTATCCTAACTCTTTACAATTCCTTAGTCCGCCCTCTTCTGGAATACTGCGTTCAATCCTGGTGCCCTTATTACCAAAAAGATATAAACAAGCTAGAACGAGTTCAACGTAGAGTTACCAAAATGATACCTAGCCTAAAGAACAAACCATACGAAGAGCGTCTTAGAGAATTAAATCTATTTCCTTTAACCCAGCGCAGATTAAGAGGCGACTTAATTCAAGTGTTCAAAATCATCAAAGGCATCGACAATATGAACTGTAGTAAGTACTTCACTATCGACCAATCTAATTACACGCGGGGAAACGGTTGCAAAATTATTGGTAAATCTTTTAACTCGCACGAATCTAAGAATTTCTTCTTCAATCGAGTTGTCAACTTGTGGAATGGGCTTCCCCGAGACGTTATAGACTGCAGCACCGTTGATTCATTTAAATTCCGCCTAGACAAATATCTCGCATCAAACCCGCGACTGACTGCGTTTGTAAATGAATAACTTTATCCTCCCCTCAGTTACTAACCCATATGTCCCCTACTAACTTCCTAGTCCTGCCACGTTAGTGGCAGGGCAGTAGTTCTCTTTCCAATTTTCCCTTACCCACTCTAAACCACTGTTTGGACACTTGATCCTCAGTGTTTTGGAGGACAAGCAACCTAGAAGGGTCACTAGACCTGTTGTTGCTTGATTTCCTTTGTACTCCTTTGTACTCTCTCTCTCTCTCTCTCTCTCTTCTCTCTCTCTCTCTCTCTCTCTCTCTCTCTCTCTCTCTCTCTCTCTCTCTCTCTCTCTCTCTCTCTCTCTCTCTCTCTCTCTTCTCTCTCTCTCTCTCTCTCTCTCTCTCTCTCTCTCTCTCTCTCTCTCTCTCTCTCTCTCTCTCTCTCTCACCTTACTTTGACAAGACCATTTTTCTTCCCAGCATTACAGTCCACATTTATTGCACCAGTTTTCTCTCACTTCTTTATACATTTCACGCAGGCACTCCTCACTATTCATACACTTCATTCTTTGCTTCGCTTCTTTATACACTAGAGGTACAGTTGGACAGATAAGTCATGTCTCCGCTGTCCTTACGTTTTGCTCGCTGTGTGCTGTATTAATGTATGTCATATGTTGAATAGGGTGTACAAAGATAGGGATATGTTTGTATATCTCACTCCAAACGATGAATTAATACTTAAATAGTTCTGATACCAATTATTGATCGAAATATACTTGGTGCCGCGACATCAGTTATTTGGGCTACTGTACATTATAAGCTTAAGGAAATCATTTAATGGTAACCAGAGCATGATGAAAATTACGTAATCGTGCTGAAGGGGTTAAGTAAGTGTGTTGTACAATAATATATTTGTGTACATGCTAGTTAATAATTATTTAGTTGTCCCTACAGGATTTGGACTAAAATTGGCCATTGCATTATTTAGGTATGTGAATATAAACAATGCAAACGCTCACATACACACACACACACACACACACATTGAAAGCCACCCCAACAAAACACACACAATCACAGACACACACACACACACACAAACACACACACACACACACACATTGAAGCCACCCCCAAACCACACACACACACACACACATTGAAAGCCACCCCAACAAAACACACACACTCACAGACACACACACACACACACACACACACACACACACATTGAAGCCACCCCCAAACCACACACACACACACTCCCCCTATGCCTGATGTTAGTTCATACATAAAACTGGTGTTGAGGGTGGAGCCTTTCAACAGTGATGGGAACTGGTCTACAACTGATTGAATATCCCTCCATGGTTATTGACAATCACCTTCAATGTGTGGGAATGGGGAACGATAAACTAACTGCAGTATCTATCCGCCTATCCATCTATTCGCCTATCCATCTATCCACTCTCCATTGAATATCCCTCCTTGGTTATTTACACTTGCCTTCAATGTGTGTGAATGGGGAACGATAAACTAACTGCAGCTTCCATCCATCTATTCGTCTATCCACATACCATCTATTTGTCTATCCACTATCCATTTATCCATTGAATATCCCTCCATGGCTATTGACACTCGCCTTCAATGTGTGTGAATGGGGAACGATAAACTAACTGCAGCTTCCATCCATCTATCCGTCTATCCATCTATCTATTCTGTGTCATCATTGTTTGTAGTAGAATATCCCTCCATGGCTATTGACACTCGCCCTCAATGTGTATGAATGGGGAATGAAATACAACCTTCAGCTTCCATCCATCTATCCATCTATCCGTCTATCCATCTATCTATTCTGTGTCATCATTGTTTGTAATAGAATATCCCTCATGGTTATATACACTCGCCCTCAATGTGTGGGAATGGGGAACGATAAACTACCTTCAGCTTCCATCCATCTATTTGCCTATCCATCTATCCACTATCCATTGAATATCCCTCCATGGTTATTGACAATCACCTTCAATGTGTGGGAATGAGGAACGATAAACTAACTGCAGCTTCCATCCGTCTATCCGCCACACATCTTGGTATTCTTTATTATACACACACACACACACACACACACACACACACACACACACACACACACACACACACACACACACACACACTCACTCACTCTCACTCTCTCTCTCTCTCTCTCTCTCCCCTCCCTCTTTTCCCTCTCTTCCTATTCATCCGTACGCTCTCTCCTCTTTGCCCTTCCACCTCGCCCATTTTTCTCCTTCCTGTCCGGGACGTCATTAATTACATATTGTGCAAGATACATGTATATGGGTTGCGCTGTCGAGGTAATGGCGCGCTTTTACTGTGATCATCCCGCGTTTTTTGTTTTTTGTTTTCTCCCGCACTTTAATTTTTTCTCCCGCCCCTTCCGATGCTCTTTTGTTTCTTGTTTACAATTTTGAAAACCCGTCCTCATCGCGGAATACACGATGTATTTTTACCTATTCAAGCAGGCAGGAAGCAAGTACAGAGTTTTAAGGCACACGCAACACCGGCCGCTCGGTCCCGCTTTTATTTTGTGGGTGTTTTCTTATTTTTACGGCGAGTGTAAAGCCACCGCCATCGATTTTGGTATAGAAAACGGAGTCGGCACGAGAGAGAATGGACATGGGTGACTGCCGAAGGAAATGGAAGAACTGGGAGATAAATTATAAAGTTAGCAGAGCATATACAAATGATAAAGACACACTATTCAGGTCGTGAGTTTGGCTAGTTTGGGGATATATACTTGATTAATAGCTAACACAATGCTATATCCTTTCCTGATCTTATGACTAAGCTAAAGTCTTGCCTATTGTGAGTTAACTTTATGCATTAGCTGCTCTCATAGCTAAACTAGAACCTTATCTGACATGGGTTGAAATTGTTCCTTACTCAATCTTATATGTAATGTATAACCTTGCTTATTGTGAAGTAAGGGAGGGAAGGGTCTGTTAAAGGGATGACAAGGTGTAGAGCATCAGAAGAAGAACAAAGGAAGCAGAATGAGAGATCATTGTTGCAAGTTATTATATGAAAAATAGGAGTGTCGTGAATATGAAACACACACACACAAACACACACACACACACACACACACACACACACACACACACACACACACACATATTGGACGATAGGAATAACATTACTGAAGGAGAGTAGGAAAGGGCTAGGTTTTACTAACAAAGAAGATATATGTATATGTCTATCTATCTATTGCCAGATGCCCTAGTCCTCTAGTGGATGGCCACTAATTAATCTCCTCCATGCACCTGTCTTCTGTCAGTCTATATTAGCTGGAATAATATAGCTGTCTCCTCCATGCACCTCTGTCTTATGTCAGTCTATATTAGCTGGAATAAAATAGCTGTCAGAGGTGAGCATGGGCATTAAGATGGCCTCGATGAGCCCTAATGACTTTGATTAGTATTAGTACATATGCTATTGTATGCATTACTAGCAGGGGTACCCGACGTTGCCCGGGTTTAAATTCTACTACCATAATCACCATCATCAATCACTACTACCACAATCATCACAATACTACTACTACCATAATCACCGGCCTCGACCTCCCTGTGCCTCATTAAACGGCGACCTCGATTTCGGCCGCTAAATAACCTCCGATTTTGGATCTGACCTCATCCGTACCCCCATTTTGGGGGGCTTCGAACAACTTTCGTTCCATACACCTTTTCGATCGGAGGCCTCCTTCTGCCTCAAACGGCAATTTTTTTCATTTTTTTTTTTTTTTTTTTTTTTTTTCAATTTCGACCTCGAAACGACCTCCGATCGTGGCCTCGCCCCCTCTATGACCTGACCCAGGTCAATTGACACCCACATGCAAAGTTTCAGCTCCCCAGATCCAAAACTGCGGCCGCCTATTAAGAACACACACACACACACACACACACACACACACACACACACACACACACACACACACACACACACACAGACAATCGAAAATATTTATAGATAAAGAAAAAAGAAATACCTGGATGTACTGTACAGCAAGGCCCATAGATACAACTATATCTATAACTAGTATCTATAAACCTTGCAGTACAATACACTCTAGGAGTCTAGGACATAGGCTGTGACTTTAAATTATTGAAGGTATCCATAACTGAATCGACTCTTGGCATAAAAAAAATTCCGAGTGTAGGCATTTCAGGGTTCATTCCAACTGTCAGTGGAATTGGAAAAAGTGAGAATGTTTGTCCTCCAGTGTACCGAAAAAGGCAAAGAGAAATGACAAGGTTGGAGAGAAGACCCTGGGGAGACAACAAAGCATAGCCAATCATCAGCAACACGGAATACCACACAACATTTGGTGGGAAAAATACCTCACAACATTTGGCGGGAAAAATACCTCACAACATTTGGCGGGAAAAATACCTCACAACATTTGGCGGGAAAAATACCTCACAACATTTGGCGGGAAAATATCTCATTACATTTGGCGGGAAAAGGAAAAGAAGAAAGAGTTACAGGGTTTTGTTGTGGTTGGAAGTAGATATCTGTATACCCTGTTCAATATAGGTAGGCCAGAATTATTATTTATACTCTAACTCAAACACGGCTTGAGAGAGAGAGAGAGAGAGAGAGAGAGTGAGAGTGAGAGTGAAAGTGAAGAACAAAAACAACAACAATTAATATTATTATTATTAGTATTAGTTTTATTATCACACACACACACACACACACACACACACACACACACACACACACACACACACACACACACACCATAAATACTTAGGCTGTAATTATGTGAACCCGTATAATTGTGGGAGCATATGAATATACAATTACACATGCTATACTATTAAAGGTACAGTCGTGGTAGTTTGTGTTTATGTATACACTCAGACACATGCCCTATAGCTGGGGGCGGCCGACTCGAGACATAGCCCTAAAAAACAACACACAATCTATTCGTGGTAGTAATAAACCCATATATTATAATGATAGACAGGTAAATCACCATCAATATACCTAATGATTGTTATATACCTTTGCCATACCTGTTTAGTACCCTTGACTTGTGTATAATGTAAACAAATTGCTAGTAATAATGGTAGTAATAAACCTATTACTGAATTATAGGAATAGCAAGGTAAAATACTCAATATACCCAATGATTGTATACACCTTCTTCATACCCTTGATTGTCGTAATCTACCTGGAACTAAAGTGGGTGTAAAATTAAAATAATGTAGTAAAACCATAGAGAGAGCGAGAGAGAGAGAGAGAGTGCGTAAAATATTTCCTTGTGTTCAACCTCCTCCAGGGTGTTGCTAGACAAGGGAGACACTGGAGGTATCTCGATATATATATATATATATATATATATATATATATATATATACAGTATATATATATATATATATATATATATATATATATATATATATATATATATATGTGTATGTATGTTTGTACTCAGGCCCATTCCCCATTTTTTGTTTTATTTTATTTTAATTTTTTTTTTGGGGGACTCGAGACAGAGCCCGAATAGGGACAACATAACACAACAGCTCTTGAACATTAACCTCTGTAACTCCTAAATGACCAGATCAATTGAGCTAATATTTCTACCATTTGGGAAGGGACAGACAGGGAATAAGTGGGGAAATGTACAGCCCATTTGCTCTGATCCTATTTGAGTTACAGAGGATAGGGTTCACGTTTTCCAGCCTACCAAAGGTAAAGGATTTGTTTTTATTTGTTTATTTTGTTTTATAATTTTACGTTGAAAATCACGTTTTATGAGGAAATTAAAACTAAAATTTAATGTATATAAGACGAACAAGTTAAATATTGTTTTTCACAAATGTGTTAATCTGAAAATAACGATGCTAAATTGGCTGTAAAATTAAACTAATATAGATACCTGGACCTAAATTGGCTATAAAGGTATAATAAACTAGACAGAATATCGAGGTGGAGTTTGAGCATGTAAAATATTTCCAAACCTGTTCCCGCCTCTCGTGTGTAGCTTGACAGGGAAGAGTTTTATTTACCTGGTATAGATTTATTATATTTTTCATTTATTACACATCAAAAAAGTTAATGCTGTAGTCTGAAAATCACACTTGAAGAGGTGAATACAGAGGTATACACAAGAAAGAAATCTACCACAGGGGAGAGTTGCATATTGCTAGTAGTAACAAAAAAACAAAAAACAAACAAAAAATCCTCTATGCTAAACATATCTATAGCTAAAGTTACTGGTCTGAAGAAAAAAAATAATAATAACACGATTGAAGAGGAGATAACACAAAAATATTTATCTGAGATTTGCAATGGATAAGGCAAAGTCATTAAATATAGCCATGGGAAAAATCTGTTAGTCTCAAGATTATGATACTAAATTGGCTATAAAAGTGAAATAAAGTATAAAGCAAATATAGTTTTGAGTCGGGGCGTGTACAATATGTTCTACCTGTTACTGCCTCTCGTGCGTTGCTTGACAGAGACAACATAGTGAAGTGGAAAGAAACAGATTTTTTTTTTAGATCCATTCAGTATTTTGTTTAATAAATAATAAATATAGCCATATTTGACTACTACATTAGTATATTGTAGCTTCAAATAAACTGAGAACATTAATAGTGTGACATATGCTTGTTAAGTTACTACATTACTTCATTATAGTTTCAAATATAATTAAACTTCCACATTTCTTTTCCGAGTAGAAACGGAATAACAAAAATTAAATACTCTCCTCCATGTAAATTGACTCGTATACAAAGTCAAAATCAATGTTATGATATTATATTTATTTATATAGGTATTTATTTTATATTTAAAATTTGCGAGAAGACATGGAAATGGAGAAAAATGAAATACTCTGCTTCATGTAGATTGACTCGTAGAAAAAAAAAATCAGAATCAATGTTGAATGCCAGAAGAGCTGGAAAATGTTGCACAGACAATAATACCATTGCCTGTCCTGGAGGATTTTTTTTATAAAAAAAAAAAAATATATATATATAAAAGTGACAGAAACGGAAAGAATAAGGACCAAAAGTTAGAGGCATGAAAGGCAATTGCAATATTACTTTAACTCTTTTCTATTGTATTTTATATTTATTTATTTATGTATATATATATATATATTTTTTTTTTATAAACGAGTGCAAGTTTAAAAGGAAAATATTTAACTTTGGGTATAAAGCTGGTGAGACTCGAGGAAAGAAAGAAAAGATACAAAACAAACACAGATATAAAAAGAAACTAAGTAAAATAAAAAATAAAACAAATGACAGCATTGCAAATGAAACGCGAGAGGCAATTTGCAGTTTTACGTTTTTTGTTATATATATACTCTATAAGGGTAGGTTTTGTGTTTTTTCTGGACTCCCTTCTCCTTCATGTTTAGCCCCATTAGTTTTGAAATGTTTAGACGTTTGTTATATTAGTTTGGCGATTTTAAGACCTTTTGTGCCATTCAGGTGTCTATTTTAAGACCTTTTTGTGCCATTCAGGTGTCTATTTTAAGACCTTTTTGTGCCATTCAGGTGTCTATTTTAAGACCTTTTGTACCATTCAGGTGTCTATTTTAAGACCTTTTTGTGCCATTCAGGTGTCTATTTTAAGACCTTTTTGTGCCATTCAGGTGTCTATTTTAAGACCTTTTTGTGCCATTCAGGTGTCTATTTTAAGACCTTTTTGTGCCATTCAGGTGTCTATTTTAAGACCTTTTGTACCATTCAGGTGTCTATTTTAAGACCTTTTTGTGCCATTCAGGTGTCTATTTTAAGACCTTTTTGTGCCATTCAGGTGTCTATTTTAAGACCTTTTTGTGCCATTCAGGTGTCTATTTTTCCCTGGCAAAAGATACCGAACTTGTAATTTTCGAGGAACCGGACTTCGGTTGTGACATTTTGCTACGGAAAATTGACACATTTGTCTTGGAGTATTTTTTCTTAAAGCTTGATTGAGATTTTGGGAGGAAAAAAACCTATATGAAAAAAGACGAAACTAATACAAACCTTTCCTTTAAGTTAGCATTCTTACTTATAAGAATCCTAGGGTGTTAGAATATGGAAAAAGAATGTTAGAAAAGTATATTATAAGTAAAAACCGTTTTGTAATACCAGTTTTATAATCTCTACAAGTGTCGCTTCTGTCTCCCTTTGTATTCTTTTGTAATATAACCTGGTTTGATAGGAACAATGGAATCAGGTACAATTACTTGTTATAGTTTGTTCAAGAATAGAAAAATTATACAGTTTTATATACTCGTACTTTTCAATGTTTTACAAAGATAACATACCGTATTAAATATATATATATATGGTATAGAGCACTGTGATACCTTTAGTTCAATTACAATGTATGTGAAATACGCATTGTTTTCAATCTATCAATCAATCTATCTATCTATATATATATATCCCTCTATTTATCTATCTATTCCTCGATCTATCTATCTATATGTCTATCTATCTATCTCGTTGTGTAGTGGTAATCAAAGAACAGCAATGTAGTAGTATTAAAAAAAAAAAAAAAAATCAAATAACAGCCTAATCATTCTAGAAATGCTGAACTGTTGTGTAGGTTATTATAACTGTCTAGATGGTGTAATGGTTTGAGTGTTGAAGATCTGTATGCCGTAACCCATATTCGAGCCCCGAGTGGAGCACAACTTTCATTAATTTCATTGGGTGGTGTTTGGTGGTGCGAGTGAAGTTAATGAAATACATTATTTGTATTGCAGATACGTTCTATAACTAAAAGACACATTTATAAAGTATGCGAAACTATATTATACAATATAGTAAACCTATTATATATTATACAATATAGTAAACCTATTATATATTATACAATATAGTAAACCTATTATATATTATACAATATAGTAAACCTATTATATATTATACAATATAGTAAACCTATTATATATTATACAATATAGTAAACCTATTATATATTATACAATATAGTAAACCTATTATATATTATACAATATAGTAAACCTATTATATATTATACAATATAGTAAACCTATTATATATTATACAATATAGTAAACCTATTATATATTATTATTTAGAGCATGTATATTTAAAGGACAAAACTAAAACTTAATACAGAAAAATTATAATATGGAGAAACGTGGATCCAATGAATGAACATATGATAGTGCTTTGATAGTCGCATTATTGCCAGTATAATATTGCCAGTACACACACACACACACACACACACACAGAGAGAGAGAGAGAGAGAGAGAGAGAGAGAGAGAGAGAGAGAGAGAGAGAGAGAGAGAGAGAGAGCGCGTTAATGGGGTATCACACTAGAGCTTCCATTGATAATTTTAGATTAATGAAAAATTAATTACGGCCATATTTCTTGGATCTCTTTCGCTGGTATCAGAACATAAAAATAACACAGAAACAAAACAATAACTCTTAACCCTTTCTGTACCGGCGACGTCTGTTTAATTATATTCTAGCCATATTTAGACGATTTTGTGCAGTTCAAGAAGGATCTGTGGTAGTAAAAAGGGTTAAGTGAGATAGTTAGAAGCCTGGTAATTGCTGGAGGCCCTTGATTAACGGGATAAAATCGTTTATTAGTAGCCATAACAAAGTTAAAAAGGCGTCGCTGTTACAGTAGGGGTTAAGAATGAAATAAAAATACAATCAAGTTATAATTGGATTACCGTCGAATTACAAGATGAATATAATATCACTATAAAAACACCACTTTCCATTTATAGACCTTCGTATGAGAGGAAAAAAACTAATATAGGAATAAAAAACCTCCAATGAATGTTAACTTGAGAAACAAGTCTTGGGGAAAAAATCCCGATTGCATTAGTTTACCTGTGTGTGCGTGTGGGGGGGGGGGGGGTAGGAAAGGTAAGTGTGTGTGGTTGTGGTTGTGGTTGTAGGAAAGGTAAGAGTGTGCGTGTATGCATGAGAGACAGTGAGTGTGTTTATGTGGTGTGTGTGTGTGTGTGTGTAGTAGTAGTAGTAGTAGTAGTAGTAGTAGTAGTAGTAGTAGTAGTAGTAGTAGTAGTAGGAGGAGGAGGAGGACAAGTTTGAGTATGTGCGTGTAGTGTTATATGTTACGGAGTTAACTGATGTGAGAGCAATTATTAAGAATTGATGTGGCTACTTTACTATGGCTGTGTATGTGTGTGTGTGTGTGTGTGTGTGTGTGTGTGTGTGTGGTAGTAGGAAAGGCAAGATTGTGTTTCTTTGTGTATGTGAGAAAGAGTGAGAGTGAGTGTGTGTATATGTGTGTGGTGTAGGAAAAGTGTAAATACGTGCGTGTTGTGTGCATATTACGAAGTGCACTGATGGGGGAAAAGTTAAGATTTGTGGGGAGACTTCCGACTCTGTGTGTGTGTGTGTGTGTGTGAGTGAGATAGAGACTGAGTGTGTGTGAGAGACTGAATGTGCGTGTATGGGTGTGTGTGTGAGAGAGAGAGAGAGAGAGAGGGAGGGGTGAGGTGAGGTGGAGAGGGGAGAGAGAAAGAAATCAAGAGTGAACCTGCTTTTAAATTACCAGACAATTTTTTTTTTTTTTTTTTTATAATTAATTTGAGTGCGTGTATATTATCGTTAATCCTTTTAGTATACAATGACGCTTTCCTGTATATTATTCCGGCTACCAATATACGATTTTGATAAATTTTTAACCACAATTAGGACACCAAGGAGTAAGATATATCTCAATTAGCCTTCTGGCTCCCAC
>CM064488.1:56753552-56759992 GCA_032716605.1 Paralithodes platypus
CTCCAGGTAGTAGTATGTGTATAAGACTAAAATACTGCTCCAGGTAGTAGTATGTGTATAAGACTAAAATACTGCTCCAGGTAGTCTTATACACATACTACTACCTGGAGCAGTATTTTTAACTGTACACTTTCAAAAACATTGCAAGCACTGCAACACATTTGATAACCTGCAAAGAAAAATATATTCCTGAGAAAGTACGATTTTTGGAAATATGACAAATTAGTGAAACTTCATGGTCGATGTGCAACCTACAAATTTTCTAATTTTTTATATTTTTTTCCTGGGGGTTTGGGACCCAAAGGTACATTTTTGAGGGGTAGGAGCACAATATATATATATATTTTTTTTTAAGGACCACCTATAATAATAATTATTATATATATATATATATATATATATTATATATTATATCGTCCTCTAAAGATCTAACATCAAAACACGAGGTAGTTCTCCGCTATAAACTAAATATTTCTCCCTAACCTTTCCACCTCCTCACTAACCCCTTGGGGTGTCTTGATAAAGGTTGGGTTCTGTGATTGACTAATGCTGTCTTCACGTGAAATTTCAAGCTTTGTTTTTATTTTAGAAGATTTAAAACGGTTAGATTTATTAAGTTAAGATCCTAAATTAGTTACTTCATTTTAACATAATTAAGACTGAAAAATGTATGTGAAGAGTGTAGATTGAGTGTAGGTAATACGTTCTTCAAAAAAAGGCGTATACACAAGTACACCTGGCATAGACTTGTGAGGGGAGAGATTGTAGAGAGGGCATTGATGGATTATGTGCTGGTGACAAGGGAAAGATTGTGTAGACTGCTGGATGTGAATGTGATGAGAGGTGAGGCGGAGGGTATGTCAGATCATTATCTGGTGGAGGGAAAGCTAAGAGTTAAGAGTTACAGGAGAATAAGAGACAAGCGTGAAGTAAGAGAGGTAATAAAAGTTAGTGAGTTAGAGAAGAGTGAAAAAGAGAGGGAGTACAAGGAAAGACTAAATGAAAAGTGGATGGAAGTGAGAGAGAAGTAGAGGTTGAATGGCAACAGTTTAAGGAAGGAGTGAAAGCAAGTGCAGAGGTAGTATGCGGCAAAAGGAAAGTAGGAGGCAGAGGTATCAGGAAGGGAAGCGAGTGGTGGAATGATACGGTGAGAAAGGCAGTTGAGGAGAAGAGACAGTGTTTTGAGAGGGTTTTACAGGATGGTAGTGTTGAGGTATGGGAGAGGTACAAGGAGAAAAGGAGAGAGGCAAAACGGAAAATTAGAGAAGCGAAAAAAGATGCAAACGAAAGGTGGGGCCAAAGGCTGAGTGAGAATTTTGAAGAACGAAAGAAGATGTTCTGGAAGGAGGTAAATAAAGTAAGGAAAGGAGGACAAAAGAGGGAAGAGTCAGTGAAAGATGAAAATGGAGAATTACTAGTGGAACCAGTTGAAGTGAGGAAAATATATGCCGAGTATTTTGAATCTTTGTTAAATACAAGAGATGGAAGAGAAGCAGTGATGAAGCAGAGGTGGATGGAGATAGGTTACCCAGGCCACCCAGGTGGCAGGGTATGAATGGAAGGATTGAGGAAAATGAGGTGAAAGAAGCAGTGAAACAAATGAGAGTGGGAAAAGCAGAAGGTATGGATGGTATTGCTGTGGAGTGTATAAAGAAGGGTGGAGATGTGATAATAGATTGGTTGGTGAGACTTTTCAATGTGTGCTTTGTTGTGTCAATGGTACCAATAGACTGGAAGAGTGCATGTATTGTGCCGTTGTACAAGGGGAAGGGAGATCGGCAGGAGTGTTCAAGTTATAGAGGTATTAGTTTATTGTCAGTGGTTGGAAAGCTGTATGGCAGGGTGTTGATAGAGAGGATAATAAAGTGTACGGAAGTTGCAATAGGAGAAAAACAGTGCGGTTTTAGGAGGGGAAGAGGGTGCGTGGATCAGATGTTTGCAGTAAGACAGTTATGCGAGAAGTATTTAGAGAAGCATAAGGAGATATTTTGGGCTTTTATGGACTTGGAAAAAGCGTATGATCGTGTGGACCGTGAAGCAATGTGGAAGGTGTTAAGGATTTATGAAATAGGAGGAAATTTGTTAGAAGCAGTTAAGAGTTTTTATGAAGGGAGCAGAGCATGTGTGAGAGTAGGAAATGGCGAGTTGAGTGAATGGTTTGAGGTAAAGGTAGGTTTGCGACAGGGTTGTGTAATGTCACCATGGCTGTTTAATATGTTTATGGATGGTGTGGTGAGGGAGGTGAAAAGGAGAACTATGGGAAGAGGATTGGGTTTAGTAGGAAAGAATGGTAGAGATTGGGAGTTGAATCAGTTGCTGTTCGCTGATGACACAGCATGGTGGGGGATTCTCATGCGAAAACTGCGGCGGGTAGTCAAAGAGTTTGGTGTGGTTTGTGGAAGGAGGAAACTGAAGGTGAACGTCAATAAAAGTAAAGTAATGGTGTGTAATAGGGGAGAGCATAGGGTGAATCTAGATGTGAGGCTGGATGGGGAAATATTGGAACAATTAGAGTGTTTTAAATATCTAGGAGGAACGATAAGCAGGAGTGGAGGTAAAACAGAGAGTGTGGGAAGGAAGGAAGGTTTTCGGAGCAATGGGAAGTATGTGGAAGACGAGAAATCTCGGAGTGAAAGTAAAAAGTGCACTGTATCAAGGAATTGTTGTGCCAACAGTGATGTATGGGGCTGAGACATGGGCTCTGAAGAAAAAGGAGAAAAGAGGGCTGGATGTGATGGAGATGAGCTGCTTGAGGAGTATGTGTGGAGTTACTCGTAGAGACAGATTGAGGAATGAAGAGATACGTAGGAGAGTGGGGCAGCAGGAACATTTGTCAGCCAGAGTGGACAGAAGGGTGCTGAGCTGGTATGGTCATGTTGAACGAATGGGAGATGAAAGGCTTACAAAGAGAATATGTGAGTCAGGTACAAGGGGAGATAGAAGGGCAGGGAAGACCCCCATTGAGATGGAGAGACTGTGTAAGAAAGGCTTTGGATGATAGAGGAATGGACTATAGATCAGGCAGGGGAAAGTGGTGGTGGACAGGAGTGAATGGAGAATGCTTGTGAATAGTTGATGTGAAAACGTGGTCATTTGGAGTAAGGGGTCGGGCGGCAAGTTGGACTAGATAATAGTCCATCAGGCGCCTGGCCCGGGGGGACGATTAATATGAAGGGTGTGCCTGGAAGTGTGGTGGGAGGGCTTGTGGCTTTGGCTCCGCTGCATGTCTGCCTGCCGAGATCGGAACCTCTCCGGGTGGTCAGGGGCCGGGGGAGTGCTGGAGCGACCTTGGTAACCCTGGTCTCTGGGTCTTCTCCTGGGTGACCTGGATGTGTGTGAGTTTGTGTTTTTTATCTGTGTTTATTTTTTGTTTTATGTTGTTTTTGTGTTTTCCCTGTTCTTGCTCTGTCTTGAGTCGGCTACCCCCAAAATGGGGATTGGGCCTGAGCATATAGATAGATAGATAGATAGATAAATAATAAGATTATACTGTCTGTTATCATTATACTTCATGTTACACATCATTAAACCCATAATATTTATCCTGGCATTATAATCATGACATTGTTGTACTGTGCTGTAGTAAAGACTCTAGCCACAGTGTTATGATTGCTGTACACTGGTACTGTGATTGTACCATGAAAGACACATTCACTGTGGACGGTTGTGGTCTTTAAACCCGTAAGTATATTTGTATGTATGCATCTTTCCTCAGGCTTCAATTTGATATTCATTGAATACATCTGTCATTCTTAGAAACCATATTATAGCAAAGTTTTAATCACTGGTCAAACTTGTTCTGCACCACAGTTGGTGCAACTTATACAGTAGTTTATTCGGTATATAATTATTATTTTTGTATATTCTATAAATGAAAATTATGTTCATGTATGATACCCTCGTTCCAGTCTTGTCTTCACTATATGTATTGCTATGTGTCTTCCCAGTTCTATATACCTTGTTTGATTTCCTGTTCCATTTGAACTATCATATATATATATATATCTATTGCCTGAGCCGTGATCCCCGAAGGGTGGCCACGAAAAAAACCTCCCATGCACCTCTGTCCCCAGTCAGTCGACGCCCATCCCAACCAGCACCGCTTCATTCATATACTTCCTCACTCATCCTTCCACCTCTCCTTCGGTGCACCTCTCCCTCTCTCCTTCCACCTCGCTCTCGTACACCCTCTTAGTCATTCTCTTGCTTTCCATACGTTCCATATGGTCGAACCATCTCAAGTTGTTCCTTTTCACACTTTCCAGCACATCTACCTCCACACCACACCTCCTTCTTACTTCCTCATTCGTCTGTCTATCCCTCCATGTAACTGCGCACGCTCTTCTCAAGTAACTCATTTCCACCGCTCTCACTCTTGGTCTGAGTCTCTTCCCGAACGTCCATGCTTCGCTTCCGTAAGTCAGTGTCGGGATTACCACACTGTCATGCAAGGACTTCTTCACTTCCATACTGACCACCCTATTTCTTGTTACTACTTTCAACGTTCCTACAACCCTCTTCCCCTGTTGCACCCTCTCCCGCACTTCTTCATCCATAGTTCCATCTTTACTCAACACACTGCCCAGATACTTAAAAGAGCTGACGATCTCCATAGCCCGACCGTTCACCTTCACCTCACACTCTGTGACGTCACCCCTTTCGAAGACCATAACTTTGCTCTATACCACATTGTTATGACCGGGACTTGTATAAAACAAGGGCTCTTAATCATTGAACTAGAAAGGCACAGCCACAACGGTAACACTAGATCCAACCCTCGAACTTATAGTGCCGGCGCACAAAAACACCTATACCCTCCACAGTTAAATCTGCGATAGCGGGGTATCCTCTAACTCGGTATAAATGCACTACTACTACAGGCTGATGATCTCTGATACAGCCTGATCACAACAACATACAATTACGTTAATAATGTATACAAGGAAAAAGATAGAGAGCTTAATTAAATCACTGGAATGATTTAATGCAAACAAGAAGAAGGTATAATTAAAGTTACTCTAAACAATATTAAACTGTCACTCCTATATTAAAGAAAGTGAATGAAAGTCCTAAAGCATCGAACAGGAATCTTCTGAAGAAAGTCTGATGCTGCTTAAGATGATCGAATCGGATTTTGAACTGTTATATAAAGCAGGAACAAGATATGACAAGTGTAGGGACATACAGTGTTAACTGGCACGGGAATAATAATAAATGCACAATAGTATTATCTCCAACAACAAAAGAAGTACTTCCTCAGGCAACGCAAAAGCCTGCTCAGGTTGTGCAACTCAACAACAACCAAGGCTTGCTATCAACGTGAATAAAAATGCTGCATACATAACATGAGAGTTTATAATCCTAATCGGGTGTCTGCTAGGCGAATAAAGTCTAGCTGGGATGTCGTAGGGTAGGAAACAATGGCTGAGCAAGCGGCTCGTAGCCTAGCGAGGTCCTTAAGACTGTACGGCCAAATTACGTTAAATGACGGGGTGCTCTCTTGAGAAATCCAGATCGCTAGTATCTGGTTCTCTCCTGGTGACCCTCTCAAAGTCAAAGCAAAACGAGTTAGCACAGTGTTGGGTGGCAGAGGCAAAAGCCCTCACTCGCAACACAGTGCTAAACTCACAAGGTACACAGTCAGAAAGACCACCTAGGTTTCCCACGTATCCGTTGTGATTGTACAAGTTCAACGAAACCTGGTACACATCGGAAATCACAACAACAGTAGCCTCACCCCAGTCTAGCATTAAATAGCCCAACAGACAACCAAGAAATAGGTAGGGAGACACCACGAGTATGTCGAACCTCTACAGACAAAATGTTAACCCCTCCAAAATGTCTAACTAAGCATGAAATATCTGAGAGCTTCAGCATATAATATGATGGCCGATATATGAAATCGTGCAGAACCAAAGGGGAGTTATGATATTAAATAGATTAGAAGCATAAGAGGTAAGAAGTTGAGAGAGAGAGAAAGTGTTCTATAGGTAGAAGTCGGGGACAGGTGGCAAGGGAGGTGTGAAGGGTATGCTGGTCAAGCAAGCTCTGAGGAAGGTAGCTCCACGGGAACCTCAGGATCACACAAAGGCATGGTGGGCCGACTACGTCAGGCAGCGGCAGCAAGGCGCAAGGCGGAACCAGCCAATCAAGGGCGCGGGGGGAAAGGCGCTGAGAGAGGTAACACTACGCACTACCATATACCGCCTAACTTACCCACCACGCGCTCTCGCTGTATCTCTCTCTTATACATTCTTATAACTCATGATATAAAATTTTGCTTTGTCACAGACGAAAATAAAGACCACCACGGGACTGTCTGTAACAACACGAACACTATGAAAGAAAGAACAACATTCTCTGATAACCGTAGCCCATTTCTCTGCCCTGGCGATTGCTTGTGGCTACCGGGAGGCGATTCTGCCAACGCTGGTAGGCGT
>CM064488.1:56760092-56922592 GCA_032716605.1 Paralithodes platypus
CACACCCAACCCATCTCGTCCATATGCCTATCTAATTTTATCTTAAAGATCCCTATCGTTCTTGATCCCACTATATCACTTGGTAGCCTATTCCACCCATCTACAAGTTGACGGAAAAAGCGCTCGTGTGACAGCGGCTTAAGACATAAAAGGTGCAGGGATAAGAGACACTAGTAGAAAATGACTTTAAAAATATATATTCTACTTAGAAATATATAAAACCTCTAATAAATGAATAGGTAGAGGTAAAAATAGCTGTGTGTGTGTGTGTGTGTGTGTGTGTGTGTGTGTGTGTGTGTGTGTGTGTGTGAAGTAGAAGGAAACTAAAAATACCATTGGGCTACATAACAGCACCGGAATAAGGATATAACCCTTATAATCTACAGTGCTCTAATAAGACCCCTTCTCGAATATGCACTTTGATTTTGGTCTCCAGCAATCAATACAAACATAAATCGATAAGAAAGAGTCCAATCTAGGGTTGTAAAGATTAGTCCATGGCTTAAAAGAATGAGCTACGAGGATATACTCTTAAAAGAATGAGCTACGAGGATATACTCTTAAAAGAATGAGCTACGAGGATATACTCTTAAAAGAATGAGCTACGAGGATATACTCTTAAAAGAATGAGCTACGAGGATATACTCTTAAAAGAATGAGCTACGAGGATATACTCTTAAAAGAATGAGCTACGAGGATATACTCTTTCTTTGGACACTCGTAGACTACGAGGTCAACTTATTGAAGTTCTTCAAGTCATGTGTTTGACAACATAGATTACAACATAATGTCAAAATGCTTAGCCTCAATGTGAATACAACATATAACCATGGCTGGAAGGCAGAGTTGAAGAGGTTCAACAGGAGTATAATGTGGAAACATTTTACCTATACCAATGGTCATACATCTTAAATAGTTATTCAAAAGAGCAGTTCGAGAAGAAAGTACTGTAGATAACATATTACATATTACATATTCTGCAATGAGGGTAGTGCACTACCGGTACACAATCTTTGTTCTTGTCACTTAGCTTTTATCTCCGAAATGGATAGCAAGGTCTTTTGAGATACTATTCCTTGTAACTCTCAGTAACTTGTTACACTTTGTTACACTTTGTTGTATTCCGTCCGTTAGTGACACAGTTGAGCTGGGGCTCCACTGCGACCCCCCCCCCAGGCCCAGCTCCCGTTCTTCCACTCTCCATTCCAGAAGTCTGTGGGAGTTGGTGCTGGGGATATCCTGGTGTTGGTGGCCGGTCCGGTATTTTGGCCAGCCACATGTCCAAGTGTTTCTGGAAGGTGTCTGGAGGACACCCACACGTCATGTTCCTGAGAGGGGCTGGTATACAGTTTTGAACAGTTCGGTTGTCAATTGTATGCAAAGCTGTGATAGGATCAGGGATTTGAGTTTGTGTGTTGATGCCGGCGTAGTCCACCCATAGCACAGCCGGCCGCGCCTCTGGTGTTGAGATGCTTGGATGTTTGGATTTGGTACCTTTATTTCCAAAATCTTCCAGGACGTAGATGATGATGTATCTCTCCATACGTCTTTGAAGTGAGTACAGCTGCAGCTCCTTGAAGTACTCTCCCAGTAGTTAAAGTGTTGAAACCCATGGATTTTACTGGGTGAATGTCCTCTGGGTGGTTTCAATTTCTGTTATGCTCCTACTTTTTGGGGAGACCAGAGCTGAGAGCAATACTCCAGTCGTGGTAGGACCAGTGACTTCCACAGTGTTAACATACACCTCTCATTTCTTGTGTGGAAGGTTCTCAGGATCCAGCCTGCTATTTGTTTTGCTGTTGCTGTGGCTTTGGTAATATGCTGACCAATTTCTGAAAGTAGCTAGGTGGGTAATGATGCGTTTTATCGGGTCCCACCCTTTAAATTACCAAGATAGATCTAAGAGTGTAGCAACCCACCTGGGCCCTACTAACCTTGAATTAACTCTCACTCTCATTATATATAATTATACAGTCTCTCTCTCTCTCTCTCTCTCACACACACACACACTCACACTCACTCTCTCTCTCTCTCCAGTGCATTAGACCATAGGGCGTGTAGGAGTCACCTGGACAACACTAACCTTCACAACACTCGGCACAGAGTCGGCAGGAAGCTTGGGTAAAAATGGCTGAATGGGAAACTGCCGCGTTAAAAACACGCCAACCGATCATACGGGGCGAAAGAACGGTTGCATAATTGTATACCAAATTATAAGATATTTAATACTGGTTAAAAAGGGTAAATTAACAGTTATTGCAGTAAGGCTTATTTAGATCGTCGAAATTTACATTTTCCTAGTTATCTCAGTATTGTGACGCCTTGTTTTTATACTATCCTGTGTGTATGTGTGTGTGTGTGTGTGTGTGTGTGTGTGTGTGTGTGTGTGTGTGTGTGTGTGTGTGTGTGCTTGCGTATAATGTGTGTGTATGTTTGTGTGCGTGCATGCGAGTACTATCTACGCCAAATATAACCAAAGTTGAATCAACATCCCAGCCTCAATAAAGAATGTCACCACTTATCCTCAGCCCTGTCTTAAGAAGGGATGGGCGTATTTACTTCCTCATTTATGTATCTTTTTATCATGTTTTAGTTTCCTCCCTAGACCTCCATCAAGCTTTAAATAACACCCCCAAAACCCTCCTTCAAGATAAATTTATACATTTTTCGGTAGGGCCGGTTACTCAAAAATTACAGGCTCGCTATCGCTCGTCAGGAAAAAATCGACACCTAAATGGCACGAAAGGTAGTACTGACAAAGAAATGGTGCAAAAAGTCATAAAATCACCAAACTAATGGGCTAAACAAGAGGGAGACAGGGGTCCAGAAAAACGACCCATCTCCCCTTAAAACCAGGAAGCCGTGTCCAGCAGACCCAGAGAGCAAATAAGATTATGCCGGGAAAAAGGTCGACATTTACCGTGAGCAATCCCTTCCTCCCCACAAACACACTATTACAAAGGAGTACAAAGGAGTACAAAGGAAATCAAGCAACAACAGATCTAGTGACCCTTCTAGGCTGCTTGTCCTCCAAAAACACTGCGGAAGATCAAGTGTCCAAACACGTGGTTTAGATGTGGGTAAGGGGAACATTGGAAAAGGGAACTCATGCCCTGCCACTAACGTGGCAGGGACTAGGAAGGTAGTAGGGGACATATGGGTTAGTAACTGAGCGGGAGGGAGGGATAAAGTTATTCATTTACAAACGCAGTCAGTCGCGGGTTTGATGCGAGATATTTGTCTAGGCGGAATTTAAATGAATCAACGGTGCTGCAGTCTATAACGTCTATAACGTCTATAACATACCCACACTAGGCCGACCTCCACACCCTGGTATTGTACGTCGTAGCCTCAATAGATCATTACCAACTTCCAATATAAATCTGATTAGAACACAGTAATATAAAGAAATCGGAAAATAATACATAATACTATCCCCTCCTTAGGATCCTTTAGTTTTTGAACATATGATATAATCGTCTATAACATAAAGATTCCCTGGAGGATAGAGGGGAAGGGGGGCAGAGAAGAAAACAAAAATTCACTCTGTATCCAAATGTGTGCCATATGTTGCTACTTATGCCTTTGCCACAGACGTCTATGACCAGGGAAGGCAGCTGTATGTGCAAAACGTAACACTTCTACCTTATGGTATTTCCAGGTCACCAGTTCACTGCTTCTGTCCTTCAGCGTAATGACTCTGGCCCATTGGAAAACTATTACGGGAACACACAGGCTGCCCTATGCTATTAGGGATGAAAATTAGCCCTCTGAGTTGAATTGACAATGGGACTGCCTTAAAGTTTAACACATATGGAGTCCTTTGGTGTATGGTATACACTAGAAGAATAAGCGTGATGTAAATATGAGTCATACATAATATACCGGTATATGTAAAATACCCTTACATACACAAAGTAACCTATTTAAACTCGTTCGAAGAAATTATATAATTTACAAAAGATTGAGATGATAAAGACAAAATCCTCTCAAATTCAAACTAAGTAACAACCTTCAAAGACTGAGCTGATAACGACTTCCTCAAATGCCAAACCAAGTAAATTTGCTACTCAGTCTCCTCACAGAATCGCAATTTAAAGGATAAATTTGCGTTCCAGCCCAACTCAAACAGCCGAGCCACGAAGCAACAACAGAAGACAAACATCAGACTTCAGCCATCACTGCTTATAATGCCGCCATGTTGTTAACCCTTTGAGTTCCAGCGACGTGTGTTATATTGCATTCATAGCTATATTTAGACGACAGTATGCAGTTTAGGGAGGATCTGTGGTAGATAAAAAGGTTGATTGGGAGAGTTTGAAACCTTTTTATTGCTAGAGGTTGTTCCTAAGGTGAATAATATTCTTATAGTTGACAGAATATGACGACAAATATATCTCTGGTAGTGTATGGGTTAATGCTGAGTTGTCTAGTGTCTATTTGTTACCAGCTGATGGAAAATGTAATCCTTTAGCCTCCGAGTATGTCATTTTTACTGGGAAAATATGATACTGCTATGTCTCTGCGTCATATTATTGCCAAGTTTTCATAATTAGGCAACATATTTCGCTACAGAATCATGGTAATAGTGTAGTAATCAGGATGGAGATATAGCAATTTGCCATCAGCTGGAAATACCCCAGAGCATAGTGTCTGCATTCCATAGTTGGTTATAGTTCAACTGACGGTAAATTCAATCCCTTAGCAGATGATTTCCGATACTCAATGGAAACATATGAAAGAACTATTTGTTTGTATCATATTAAAGTCAAAGTTTCATAATTGACCACTTGCGAGTTTCATTCTATAAGGAAGTTGGAGCCGTAAACATTGATATTTAAAAGAAATACAATAATAATGTAGGTTTCTGCTGGATAAGAAGTACTTTGAATTCGATTTGTTGTATTTATAAATGTACTACAACCGCACATTAGCTGGTAATTATGCTAATTATCGATGTCTACAGATCCAACTTCCTTATAGCCTGAAACTCGCAAGTGGTCAATTAACATCATATTTCACTAAAACATCGTCGTAATAGCTAGAAAAAGCTATAATCGTAATAGCTAGGCCTAAATAAGATAATAACGTGGCAATATGCAAGTAATACTGGCTTGAGATAATCTATAATATATGTCCTACCTTACTAAGCCTTATTCAACGTATGTGGATTGAAATAAATATGACCATTCTACTTCAGCAACACGACTAGTCCATGCCGATTAACAAGACAAGGAATACAAGACGGAACTATCCTACTTAACCCTTTTACTACCGCAGATTCTTCTTAAACTGCACAAAATCGTCTAAATATACCTAAAATAAAATTAAACAGACGTCGCCGGGACAGAAAGGGTTAACAAGGCAATGAATACAAGACGGTGCCGTCCTACTGTAACACGTTTGAGACACGTTTGGTATCCCTACAGACGGTGCCGGTCATTTGCCAAGGGTGGCGACCCCTGGCGGGCGGCTTGTTGACAAAACCACAGGGGGGGGGGGGGAGGGGGGGGGGGGAGATGAGGAGGTTGATATTTGATCCTCGTGACCCGGGGGGGAGGGAGAGAGAGAGAGAGAGAGAGAGAGAGGGAGAGAGAGAGAGAGAGAGAGAGAGAGAGGAGAGAGGAGAGAGAGAGAGAGGAGAGAGAGAGAGAGAGAGAGAGAGAGAGAGAGAGAGAGAGAGAGAGAGAGAGAGAGAGAGAGAGAGAGAGAGAGAGAGAGAGAGAGAGCGAGAGAGAGAGAGAGAGAGAGGGGAGGGAGGCTGGGGAGAGGGGAGGGAGGCTGGGGAGAGGGAGGGAGGCTGGGGAGAGGGGAGGGAGGCTGGGGAGAGGGGAGGGAGGCTGGGGAGAGGGGAGGGAGGCTGGGGAGAGGGGAGGGAGGCTGGGGAGAGGGGAGGGGGTGGACGATTGGCGGGAGGATATAATATTGGCCAAGTCACACACTTTTATTGCATTTTATTTTCTGCGAATAATGTAAACCAGCATATTATTTTTTTCCCCGGCGGATATCAAACCGTATTTGTTTATTTCTGGCAGCCTTTTGAGTTTGTATTTGTTTCTTTCAACGGCATTGGTATATTTACAGGCGTTCGAGTGTTACGATTGTCTGAAATTATATACAACCCTTCAATTCAGAATTTCCAGGCCGGAGATAGGGGTCTTGACTAAAATGACCAAATATATGTCCATATAAATACTCAATTAACTTTCAAATTATCTGATTACGATAAGTCTCTTCAGATCTAAATAAAATCGTTTAATGTTAGTTAGAAGAATATAGAAAGACGACGTCACACTGATATGGCAAAAGCTAAACTAACCGACACATATCATTATAAACTTTGCATATATTTTTCATGACGAATCAATACCGCTCTATAGGAGCTTTATTAAGATAGCGAAATGGACAAATAATTCTATTATACTATTATGGGTCAATTGCTTCGCAGATTTTCCATTGTAGTCTAGGGACGTTTTCTTACTAATATGGGAAGGGTGTTTTATATACCACAGGGAACAAAGACTAAATAATTGCATAATCTAATTTATTAATTTCACTCCCAACACCAACCCCCTCCCAATGAAATTAATGAAAGCATGTGATCCTCCCGGGATTCGCACCTGGGTTACCACATACAAATCTTGAATAGTCTAACCATTACACCATCAAAACAATGTTGATTTGTAAAAACAATAATAATAATATCACCCTGTTTCTCAAATATTGCCATTTATTTTGTCTTTAGTTTAATACATCGGGCTTGACTGCAGTAAGTCTTATGAATATGACCGACATTCTCACAAGGACCCCAATGGAAATACGCCTAACGGCCTTATTGGGCTATCCTTAGTTGGAATTATGCAAGGCTGGTACATGCCATATTTATAACATACTATGTGGTACCAACTCTGTAAATTGCTAACTGAATAAATATTATTATTATTACATTTGCGGATGATACAGTTCTGATGAGTGATAATGAATGGGAGTTGCAGGGTCTGGTAAATGAGTTTGGAACAGTGTGCGAAAAACGGAATTTGAAGGTAAATACGGGGAAGAGCAAGGTTATGGTCTTCGAAAGGGGTGAAGTCACAGAGTGTGAGGTGAAGCTGAACGGTCAGGCTATGGAGATCGTCAACTCTTTTAAGTATCTGGGCAGTGTGTTGAGTAAAGATGGGACTATGGATGAAGAGGTGCGGGAGAGGGTACAACAGGGGAAGAGGGTTGTAGGAACGCTAAAAGCAGTAACAAGAAATAGGGTGGTCAGTATGGAAGTGAAGAAGTCCTTGCATGACAGTGTGGTAATCCCGACACTGACTTACGGAAGCGAAGCATGGACGTTGGTTGAGAGACTCAGACCAAGAGTGAGAGCAGTGGAAATGAATTACTTAAGGAGTGCGTGCGGAGTTACATGGAGGGATAGACAGACTAATGAGGAAGTAAGAAGGAGGTGTGGTGTGGAGGTAGATGTGCTGGAAAGTGTGAAAAGGAACAACTTGAGATGGTTCGGCCATATGGAACGTATGGAAAGCGAGAGAATGACTAAGAGGGTGTACGAGAGCGAGGTGGAGGGACAGAGGGGGAGAGGTAGACCGAATATGAGGTGGAAGGATGGAGTGAGGAACTACATGAACGAAGGCGGTGCTGGTTGGGGGGAGGGGCGTCGACTGACTGGGGACAGAGGTGCATGGGGGCGGTTCGTTCGTGGCCACCCCTTCGGGGATCACGGCGTCAGGCAATAGATAGATAGATAGATTATTACTCTTTAAGGAAACCAAGGGTAAAACACTCCATTGTACAGTCGGCCAAATAAGTGATGTCGCGGCACCAAGTATAGTTCTATCAATAATTGGTATCAGTGCTATCTAAGGTTAAATTCGTGTTTCGAGTGAGATATACAAACATGTTCCTATCTTTAGACATCTTTACACGCGCTATTCAACATCTGACAGACATTAATACAACACACAGTGAGCAATACGAAATAACAGCTGAGACATGACTTATTTGGCCAACCTTACCAGTTAGCCATAAAAATATAATTGACACCCTCACCAAGGATCCACCCTGTCCATGTTCGTCCCTCGCCCTCCACCCTGTTATCATCACGCGCAAATTGTCGATGACAAAATAAGGAAACAATATTAAGGTGCCGGTAACGCCCGTCGTATATGGAAAAGTTAAAAATATCCGTAGACTAGCAGATAATAACATAGATGCACTGAAATATAACTCGTCATATATGGAAACACTTAAAACAAAAATAATAATAATAATAACAAATCCGAAGAGTTGCATATAATAAATTTGATTACCGAAATATTTGTATCATAATCACCAGACCGTACATGTCATAAACGGAAATACTATGGAAAATCGCGGAAAATAAAATTGATGTGCTTAATTTATATAATTGGCTTTCCAGTCACTCCGCCTCACGACTACTTCGCCTCATGACCAGTTCGCCTCATGATTCAGCTTCCATAACACTTCGCCTCACTACTTATTTGCCTCATGATTTTACATATGTTTTTGCATATATGTATGCATGTAAGTTTGTATGCATGTATGTATGTATGTATGTAATTCAGAGTTGGGTCAGTTAAGTTAATTAACTTAACTTTTTCCGATTAACCAACTATTTTGAAAAATGGGTTAACTTAACTTAATCGAAATATCTTTAAATTAATCGTTAACTTCAATTAATTTCCGATTAATTTTCCTCTAAATCATATTTTCTACTCTGTGAACGGAGTCTGGGAGAGCAGAGCGAGGTGGTAAATTCAACACTCCCGTGATCATGTATAGTCTAATCCTAGGATCGTCTTGTCGGAATAGTAGACCTTTTCCATATTTCCTTTGTCTGTTTCTTGCGGTAAAAGAGTCACAAGGAGTTACAAGGAATAGTTAGTATCTCAAACACTTTGCAGTCCATTCCGGAGAGATACTCGAAGAGGAAAGAGAGGGATTAGCTAGTGCACTACACTCATTGCGCAAAATACCATCTACTCACTTCCTGAACTGTTCTACTGAAGAACTGTTTACTTCTTTTGAGGAAAGTTTTTTTTTTTTCCAGTGGAACACATCTTATATGTAAAAACGTTTCCACAAATATTAGTGGTGAACCTCTTCAATTCTAACTCCAAGCAAGGTTGCGTGTTGTAGTCATATTGAAACTAAACAGAGAGAGAGAGAGAGAGAGAGAGAGAGAGAGAGAGAGAGAGAGAGAGAGAGAGAGAGAGAGAGAGAGAGAATGAGAGAGTTCATTAGTAATTTACACTTTAAATATTTTGATGCGATTGTATTATTTATTGTTGACCTATTGTTTCTAATGCAAAGATATGAATATACATAAGGATATGCAGAAATAAAGTAGAAATGTAGGAACAAGTTCAAACTGGATAGGACAATAGGAATCGTTGGATGGGGGTGGAGTCAGTAGGATAATTAAGGAGGATTAGCACGGTCAAGAATGTCCGGGTTCTTTTCCCATCAACTGGTGACTTGTCTAGTTGTTTCGGAGTTCAAGTTTCATTGTAATCCAGCCAACTATTTCCATCTAACGTTAGTATTTATGCTGATTTCTATAATGCATGAGTTCCAAAATGCTGCAAGAAAAAAAGGTTGTATAACTCGGTCCTAAAGTGAGGTAAAGTGGTCATGTGACTCGGTCCCAAGGTGAGTTAGAGGCAGTGAACACACACACACACACACACACACACACACACACACACACACACACACACACACACACACACACACACACACACTACAATGCTGAGCAGAGAACAAAGACAGAAAATGCCGATATTTTATGGCTGAAAATACTTCTTACATTTGAACATAAAAACATAAGAACATTTGGCTACGGTATACCATATTCTTCATCTGGATTACGGAGTGTACCCTTCCAGTATGAATGACATTATTCCTATTTTATTATTGATAATTTCAGGTAATCTTATTCAAAATAGGTAAGACTTCTGATAGTCAAGAGGGGTAAAACTACCTCGAGTATCTCCTTCTGTAAAGCATATCTCGATGTTTTAGTTTGTCTATCATCAGACGATATTAATACGTTCAGGAAAGGCCTCCCATATTTAAAGAGTTAATTTCTTGCCTACATGTTTCAATACAATTAAAAAAGTACAGATTATTGAGAATGGTAACTAAATAATCGTAGGGCAAGTATCAGAAAAGGGACTGAATATGAACCACGTGCCACACAAACGACTTACTGTACATAAGTGCACTGATTCCTGTATAAATGTTATGTCAACTACTATAACCTCAAAAGTCATACATAATTATAATCAATTGTAATTTATTGAAATGCTAACATTGCTTTTGTTTCGGATTTGAATGCTCTGTAATCTTTCCATGTAGGCATTTGAATTATCACGGTCCATTTCTTTATGTGTTGACCAGTTGACCAGCAAAGATTGTGAACTATTTCACTCTTCTATCAGTATTACAACCTTCAGTAATCTTCTCGGTTTTTCTTCTACTCGACAAACTCTCTCCCTTAATTAATCTTTCCTTCATTCTATGACTTAGACTGCTATATATTCCTTGTACCCAGGCATTTTGACCCAAATGTCCCTTGAATTTGGCTTCCTGTCATTCTTTTGGCTTTGGGTGAGACACTCGTGACACTCAGCCTGCCGTTTGTCTCCTTCATACACACATAAGAAAAAAAATACTTATTGAAACGTTTTGCTGTCTTCCAGATTGTATAGATCTGTAGTATGAACACAACAAATTGTGATATGTTGTCCTGTCGTATATTTCATATGAATTGTTGCATATTATTATTTTCGTGTTTCTAATATCGGTATATGTATTGTAGATGTATACCGGTACTTTCCAACCCATATTGTTGTTATTTTCAGTCAACTTCAAATCGCTTAATAGTCAGACAAGTTTGAAGTTCGAGTTAGACGCATTGTATAAGAATGTGTACAGTACATTAAAGTTGTAAGGAAATAAGGCAATCCAGTAAATGTCTTTGATTATGAACACGCTCTTAAAGTAGTTTATTGTAGTTAAGCCTAAGACAAAATTTGGAGGTTAGGAGTTTAACGTGGACATACCGGCATGTAATACAATGAAAACCGAATAGTCAACATTATGTGAAATGCATTTTTTGTTTTTTTGTTTTTTGCTAGCTTAATATCCATCGATCTGGGTGTCCATTATCTCTCGATACCTTTACCTGACCTGATTGACGAGACGAGTAATTTAGCCAAGTGAGGTTGAGTTATAATATCTACTATAATTATACAATATATGATTGATTGTAAATCCCCTGAAACAGTCCAAGAAAGAATAACAAACATTATATAGATATATATTTTGTCATGGAGGAACTTATAAACGTTTTTGCTTGCATTCATCAAAATGAGTAAATTTGGAGGGGAATGATAACAGACTTGAGGAGATAACTGACACAGGGATACTAAATTGTGTAAGGAAATTGAGTAATGCTAATTATAATATTATAAAAAGTTTAGCTTAATACATATACAAATAGATGTTTGCAATCACAAGTTGAATAACTTGTACAAATAACTATAACAGAAGCAGAAATTCAAGTTTAGGAAGCTTGAAACTAAAATGAAAGGTAGAGTTAATTGATTAACTTAACCGATTAACTTTTAAAATTAACTTAACTTAACTAGTTAATTCACAAATTCGAGTTATCTTAGTTTATAAAACACTAAAATTAACTTAACTTAACTAGTTAATTTAATGAGTTAATCGACCCAACTCTGGCTATGTATGTATGTGTGTGTGTGTATGTATACAGTATATGCATGCATGTGTGTATGTATGTTTTAATGTATGTAAGTATGTTCAGTATGTATGTATGTATGTATGTATGTACGTATGTATGTATGTATGTATTTTTTGTCTTTCGTCGTGCTTATTTCGGGCCTTGACCGAAGTAAGCATGGGACATGAACGGCTTTACCCAAGGAGGTCGTCTGATCCCACTTTTAGTCCATCGCTCGGGGCACAATATGGTGGTCAGGGTGGTCGGTTATGTCATTTAGACTAGGTGGAGTCTCACGAGTGCTTGTCCCGACATTATTTCAGGCAGTTGTAGTCTGCTATCTTTTGCGTAGGGTTGTATATTATTATATATTAGTTATATATGACCTCTAACCGCTTTGGTGAGGTTGGTCCTCATGATATTAGTGAGCTGGGTCTATAAATAGGCCTTGTAATTGGGGTTGGGTGTGACGGGATCTGCCTTGTGTTGGCTAATCGGCTTACTGCCTACTCCCATTTTCTTATATGCATATACTGTATATATATACCCGATATATATATATATATATTTTTTTTTTTAAAGTCAAGTAATCCTGAGAAATACCAGGGGGAAGGCGAGTAGGCGTGGCGAGCCGCTGGCTAATTAGGAAATGGCGGGTGGAGATCCAAAATCACCGATTTTGCACCAAACCCAAGGTTTTTCGACCAAAATATTTTCGATTCTGGGCGAATGGCTGGGCGGAAATGAAATCTACGACCATGTCTAGACGCAGCTCGGCGAGAAAAAACGAATGGCACCAGTTAGAATTCTCTAGGACTTATAGTTTGGGCTACAGAGGACTTTTAAAGTCCAAAAAACGGTCCCCTGGGCCCTCCAGGAAGCACAAGTCAAAATCAAAATCCTAAACTAATGGTCCGATTTTAATTCTGTTTGCGTCATTCGATTCAGCTTGCCAAAGTGTACTTATGGTATAAATTTAAATAAAATCCGTACATTAATAACTCGCCTATGGAGTTTTTAAACTTTAAAATAGGCCTCTTGGACCTAAAAAATGGTCAAAATTTAAAAAATAATTACACCACTGAAACCGCAACGGCGAGACGAATCCAAATATGTAATAATATTGACAAGTCAAAATTGGACAAAAATCACCCATTTGCCTGGGCTTAAACCAAAGGTTTTTCGACCAAAATATTTTCGATTCTGGGCGAATAGCTGGGCGGAAATGAAATATACGACCATGTCTAGAAGCAGCTCGGCGAGAAAAAACGAATGGCACCAGTTAGAATTCTCTAGGACTTATAGTTTGGGCTACAGAGGACTTTTAAAGTCCAAAAAACGGTCCCCTGGGCCCTCCAGGAAGCACAAGTCAAAATCAAAATCCTAAACTAATGGTCCGATTTTAATTCTGTTTGCGTCATTCGATTCAGCTTGCCAAAGTGTACTTATGGTATAAATTTAAATAAAATCCGTACATTAATAACTCGCCTATGGAGTTTTTAAACTTTAAAATAGGCCTCTTGGACCTAAAAAATTGTCAAAATTTAAAAAATAATTACACCACTGAAACCGCAACGGCGAGACGAATCCAAATATGTAATAATATTGACAAGTCAAAATTGGACAAAAATCACCCATTTGTCTAAGGTTTTTCGACCAAAATATTTTCGATTCTGGGCGAATGGCTGGGCGAAAATGAAATCTACGACCATGTCTAGAAGCAGCTCGGCGAGAAAAAACGAATGGTACCAGTTAGAATTCTCTAGGACTTATAGTTTGGGCTACAGAGGAACTTTAAAGTCCAAAAAACGGTCCCCTGTGCCCTCCAGGAAGCCCAAGTCAAACTCAAAATCCTAAACTATGGTCCGATTTTAATTCTGTTTCCGTCATTACCCCTTTGTACTCCTTTGTACTCTCAATCCCTCTCACTCTCACTCTCTCTCTCTCTCTCAACCACAGCTATCAAACCCCCTCAATGATACATCTCAAACCTGACCACTTGACTGATAGGAAGATTACACTGGGGCATAATACGTGTGATGTAATTCACTCTGTCATCTCGTCAAGGGTTAGACATGCGATCCACGAGTGTAGCACACACACACAGAGAGAGAGAGAGAGAGAGAGAGAGAGAGAGAGAGAGAGAGAGAGAGAGAGAGAGAGAGAGAGAGAGAGAGAGAGAGCGAGAGCGAGAGCGAGTGAGAGAGAGAGCGAGAGCGAGAGCGAGAGCGAGAGCGAGAGAGAGAGAGAGCGAGAGAGCGAGAGAGCGAGAGAGCGAGAGAGCGAGAGCGAGAGAGCGAGAGCGAGAGAGCGAGAGCGAGAGAGCGAGAGAGAGAGCGAGAGAGCGAGAGCGAGAGCGAGAGAGCGAGAGAGAGAGAGAGAGAGAGTGTGTGAGAGTGAAGTAAACACTATCCATGAATGCAAGTTGTAGCTGTGGAGATTCCAAACACGTACGGTACTCATGCTTTAAGTTTAAACTATCCATTTTAATTAAGCCAACAGCAAGCAAGACGGAATAATGTATACGTACCCCAACTAGCCAATCACAGAGGCTGATGATCGTGACACAGCGGACAACAATACAATGACAAAACGTGACTGGCGAGGGATACGATCAGGTACCAATAATTAGCCAATGACACAACCCGGGCTTCCAAGGGGTAAACACAGGCGACACCACATTATTTGATCAACGATACATACATTTTTGATGTCACCATATTATTTGCTCAACGACAAACTTACATTTTATTGTCACCACATTATTTGCTCAACAATACATACATTTTGTTGTCACCACATTATTTATTCAACGACCCATACATTATTTGTCACCACATTATTTGCTCAACACACATATTCTTTTCTATCCTCACATTATTTTATCAACGACACACACACGTCTCTGTCACTATATTATTTGCTCAACGTCACACATTCATTTTTATTCGATGTTAGCAACGACAGGACAAGCACGCAGACAACTGAACGGGATGTCAGACCGGGACAACTTGGGTAAAGATTGGAATTAATGGATCTTATTTCAAATGATAAATCAGATGATAATATTTTGCAAACGGATCGACACACTCTTTACTTCCACTCAATCATTAACATAGTACACTCTGACGAATCGAACTTGCATCGTCGTCTTTTCATCTCCACTCATAACTACCATACAATCTACAATTGTTATCAACAAACTACATTACAACGTGAATTGGTCCAGCATAGACGTATTAATCCCTTGAGGGCTATTGTGGGAGTCAGAGGGATAATTGAGATAGATTTTACCCCTTTGACCGCAAGAGGGACTTCCAAAACTGAATATAATTGCCTAATGATCGCCTAAGAATAAACTGTCAAAACGCATCATAATCCTAAAGGGGTCAAGTATTTTGATATGTCACAGTATAATCTAAACACCTCCCAATGAAATGAATGAAAGCATGTGATCCTCCCGGGATTCGAACCTGGGTTACCACATACAGATCTTAAACACTCTAACCATTACACCATCAAGACAGTAACAGGAAAAACCAGACAATTAACAAGATCTTTACTTCACAACAACGCATATTTTGTCTGAGATAGCAATTAGACACCCGGTATATGCTGCCACACATCACGCCATCCTTTGCTTTAAGGGGAGATTTCCAATCCAGGGATTTTTTTCTGGACCCCTTTCTCCCTCATGTTGAGCCCCATTGATTTTGAAATTTTAAGACGTTCGACACATTAGTTTGGAAATTTTAAGAACTTTCGCCCCATTTCTGTTAATTTTAAGACCTTTTGTGCCATTTAGGTGGCGATTTTTTCTGGTCGAGCGATAGCATGCCTGTAATTTAAGAGGAACCGGCCTTCAGCCGGGAAATTTTTCTACCGAAAAATGTACAAACAAATCTTGAAAGAGGGTCTAGGGGGAGAAATTTTATGTTTGATGGAGGTCTAGGGAACAAACTAAGTACCTCCCCTCAAGTATTAACCACACAACGAAGGAGTTTTTTTTGGAGTATCGGGTACCTAGACATCTGCACATTCAGTTTTTCCGGTAAATCTGGTTTGGTAACTTCCGAATTAATGAGTATTTTTTAATCATACAGCACCCCAATTGACCACTTGCGAGTTTCAGCTTATAAGGAAGTTGGAGCCATAAACATCGATATTAAACAGAAATACAATAATAATTGATAATAGGGATATACAGACTAATGAGGAAGTAAGAAGGAGGTGTGGTGTGGAGGTATATGTGCTGAAAAGTGTGAAAAGGAACAACTTGAGATGGTTCGGCTATATGGAACGTATGGAAAGCGAGAGAATGACTAAGAGGGTGTATGAGAGCGAGGTGGAGGGACAGAGAGGGAGAGGTAGACCGATAGAGAGGTGGAAGGATGGAGTGAGGAAGTATATGAACGAAGGCGGTGCTGGTTGGGGGAGGGGCGTCGACTGACTGGGGACAGAGGTGCATGGGGGCGGTTCGTTCGTGGCCACCCCTTCGGGGATCACGACGTCAGGCAATAGATAGATAGATAGACAATAATAATTTAGGTTTCTAATGGATAAAAAGTATGTTGAATTGGGTTTCATGTATTAACATAAGCACTACAACCGCAATTTAGGTGATCATTTTGTTAATTATCGATGTCTACAGCTCCAACTTCCTTATAGAACGAAACTCGCAAGTGGTCAATTAAAGGCTCATTTATGTTTAGTTTACTGGCCGATGCAAAAAAATCGACACCTAGATGGGGATAAACGTCTTAAATCAGTAAGCTGAATGGGGCCGAATGGATTCAAGCCAAAGAGAGAAAGAAAAGGAGATACAAAAAGCAGGTGACCCCTTTTAACAGTGTAGTGTCCACAGGCAGAAACCACAACATTCAAAATATAAATATTAACACAATGAGAAGATAAAAAAAAAAAAAAACGAAGCCTACAGCCAGTTAACGGGAAAATAGAACTCCACAAACGAAGCCTACAGCCAGTTAACGGGAAAATAGAACTCCACAAACGAAGCCTACAACCAGTTAACGGGAAAATAGAACTCCACAAACGAAGCCTACAGCCAGTTAACGGGAAAATAGAACTCCACAAACGAAGCCTACAGCCAGTTAACGGGAAAATAGAACTCCACAAACGAAGCCTACAGCCAGTTAACGGGAAAATAGAACTCCACAAACGAGGTGGAGGCATAATTTGGCAAAAAAATAAACTCCACTACAGCTTTAGAACTGCCTTGAAATATAGTCTTAGTTAGAGAAAAAATATACGCATGCTAGAATATGTAAAATTATCGGTGACGTTCTGATCAAATTTTAATATATATTTCCTGCTGCTTCCATATATGAAAATAATTGTGAATATTGATAAGGGAAAGCCATAATAAGTTTATATCCGAAGAGATAATTAGTTGAATTAAACCTTACACTGACGCCTATCTCACTTGAATTAAACCTTACACTGACGCCTATCTCACTTGAATTAAACCTTACACTGACGCCTATCTCACTTGAATTAAACCTTACACTGACGCCTATCTCACTTAGTTTCTGGCTACATCAGACGATTTCATTAAGTTTAGCAAGGATGTTGATCATTGTGATAATCTTTACTATTTACACTGCCATAGGTCCGTCCAAAACCACAAAATATCGTTCAATGATAGCCACACGTTATAATTTCTTGCTTATAATTAAGTTTAGCAAGGATATATGGGAGTTTGAGGATTGACTGAGATAATCTGTACTCTTTAAACTCCCACAGGTCCTTCATAAGCTGCCAAATATCTGCTAATGAATGCAATGTTAGCCAGAATAAGAAGAAGGATGTTTAGCAAGGGTGTATAGGAGTCTGAAGATTAATTCCGATAATTTATAGTATTTAAACAGCGATAGGTCCCTTCGAAACTGTAAACAAAATCGTCTAATGGTAGCCAGGATATAAGGAAGGAAGGCAGCACATTACTGAAAGGGTTAAGCATAATTAGAGTCAAATCAAATACTTTAAATATGCAAAATAATTACTAAGTTTAAATGCATGAACCAATTGTTAAACCCTTTTAGAATGAGTCACGTGTTTTTAACGTTATTTAGATTAGTTTATGCAGCTTAAGAAGTTTATGTGGGAATTATGAAGCTAATTAAGATATTTGAATCGAAAACACACATAAATAATATGTTTCAATAACTTGAATCGGTGTGTGTAGGAGAACCAGCCTAAAATAAGAAATGGAGAAAACGGACAGGAATGACTGAAATAATTGCACACTCCTAAGAACTTAATTAAACCCCAAACTATTATTACACACAATTCATGAGTCAGGCAAATAAAGTGATAATAATATGTCGTGGACGTTTCTTAAGGGAGCCCACCTCGCTTTTGTTTTATCTTTTTCTCCCTCTCTCTTTGGCTTGTATCAATTCGGCTCCATTCAACCTACTGTTTTAAGACGTTTACCCCCATCCAGGTGTCAATATTTTCCTGGCGAGCGGTAGCGAGCCAGCATATATATATATTTGACAGACAGCAAGCTAAATTTGTACATTTTTCGATAGAAAAATTTCTCCGGCGAAGCCGGATTTCTCCATACAATGCTGGCTCACTATCGCTCGCCAGGAATAAATCGACACCTGGATGAGGATAAACGTCTTAAAACAGTTGGCTGAATGGGGCCGAATGGATACAAGCCAGGGAAAGAGAGAAAAGGAGAGAAAGATAAAACAAAAAGCCGGTGACCCCCTTAAAATGGTATAATAATAATTGTATACATTTATTTCCTTGAAATATTAGTAAATAAATAAACAAGTGGTGATCGTTGCTAAATAAACAAGTGGTGATCGTTGCTAAATAAACAAGTGGTGATCGTTGCTAAATAAAAAGCACGATTTCCTCATCAACTTCGGATTAAAGAGTCCAATTAATCTTCATGAAAAATAGCCAACGATAGGTTGATATTAACCCCTTCAGACTCATATGACGCAGAAGTTGCCAGATTAACAATAAGAAATAGAGTTCTCTCACTCTCCAAAATTAGTTTTCTGGCCACAGCTAACTCAAAGACAACTGCAGAGGTTGAAGTAACTAAACTAAAGGTTTCTAAATAGCCTTGACGGTAACAAAGGTTTTAAAGTATCCCTAATAGGCTCAAAATCGCGTCATATGTCGGAGAGGGTTAAGTGATGATTAATGTGCAAACACTGCAATATATAATGTACGAAACAACACAACGAACAAGTACAAAATAACAGCAAAAATTATGTTAAAAAAATACTACTTTTCAACTACGCTACGGTACCCCAATTAAGGGGAGGTATTTAGTTCGTTCCCTAGACCTCCATCAAGCTTAAAATTACACCCCCTTGAGTCCCTTTCAAGATAAATTTGTACATTTTTCGGTAGAAAAATGTCCCGGCCGAAGGCCGATTCCTCTTAAATTACAGGCTCGCTATCGCTCGCCAGGATAAAATTGACACCTGAATGGCACGAAAGGTCTTAATATGGGGTGAAAGTTCTTAAAATCGCTAAACTAATGGAGCAAACGTTTTATAATATCAAAAGCAATGAGACTAAACATGAGGGAGAAAGGGAGAAAGAAAAAAATCCCTCATGTGGAGATCTCCCCTTAAATTACATAATTATTTAAGTGTTCGATTTTAGCTAAAGTCAAACAATCATATTCTGCCTAACTCCAGGATAAATCGATGACGCGTTTCTTCAGCATATTCTGACTATCATTAGAGATCTTTATGCAGTTTAGGAAGGACCTCTAAGAATCAAGAGGACACACACTAATCCAATTAACCCTCTGACATACAAAAGTCCTTCCTAAACTGGAAAAAAAATCGTCTAAGGATTGCCAAAATAATAAGAAAAACGCGTCCTCGAATGGGTTAAGGGGAGAATTCCACTCGAGGGATTTTTTTTTCTCGACCCCTTTCTCCCTCATGTTTAGCCCCATTGCTTTCCAGACTATAAGACGGTCGCCCCATTAGTTTGGCGATTTTAAGAACTTTTGCCCCATTTCTGTCAATGTTAAGACCTTTCGTGCCATTTAGGTGTCGATTTCTTTTCCTAGCGAGCGATAGCGAGCCTGTAAATCAAGGACCGAAAAATGTTACATATTTATCTTGAAAGGGGGTTTAGGGGGTGAATTTTAAGTCTGATGGAGGTCTAGGGAACAAACTAAAAACCTCCCTTTAAAAGAGCCTTACCATTATTCCAGCCATCAATAGCCATTATCAGCATCCTTGACTCCCATAAGTGGACCGGAAACACCCCAAAGAGTCTAATTATATGTCGGACAGGTGGGTTCGAATCCTGGTCAGGGTACTCCCAACCCCAAAGAGTCGTCTGGGCTATGTTTGGGAAGATAATAGTCTGGGTAGAGGCTTTCCCAGGCACGACCACCCAAATTACCAAAGCAACCACCACCAAGATAGACAGAATAGATTTAGTAAAAGATACAAAGGTGCCTTATATTCTATTCGCTGTCAGTAGGCGAGTGATCATGACCTCTATCCTTTGTAACTCAAAAAGGGCTAGAGCAAATTGGCTGTAAATTTCCACATCTATTCTTTGACTGACTCTTCCTAAATGATAGAAATATTAGCTCGATTACTCTAGTCGTTTTTGAGTTACAGAGGTTAGAGGTCAAGATTGTTCGCCTACTTACAGCGAATAGACTATAGCTAGAAGTAGGAGATGCTGTACACCCATTCCGATACGACCATTGCCACAACTCATAAGCACCTTCATGGAGAACAAAACAATAATAATACAAAAATAGCCTATTCACAGCATTCTACCTATCACTATATGATATTCACAGCATTCTACCTATCACTATATGATATTCACAGCATTCTACCTATCACTATATGATATTCACAGCACTATACACAGCATTCTACCTATCACTATATGATATTCACAGCATTCTACCTATCACTATATGATATTCACAGCATTCTACCTATCACTATATGATATTCACAGCATTCTACCTATCACTATATGATATTCACAGCATTCTACCTATCACTATATGATATTCACAGCATTCTACCTATCACTATATGATATTCACAACATTCTACCTATCACTATATGATATTCACAGCATTCTACCTATCACTATATGATATTCACAGCATTCTACCTATCACTATATGATATTCACAGCATTCTATCTATCACTATATGATATTCACAGCATTCTACCTATCACTATATGATATTCACAGCATTCTACCTATCACTATATGATATTCACAGCATTCTACCTATCACTAAATGATATTCACAGCATTCTACCTATCACTATATGATATTCACAGCATTCTACCTATCACTATATGATATTTTTTCGGCTAAGGAAGTGCCTTTCCTACTCAACTAATCAGATGATAAAAATAAACTAAGCAAAATTGACCAAATGAATGCATACCGGTACACCATATGAGGAGGAGCACTTTAATGGGAGGTATTTAGTTTGTTCCCTACTTTTTCGTCAAGCTTAAAATTACAGCCCCTAGACCCCCTTTCAAGATAAATTTGTACATTTTTCGGTAGAAAAATTTCCCGGCCGGAGGCCGGTTACTCTTAAATTACAGGCTCGCTATCGCTCGCCAGGAAAAAATCGACACCTTAACGGCACGAAAGGTCTTAAAATTGACAGAAATGGGGCAAAATGTCTTAAAATATCCAAACTACTAGGGCGAAGGTCTTAAAATCTCAAAAGCAATGGGGCTAAACATGAGGGAGAAAGGGGTCCAGAAAAAAATCCCTCAAGTGGAAATCTCCCCTTAATGACTTGTACATCATTAAACTGCTCCTCCTCGTGTGGTGTAAATAGTCGACCAATTAGCAGCCGATTTTAAGCGGAATATATTTTTATTAGCGTTACCCAAAACATAACAACAAAGACTTACCAGCAGCAAATCACCAAATGTTCATATCGCAGGTAGCTTTTTAATATTAAAATCCATTAAAATAACTATATTATCCGAGGTTAATGTCCAGAGCAGAGGAACACAGTTAAGGGGAGATCTCCACTTGAGGGATTTTTTTCTTGACCCCTTTCTCCCTCATGTTTAGCCACATTGCTTTTGATATTATAAAACGTTTGCCCCATTAGTTTAGCGATTTTAAGAACTTTCACCCCATATTAAGACCTTTCGTGCCATTCAGGTGTCGATTTTATCCTGGCGAGCGATAGCGAGCCTGTAATTTAAGAGGAACCGGCCTTTGGCCGGCACATTTTTCTACCGAAAAATGTACAAATTTATCTTGAGAGGGGGTCAAGGGGGTGACATTTTTAAATTGCTGGAGGAGTAGGAAACAAGCTAAAAACCTCCCCTTAATCTTTCAAGCTCAAGCAAATGTCCTATACACATTGAGGTATCACCTAGTTTATAACCTATCTTAAATATGTTGTTACAATTTCAGTACGATTATAACATCTCTCGTTATTCTATTATCTACTAGTATATTACTATACTATCGATTTTGATATCATTATGTCTTTCATTATCGTACCATTATACTATTAATTCTGATATGTTTATAGTATTAATCCACCTCATGTTATAGATCAGAAGAAGAAACTTAAGCACAGGCCCACCAACTGCGTCATCCCAGCCATAACTCGTGAATTAACCATATCCGCGACACGCACACGCAAGGCCCACAAGAACTAATTGACAACATAAGGTTAGGACCATTAAGGGGAGATCTCCACTTGAGGGATTTTTTTCTTGACCCCTTTCTCCCTCATGTTTAGCCCCATTGCTTTTGATATTATAAAACGTTTGCCCCATTAGTTTAGCGATTTTAAGAACTTTCACCCCATATTAAGACCTTTCGTGCAATTCAGGTGTCTATTTTATCCTGGCGAGCGATAGCGAGCCTGTAATTTAAGAGGAACCGGCCTTGGGCCGGGACATTTTTCTACCGAAAAATGTACAAATTTATCTTGAAAGGGACTCGAGGGGTGTAATTTTAAGATTGATGGAGGTCTAGGGAACAAAGTAGATACCTCGCCTTAAGTAATGCAAACCCAGAGCGTGATTGATGACATTACACAACACACTCACACTGTCACGATGTGTACACACCCATTACCAGTGATTTATAAAATGGATTAAAGTATTATTTGAATCTCTCAGGACGATGGCGTCATATCTATGTATATCTGTCGATGATATACCCTTATAAGGGCATATTTAAACTAATATACCGACTTAATACAAAGACAGAAATGTATACCCCTAATCACCCAATGATTCTATATCCCTCTGAACTTTGCACAAGTCACAGGCTACTAAAACAGTTTCAGAAAGTTAGAAGAAAACAAATCAGAATGATGATTTACAAAACAAAATAAAACGGTAGATAGCCAACCAATGTTCTTTTTTTTTGGTATGTTCTTATGTGATGGATATGCGGAGGAGAGTCACAATGTTCCATCTAGTGCTCTAAAGCTTGTGCTATATATATTATAATATTTCACCAACCAACTTCACTTCTAAACCCAATTAATGAAATCAACAAATGTATGTGGCACTCCAAGGACTCGAACCTAGGACACTCACACCGAAATTCCGCGCACTTATGCATTACGCTATCAAGAGAGTTTCTAACAACTGTTGTAAGTTTGTGGTAGGTAGAGATATTACACAACGTCAAATATTTGAGTAACACCCATCCCCCACCCCCTACCACCACCCCTGTATGCACCTTCATTACTACACACATAGAACCGACTAAATAATAGGAAAAATGTGACTACCCTCCCCGACCCCCCACCCATCCCTCCAAACCCCTCCCTCCTGACATACATACTGAAACCCCAAACAATGCGGATGGGAAACTGGTTATCAATATTTTCACGATATGCACTGAGCTACACACTGAAGTACGGTAACCAGAAACTTTACACACAAAGCTTGATTACAATTTTTAACTATTAAGATTCTGTATAGCTATGTTTATAACATTCAGTCAAGGTTTATTCGTACTCAATTAATTTTGGAATGGGTGCCTATCAAACTTTATCTCTTTTCTGCACACACACACACACATACACACATACACACACACACACACGCACCCACCCACACACACATCCTAACCTTTCCCATTTACCAGCCCCCACCCCAACCCCTTCTTATCCCGCCTATCCTATCATATCATGTCACGCTCACAGAGTCCACCTAGCCTTCTTCCTCTCTCTCTCTCTCTCTCTCTCTCTCTCTCTCTCTCTCTCTCTCTCTCTCTCTCTCTCTCTCACCTCCTTATCCTGCCTATCCTATCCTATTTTGTCAAGCACACACACAGACTCCGCCTAGCCTTCATCCTCGCCCACCTACCCACCCACCCTCTGACATCCAATGACGCCTCTCTCCTCCATCCCATCTCACTCTCTCTCTCCCCCCCCCCCCCCCCACCCTCCAACCCCATGGTCCTTACCCTATCCTATCCTATCACATCACGTCACGCACACTCCACCTAGCCTATCTCTCTCCCTCCCACCTCGTGACCACCAAGTTCTATCCAAGGAGCCGCGGTGTCTTAAGGGGAGATTTGTATTTCTTTACTAGTTTCTTTAGTTTCCCCCCAAAACCTTCCTTAACAGAGTAAGATCATCTAATGATAGCCACAATATAGGCTATATAAAAGTAATTCCACCCGTAGTGAACTGTTAAAGAGTTAAAACTGTGATAAAGGGTATATGGAAGTCAGAGGGTTAATTGAGATAGATTTTCCCAGTTTAACTACCGAAGATCCTTCCTAAACAATATACATTCGTCTAATGATGCCAAAAATAAACTTACAACGCGTCTCAATCCTCCAAGAGGCTACGGAGATTTCAACGAGAGCATACGAAGTGATCCGAACAAGTGGGGGGGGGGGGGGGGGGGGCAGAGAAACAAGAAGGGAAGACAATGGCAAAATGAAGGGAAGAAAATGGTAAAATAAAGGAGATTTTAACAAGACCATACGAAGTGATCCGAACAAGTAAAGTTGGAAGATAAACAGAAATATAATAAAATACTATGTTGAGCGGTACTTGAAAAATAGACTGAATGGATTAAAAACACCATTTGAGGAAGAGCTATCCGCGAAACGTTGTCAATAAAGTGTTCTTCCTCAGATGGTGTTTTTTATCCAATAAAATGGTAAAACAAGCACGTTCTGATAAATACGCTGGCCAAAACAAGTTGAGAAAGTCAAGGAGAATAATTATTCAACCAAAGCAACACTATTAGCTATTAGTTAATTAAAGCAAGTTCAGGGAAGGATACAGAGATTAAAATAGTTTTATCGGGATAAGTGAACACAATTATCAACTGCACATACACACATATATACGCTTAAAATCTGAAAATATATTGATATAAATTGAGAGAGAGAGAGTGTGATAGTGAGAGTGAGAGAGGTAGGTGGGGTGGGGGTAGCCAGAGCAAGCAGGTATCAGGTAGCAAAAAGTGCAATCTCACCTTACACATATACACACGCACGCACGCACACACACACACACACACACACACTGTCTTGCCAAAACAACCCGTCAATAATGATAAAACGAGTTTCATATTTTTCCATAAAGTCAACTGCAAAGGGACTGAATTTTCTGCCAGGTGAAATCGAATACACTAGAAATATAATTAATCTTAAGTCTAATATAAAGTGCTAATTCTCTCAAACCTCCGCTCCAAGATGCAACAACGATTTAGTGTCCCTCAGAAAATAATCGAAGAAACACCATATTACGAACATTCGCACCACGATCTGAAAATATGACAATAGGAAAATAAAACAAAATAAAGATAAATAAATAAATAAACTCTGAATTCCAAACAAAAAGTAGTAGCATATCCCAATTCGGGTCACGATTCTGTAATTGTGAACTACAGGATAAACTTGTGTAATAAAACGAACACAACCAAACGCATCTCGCTATTCGCGTCACGGTTCTCAAATGGTGGCTCTGTCTTGAGTCGAGCACCCCCAAAATAAAAGAATTCAATTACAAAAAATAAGAACATTGGGGATTGGGCCTGAGTATATAGATAGATAGATATAGGATAACATTGTGTAATCAAACTAACACAGCAAAACAAACCTCCACATTCGCGTCACGGTTCTGAAATTGCGAAAATTATCTTCACCATCGAACGAACAATTTTCCTCACGACCAAAGTTAGTTGTGTTATTGTGCAGAGGTTCGTACAGCAAAAGTACAAAGTTGTATTCACTTTCATAATTTGAATTATAATACTAAGCCAAATTATATCCTAACAGACATAAACAACGTCATTATATTAAAGGATTGTTCAGTGCGGTTCTGAACTATCAATAGACGAAAATAAATGTTAAGCTATGAAGGTGGTATGGGTACCTTCGATAGTTGTTGTTGTTGTTGTTGTTCCCCAAGCTGCCTGGCCGAACAGCCCCAAGGCCCCGAGCAATTCCAAGGCCATAACCGAGCGCCCCCACTGAACCCTCCCTGCCGACCACAATAAAGCCTGGGTGACCGAAGCCACTCCATGGCGGGGAGCTGAGGAGGGTGCGGAAACGCCCGGGAAACCAAAGCCCCACCCAGGGCCCTGTGCCCCTCAGCAATTATGAAGAGAAAGTTGAGGGGCAAGGGAAAAATGTGACGCTTTGGCAGTAACTACATATCGGTATAGTAATGAAAACCTCTAAACAGAACTTAATAATCTAAAGCACAGGTTAATATTGCACATTCTGCGTGATCAGATATACCCATTAATAAGTAACACCCCGTTCTTAATATTAATCATCAATTACAAACCCCAATGTACTTGAATAAACTAATGAAAGCATATGGTCCTTCCAGGATTCGAACTCGGGACACCACACCCAGAACATAAGCACCTAAAACAGTACACCACCAACACAGTTAATATCAAAATCTATACTAAAAACAAGTCGGTTCGCAAGGTGTTTTCGAGCGTAACTGTCCGACAAAAACGGAAGGATATTACCTGTTACTTGTTCTGTAAAACGGTGGGTAACGGTGAAGCGTGAGGATGATGCTGTCGGCTTGCTTCACTGCTTACCCTTATAATCAGGTAGACAATTTTGGTTTTTGGTTTTTGTTTTTCCATTTTGTTCTAATTACCATCGAACCAAATACTAAACAAATATCTAATATCCCTTTCAAACTGATTTAGATGACGGAGTATTATATTGGTGGTGTAATGGGTTAAATGTTTATGTTCTGGGTGTGGTGTCCCGAGTTCGAATCCCGGGAGGATCATTATATGCTTTCATTAGTTTATTCTAGTGCATTGGGGTTGGTAATGGCGGATTAATTATAGTATTATGCAATTGTCTTCATCCTAGTCACCACCAGGTCATTTAATTTAGCTTAGGCAAATCAGCGTTTAACCCCTTCTGTATCGGCGACGTCTTTTCAATTACTGTCCAGCTACATTTAGACGATTTTATGAAGCTCATGAAGGATGTATCGTAGATAAAAGGAATAATTGAGATAGTCTGTGGCCATTTTATGAAGCTTATGAAGGATGTATCGTAGATAAAAGGAATAATTGAGATAGTCTGTGGCCAGTTAATTGAGATAGTCTGTGGCCAGTTAATTGAGATAGTCTGTGGCCAGTTAATTGAGATAGTCTGTGGCCAGTTAATTGGTAAACATCTTTCCTAAGCTAAATGAAATCGTCTAATAGTAGCCAACAAAATGTAATGTAAAGGATGTCACCGGTACTGAATGTGTGAAACAAGAGAAACTAACACATAATATACCACCAGTCCTGTTAAGGGGAGGTATTTAGTTTGTTCCCTAGCCAGTCCTGTTAAGGGGAGGTATTCAGTTTGTTCCCTAGACCTCCATCAACCATAATATACCACCAGTCCTGTTAAGGGGAGGTATTTAGTTTGTTCCCTAGACCTCCATCAACCATAATATACCACCAGTCCTGTTAAGGGGAGGTATTTAGTTTGTTCCCTAGACCTCCATCAACCATAATATACCACCAGTCCTGTTAAGGGGAGGTATTTAGTTTGTTCCCTAGACCTCCATCAACCATAATATACCACCAGTCCTGTTAAGGGGAGGTATTTAGTTTGTTCCCTAGACCTCCATCAACCTTAACATTACACCCCCTTGATTCCCTTTCAAGATAAATTTGTACATTTTTCGGTAGAAAAATGTCCCGGCCGAAGGCCGATTCCTCTTAAATTACAGGCTCGCTATCGCTCGCCAGGATAAAATGGACACCTAAATGACACGAAAGGTCTTAATATGGGGTGAAAGTTCTTAAAATCGCTAAACTAATGGGGCAAACATTTTATAATATCAAATGCAATGGGGCTAAACATGAGGGAGAAAGGGGTCAAGAAAAAAATCCCTCAAGTGGAGATCTCCCCTTAATCTGGTACATGGCTGTTTTAGTTTGATTTTATCCTACCTACGGCTAGACAATTGTGTTCACCTTTTGAAAGATATATCGGAGACAGAAGAGTTAAAAAACCTTGGGTAGTTCATTTATTACTTGTCGCCTTAAACTTTTGAATATCAGATTAAAACAAATGCTTGTCATTCTAGAAAAACTTGATCCTATATGTTATTTAAATGATTAAAATTTGGCTACAAGAGGCCTTTCCTGGATAAAACTGCATACAATCATCTAATGCAAGACATTATCAAAATTTAAAAAGGCGTCATGGTGTTGAAGGGGATAAAACTCGTGAATAGCAGTGGTGCGGCAGCGGGTGTCTGTCTGTTAATAATCATATTTACATCCAGTAAATGTCACCAGCAACTATCTTACGAGGTGATCAAAAGAGAGCTTTTGTCGTGTTATAGATAGATAGATAGATAGATAGCTAGATAGATAGATAGATGATAGATATATAGATAGAGATATAACAAACATTTTCCCAGCAACATTTATGAGATCATATGCATTGGTTTTGGAAACTAGAGAAAAGATCGAAGAACTTAGATGACAACATTTGAATAAAACGTTAACCTACTGTACCGTACCTACCTACTAACTGTAGGACAAATTTACTTACTTACCTACCTACTTAACTACCTAACTACCTACCCTACCTACCTACCTACCTACCTACCAGAATATAATTGAGGGAAAAGTCTCTCGTGTGACACCTCTTTCATAGTCCCTTGCAGGACCAGTCTGTCCACTCGAGGATGACTCAAACCAATGTAAAGTCGGCCTAATAAGTGATGTCTCGGCACCAATTATGTTTTGATCAATACTTGGTATCAGCAATATTTACGCATGATTTCTTCGTTTGGAGTGAGATATACCTTTCTTCGTTTGGAGTGAGATATACCAACATTTTCCTACACTTACCCACCCTATTCAATATCTGACAGACATAAATACAGCGCAGAGCGAGCCAAACGTAATGACAGCTGGGACATGACTTATTAGCGCCACTGTACAACGCCAACCACAAAAACTAGAGGACGTTTTATGCTTTCTTCGTACAAGCAATAATTGTATGTATTTATTCATGGGTGAAATTTTGCATGTCGGTACACTCGGATGTCATAGTCTGAGTCTCTAGCCCACTCATAAATATTCGTGGACTTCACCTGTATATTTATGGAAGCGAATTTATGAATATATCTGTTTATACATTAACTACAAAACTATATATTGAAAAGCAAGTTCAATCAAAAAATCAATCCAGAGAGATATAATTTCATAAAGAAAAACATAGGGTGCCACACACACACACACATACACATACACACACACACACACACACACACACACACACACACACACACACACACACACACACACAGAGCAGGCGCAATAAATAATATCAAGATACCGGTAAATAAAAAGCGGAAGTCTATAAGAACAGTACAAAGTTCTTCCCGTCCGAACGTTGAGCTCCTCGTCCAGTGCCCGCTCAGTGCCACACAAGTGCCTCTTGTTTGGGGCAATTCTAGTCTGACACCATCTAAACATAAGCTCTATAAGAATCTAATCCTCTAAATTAGTCCACCCTTAGTATAGTCGCTGAGATTAATGTATAAGAGACCCGAAATTTTGGTAGAAAACGGTAGATGGTGTAAAGTTGCCTGGTGTACTGGTAGTTATTTGGTGGTGTGACTGTTGGTATGTATCCGCCCATGGACCTACTAGCCTACATTCGCCCTGTGTAATGACAGACACAGCTGATGGTCACTACAGAAAGGTCACCAACTGTACCCTAGAGACCCTATGCTAAGTAACACCCCGTTCTTAACATTAATCAGCAATTACAAACCCCAATGTACTTGAATAAACTAATGAAAGCATATGGTTCTCCCGGGATTCGAACTCGGGACGCCACACTCAGAACATAAGCATCTTAACCATTAAACCACCAACACCAACACTTCCCCCATATTAGGACCACTATAGTAGGTTTTATTTCAGCTGACGGTAAATTGAATATCCTAGCATCTTATTTCCCGATAAATTGAATATCCTAGCATCTTATTTCCCGATAAATTTAATATCCTAGCATCTTATTTCCCGATAAATTGAATATCCTAGCATCTTATTTCCCGATAAATTGAATATCCTAGCATCTTATTTCCCGATAAATTGAATATCCTAGCATCTTATTTCCCGATAGGTAATGGAAAAATATGCAATTTACTAAACTCTGTACCATATAAATACCAAGTTCTAATAATTAACAACATATTTAGGTGCCACTTGTGTTATTAGCCACTTAACAACACTTAAATGTATGTCCAAGCTCCACCTCATTAGTGCCACTTTATCCTATTCCAAATAAGTAGTCCAAAACTCTTGACCATTAATCTCTATAACTCACAAACGACTAGAGTAATCGAGCTAATATTTATACCATAATGGGAAGGGTTAGCCAGGGAATAGGTGTAGAAATGTACAGCTCATTTGTTCTAGCCCTTTTTGAGTTACAGAGGTTATGGGTCACAATTTCTGGACTACTAATTTGGAAGAGGGTATAGTATCATTAGCCTCTCGCCACACTCAATTTGGAACAGGGTATAGTATCATTAGCCTCTCGCCACACTCAATTTGGAAGAGGGTATAGTATCATTAGCCTCTCGCCACACTCAATTTGGAAGAGGGTATAGTATCATTAGCCTCTCGCCACACTCAATTTCTTCCATACCCATAATAAACATTAAGGGGAGATGGGTCGTTTTTCTGGTCCCTCATGTTTAGCCCCATTAGTTTTCAGATTTAAAGATGTTTGCCCCATTAGTTTGTCAATTTTAGGACCTTTCGACCCATTTCTCTGTCAATATTAAGACCTTTCGTGCTATGTAGGTGTCGAATGTTTTATCCTGCCGAACGATAGTGAGCCTGTAATTTTGGAAGATCCGGCCTTCGGCCGGGAAATTTTTCTACCAAAAAATGTACAAATTAATCTACAAGGGGGATCTAATGGATGTTTTTATTTAAGTTTGATGGAGGTCTAGGGAGGAAGCTAGAAAAATAATGAATACATGAAAAAAACGACCGCAAAGTGAACCATTCCCGTAATCAATACCGGCACAGGTTATAGTGTCATTAGACTCTCGCCACACTCAATTTGTTCCATACCCATAATAAACATTAACCCCTTCTGTACCGGATACGTCTTCTAAACTTTATTCTGGCTACTATTAGGCGACTTGTGCGCAGTTTAAAAAGGGCCTCCAGCAATTAACGGCTTCGAAGTATCTCTCTTGACCATTTTCACTACCACAGATCCTTCTTAAACTTCACAAAATCGTCTAAACACAGCCACAATAAAATCGAAAAGACCTCGTCGGTAAAGGAGAGAGTGGTCATCTTTTACCTTGGATTCCATTGTTGATCATGTAAACGGTATATCCAAAGATCAAACTATATAATTATCTTGTAGGGTTGGCCATATGTGTGCTGTATTAATGTCTGCCAGATGTTGAATAAGGGGTGTAAAGATAGCAACGTGTTTGTATATCTCACTCGAAAAGATGAATTAATGCTTAGATAGTGCTGATACCAAATATTGATCGAAACATACTTGGTGCCGCGCCATCACTTATTTGGCCGACTGTACCAGTATTCCCATATATTGATGATGGTTATGGAGATATTCGAGTGTAAAGAGAGGATAATATGATCTCTCTTACACCAGGACCTTCGCTGTACCCAAGTCATACCCCCCCCTCTCACTCACTGGGGCTATAGCTACTTTTAGATCACTTTCACATTTCATTCAAGAATCTTCACCAACTAGCTATGAATAATTATATATTCATTATTGCAGTATTTTATTCTCCAGTGGTAATAAAATGTTACACCTTATCTATACAAAATGATGGTATATTTATGTGTGTATATCCATATATACTATATATATATACAGTATATATATATATATATATAAGTATATATATATATATATATATATATATATAGAGAGAGAGAGAGAGAGAGAGAGAGAGAGAGAGAGAGCGAGAGAGAGAGCGAGAGCGAGAGCGAGAGAGAGAGCGAGAGCGAGAGAGAGAGCGAGAGCGAGAGAGAGCAAGAGAGAGAGAGAGAGCGAGAGAGAGAGAGAGAGAGAGAGAGAGCGAGAGCGAGAGCGAGAGCGAGAGAGAGAGAGAGAGAGAGAGAATGTGCGTGTGCGTGTGTACTGGAGGAATGTATGTGTATGCGTGCTTACGTACCAGATAGAATATTTGATAGAAACTCGAAGAAAAAAAACAATGTTTAGGTCAAATTCCATGGATAACAAATTGATGAAATGGTACCAACATCAAAATTATATAAAGAACATCATTAATTACTTGATATTTAGGATATGCACAAATTAATGAGATATAAGATAAGCAATACATTTAATTTCTAACGAGACACAAATTTCGTAGGTGCTATGCAAATGACAGTTCCCCAGGCCAAAGAATGCTTGTGATTTCCTTCAAGCAGCCAAGAATCCATATGAGTGGGTTTTCATATTGATTATAAACCCCGTGCAGCAAACTAGTAGACCTTAGGAACTGGATTTTTTCTGTCTGTCCCTCGCGCCTTCAAGCTAACCTTTAACATTTACCCACTGACCACTAACAACGATTTGACACCACCAAACACCACCCATACCACGCCCACAATCACCACAAAACTGCGACATTGCGATTTGAAAACAGACTAGCTATCTCGTACCCAGAAAACCTGCCACTTCACGAGATAAAAGAAGGTTTGGCGGGAAAAAAAGGGCGGGAGGGAAAAAAACTTGGGTAGGACTGGAGTGGCGCGCGGTGTCTGCTGCTTGGCGCGTAACTTTTGATCTTCAACACCAGAAGTTGGTTCGAGCTCGCGGGAAAGGTGAAGGTCTTGCCACCCCGATATAAACAAGGTCCCGCCCAGTGACTCGCCTAGTGACCCGTCAGAATCCGTGCCAGGAGGATGTTGGTCTTAGTGAGTATATACTCCTTGCTCCAGTATTTTTTTTAGTGAAGTTCGACTTGGACATATAGTCAGAGGAAAAATTAACGCTGCTGCTGAAAAGTGTGCCTGCGCAACTGTTCCTGAAGAAAAAAGACACGTCACCCCTATTGCTATTATTATATCATGCATAATATACCGGTATATGCAATTGCTAGTACAAAACCGTTTATAATTTTCAAGCGAAAGTAAATAAAAGTTAAACTTAATTTTTTCAAATAATTACATTAATGGAATGCGCTTAAACCAATATTAATATTAATAGTTCCACTGTTCCCTATAAGAAGTACAGGGAATTATGCAATCAATGGTATGGAATATACTTTACAAAAATAATATATTATCCCTTATCCAATATTCACGTACTGTACGGTAAAATTTCACTTTCATGCACACCTGGTTTACCTTACAAACATGAAATCACGACTATTAGAGCACAAGTACTCACCTTAAACTATATAATACAAATTTAAAAAAAATAAAAAGTACGATAATTTATTATCACATACATATATAAACAAACTCGCACTGCCACACAGCTTTCAAAGGGCATCGCAAAATTAATTAAATCATAAATTTTGTAAACGTGTGTGCAAATACAAAAAAAAAGTTAAATTTTTGCATCACCAACGAATTCGTAATATGAGCAACCGCCAACAAGATAATAATACTAATAATACTAATAATAATATAATAATATATATAATAATACAAATAATTAATCATAATACCAAATTCGCCTCCGAGCCATCTTTGCAAATATAATCGTCACGAGAGAGAGAGAACAAGATCAAGAGAGAGAGAAGGAGCACACTATTTACTGAGAGCTCACCAGACGCCCCTCCCAAGAGCAAGTTCAAGTTCAAAGATTTACCGTCGAGAAAGAATATATGTCGTTCACTCTACGCGCCAACAATTCCTCTTTATTTAAATTATCTTTAATAGTAACAGATGTAATGCTTAGATTCCTTGTAAAATTACCAGCGCCAACAAGTCCTCTTTACTTTCATCATATTTCAAAGTAACAGATAAAATGTTTATGTTCGTTGCAAAATTACCATAAACTCAAAATCGACAAAATCCATTATATACTGTATATGCAAATTTTCTAAGTAATAATTTTCGTGTAGTCATTAGCTATATCAAGGTTAAGGGACTGGAGCCTGAGCTAGATACTGATAAGCAACAACACAAATTGTTGGTATCGTAATCTTCAGAGCAAGAATGTGTTCAAATTAATAAGACAGTCACTTAAAAATCCATTGTTAAATTCTGTAGTCATATCAAAGTGGCGCGAATACTAGTGTGCAAACCTCGTAGCTCAAATTGGTCCGCGCGCCGCCTCCCAAGTCGGGGGTTAAACAGGTTTATGTACCTGTGACGTCTCTTTAACTTTATTCGCACTACCATTAGACGATTTTAATCAGTAAAGACCCTCCAGCAATAAACAGGCTTCGAACTATCTCACTCAACCATTTTTACTACCGCAGATCTTTCATACACCGCACAAAATCGTCTTATAGCTAGAATATAACTAAAATTACGTCGCCGGTACAGAAGAGGTTAAACAGGTTTTATACTGAACCCAAACTCCGATTAATTCAACCACCTGGCCCAACCCATCCTTCCCTAACCTAGCACAACCTAATTTAGAACTTGACTTACTCGACCATAATCTAATCAAACCTATTCTAACCTACCCTAACTAACTTATTCTGATCCAACCTAACTTGTTAGCCCTCAACTAATTGTCTATGACCAACCCTATTTAAATTACCATTAACTAGTTTTATATGACCCTACCTAGCCAAAGATTACCCCAATCTTGCTTATTTCTACCTTGCACCATGTAAGAAACAGGAGGGTGAGTCAATTGCTAAACAAAAATTAAGGAACACCCTGTTCTTAACATTAATCCTCCATTACAAACCCCAATGCACTTGAATAAATTAATGAAAGCATATGGTCCTCCCGGGATTCGAACTCGGGACACCACACCCGGAACATAAGCATCTACTGTATACCATTACACCACCAACACAGTTTCAAAGACCTGTGGTCCTCGCTGTAGTTGCAAGCTTGTGTGTGTGTTATAGCGACGTGCGGTGCCTTCAAGCCAAAGGATGAGACAGCAAGTTGTCCCAGCACAGTCAAGGAAGACAACAACGTTCATTTCACCCAAAGTTTATTAGTTAGTTAAAATAGGACTTCAGAGGCTATCAACTCTTCTGGATTATGAAGCCAGCACACTGTACGTCAAGAATAGCGTCAGGACTAGAGTCCCTTTTCGAGAACTCCAGTCCCTTGTCAAAGTTTATAAACCTATTAGTGTGCACTGTGCACATACTTTGATTTCACCAGCACTCTCCCGAATCCGAACGATATAATGAAGCTATGTACCGCGAAGCAACTCTAAAGAGATGCAAACTATTACATAAATCAAGTGTTGTGAGTGTATAAAACAGCTATACCCTGTTCATTATAGATAGGACAGAAATCGTGAACCCTATTCTCTGTAACTCAAAAAGGGCTAGAGTAATCGAGCTAGTAAATATTCACAATTTGGGAAGATTCAGCCAGGGAATAAGGGTGGAAATGTACAGCCCATTTGTTCTAGCCCATTTTGAGCTACAGAGGTTAGGGGTTACAATTTCTGGCCTACCTACAGTATAATGAAAGGAGATTAGATAGCATTAAACCTGTCAGAATACGATACTTTTCCTTTATTCCAGTTATCAAACTATTTCATTCAGTTTTGAATTACCTCCAACAGTCGGATTGTTAAAATGCATCTATGCAAAGCCCATCCCTTCTATAACGACCTTTTATCTTTTGAATCTAAACGTTAAAGGACGATAATATTGAGCTGAAGCCCAAGCCATGAGAGCACTTTCGGAATCGACTTTCTGAGGAGTCACAAAATTCAAGATAAAATATGGTGCACTCAAATGCATTACCAAATAGTATTCCTTTCAATGTCTTCGTGACTCCAACAATGGGTTAAATGAACTGTAATTAGAAGAAGCCAAGTCAACAGGTTCAAACAAGACAAAAAGTGGCCAGGTGAGGTGCGGTAACAAGAATGCAAGTAAGCAAGCGTAGAACGTTGCACGGGCAGGTTTGACAGGTGGTGTGGTAGGTTGCGAGCATTGAACGTAACCAGCAGTGACCCTTTCCATCACAACACTTAGGCAATAGTCCTAGACTCAAGTCCGTCAAAAAAACTTCCTATTTTAATGTACGAAACGTGTAGAAAAATAGACTTAGTGTCATAAATATATTGGTGATATAATTTCTTCTTTGCTAAATCGATACTCTGATCCTAATACTCTGATACGTTGCTTGCAACACATTTTACACAAGTTGAGGAATTCGGCTATGAGTGAGGTTGAAGGTTGATAATTAAATAGGATAGTTATAGCTAGAATAAATGTGGAGGGGGATAGACAGAAAGTGGGGATAGTGAAAATTAATAAATAACGAGTGTGATAGGAATAGAAGAGTCAGGGCATTTTGAGGATAGATGGCTGAAAAGTGAGTATGGGAAATAGAATGGTTAGAAATGGAACGTTAGAAAATAATATGGATAGGCGATAGGTTAGAATAGGAAAGTAAGGCAAATGGTGAGGATTGGTGATAGGTTAAAATAGAAAAGTTCAACTAGACAATTAGTGAGGATAGGTGATAGGCAGGTTAGAACAGTTCAACTAGACAATTAGTGAGGATAGGTGATAGGTTAGAATAGGAAAGTTGGACAAGTAGTTAGGATAGGGGATAGGCAAGCTAGGAAAGTTCAACTAGACAATTTGTGAGGATAGGGGATAGGCAGGTTAGCAAAGAAAAGATAGGCGAATAGTAAAAAATATATTTTGTTTATAATAGGTAGGCCAGTATTCCTGACCCCAACCTCTCAAAACTCAAAGAGGACTAAAGTAATTAAGCTCATATTTCCATCATTTAGGAAGAGTCAGCCAGGGAAAAGGTATGGAAATTTACAGCCCATTCGTTCTAGCCTTTTTTGAGTTAAAGAGGTTAGGGTTCACGATTTCTGACCTACCTATAAATCTATAATGAATCAAAGGGTGGTTAGAACATATGTCTGAAAAGCCCCATTTGATCTAGCTCTTTTATTTTTTAGTTTGTATCTTTTTTAGTTACAGAGGTTAGGGTTACGATTTATGGCCTACCTAAAATGAATGGACTATAGGGAAGAGGGAAGAAATGGGAATAGCCTAAACACATTTGGCAGAAGGATAGGCAAAGGGAAGAAGAGATAAATATGTGTGTGTGTGTGTGTGTGTGTGTGTGTGAAGCCTTACCACTACATATTCTGATCGAATATATATTTTCTAAGAAGTAAATATCAGATATAATTCATCGACAGTAATATTTATAGCTTAATTACACACACGCACAAAGGGGGTATATTTTGTAATCTTGATGGAGGTCTAGGGAGGAAAATAATAAACAAATAACAAACAAATAAATAAAAATAACGTTAAGCCTTTGAGTGTGATTATATCAGTTATTATTATACTGTGTATATATTGGCTAGTCTTAGACTATATAATTATATAATATATTCCAATTGACAAAGGGACACATTTCTCTTCGCTATTTGATGCCGAGATGTGTTTATCAAAATAGTCCCTTTCTCGCCAAATTACAGCAAGACTCTCATTGTCGAGTGAAAGGGGATAAGCTGTCCACTGAATGATGTTAAATTAATAACGTAATAGTGTTGTGTACAATTAAACCAATGTTGGTATCAGTACCGTAATGATAATTGTGATTAATGGACGTTTTTCAGTCATATATTTCAGTGTTATTACTTACAACGAACAGTATGATTGCATGACAACATTAGCTTCATTGCATTACTGTTTAGTTTGCAAGTTTTACATTTTAATTTATTATTAGTCAGAGCTTCAGTGAAATAGTTTGAGGGATTAGCATGTACTATTCCTAAGCTGTCAAAAAATATATATTTGGTTTTGTAATAATATATATTATAAGAAAATTATGTCCAAAAGTAGGCTATGTGAGCAATGATATGTAAACTAACACATGGATCTCTACAGGTGGTGTTGGTGGTGGCAGCCGCCACAGGGGTGGAGTGCTTACCCAGCCACTGGCCAGGATTCTCTCATTCTGTGCCCTACACCAGTAATCCTTTCAAGAAACATCAAACTTACACAACAACTGGTCATCATAAAGCCTACCCAAAACAGGGACAATACAATCAGTGGGAGGAGTGGAGCCCCGCTCAGACTCAGCTGACACATGAAGAATTCCTGGAAACGTGGATGCAAACAGCTCAGGCTGCTCTAACTGCCAACAGTGATGCCCGTGCTGCATCCCGTGCCAGAGCTGCTGCTCGTAAGGTTGCAGAAGAAGCTGAAGAAGCAAAGCTTGCTGCTGCAAGAGAGGCTGGACTAGCTCGCCCTGCTGGCCGCCGACGCCTTCGTCAAAGAGGAAGACGTCCAGGTTCTAAATCAACACGTCCACGAGCCCGCCCTACTGCTGAGCCAGATACAGTAGCAGATAACACTGAAGCACCAGAAACAACAACTATAATGGAAGAGCAAGAGGTGGCAACAGAGGCACCCATGGAAGAAGCTAAACCTGAAGTTAAACCAGCTCAACAAGAACAGGTGACTGAGGAACAGCCTACAATGATGAAAGAAGAGGCTGTTGTCAAAGAAGAACCTGTCATGAGAAGTCAACCTACACCTGCCACCAAAGTGCAGCCCGCAGTTGGAGCACAACTTGGAACAGAACAACCTGCTAAAGCGGAAACCATCGTCAAAGAAGAACCGATTGCCAGAGAAGTAATTGTCATAAGGGAACCACCTCAAGTGAAGCTTGTTGCTAAGGAAGAACCAGTTGTAAGAGAACAGCCAGTTCAGGAGCAGCCAGTTCAGGAGCAGCCCAAGACCCCACAACCAGTGTCTCAGGATCAGCCGTTGTACGACTACTACTACTCTGCTGATATACCGCTGGAAGATCAGTACTATATTGATGACTTCTACTATGATGACCAATATTACTATGACCAGGACCCAGTGCCCACTGACAACAGACAATACACTACAGCACCTGCCCCCCGAGGAGGGGCCAGGCGCCCTACTGCCAGGGAAGCATTATCCTCAGCTGTGCCCTCACTTGTACAGCAAGACACTGCAGTTGTACTACCACCTACTTCACGTGCCAAGTCTCTCTCATCTGCACCAAGACAACGTGGAAGACAGTCTCCGTCCACAACTACTACCACCACCACTACCACTACCACAACCACAACACCAAAGCCAACGACAACGCCAACGACAACGCCACGGACAACACCACGGACAACACCACGAACTACACCACGGACTACACCACAGACTACACCACGGACTACACCACGGACAACTCCACAGCCAGTAGTAGACTATACTAACTACTATGAATACTATGATGACTTTTTTGCCGACTATGCTCAAGAGCCTATCGCTGATGAGGAAGCTTCCCCTACTGAAGCACCAGAACCCGAGGGCCCAATTTTCGAATTTACCTACAAACCAGTAGTAAAGCCTCCCCGAAGACAACAGCCTATTTTTGAGTACACTCATGAACCAGTGGTTGATGTTAAGGAAACACATGTTGAAGTTGCTGCAGAACCCGTAAAAACAGTTGAGAACACTGCTGAACCAGTAGCTGCCGTTAAGAAACAGCCAGTGGTTCAAGAACCAGCAGTAGAGAATGTTGAAAAGCCAGTGGCTGTGACTGCAGAGAAACCAGTAGAACAAGCCCAAGAGCCAAAAGGTGAAACACCCAAGGAATCAGAACCCGTGATGGAGGAACCTACAGAAAAACCATATGAGCCCATCTTTGAATTCTCCTATGAGCCTGTTGTCAAACGTCCACGACAACCTGTGACTGAAGCAATTCCTGAAGTCACCGAGGCACCATATTATGAAGAGGATTATCAGGAACCAATCTTCGAGTTTTATTATGAACCAGTTACAAAACGCAGTCAACCTATAGGTGAAGAGATTCTCACTGCTCACGGGGAGGAAGTTGCTGTAACGCAAGATAGAGCATCCTCACCAGCAATACTTCCAGTGGCAACAATTTCTTCAGCACCTCTCGTCAAACCCATTGCCAGGTACCATGAGGGGCAAGTGATTCAACCAGTAACAGCAGCATCAGCACAACAGGCACAGGGTGAACATGTTACTGATGCAACTGGTGCGCCTGTCACAGAAATGCCAAATGAATCAGAAGGTAGACTTATTAAGGTGAAACCTGCTGGTGCATTACCAGGAAGAAAACATTCAAAGACCTCAAGAGCTCAGCTGCAGGGTGTGGTTAAGGCAAAAGGGCGTGGACGAATCCGTCTACGTGGACGTGGTGGTCGTGGTAAGGCAATTGACGCCGCACCTGGCTCGGAGCAATCTCTGACAAGACCAGCATCAAGAGGACTTACATCAAGGGGACGAGTTGACATAAATGGTAAGCCGTCAACAACAGTGCACGAGAGTCCAGCTCTTACCCACGCCCAGTTCCCTGGTGCAACTTTCAAGCCTAGTGTTGTTGTTCCAAAGCCTGAAGGAGCTGAGGATGTAAAGATTCCGCAGATTCCGCAGATTCCGCAGATACCTCGGAGAATTAGAAAGAGACCTGTTGGTGGTAATGATACCGAAGGAGGACCCAGAAGGCCACTTCGCCGAAGGATTCCCATTAGGCGACTTCGTCAGAGATTTGAAGGCCAGCAGCAACCAGGTCAGAGATTTGAAGGCCAGCAGCAACCAGGTCAGAGATTTGAAGGCCAGCAGCAACCAGGAAAGCGTCCTATCGTTCAGACAACAACAACACCTAGAATCCCAGCAGCTGTGACTTGGGCAGTTCCAAGACATAAGCCAATCCAAACAGCGACTCCCTGGCCAACGCATATCTTTGGTCCAGCACATCAACCCAGCTCTCAAAAGTTCAACACACCAGCTCCACAACGCCCTAAACCTAGACCCACACCACCTCCACGACAACATTGGAACCCTCTACCCGCACCAATAATAACATTCAATTCCAACCCCCCGCCAGTCTACACTCCCCGACCCCCACCAAGGTTCGTTCCCCCACCCCCACCAAGGTTCAAGCCTGCACCCCCACCAAGGTTCAAGCCTGCACCCCCGCCAAGATTCAATCCCGCACCCCCACCCCCACCCCCCCCCCCGCAAACCTTCAAGCCAGCGCCAGCACATATACAAGCTTTCAACCCTCAAACCCAGACTCTTGACTCCTTCGTGCAACAAATTGCTCGATTGCAGCAGAATGCTCCTGCTCCACCCCCTTCTCCTCCCCGCTCCAGTCACTCTTCAAGTCACTTCTCAAGTGGTGCTGCCCAGGACTTCCCAAGTTTCTTCCCAGGCCAATCTCACTATACCGTGTCCACAGCTATTGGTGGTTAATATATTTGTTTAGTGGCCAGGTCATTAAATTAATACTATAGGTAATGTATATATATATATCCACCCTCAACACTAAGAAAGTGCATTCAGAGTCACTTATAATTTCAATTTAAACATTACCCCTCCTCTAACTTTTCTTCACTACAACCTTTTGTAAATAGTTTCCCTGATGTGACTCAAGAAATATCGAATATACACGATAAAACGACTCCCTTGGGTGCAGACAAGCAAGTCTAATTTTTTTTATAAATATAAAACATAAAATTGTTATAAAAATGAAACAATGTGTTACTTACCCTGTTTAGAATTCAAATAAACATAGAGATGGTGGCAGATGAGGCCGATTTGGTGACAGTCTAATATAACACTTCAGTTACTATAAGGATTTACATAATTCTAAGTATAGACCAAAGACAATAGATGCTAACATACTATATGCGGTGTCACGACTTGAGAAAATCATGACCCACTTACCGGTATATGGCGATAGTTCCAGCTGATTGACTTGTGCGACCGTGATTATCAAAACCTTCGTTAAAAAACAAAAAAAACAAACAAAAAATTTGGCATATAAATTCATTCATTCATTCAAATTCTTAGATTCCTCACTAGACATCCCTCAAACTTAGAAAAACATCCCTCAAGATACATTTGTACACTTTTCGGTAGAAAAATGTCTCGGCCAAAGGCCGGTTCCTCTTACAATTACAGGCTCGCTATCGCTTGCCAGGAAAAAATCGACACCTAAATGACACAATAGGTCTTAAAATTTATAACGAAATGGGACGAAAAGTTTTAAAATCGCCAAACAAATGGGCCGAACGTATAAAATTCTAAAAAATAATGGGACTAAACACTTGGGAGAAAGGGGACCAGAAAAACGACCATCTCCTTTTAAGAATAAATAATTACTACAAAACGAGAAGTTGTACACGGTCACAAGAGCCAAGCAGCTGGAATTATTGACATATACTGTAGGTGGGCCTTTATCATCTCAGGAGTCGCTGATACCGGGGATACCGAACCGTCAGCTTGACATAATACAATAAAACTGAAACAGCTTATAATTAAGAACATATAAATGTCCTACCGGTATATGAAAATATTTGTAGAAAACGAATGCAATAACTACTAGGAAAATGCATAATCAGTAAATAAGAAAAGCCCGGATTTGCGTGTCTTCCGAGTGTAAAGGCCGCCACACACGCTCAGTTTAAATCCAAAGACGCAAATCCTGACTATACCTTTATCAGCTCAACCTTACATTAACTGGCCTAACTTACTTGTTAAGTCAGTATCTTACTATACCTTTATCAACTCCACCTAACATGAACTGGCCTAACTTACTCGTTAAGTCAGTATCGTGTTATGCCTTAATCAGCTCAACCTAACATGAAGTGGCCTAGGCCGCTTAACTGACTTGTTAAGTCAGTATCGTGCTACATCTTTATCAACTCCACCTAACATGAACTGACCTAACTTGCTCGTTAAGTCAGTATCGTGCTATACCTTCACCAACTCCACCTAACATGAACTGGCTTAACTTACTCGTTAAGTCAGTATCGTGGCACGAATACAAAATCTGGAGATGTGTAAGTATACTCTCAAATTTCTCCCGATCAAGCGTATGTCACAATCAAGTTTATCGGCAGATTGTATCGAAGTCTGGAATTCGCTAAAGAGTTAATATACTAGTTTTGTATTCATGCTTACGATATATTTTGGTATTAAATGTGATTATTCAACATTATAAATTACAACATTCAGATACAGTGATGGTGAAGGGGAAAACAGTCGGATAATATTAGTGCTCTATTTCAGCCTAGTTTTGACGACAATACAAGAAAAGGGACTGAAGTTCTCGAAAAGAGGCTCCAGTCCTGACGCTTTACTTGACAAACAATGAGCTGGCTTAATAATCCAGAAGGGTTGATAGCCTCTGAAGTCCTATTTGAACTAACTAACTAGGCCTACGATACAATCCGCCGGTAAAGTGCTCATCATGTGACGCTGGCCTAACTAGTTATTCAACTCAAAGACTGAAGAAAGTGGGAAGGCCTAGTTACAATAATCTGTACAATATATTCAAGCTCCTGGATGCTACTGTTAAAACCAGGTCACAGGAGCGCTTCTTCCATCAATTTATCTGAGGAAATGTCGTTTGGCGACATCAGCATAAAGGTTTTATAAGAAATCAATAAATCATAGACCTATAATCACCTCAATCCAGTTTCATTACCGATACCAAGTCATGATACACCAACAATCTTGCTAGAAAAAGTTGAAGCTCTAAAATCCCCGGAAAAGCGCTTGTGTGACTCGTTTTAAGTCCTGAATGGCAGCAGGTTAATTCAATCCATAAACAAATCAAGCCATCTGCCAAATCAATACTGGGTTATATGAGGCTCTAGTCTATTAATTACAATTGGCCAAACAACTTGATCACTAACCTTTATAACCTAACTAAAAAAAATACTAGAGTAATCGAGCAAATATTTCTAGTTTGGGACGAATCAACCAGATAATAGGTCAAGAAATGTACAGCCCATTTGCTCTAACCCTTTTTCAGTTACAAAGGGCAGAGATCAAGATTCCTGGCCTATTTATAATGATCAAAGTATAGGCATTATGAGGCTAGGTTACAGTATCCAATATCATCAATGGTTAGAACTTGAACTTGAAAGGCTTTTTGGGGTGAAGTGGAATACGACTGAATGTGATCATGTGAGAATAATGTTTAATGTCCACTGTAAAGGGGAAAAAGGAGTGCAGATGAAATCAATTAAAAGGGAAAGCAAGCAACAGTACAACTATTCATCCTTACGGGGTTGTCTGTACGGTAGGTTTTTGGCTAACCACAGCTAAGATGGAACCTTTGACCAATGATGAACGTGAAACCTCATCTATTGCTTTTCACATTCCTTTATAAGCTGTTAAAATTAACTTCGGTAAGATGACAATGAATAGAAACCATTTGAGGAGGAGCACTTGATTGACAACGATTTCACAGACCTGCACAAGATATCTGCAAAACGTTATCAATAAAGTGCTTCTCCTCAAATGGTGCTTCTATTCACCACAGAGGCTCCAGGGTGAGTTAGGTTACATTATAACGGTTAAGGGGGGTCACCTGTTTTTTTTTCCTCTCCTTTTCTCTCTTCCTCTGGCTTGTATCCATTCGGCCCCATTCAGCCAACTGTTTTAAGACGTTTATCCCCATCCAGGTGTCGATTTCTTCCTGGCGAGCGATAGCGAGCCAGCATTGTATGGAGGTATCCGGCTTCGCCGGACACATTTTTCCATCGAAAAATGTACAAATTTAGCTTGCTGTCAAAATAAAAATACATCTATATATGCTGGCTCGCTACCGCTCGCCAGGAAAATATTGACACCTGGATGGGGGAAAACGTTAAAACAATAGGCTAAATAGGGCCGAATGGATACAAGCCAAAGAGAAAGGGAGATAAAGAGAAAAAAAAAGCGAGGTGGGTCCCCTTAAATGATATCATAATAGGTAAAGGTAAATACAAGGAGTTGAATTACACGGGTCATTCTTCAAACAAGGATTCGCAGATGGGCTTCACTGGGTCAAAGATTCACAACAAAGGAACGGAGCTGGCTGAGCAGAAATCCCCCCCCCCCCCCAATCCTACCTACATATTTTGAATTATATATGTATGTGTACTTACTGTATGTGCATTAGAAACCCTTTAGAAACAGAGATAAGCCAACTTCCGCGCCATATTGGTGTCAGTGGTGTCATTAATCCCTTTGCATTCATATATATCAAGATTCATAATAAACAGTTAGCAATACTGATATAGGCCCGTTCTTTTAAACATTGTAAAAACTTTACCTACGACCTTTCCCGACCCAGATTGACCCTTATCGTTTATCTGTATAAGGGTCAATCTGGGTCGAGAAAGGTCGTAGGGAAAGCTTTTTATGATGTTTAAAGACTATACAGACTAGGCCTATACAGTTTGGCCATTGGATTTCAATTCTACGTGATCAAAACTACAACATCACCCGTTGTTTCATAATTAGGGCACCAAGATGGCGTCCCAAGGAATACAGATGGCCTATCTCTCTTACTTCAGGATCTCTATTGTACATCTTCGACTTTACACTACCTCTTTTGTGAAGAAATAATAAACTTAAGTACGAGATGATATGACCTATTATTTTACAAAACCTACACATAAAACATATATGAGATCAGCTATATATTTAATTTCCCGTGTATTTATAGTTAAAAGCTAAATGTCTAGCTAGATGCTAAATTTGAATATCCAAAGATCTTCAAAATTCGTCTAACATACCTTCAGAAAAATTAGATTAACAAGCAATTGTGAAAATCATGACTTATAGCTCAATGGAAGCTAGTCAAATGATTAGTCCAAAGCTCATGACTAGCTAAGACTAGTCAGCCTAACTAAGTAATGACCATCATAGTTATTTTCTGTGTAGGCTTGGATACAAGAGAAGATAAAGTTGAAAATTAACCGGTACTCAATTTCCAACCAAGGAAGAATATTTCTAAGAAAATTGTTAAAATATTGATCAACTGTAATTCTATTATGGGTATCCCCAAACAATGTGTTCAAATTAGAAAGAACCTTTTAACATCAAAGGTTTTACTTTATAACCCACTGTATTCACAGAGTGCTTCCTTGGTTGCATGAAATCGAAAACGGAAGCATGGATAAACTGAAAAATAATATCGGCCATCGATTGCTGGGGTAAAGGCCATTTTTATACAACTACTACCGGTATAGCATAATATAATTAAAAACAAGTCGAAACAAATGACGAAAACCCCTAAGAGATTATGGAAACATGTTTGTATGTCCTAAAGGTATAAATGTTTTCGTTTTTATACGAATACTGTGAAATACTCTCTCTCTCTCTGTGTGTGATAGAAATATCCGTGTAGGCCACGTGTGCGAAGGCTACCGGTACTTATAAATAGCAGAGATACTTGCATTAATGTGAGTACCGGGTACACACGAAAGCGTGAGCTAGTATTTTTTGTTGTGCTCTGAGAGAGAGAGAGAGAGAGAGAGAGAGAGAGAGAGAGAGAGAGAGAGAGAGAGAGAGAGAGAGAGAGAGAGAGAGAGAGAGAGAGAGAGAGAGAGAGAGAGAGAGAGAGAGAGAGAGAGAGAGAGAGAGAGAGAGAGAGAGAGAGAGAGAGAGAGAGAGAGAGAGAGAGAGAGAGAGAGAGAGAGAGAGAGAGAGAGAGACTAAATGTTAATAAAAAGGTTTGTATTATGTTATAGAGGGCACAAGTTGACAGAGAGAGATAGCTGTTGTGTGAAAAACGTCTCTATTTATTAGCTATATCTATGCACTATCCCTATATACAAATGTACCGGTATACGTGTGAATGTTAGCCAGTGCCCTATCCCAGCCCGCAACCAAACCCCCCCAGCCCCCCTGCCTGCTAAACCCGGCATCACACGAGCAAGTTTATCGACTACCGGTATATGTAACGGAGCCTTGAAGCCGCTACAAGTTAGCATCTTATTTTGACTGATTTTTCTTAAACAGAAAAATAAGTCAAAGTAAGATGATAACTTGTAGCGGATTTTGTATTGGACTATACAGAATTAGGAGTTCTAACATACAAAATACAGTCATAATGAAATCGAAAATTGCCAGATAGTAGACTCGATTATAGCTATTTGTTTACTCTTATACTGTGGCTCCGATATCTCCACCGTTAACGGTTAAAGAGCTCGTGTGACGCTGGCTCACCGAGGGCGTGGTGGCGTCACAGACAAACACACCCTCGGGCAAGGTGGGTGGGACAGGTGCAAGCATATAATTAGAACCATTACCCTTTTGCCTCCTAAAGTGTAAGGTCGGCCCGCACCCTTGTAACAACTCGCCTACACTCATTACATAAAAACAATACGATCTCGGACAACCACTTTTTTTGTTCTTATTACTAACCAGACACCCTTGCATATCATGAGGCTTGGGCTAATTTCCCTTCTAAAATTATCTTCCGCTTACATACAGCCATCTATCCTATCTATCTATCTATATATATGCTCAGGCCCAATCCCCATTTTGGGGGTAGCCGACTCAAGACAGAGCAAGAACAAGGAAAACACAAAAACAACATAAAACAAAAAATAAACACAGATAAAAAGCACAAACTCACACACATCCAGGTCACCCAGAAGACCCAGAGACCAGGGTCACCAAGGTCGCTCCAGCACTCCCCTGGCCCCCGACCACCCGGAGAGGTTCCGATCTCGGCAGGCAGACATGCAGCGGAGCCAAAGCCACAAGCCCTCCCACCACACTTCCAGGCGCACCCTTCATATTAATCGTCTCCCCGGGCCAGGCGCCTGATGGACTATTATCTAGTCCAACTTGCGCCCGACCCCTTACTCCAAATGACCACGTGTTCACTCAACTATTCACAAGCATTCTCCATTCACTCCTGTCCACCACCACTTCCCCTGCCTGATCTATAGTCATTCCTCTATCATCCAAAGCCTTTCTTACAAAGTCTCTCCATCTCAATGGGGGTCTTCCTGCCCTTCTATCTCCCCTTGTACCTGACTCACATATTCTCTTTGTAAGCCTTTCATCTCCCATTCGTTCAACATGACCATACCAGCTCAGCACCCTTCTGTCCACTCTGGCTGACAAATGTTCCTGCTGCCCCACTCTCCTACGTATCTCTTCATTCCTCAATCTGTCTCTACGAGTAACTCCACACATACTCCTCAAGCAGCTCATCTCCATCACATCCAGCCCTCTTTTCTCCTTTTTCTTCAGAGCCCATGTCTCAGCCCCATACATCACTGTTGGCACAACAATTCCTTGATACAGTGCATTTTTTACTTTCACTCCGAGATTTCTCGTCTTCCACATACTTCCCATTGCTCCGAAAACCTTCCTTCCTTCACACACTCTCTGTTTTACCTCCACTCCTGCTTATCGTTCCTCCTAGATATTTAAAACACTCTACTTGTTCCAATATTTCCCCATCCAGCCTCACATCTAGATTCACCCTATGCTCTCCCCTATTACACACTTTACTTTTATTGACGTTCACCTTCAGTTTCCTCCTTCCACAAACCACACCAAACTCTTTGACTACCCGCTGCAGTTTCTCATCAGAATCCGCCACCAATGCTGTGTCATCAGCGAACAGCAACTGATTCAACTCCCAATCTCTACCATTCTTTCCTACTAAACCCAATCCTCTTCCCATAGTTCTCCTTTTCACCTCCCTCACCACACCATCCATAAATAGGGGAGGTGTGGTGGAGTGGTCTTGCCACTGGCCTGGTAATCCAAAGGTCCCGGGTTCAAATCCCGATGTATCAATGGGAAGATATTATAGGGATGGAATTTGTGCTGTACCTAGTATCAATGCATTACCACAAGCCCACCGAAACGTCAATAAAATACCCTCATTGTTCCCTGATTAAATAGCACTGTATGAATATTCCCATATTCAAAATATGCTATAGGGGTGCAATGCCTGGTGAGTTATCTGCTCAACAGGTGGCGTTGTGTGTTTGTGTAAGTGTGAGAGTCCGAGTGTAGTGGGTGAGACAGTGAAGCACGGGAACGAGGTGGCTTCAGAGATGGGGTCGTTTCGGGCCAAGAGTGAGCACCGTGCCTCATGTGAAGGCAAGATGGCAGGTGCTCGTTGTACTCTACGTGCTTCACATGTCTCACTCCCTAGACTGGAACAAGACCTCACGGGCTTCACTGTTCATTGTAAAGCGGTGAATGTTAAGGCTCTCAGCCTATGCCCGAGAGGAAGTAAGTTGGCATATAAAAAAAAAAAAAAAAAAAAAAAAAAAAAAAAAATAAAAAAAAAAAAAAATAAACAGCCATGGTGACATTACACAACCCTGTCGCAAACCTACCTTTACCTCAAACTATTCACTCAACTCACCATTTCCTACTCTCACACATGCTCTGCTCCCTTCATAAAAACTCTTAACTGCTTCTAACAAATTTCCTCCTATTTCATAAATCCTTAACACCTTCCACATTGCTTCACGGTCCACACGATCATACGATTTTTCCAAGTCCATAAAAGCCCAAAATATCTCCTTATGCTTCTCTAAATACTTCTCCCATAACTGTCTTACTGCAAACATCTGATCCACGCACCCTCTTCCCCTCCTAAAACCGCACTGTTCTTCTCCTATTGCAACTTCCGTACACTTTATTCATCATCATCATCAAATCTGACGCCTCGCTTCCAGAGAAAGCACCCCCAAAAGGGATGGCCATGGCAGAAACTGCCTCCAGGTTCCCAGACATGCCCCGACTGACCCACTCCACAGTGCCATTTCCACTAAGTGGATTATAACCATGAACACTAAAGGAGCAGACTCAGAGCAGTCCCTCACCCGGATGGCAGTTCCACCACTGTTTTGCTATTTTATTTACCCCAGTTGGGCCCTGGCTGGAAGCATACCAAACACAGGAATTTTCTGGAAATAGGAACCAGTGGTCCACTGCTCCAGAGGCTGATTGCACCACCAAAGTGGTGCTTATCTATCCACCTACTTATTATCCTATGTAGCTACTTATTATCCTATGTAGCTACTTATTATCCTATGTAGCTACTTATTATCCTATGTAGCTACTTATTATCCTATGTAGCTACTTATTATCCTATCCACCTACTTATTATCCTATGTAGCTACTTATTATCCTATGTAGCTACTTATTATCCTATGTAGCTACTTATTATTCAACTAGGATAATCAGCCACCTACTGTACCCTTGCATATTATTAGGCTCAGTCTAATATCCGTGTCTAAAATTATCTTCCGTTTAGATATCACCTTCGCTACTTAGACTTACTTATGCTATCAAACGATCTATTATTCTGCAACACATAAACTTACACTCACCCTTGCGTATCATGTGAGGCTGTTTATATATTTATCTAATTATCTTCGCTTATACACAATCGATCTATCCACCTATTTACTTATTCTTTGCAACTACTTAAGGGGAGGTTTTTAGTTTGTTCCCTAGACCTCCATCAAGCTTAAAATTACACCCCCTTGAGTCCTTTTCAAGATAAATTTGTACATTTTTCGGTAGAAAAATGTCCCGGCCGAAGGACGGTTCCTCTTAAATTACAGGCTCGCTATCGCTCGCCAGGATATAATCGATACCTGAATTGCGCGAAAGGTCTTAATATGGGGTGAAAGTTCTTAAAATCGCTAAAGTAATGGGGCAAACGTTTTATAATATCAAAAGCAATGAAGCTAAACATGAGGGAGAAAGGGGTCAAGAAAAAAATCCCTCAAGTGGAGATCTCCCCTTAATACCGGTACTCTACTATACCCTGTCTTCCAAATAGATAGGCCAGAAATCGTGAAACCTAACCTCTGTAACTCAGAAAGGACTAAACATATGAGCTGTAGATTTTGCTCTTCCATTACCTGACTGACCATTTCCAATATGGTATAAATATTAGATCGATTACTCTAGTCGTTTGTGAGTTACAGAGGTTATTATTAACCCCTTCCGTACCGAAGATGTCCTGGTAAATTTATATAATTGCACCTAGGCCTATACGAGCTAAACAAATTATTATTATATTTAACAGGAAGGTACGACGAGGTAAGTGATGTTAGTGGTATAGGTGGCAATATGCGGAAATGGATTATGAGGGCATTTCGCCCCCTCTGACAAAAGTCTATCAATCTAGATGTGACACGGATTTTACAATGTTTCAGAGAGACATTAGCCTAACCTAACAACCTTACCTAACCTATCCTAGTATTATGGGTGGGGGCTGCTGCCCCCACACCCCCGCTGGTTGGGTAAAACGGTAGATATCCAGTTGGGGTGGAGTGAGTAACCGTAGATTTTCGTAAGGGGGTCGGAATGCCCTTTTAATCCATTTCCGCATATTGCCACCTATACTACATCACTTACCTCGTCGTACCTTCCTGTTAAATACAATAATACATTATTTAGCTCGTATAGGCCTAGGTGCAATTATAGAATAATTCCGATGTCCTTTTAACTTTATGCTGGCTACTATTAAACGATTGTATTCAGCTTAAGCAGGGCGTCTACCCATTTAAAGGTTACAAACTATCTCAATTTATCCTTTAAGCTACCCGGTACCATATATCCTTCATAAGCTTACAAAAATTGTCTAAATGTAACTGTAATCAAACACAAAATACGTCACCGGTACTGAACGGGTTAAAGAGTTTTGGCCTACTCATTTGAAACAGGGTATAGGATAACCAAACACCAAAGCTGCCTATGATTTGGCTTGGTCTAAACACCGCGCGACGCCGCAACCATCACACACACACACACACACACACACACTGCAAGCACACCAAAGGAAGGTAGCATTCAAGACTCCATCAGGACTCTTCTTCTTCTTACCTCTGACCGGGTATAAGCTATCCTAGTGTTTACTAGCCTATACCCCTTTGAAAGGACATTAGCCTAACCTAACAACCTTACCTAACCTTATCCTAGTATTATGGGTGGGGGCTGCCGCCCCCACACCCCCGCTATTAGACATCTTTGACAGATTTTAGGTGTAGTTTTCAGCTTACTGACTATTCCGCCCTCAGACCATTCCGACTAGAAGATCCCACCCACTTAGCTAGGTCCTTCCCACCCGAATGTTGTGGGCGGGAAGAGCCAAACATCAATCCTTCCTTGGCTGATTCCGCCTTCTAAGATTAGACCGTCCCGCCCGTTTGTAAGGTTCGCGTATACCTTAACCCTTTGGCTGCGGCTATGTTTGGGCTATTTAGGGCATATTCAGGAATCAGGCACTCCTGAATGATAAATCAAGCATCTGCATTAAATTAAGTGTATTCTGCCGAAAACTAGGCGAAAATAGCTTCAAAATGACACCAGAACGGACCGTGTAGGTGGTCTGGTTCACCCGCAGGGGCCCCAGTGAAACGCGGGAACCCCGCTATTATGTAACACTCGCTCGCTTGGCTACACTGGTGAGAGAGACAGAGAGAGACTCGCCCGAGACACAGCCTAGCTCAGTGAGCCGCTCGGTGCTCTGAGGGTCGGAGGTGGGCCCCTCACACTCCCACCCACTGACACTCGATTCTTACGTTTTTTACAGGCTTTTAAAGCCTGGAAATTGCTGTAACTTGCCAAAACATTCCAGAACGTCACCCGCAGCGAAAGGGTTAAACTGTGCTTGCCTAAATGTGCAATGAAAAAGCCTGTAGCCTTGAAATTTGTGATTGTATCTAACCTTGTGTATATACTGTATATATGACGATCAGACTAAAACACGCCCATTAATAGGAAAAATCACAACCAATTAATTTCCCAATTGTCCATTTTCAGCCGATGGTGATTAGCATATTTCCCATGTTTATAGAAATCAGTTACTTTGCAAATAATGGAGTGATCATGAAAACGTGACATTACCCCTTGAGGTTTATGTCACCTGTTTATTAATTCCGGCTGTCATTAGACGATCTCATACAGCTTAGGAAGAATCTGTGATAGTTGAAATGCTTAAGACTGTCTCAAATAACCTTCCTAATCTGAATAAAATTGCCTCATAGGCCTAATAGACAAAATATATAATGCAATCACGAATTTCAAGGTTACAGGCTTTTGCATCGCACATTTAGGCAAGATCAGCTGAGGTTGTGTGAACCATACAAATGGGCGGGACGGTCTAATCTTGGAGGGCGGAATCAGCCAAGGAAAGATGGATTGCTTGGCTCTTCCCGCCCACAACATTCGGGCGGGAAGGACCTAGCTAAGCGGGCGGGATCTTCTAGTCGGAATGGTCTGAGGGCGGGAAAGACCGGCTCCCGTATTTTTCTGTGAAAAGGGTATTTTTTCAATTTTTCAATAACGAAAATCCTCCATGCGGACTAAATGGAGAAAAATATGGCGAATCTGTTGGTGCCTATTTTCCCTAATAAATTGTTTCTAATAAGGCGGATGTAGTGTCCTTGAATATTATCATATAAAATACCGGCAATAGGCCTAGGCCTAATTACTCAAAATACAATTTGTGTTCGAACTTCGATAGGCCTACTGTTTCAAATGTATGCATAAGTATTAGTGTTCATGACTGAATGGGTTCTGGGCAGGCTTGTGCCATGCATAAACTGGATTCAGCTGTTAGCCTAGGCTACTTACCTCTATGTCGCAGACGGCAAGGACTTAAAACCCGGGATGTCTTGTCAGGTGAAATTGCAATACACACTTGTTTTCCCTCCATACCTCTTCAATGGATAGGAATATCACTAGCTGACACCACCAAATATTGACGAATGCGTGTACTTGCTGTACTTGGTTATAAAAAGTCAAACAGCAACAAAAACTACCAAATTATAGATATAAACACAGCGGCGCCCTAAATCACACGCCGCAACTGATTACCTGTTTAGTTCTTCATTTGACATTTCTGTACGACTTTACCGAAAATATATTACAATTTGATTATATCTCACTTTCATTGGCCAGCAAATTGATTTCTATAGTGGCATAGCCACGTAGCTAAGACGAAAATATTTTTGTTCTCGATTTTCACAGTTTAACACTAATAGCCAAATGAAAGTCTGAACAACCAGGTTTCGCCTTTTTAAACCATTATGATTCAATTTGTTTTACGTTTTGTATTTATGATTTAGAGCAAATCACCTCATGAATAATTGTTAGGCTAGGTAACAACCTATATTGATACAATGTTAAGGTTCGTAGGCTAATCCTACTTGGTATAAAACTTGACATATCGAAATAAATAGCCTGCACACTGTCATAGGCCTATATGACTGGCTAGGATTGTTTTGTTATATAATAGGTAACATACCAGCCTAACCCATTAAACACCCATGAACAGGTGTACGCTAATCAGTGCATTGCACTTATTAGCCTACACTTAGCTGTCGCACTGAGTAGCCTACTGTACACGTAGGCTACTATATGATGGACAGGTGCACGAAAATAAGTCCGCGGTCCAAATACCTTTATCCTACACCCTAGATGTCTATATATTTTTGCCTTGGGTTCTAAACTAGTAGCTACTTAAACTACTCCCTTTTTACAGGTGTAGCCTACCTATGATATCCAACTAGACATATAGGCTAACCTATAATTGGGTAGGCTGCACAGGGGTGACAGTAATACCCAAGTTAATGCAGATTAGCCTACCAGTCAAGTTTAACATAAGCTTCCCTTTTAGGATGCTCACAGAAGTTGCATGTCAGACACTATCCATTTCGTTTAATTGATGGCTAGATTTGGGCCTTTGTGACCTTACAAAATATTTCCAGAGCCCATCAATATAATTTGAACAAATATTTAATTTGTATCTGTTGATCCTGGCTGTCCTTGTGGTTGTTCAGCTAAATGCAAGATTATAAATGGCCTCAATATTCACCTGTGCCTCAGGTCAAGCCATTATCACATGATTTGAACACACTGTCTGCATATGTGAGTGCACCTATTAGCAACCTACTCATTACTGGAGGCTAACTAGCAGAGTTGGCTGTGACACCGACGGCAGCCATGGCTCGAGATAGAACTTTGACCAACAGACTTTGAAGTTCGAGCATCCAAATGATCTAATAGCTTGCTCTGTCTCAATGCATCTTAACTGGGGCTACAAGGAGACAAAGTATCTGTCTGTAGGGTCACCACTCAAAGAACATCCTCAAAGGGAAACTCCCAAAATATGACGACACCCTGACTTAGCACCTTATCTTCCCTACCCCCCATAGGGGGAGTGGGGGCAGCCAAAATTCTTAACTAGTCCCTGAACTGGGTATGGAAGTACACTAGAACCTCGATTCTATGGACTAAATGGGACCGCGGCTTGTACGTTACCAGGAAAAGTCCGGTGCTTGGTATAGTATTCATATCAAGGGACCGGACACCAATATTTTTCATACGGAGCACATATAATCATAATAATCATAATAAAAATATGAAATGCAATACCTAACCTATTGTTATCAATAATATAATTTTAAAGGTATATAAGAACATAATACACTGTATGGTGTATAACTTAAACATACTGTATTGTATTATACAGTACAGTACAGTATGTCTAGGTTACAGCACAGAGACATTAAACTTGAAATGAGTTGTTTTACTTACCTTAAACTAATATGTACAGCTATTTACAGGAATATAAGACTCAGAATGGTTATTCCGAGCCCGAAGAGGTGACAAGCTCCATGGCGGCACCACTCTGGCCTGGCACTGGTTCCTCGGGGTCGGATGCATCACTCGACCCTCCCACAGGTTCATCAGGTTCGGATGGGACGTTGTGGAGTGAAGAAGCTGCTTATTTTTTGTTGGCGGCCTCCCATGTGTTGTTCCTTGATTATAAGCTCCCGCAGCATCCTCAAGTTGCCATAGTTAGTCCCAGTTTCCTTGAGGTTGATGTAGGTGGTGTAATCAAGGAGTGCGTCGACGTATGTTCGAAGGGTAGCAAGCTTCACTCTGGCGCAAGCAATCTCCTCATCATCGTTGCTATCCTCTTCCTCGCCCTCTACCGCTGCGGCTGCTATCTCCTCAGTGAGGACCCGGGGGCTACTTCATTCTCTTCAATCCAATCACGAACATCATCAATGGTTATGTCATTTTCCCCAGCCTTGCGAAGAATGTTGAGAAGTAGCAAGTTTAGTGGCAGCGGCAAGAATTTCCACCCCATGCACCATGATGCCACTTGAATGCTGCCGCACCGCTTGCCCTGCCACCTAGCAGACAAATCTACCAAACAGCAGAAATTTTGTCCGGTCCGGATGGATTGTCCGCCTGTAGAATCCGAAATCCGTTGAATAGAGGTTCGAGTGCATCTCTCGAAAGTTAGACAGTGAGATGCCTCTGGGTCCTCCTATTGGTCGTAGCTGGCTTCTTGGAATCTACAGGGTTCCCATAAAGAATTCCTTGGAGCTATAAAGTAGGTAAAAATAAAGCAAGTCGGTTGAATGAACAACTGCTGAAATCTAATCAAATGGGTTGATGGTATAGTTGTATATGCAGTCTTCTGGTATGTGCTTCGGACCTGTGATTCAGGATGGATTAATTATAAACCTTCAGTCTCCCTGAGGAAGTCTCATGCATCGATCTATATAAAAAAACTTTTATCTATCGATATACCGGTATTGCCAGACGTCCTAATCCCCGAGTAGCTAGTCACGAATGAATCTCCTCCATGTACCTGTCCTCTGTCAGTCGGCGTCCCTCCTTCATAAAAATAATATATCTGTCTATCTATTTATATACTCAGGCACATGCCCCATAGCTGGGGGTGGCCGACTAGAGACAGAGCCCAAACAGGGAAGAAGAAAAAAAAAAAAAAAAAAAAAATCACACATACCTAGGTCGCCCAGAAGACCCATGCCCATTTGGGGTCTCCCAGCAAAAGATTAACAGGTACCAGACCTCCCGGAGAGGTTCCGGCCTCAGCAGACAGACACGCAGCGAAGCTATGAATAAAATTAAACAAAAATAGAAGGTCCCACCCCTTTCCCATTCTTAAGTAAGCCATTTTAGATTTACAGAAGAGTGACCAATACTTGCATTACTGTATGTCCACAAACATTTCAATAATGTAAGCATGTTTCCTTCCATTTTCGTTTCTTATATATGCCGCCTCGAGTCCTCGTTCGCGATATGTTTGTGTTCTCTCCTCCCACCGAACACCCCATTTACTCTTATACCTCTCAACTCTGTCCTTCCACCTCACTCTCGGTCGAGGGCCAAGCGAGTGTCTACCACCCGAGCACCCTTCAAACCCCACATGAACAAGAGCAAGAACTCTGGGTCTGTTTCTTCCTCTCTGTCCTTCCACCTCACTCTCATACACTCTTCATAGCAATTATTTGGAAAAGGAAAACGGAAAAAGTACCGACGTGAAATGAGCGAAGGAGACGAAACAAGAATGCGAGATGGAAATCAGAAAACAGAAAGAACACATATACAGTACATGCATATATATATTTAAAGACTGAGTGTTCCACACAATATGCAGTTTTAGTCTCCTGTAAATAGTAAATATATGAGAATACCGATACATGTAAATGTATTTTAGTCAAATGGTTGTTAGAGTAAACATGATTAGTACTAGAGTAAGGATGAAGGCAAGTCTATCTGTCTTCTTGGACGTACTTTATTACGAACTAGATGCTGTACAAAGGTTGAAATTGTTTGTATACAACAAATGAAAGAATGCATGATACGAGGCCATTAAAACTGGTCTCTTCTGCCCTCCATGTGAATGACTAAAACAAAGACAAACTTCTTTATTAAACAAAAAACAGGACCTTCTTCTGTACACTAATATTCTTTTCCATTGATTTTCTAGTGCCCCATTAACAAAAACCTTCACAGAACAAAAAGTGTTAGCTTGTAGGGCAGAGCTATCTTATCACTACCTAAACTGAAGGCATAAATACACATTAATCACTGTACACAAAATTATTTAATACAATTGCAATTGCCCTTATTGAAAAAGAAATATTCTTAATTCCTAATCCTGCTACTGTTTGCACTGGAACTATTTCTGTGTTTCTTTAATAAACTTTGGCTATGTTAATGTAACCTTGATTGTGACGTAAATGAGTGAGACAAAATAATAATAATAATAACCTAGCAGCAATTGTAAGGTTACTACCTTTACCAACAACACACTGTACAAAAACATGTAAGAACATTTACAAAAAACATGTAAATTATGAAATAAATTATAAAGGGGCATTAAATTAAATGCCAAGTTAGACTCCCATGGCATTTCCCTACAATACTTAACTTAGACTTTGTGCTTTGTTTCCTGCAATTTAGTATGATCATGAAAAGTACCATAAATTTCTCCTCAATTATAGGTATATGCATATTACTTTGCAATACAGAATGTGTAGAACACAGTACAGTACTAAATATCTGGACGAGTCTAGATATCGTGTTTATTAATTAAATGAGTAATTTAATGCAGTATCAATTTCACAATTAATGGAGCGTTTACAATAATTTGAATGCAGGTATTTGAGAAACAATGTTATTTTCTAAATACCAGTACTAAAACAATATAATTAATTTAAGCTTCTTTGCTTGAATAGGAAACCAAACTTACACCAATTCAATAACCTTAAATAAATGTTTTAAACAAGCCAAATCTTAAAATGAAAGAGATGGAAAAGCAAGCCACAATCTAATGTTACTTTAAGTGAAGTACTTGAATTGTTAACACTACCATATATTCTTTATACTTGTGCTTTAAAACAAATCAATTTGTTGCCTTCCTACTGAAACATCTCATAAAGTTGTTCAAGTTCAATTTGAAAAGATTGATAGTAACATCAAATTCAAGAGCGGACCAGCTACTAAGCACAGCATGATAACACTGAAAGAAGAAGAGGGAAAGGGGCACCTTGGAATGCCAACTCTGTTATCTGCAGCTCCCTTATGACAGAAAAACATCAAACTCAAGACATGTTCGGAGGTACCACAAAATACAAGTCTAATGTACACACGCCTCATCATTGTTTCACCACGTTACTTAACCCCTTGTGTACCGGATACGTCTTTTAAGTTTTATTCTAGCTCTATATAAATGGTTCTAGTCAGTTTAAAAAGTTCCTCCAGCAATTAACAGGCTTCGAACTATCTTAATTAACCCGTTTTACTACCACAGAGCTTCTTAAGCTGCACAAAATCATCTAAATATAGTTAGAATAAAATACAAAAGACATCGCCGGTACAGGAGGGGTTAATATAATCAGAAACTTTTACTCCTTTACACAGGTACAGTACACCATAAGAGTTCATTTCCACATGTGCCACAAAACTCGAGTCCCACGTTTTTTTTTACGAGAGCTGCTGACACTCAAGACTGGTTGGAAGATTGACCAGGCTTGCATCAAGAAAATAATATCTTATTCGTAAAGTATCTAAAAATATTATTCTAATTACACAGAAGACTATATTTTTTTTCTTGTATTTCCCGACTTGCTGCAGCCTCTACACTACTTGTAAATAAATATCTGCATTACTCTCTACTTCAGCTAATACACAACGCTTTATGTACAAAGTTTATCCCTGCCAAATCATACCCATGAGAAGAGGGAAAAGGCCATTCACACCAGTGACTAAACGGGCCATTTGTTTTTTGTACTCGCTAAAATGACCCTTAAGAATCACAAAGTCAAGCCATGGAGATGATCACATACAGAACAAGACTATATTATCATGTGACGCACCTCCCCAAGAAACACACACACACACACACACACCATCTTTTGGAAGTAGAGATATAAAACAGCACACCACATGATTTCTCAAGTTAATTCGTAAACTGGACAAAATCATCTAACGTTATCCAGAAAATGATGAAAAAGATGTAGTGTCATTCAGGCTAACACTGGTTGATTTTACTCAGCTTAGGAATAAACTCCAGAAATCAGAGGGTCCAAAACTTCCCCCAGCACACAACATACTTTTACATTCATCGGTCTTGTGTGCTCAGGATTTCCTCTACCTAACATACACAGCCATAGACTTAAACATCGGGAAGGCATGATCTTTCCCCTCCCCAGTATAATTTTCAAAGGGAGAAAGGGAGAATTAGCCCCTTCCGATGTTAAAGACTATAGGTAACAGTCTTGCCCATAAATATGTGTACGGTATATATATTATTTTACAAAGTTCCAGTTTATGATACACTCACACCGACAAGGAGAAACGACGACTCGGGTGATTCATGAGACCAGCAAAGAAATACAAAAAGATGCACTGGTTGAGGGGCTATGATTGGACAGTGATGGAAATAGAACTTGGGGGAGGACCAAACATCCAGCGACCCAACACGTCAGGTAAAAGACCAACACCAGATGCTTCAGTGACACACACCAACACACCAGCGCTCCTTCTGTACTTCACAATGCCTCGGATAAAACAGTTCCTCTCAATTCGCATGTGGATAACACGCCATCGCTCTTTCCATACTTTGGACAAAACAATTCCTATACTCTCATGTGATTTCTGGATTACCAAATACAGTAGATTACTTGGATTGGATAAACGTGTAGGTTCTTCTGTATTTTGCATAGCCTCCGGGAAAACCACTCCTCTTCTCTTAATTGATTTGTTGATTGCAGTACCTTACAGATTACTGGTACTTAGATAATATACTTCCGCTTTTATATATTTTACTAGGCATTAGATAAAATAATCTCTCTTTTTTTTATGTGACTTCTGGATTATCAAATAGATTACTTCCATACTTAAGAATGCCTCAGATAAAACCATTTATCTCCTTTTGCTTGACCTCTGCATTACCAAATAGATTAATCAGATAACACAGTGCCACTTCCATACTTCACAATGCCTTAGATAAAACAAATTCTCTTTTTATGACCTCTGTTTTTTTATTTTGCAAGTTTTACATTATAATTACCAAATATATTTCTACTAAGTGACCTAACATGTACAGTACCTGGTGATACGAGCTCCACTTCAGTTTAAGGCGGGTGGTGGGCGACAAATTAAAACGCATAGTAGGTCCTATGCACCTCAAGTTTCCATCTCTATAAGTATCTACCGTCACACTCAGTTGTTGTATATCAAGATTTGATCATCACATGAACTCCAATTGTAAACTAAATGATGATATCCAGTTTCCACAGTTCCACAAGCTTTTGGCATTACTCGTCCATTGTTCAATGTGGTTCTGACATCACACAGACTTTTGTTGTCACTATAATCCGTTCAGATAAACTTGGCAGTTTATTCCATCTTCAGTTACTCAAGATTGGTTACATTTATTTCATCTTTTGGACCTAAAGGTTCTTCATTATCCAGCTTGAAGGGTCACTCCACCACTGCCAACCAATCTGTTCAGTTGAGGGGCAACTGAACAACTGATATTTTGTGGGGGCGCTCGTTTATGGCCTTGGCCTTGCTCAGGACCTTGGGGCTGTTCGACCAGACAGCCTGGGGAACAGCAACAACAACAACAACAACCAATCTGTTCATTCATAATCAAACAAAGTGAAGACACTGCCAAGTTAATGTGAACGTAGTATAAGAGGGAGCATCACTCACGTACAGAAGCAGCAGGTCACAGGTAATAAACATTTTGACAACCATTAATATGAGGTACAGCTGTATTTAGGTCAAGACTCAAGACCAAAAATTTGCTTCAAAAGAAAAAATTCTTAACAATAATTGTTTACATATACAACAACAATTTCCTTTATGTGCAAATTTTCCTGGATCAGAATTTACTAACTTTATACACCAACACTAAAATTATAATAGAACCTGATTATAAATTGATCACTGGTTTGGGTAATATTTTAGTGCCAAAATAATGTAATCCACATAAAATATACCAGTACCCGGTAATATAAACATGTTGTCTGTGTCCCTTTTAATCAAATATAGAATGTAGTGTTCTTGGTCAATTGATAATTACCACAATTGGTTATCAACTATCACCGAAACTAAATTTCAGTGATCTATGACAAAATAAGAGACTTACATTGCATTTATGCCATGATTCATCACTAATTCAAATCTGCAGTAAAGGTAATTCAAATTACAGTAGCTTTACAATTATGTAAGATTATTAAGTACAGGCATCAAAACACTTCCAATTCTTCGTACTGTAGTAAACAAACTACCAAATTCTTCCAACACCCAGGTTTCATAGATGATTAATCCTTTCATTCAGGTGACTAATTTTGTTTTCGTTATAGCAATCTCCTGACATATTAGTCAACTTAGGAGGGATCTGTCAGACTTAAAGGGTTCATGATGATATTATTTAACTCTCTGATTCCTTGACATCCTTCCTAAGTGGAGTAAAATCTTTGCAGCAGCATTAATACAGGTCTTCCTCACTATCCGATGCCCCAATTTACGATATCATGATCGGTTTTTAGGCGTTTGTATTTGGGTTTTGGCTGTTCCGAGAATGCATCCCCATTTACCCCATAAATTTTAGGGTTCACTATAAAAAAAAATCTATTTAAGATCGGGTTTTCAGGAACATAACCCAATCATAAATCGAGGGAGACCTATATAGTAAAACTGTCTATTTAACTTAAACTGTCATGGACGCCACACCTTAATTCCTGGTAGGTGCACACGAACGGCCATCTTGTTCTTTTGCATTTATCTTGTATCGTCCCAGTTTTGGTTTGCTTATTTTGCAAGTTTTACATTATAATTATATTCCAGTTACCACAAAGTACAGCAACACACAAGGTCGAAGGGGACCCAAAAGCAGCATAATAGAATAACTTAATATTTTTGTTTGTTTTTTTTAATAAAGTTTTGCTCTTAAATATCTCTTACACAAACAGCTATCACTTCCGCACACATATACGTAGGTTTAGCACAATAAACAGCTTCTCTGTACATTTATTGATAGCATTTCTTACACCATTCACACTTCACTGGAAAGTTAATGTAACACTAAATCACTGATGCGCTTCTTTTAATGCCATATATAAAAAGTTCTACCAAAACTTACTAATATACCAGAAGCTTGTGTAGGTAGGTAGCTGCTCTAGACTTAAATTAGGAAATAGTTCATTATTAAACTGTTCATGGTATGTGGTAGAAAAAGATAATTCCAACTAAACGTCAATTGTTCACTTGGTTCAAATACCGGTACCCACACATCAGGAAACGTCTTTGGAATAGGAATTTTCAGATAGTTCCTAATTCATATTATAGTGCCAGTCACCAGTCTCCATATCATTCTTTCAACATTTTGTATATATATTTTTGTATACTTTTCTTTTTTATGCAGGTTTCAGTACCGATACCATTAGATTTTGCATCAGTACTGTATAAATATTCTGTTGCCAATATATTTCAATCAATTGTGTTTATCAACACTTTGATGCTACTCATATTCTCTTGTACGTTAATATCAAGGTTTTGGTGCATTACGTTTGTCATGATATCAAGATTACTACATCATTATATTTCTGTTACCGGTACCGGTGTATTGTTATGTTTTCGCTGTGATTTGGTTATAGTCGCGCAGGCCTATATGACCTGGAAGTCCAAAATGCTTCTCGAGATATGCGAATCAACACTTCACAATCATTCCTGTCTTTGTCCTGAGACCACTGATGCGCAATAAGAATATTTTTCATCAAGATGCATCATCAATTTTTTTTTTTTTTTTTTTTTCATTTCTGTGTTTTAATCACTTTCTCTTCAAATGATTTCACAATAAAGTACTGACTCCTTTGGTTTTTATAAATACGATGAACATGATGCATGTATATATACATATATTTACATATATACATACACACACTTCATATGTATTTAAATATATATACATGAAAAGCTAAATTTTCGTGGATGCTTGTAGATGCAACAATGCACACAAGTTCTTCTCACTATCACCCGCTGAATACTGTGGGATGTGGTGGAGGGAAGGAGGAGAAAGATGGAATGAAAGGGAATATGGATAATGTGATATAATGCATAGGTACTGACAAAAGTAGAGCATAGTCCATTTTGAGAGGCAGAAAGAGATATCAAGCCAGTAATAAATGAGACAAAAATCAAAGTACAGTATGTGGAAGCGGAAGGTGCTAAGAATATTTGAAACAATGAGGGATAATGGGTTAATGAACTGCTGAAGAAGGTGACTGGAGTAGATGAAGCGATAGAACTGGGGAAGAGGGTGAGGGGAGGAGATGGGAGGCGGTGTCGAGCGATGTCAACATTTACGATGGCGGGAAGTGCTCGTTCCACCTGGTCTCAAAGAAGGACCTGAGGTTGTGTCCAGCCTTACCCACGGGGGAGTCGTCCTCATTAAAGGTCTCACAGTTGTTGAACATCAGGCGCAGGTCCTCACAAAATTCATCGCGGGTACGGTATCTAGGGGGAGAGTGATGTTATACACACGAACATTAAAATGTAAAACTTGCAAACTAAACAAACCAAAACTGGGACGATACAAGATAAAGGTAAACTAACTTATCAAAATCGCTATGTGGAAATACCTATACAGTATATCTATATATCTATCTATTTACTCAGGCTCAATCCCCACTTTTCCTATTTGACTTTCCCAAATTTACTAATTCCTTGAACGTGACGATAGTGCGTTGTTATGTGTGCGATTAGTTTGCTTGGGAAACAGATTAACTTGCTCATGTAGTAATGTAAACCCTATGTGGTGGATTGTGTTCTTTTATTTCATAATTTTATTTTGCTAAAGCGTAGTTTCCACATAGCGATTTTGATTAGTTCTCTTGCCTTTTGCAAGTTTTACATTATAATTTATATTGTCTTTGTCCAAGTTTTGGTTTGTTTAGTTTGCAATTTTTACATTTTAATAAATATGCTTTCATTAATTTCACTGGAGGTGTTTGGTGTTGTGGTGAAATTAATAAAATATAGAATACACAAACATTGAAAGGCTGTGCTATATTTTTTATTTTTTTATTTCATGGTGTTGTTTTGCTAAATCTTCAATGCGGTATTTCCACATAGTGATTTTGATAAGTTTATCAATTTTATATTGAGTGCTTCCTGTTTTTTTTTGTAAGTTTTACATTTATATCTATAATTTGTTTTGGTTTGTTTGTTTTGAGGTTTTAAATTTTAATTATTTCTTTACATATAGGTTGACATGTTTCTCTCTCCAAGTGACTGACTCGGTCTTTATTAGTTAGTTAGTTAGTTATGTAGAGCAGATTAACCAGACCACTGATCTCCATACGGAACTCTCATAGATCTGGCCCGAAGGATTAGATTAGATTATCGATCTTTATTATTTTTTTTACCATATATCACCATATATCCTATCATAATCAACAAAAGTAACATTTGGATGAAAGAGAGGATATAAAAAGATCATAATATTATATGGAAAGAATAAAAGATTTATAAACCATTTTATTTGTTTATAGTTATAATAATGTCTATCTATCTATCTACAGTATATACTCAGGCCCAATCCCCACTTTTCCTAATTTTTTTTTTTTTGGGGGGGGGGGGGCGCACGCGCGACTCAAGACAGAGCCAGAATAGGGATAACACAACAGAAAACAATGAACACACAAAATAATGTAATCAAGAAAAACTAACTGATTATACTCACACATTGTCCTCAAGTTTTTTCTTAATAACAGAGAGGTCCATGGGTTTCTTGATGATCTTCTTGTATGTGGGGAACTGCCGGGTGTTGACGGGTAAGAGGAACGGCCAAGCATCCTCGTGAAGCTCCAACTCTCCTACCAGACTCTTACACGCTGCTAACTCCTTCTGGTCCTTCTGTGGGCAAATTAAGCTTATAGAGCATAAATAAACACAACCTAACGGTAACCTTTAACTCTCTTAGCAGCCTTACACACTTGTAACTCACGTGGGGATGAGGGTTTATTATATTTAACTAATGTTAACATATTATAACCTAACAATCATAACAATCATATGTAGTCAATTCCGAATCAGAAAAAGAAGTTTGAAAGTAATCTTGATAAAGCATGGGGGAAGACAAATTTTGAAGTTTGATTACAAAGCAAAAATACAGAATAGTAAAAATGTTGCGTCTGCTGCCGACGCCGCCAACACCGTGAACGACCGCAGCAGTGCAAGTACTGGTACTGAGCTGGATACACAGGGCTAGTTTGCCTTTTTTCCAGAGGATCTACTGTAAGATATATAGACCGCCTAATATGAGTAGAAATGGCGGAACATCGTTATGGGAGGAAATTAAAATAGCATCAAGGTTTAGCAATGTGTGAATTATGGGGGATTTTTCCGAAACAATTTTCCGAACATTGATTGGCAGCACCAAATAGGCGACTCCGATTCAGTAGAGTTTATTGAGGTAGTACAAGATAGTTTTTTATTTCAATTCATAGATATGCCGACTAGAGGTATTAATATTCTTGATTTAGTTTTCACTAACAATGAACATATGATAAATAATGTAGAGATTGGCGACCACCTAGGAAATAGCGATCATAAATCTATTTATTTTAATATACAATGGACAGGGAATGCTAAAGAGAATACGACACTTATCCCAGATTTAAAAAAAGCCGATTATGGTGGGCTAAGAAGAGACTTAAGGGTGGACCCTATTGTTAAGCAATTAAGTCAGGATATGCCAGAGTTAAACTTGCCACTTACATATAACCAGTTTATTGTTTCACTCCACAATGCTCAAAATAAATATATCGCTAAAAGAAGAATTAGATCGACGCAGAACCAACCAAAATGGATGAATAATAAGCTAATAGATCTTATAGGAAAAAAGAAAGGAATATATAGAAAAATAAAGAAAGGCGAAAATCATCTACATACGGTATATACTATCAGACTCTATCAAGACAGGTCAAAAAGGAAATCAGGAAAGCAAAAAGAAATTATGAAATAAGGATAGCCAGTGACTCAAAAAATAAACCTAAAGCTTTTTACCAACTACTGTATATAAATCTAAAGTCAGATGTAATAGGCCCCCTAAAAATGTCAATAGGAGAAATAACAGAAAATGATTTAGAAATGTGCAGTACATTAAATAGTCAGTTTCTTTCCGTTTTCACTAATGAAAATTTGGCACAGATTCCAGAAGTCAATATGGTATATAGTGATAGTATAGAAAATATGTTAAGTACAGTTAGTATAAGTAGAAATGATGTGCTTAAGGAAATTGACAGACTGAAACCTCAAAAATCGCCTGGTCCTGACGAGGTATATGCTAGAGTATTAAAAGAATGCAGAGATGAGTTAAGTAGCCCATTAGCATTTTTATTTAACAAGTCATTAGAAACAGGTTTAGTTCCAGAAGCTTGGAAGCTTGCAAATGTAGTTCGGATCTTCAAAAAAGGTGATAAATCGATAGCATCCAATTACCGTCCCATTAGTCTCACATCAATCATAGGAAAGTTGCTAGAGTCTATTATTGCTAGGAAAATTAGAAGCCACTTAGAAAAATTTAACTTAATAAATTCTTCTCAGCATGGATTCACTCAGGGACGTTCTTGCCTTACTAATTTGCTTAGCTTTTTCTCAGAGGTATATGAAGCAGTAGATAGTGACAAGTCATATGATATATATTATATATTTAGATTAAAATGTAAAACTTGCAAACTAAACAAACCAAAATTGGGACAAGGACAATATAAAGTCAAATTAAATTATCAAAATCGCTATGTGGAAACAACGCTTACTAAAATGAAAATTATTAAATAAAAGAACACAATCCACCACATAGGGTGTACATTACTACATGAGCAAGTTAATCTGTTTCCCAAGCAAACTAATCGCACATATAACAACGCACTATCGTCACGTTAAAGGAAGTAGTCAAGTTTGGGAAGTCCGGGACGTTCTGGCAAATTTTACTAAACTCTGCATGAATAAAGAAACTACATGTTAAATGTCAAAATATTATTTAAAATCAAATTTGCAACATGACAAGACATTAACAATAGTACAAAATACAAATATTGATAAGATATCTATACTATTACAAAATAATATATAAAATACAGTACAGCACTCACTAACGATAGTGCTATCGGGTAGGTACCTGTAAGCATAGCATGCCTCAAGTGACCCCTATCAATAACTACCCTACAAATAACCTACATTTATAGCACAAATAAACTAAGGAAATCGCAAAAGTAAGCAATTGATACTATCGACAATGAATACATATAATATAAAGACAAATAATTGCAAAATATGAAGTAACAACAGATTTAAACAAAGAGTACTCTTTTAACAAGAACAATAAATTTAAAAAATCATCAATATTAATATTAATAATAGAAAAAGAAAAAGATAAACAATAAATACAGACAAAAAACAATAAATACAGACAAAAAACAATAAATACAGACAAACAGTAAGCAGAGGTTATACAAGAAACTTCAAGTTAAAAATGCTTCATTAAAATTATTGATGTCAAATTTTAGAATACAGTCACAATAATTGACCCTAAAAAGATTAAATTTATGGAACAATTTACTTGCCTCAAAACCTCTGTCCACTAAGAGTCTGTATAGTAACCTAGCTCTAGCCCAAAAGTCATCTACTTTAGTGCAGATTTTACAAAATCTTATTAATTGGGAATAAAAACAATTATAAGTTATTTTACTATCGATATTACTACTAGGGAAAGGAAAGTTTATTACGTTAAAATTAAAATCATCAACTTTGTGATATACTTTAAGTATGCACTGTTCATTAACAATCTCCACATTTATATCAAGAAAATTTTCAACTTTATAATTTACGTTACATTGTGTGAGGGGAATAGAATTAGGGTAAATAAGTTTAGCAACTTGATTAAAATTTAACAAATTGCAAACGAGAATATCATCAATATATCTACTATTATTACTTAACAATTTAGCAAGTGCTAATTTTTCTGGGATTTTATTTTTCTTGCTACTGTCAACTAAGTCTTTTATATATTTAAATTCTAAAGCAAGCAAGAATAAGTCTGCAATTAAAGGGCTAGCATTTCCACCCATAGGAATTCCTAATATTTGTTTGAAAATGTACGGCCCGAATCTAACATAAGTATTGAAAAGGAGGAATTTAAGGGCATCTTTAAGTTTAGTTCTATCAAAATATACAGAACTAGTGGGAGTAGAGCTAAGTGATGCATTATTAAAATATGTATAAACATTTATGAAATAATTACCATTCCTAACGAACCTGTCAAAGTGCAAATCAATAATAAAGCAAAGCTCTGAATATACTAAATCTAAAGGCAAATTGGTATACAAAGTTGAAAAGTCGAAGCTATGTACCGAGGTAACTTTCGGCATGGTATTTATTTTATCAATAACTTCTAACGAATTGTCAACACTCCAATAATAGTTAATGCCAGTTCTTCTCATGATGGTATTACAATATCTTTTATGAGTACTTTTAATGTATTTTAAGCAATTTACGACTTGTTCTGATAGAGTTTTAGTGGTAGCAAATTTTGCTCCGGCAATAAAGCGATATTTATAAGGTCTTTTATGAAATTTAGGTAACATGTATAATTTTGCAATGCACTTGTTCTTATCAGAAAGTTTAATATCAAATGTTATATTTTTCTTGGTATGTTCATCGATTAAGTTATCAATATTCAGATTATTTTGAATTTCATAAACAGAAAATTACCGCAAATATGTTTACGTAATATGTTACCCTTAATACCTAATTCTTTTTTCATGTTTTCAAGATAAAATTTCTTACATGTGAAGCTATAATTATTGCTGGTTTTATCTACTGTGATTACAAAATGTTTATGTAAATTTATTAAATCAGCTTTAAGCTGCTAGTCTAATTATAGTCTATAAAATCTGAAAGATTAAATTCATTTTTAAGCGAGAAAATTTTATTTCTAATTAACTTAATTAATAATTTAGACCATGCTTCTAGTTCTCTCGCATCGCAGCACGCAATTTTTAACAATTTATCTTTTAATTTATTGACTGAAAAAACAATATCTTTTAAAATTATGTCCCATGTTACTTTATTACTCCCTATGCTAAATTTAAACCCTTTACGACATAGCTCCGCTAATTTGTCGTTTGCAAAATGTTTAACTAGTTCTACATCACCTGTTAATATGTGACATATCGGACTATAAATGAACTTTGCTAGTGCATCACGTCTGCTAGCTGGCATATCCATGACTCTTTCACACACGCATTTATTATTATTGAAAATATCATTATCTGAAAGATTTCCTAAAACTTTATTATAATTACAAATAATAGACCCAACAGGTCGTTCATATGAATACACTATTAATGGTTTGAAATCTTTACAACCATCTGGTAACATGGACTTAACTTTCTTTGAATTAATAAGACTGTTAACATTAATTTTGTCTAAAATTTTAGAGGAATAATTTAAAGTGGACATGACTTTATCTTTAATACAGTTATCTTTGGATTTCTTAGAATTAGCTCTAATATATCCCATAAAAGCAGACTATATTCTTAAATTTATTTGTGAAATTATGTTTATTGTTTAGAATATTTTCTATAAAAGGAGCAAAACTTTTCTTTTGTAGGCCTTTCAATGAATCTTTTAATTTTTTAATTCCGAAATTTCGATATAATGAATATAAATTATTAACAATAATTTTAATATCAGACCTGCTTTTCTTTTTATTAAATGTATTTAGTCTTCTATTACCGTGTCTACCAGGTCTTCTGTTTAAAACAGGGAAGTTAAAATATGGGTTATTAAAATCGTTTTTTAATAAATCTTCATACAAAATGTTGCCTACATTTTTTATTTGATTGTTAAGTCCAAATGGATAGATGGTCATTAATTTTCCAATCCAATAATTTTCTCTATCTAAAACATTTTGATTACTTTGAACAATTTCTATAATTTTGTATTTACAATCAAATTGTGTACAATCTGTGTTAAAATGCTTATATAGAAGAATCTTGGAGTCGATGCCGTTCTTAATTCCTGATCTATGCCCGTAGGCTCTTTCTCTTAAACATTGCTCCGTCTTTCCAACATATTGTATACCACATTTATCACAGGTTATTAAATAGATAACATTCTTTACTTTACATGGAGATGTTACATTAACAGAAGAATTTAAAAACAAAAATTTTGTATTGGTAATGTAACTTTAAAAAAAAAAATTGATGTTCAAAATCAAATTCATTCACACAGAGTTTACATTTACACTTATCATCGAAAAGACGTAAAGCTTTCGATAGAGTCCCTCATGAGAGATTGATGAGAAAGGTTGAGGCACATGGAATAGGAGGGTCGTTGTTGGGATGGATTAGGTCATGGCTAATTGGTAGGAAACAGAGAGTCAGCATAAATGGTACCAAGTCAGAGTGGGGAGCAGTCAAAAGTGGTGTCCCCCAGGGATCGGTATTAGGTCCCCTGTTGTTTCATATATACATAAATTACCTAGATTTAGGTATAACTAGTAGGATAAGTAAATTAGCAGACGATACTAAAATGGGGAGATCAATTGATTCAGATAGCGATATAGAGTGCCTCCAAAGGGATCTAGATACCTTACATGAAAGGTCAGTAAATTGGCAGATGAAGTTTAACATTGACAAATGCAAGGTATTAAAGATAGGGAAGATGCAAACAAATGTTAAATATAAACTAGCTAATTTAGAATTAGAATATTCAGACTGCGAGAAAGATCTAGGTGTGTTTGTTAGCAATGATTTGAAGCCTAGAAAACAGTGTATAAGCGTTCGTAATAAGGCAAACAGGATTCTCGGGTTAATCTCTAGGAGTGTGAGTAACAGAACTGCTGATGTTATCTTAAAACTTTACTTGTCATTAGTGAGACCCCATATGGATTATGCTGTCCAATTTTGGTGTCCTTATTACAGAATGGACATAATTCATTGGAGAGAGTACAATGTAGAATGACAAAAATTATCCATAATATTAGAAATCTTCCGTATGAAGAAAGGTTGAAGAAAGGTTGAAGAAATTAGGTTTACATTCGTTAGAGAGACGCAGAGTTAGGGGGGATATGATAGAGGTGTTCAAGTGGGTTAGTGGGATTAACAAAGGGGACATGACAAATGTACTAAAGCTCAGTGATAGCGAAAGAACTCGTACCAATGGTTTCAAATTAGATAAATTTCGTTTCAGAAAAGATATAGGCAAATATTGGTTTGGTAATAGAGTTGTAGATGGGTGGAATGGACTACCAAGTGTTATAGTGGGATCAAAAATGGTAGGGAGCTTTAAGGTAAAATTGGATAAGCATATGGACGAGAGGGGCTGGGTGTGAAGGGGGATCAGCCGGGTTGGGCCAATCAGCGCTCTGCAGATCCCCGTAATCCTGCGTTAATCTCTAACCATTTTGGTAAGATGATCCTCAGGGTATTAGAGTGTTGAGCCTATAATTGGGCTTTGTAATTGGGGTTGTGTGGGACAGGGATCTGCCTTGCTTAGGCCAATCGGCTTTCTGCAGACTCCCATTTTCTTATGTTCTTATGTTCTTAAAACACCCAATTCTCCGACCTAACTCTTACACATGGCACTAGTTCCTGCTGGTTCTTCTCCAACTGTCAGACCCCCAAACCTTCAATTTTGATTGTGTTTCTTTAATTCACACAGATATTTACACCAAAAACTGACAACCTCTTCTGCACAGCTTTGAACTATGACAACCATGAGATCAATAACACAACACATATAATAAGAGCGCGACACAAAGACATAGAGAAAAATAAACTGCCAAAGTAAGTGCCGATAGAGAGGCATTGATGAACTTCCTGACTTTCAACTGAACTGAACTGAAATGACACCCACCTTCTTAGTGATCCGGTCTTTCTTGGCAGCCGGAGAAGCTGCCCCGGGACTATCTTCAGTCTCTGTAGTGGCCTCCCCCGGTGTGGCAGCGTTGTTGGTGGTGGTGGTGGTATTGGTGGTGGGAGATGAGGCGGCAGTGGTATTCCCTGTGGAGTTGGTGGTGGTGGTATTGTTGGCAGTGGTAGTATTGGTGGCATTGCTCTCGCTCACCTTCTTGGCCCTCCCACGTCGTCCCCGGGGACTCTTACTGGTGCACGCCGGACACACCCACTTGTTGCGCGGTACCTTAGCTAGTGAAGGAGTGATGCAGGTGGTGTGGTAGGCTCGGGGACACACTGAACAATGTACCAATGTCCGACCCTCAGTACCTCCACACACCAAGCAGTGACGCTGGGAACTGTCGCTGAACTTATTCACACACTCATAACAGTACCTGGAAGAGATATTGAAGAAATTTGAACTAAATAACACAGCATAAATTATGATGTAATGAATCAATTTGACAATAAAAATTGTTAACCTTGGTAAGAGGAAACCATGTGAGTATAGGCCTATATTTTGAAAATTCCTTAAGAAGTCAAACTAAAGTGAAACACTGTCATAATATATTCCTATCTTCACATGGTGTTTCTCTTACCGAGTGTTACACTTGCACTTCAGACATTTCAAATTAAAATAATAATAAAGATAACTCACCAGTCTCCATCAGGAATGTTGTGCATGGGAGGCTTGAAGCAGTGTGTGTGGTAGCCTTTGTCACAACCATCACACAACAACAGCTTCTCCTCGTGGTCCCCGCTGTGGCAGAACTGGCAATACTGCGGAGAGGAAATAACATCAGGTTAGTATTGGTGTGTTGTCGTTCGATGGTTTTTAATTTTAATGAGTGTGTTATATTAATTAGAACAGTAACTTTTGAGTTCGTTTTCAAGTTTTATATATTAATTAATGAACTGGAAATACTAGGAATGGGAAATAATAATGGGAATACTGTCATGGGATGGAAAATATTGTGTCACCAGTTAGCTTTAGTTACACGGTTAGTACATCCCTGTAACAAGGGCACGCCCTAGCCCTGTCAATCAAGGGAGTGTACTGTACAGTGTTGTAAACTGCATTATTATCATCATCATCACACTGTTAGTACGTAGGGCACAAATATTAGAGAGCACAATTACATGATAGAAATGAACAAGAAGTACTGGACATCCACAATGGCAGAGATATAAAAAAACATTGTTTTTTTTTTCTATGGAGATATAAAAAAAAATTGTATTTTTTTTCTATGTGATTGAGGGAGGCAAAAGGCATAACTGCCTATAGCGAGTGCCTCCCCCATAGTTGAAAGAGTGACAGGGCCAAAATCAAGGGACGTTCGAGCCAAAATGCCTGGACACACGGAGTTTGAAGCAATTTAAGTCATAGGAAGAGGGAAAGACTGATTCTGGGAGAGAGTTCCAGAGCTCAGCTGTTGAGTAGAAGAAAGTTTGAGAGAACGTTTCACTCTTGGGTTGGAGAGTTGCACAGAGTTGCAAGACGGGTACCACGTGCCCTACGTAAAGGAGGTGGTATGCACTGGGATAGCTCTGAGGAACACTGATTATTATAGTAGCGATAGAATAGCGAGAGAGATGCAACATTGCGGCGGAAAGAGAGAGATTGCAGAGAGTTGGTGAGTGGACGGGAGTTAATGATATGAAAGGCCTTCCTTTCAACTTTGTCTAGGAGAGCGGTGTGAGAGGAACCTCCCCACACATGTGAACAATACTCAATAAAAGGGCACACTATGCCCCTGTACAGAGCAAGGAGCTGTGCAGGGGAAAAGAACCCCTTAAGGCGGTTGAGCACACCCAGCTTCTGGGAGGCTGCCTTAGCAAGACTGGTAATATGGTCCTTCCAAATGAGAGCAGAAGAAAAAGAGACACCAAGAATATTGAGAGAAGATGAAGGGTTGATTTTTGTATTGTTGAAGAATAAGGGATAGTCCGCTGGGATATACTGACAGGTAGATAGATGGAGAAATTGGGTTTTGGAAGCATTAAAGTTAACAAGATTTTCTCTGCCCCAATTGGAAAGTATTTAGATCAGAATTTAAGAGTTCTATGGCTTCATTACGTTTGTCGTTGAGGGATTGCTGGCTGGGGCGTTCTGAAAAACTAATGGAGTAGTGTAAGGTTGAGTCGTCTGCGTATGAATGGATGGGAATTAAGGTACAGTTAAGGAGATCATTTATAAAAATTAGAAAGAGAATAGGAGATAGGACAGAGCCCTGAGGAACACCGGAGTTTATAGGGTGAGGAAGTGAACAATGGCCGTCCACAACCGCGGCTATGGAACGGCCGGAAAGGAAATTAGAGACAAAGGCACAGATGGAGGGATAGAAACCGAAGGAGGGTAGTTTAGAAATTAAAGATTTATGCCAGACTCTATCGAAGGCTTTCGATATGTCTAGTGCAATAGAAAAAGTCTCACCGAAGTCCCGAAAGGAGGATGACCAAGAGTTAGTAAGATATGAAAGAAGATCACCAGTAGAGCGACCCTTAAGGAAGCCATACTGGCGATCTGAGAGCAGATTATGAGAAGAGAAATGCTTAAGAAATTTGGAAGCAAGAATAGTTTCAAAAACTTTAGAAAGCCAAGAGATGAGAGCAATTGGACGATAGTTGGAGGGTTGAGAGCGGTCACCCTTCTTTGGGACAGGTTGAATGTGAGCAAACTTCCAGCATGAAGGGAAGACGTTAGAGGATAGACAGGGACGAAAGAGTTTGCCTAGGCAGGGAGTCAGCACGGAAGCACAGTTTTTGAGAACAACAGGAGGAACACCGTCCGGACCGTACGCCTTATTAGTGTTAAGCCCAGGGAGGGTAGAAAGTACATCTTTAGAAGAGATTAGGATATTAGGCATAAGTAAGAGAGAGGAGGGCGGAGAGGGAGGAATAGCACCGGAATCATTCAAGGTGGAGTTTCTAGCAAAAGTTTGAGCGAAGAGTTTAGCTTTGTCAGAGGAAGAAGTGATGGTTGTGCCATCAGAGTGGGAAAGGGGAGGGAAAGACGAGGAAGAGAAATTGTTGGAGAGGTTTTGGCTAGATGCCAGAAAGCTTGGGAAGAGCTAGAGTTGGATAGTTCAGTGCATTTATTATTGATGACAGAGTGTTTGGCAAGTCAAAGAACAGATTTGGCTTGATTCCGGGCAGAAACATAGGAAGAATGAGAGTCTTGAGTTTTAAGGCGTCGGTACCGTTTGAATGCTTCCTCCTTATTGCGGACAGCAGTAGAACAGGCGTGAGTAAACCAAGATTTTTTAGCATTAGTCTGAGAGAAAGAGAATGGAATGTATGCTTCCATACCCTATAGGATTACCTCGGTAATGCGTTCAGCACTCTCCGAGGGTCCTCGGCCACGGAAGCAGAAATCATTCCATGGGAAATCAAAGAAGTACTGCCGGAGAGCCTCCCAGTCGGCAGTGCCAAAGTGCCACAAGCGCCGCCGGCTAGGAGGATCGGGTGGCCGTACTGGAGCGATAGGACAGGTGACAGAGATAAGTTTATGGTCGGAGGAGCCCAAAGGAGAGAAAAGATCGACAGTATAAGAAGAAGGGTTAGAAGTTAGAAACAAGTCAAGAATGTTGGGCCGATCTCCGATGCGATCCGGGATACGGGTGGGTTGCTGAACTAACTGCTCTAGGTCATTTAGGATAGAAAAGACGTAGGCTTGTTCACCAGGTGGATCAGTAGTGTGAGAGGAGAGCCATTGGCGGTGGTGAACGTTGAAATCTCCTAAGATGGAGATTTCTGAGAAAGGAGAAATGGATAGAATGTGTTCCACTGTAGAGTTTAGATAGTCAAAGAATTTGGAAAAGTTGGTAGAGTTAGGGGAAAGATAGACAGCACAGAAATATTTAGTAAGAGAATGACAGGAAAGTTTGAGCCATAAAGTTGAGAATTCAGAGGAGTCGAAATCGGGAACACGAGAGCAAGTGAGTTTGTTGTGAAATTTGGCTTTGAAACTAGGATAGAGAAAGTAGGAGGATAAAGAGAAGGGGCTGCTGGATGTTGCTACAGACACCTGAGTTTCGGTGAGGAAGAGAAGATCAGGTTTGTAGGAGGAGAGATGGTGCTCAACAGAGTGAAAGTTAGAGGAAAGTCCACGAATGTTGCAGAAATTAATAGAAAGAGTAACAGGCCGAGGTCCAAGTAATTGTGTGGGGTCGTCAGGGGATGGTCGGTCAGGTGTGGGGGCATTTATATATAAATATATATATATTTCACACAGTAGTCATTACCTCCCTCCTCAGTGAATGAACCAGCCATTAGAACATGAGTGAAAACATACAAATTATGGGTAACTCAGCGTCTTCAAAGTGATTGTACAGTGGTGCTAATAAGTTATGTCTCAGCTGTCATTACGTTTGGCTCGCTCTGTGCTGTATTAATGTCTGTCAGATGTTGAATAGGGTGGGTAGGAATAGGTTTGTATATCTCACTCAAAAAGAAGAATTCATGTGTAAATATTGCTGATACCAATTATTGATCAAAACATAATTGGTGCCCAGACATCACTTATTAGGCCGACTGTATATATATCCACTGTGGAGGGCTACCGGTACACAATAATAATATAAAAAGTTTCACAATTCTCAACTTACAGCCTTCATAATGCTCTTATCCCACGCTACAGCTGTCTCGAGCATATAGGTGCACATGGCGAGCTGTGCAGCGGTCTGACAGCGATCCACCGCCTCCCGCCACACCAGCAGGCCTCGGGGTACCTCCTTCTCCTTAGGCGGCTCCGGTACGGTGCCGTCACTCTTGGGGTTCGGGGGTACACCTGCGGGATATGGACACATGGTTCACATCTAGGCACTAAATACAGTTACATTATTGCAATACAAATTATGTCTTGTGTGTCTTGATAGCGTAATGCTTAGTGTGCGGAATTTTGGTGTGAGTATCCTAGGTTCGAGTCCTTGGAGTACCACATGTATTCATTACTTTCATTGATTTCATTAGTTAGGTTTATTTGTAAATTAATTGGTGGGTTGGTGATAACAAATATGAGAATATAAAAAAGATGGCGAACTAGTATATGTAATTTAATTTATATTTCTCTATTTCAGGCGTTCAAACTGTGTGTAAGAAGCAGAATGACAACAAATTACACAACTGCACTTCATTTGAAAGTATTTTAGAAAACTTAAAGAAATGTATATAGTGTACAGTACTGTATATTAATCTTACTACTGTAATGAGTGCAATATGTACTTTATGTTGAACTAAAAAAATAACACAGTACAGTACTCTCCAAACTGAATGTAAGAATAGTGTAATAAAAATAATGTAAAACTTGCAAAATAAACAAACCATAACAGGGTACATACAAACATACATTCATATTTTTTAACCAACCAACTTTACTTCTAAACTCAATTAATGAAATCAACGAATACATGTGGCACTCCAAGGACACTCGAACCTAGGATACTCGCACCAAAATTCCGCGCATTTATGCATTACGCTATCAAGACACAATATACAAATTGCTGTGGAAATAACGTGTACTAACCCAGTGGTGGTTTGAGATATCTGCGTTCGATGCCTTCCTCCAGGGCCAGCAGTCTATCTCGTCCTATGTGTATGGGGTTCGGCCGTGTGTCTGACTCGTCCGTCGGTTCCAGACACGAGGCTCGGAACTCTCCCTGGTGTCTCTCACTGTTGTCACCCAGTCGCCAGCTCTGAGGAGACAAAGTTCACCAAATGATCTCTCAGTAAGCAACTTCATCCACCCTTTAATTACAGGTGGCATCCTTATAATTTTATTTGGCTACTATCTGCTTTTTTTACTGCTGACCTGTGTTCAGAGCTTGCAAATAAACTAATCTCCTATGCCGATGATACAACTTTATATGCGTCAATTCCATCACCAATTGATCGACACGAAATTGCTACTGCTCTGAATAGGGACTTAACCAATATTACATCATGGTGTGAACTTTGGGGTATGACACTTAATGCTAGTAAAACACACTCCATTATCATCAGCAGATATCGTACCTTGGATCCTCCCCATCCTTATCTACAAGTTTCTGGCGAGCAAATTGAGAATGTGGATACTCTGCGTTTGTTAGGAGTTAATCTGGATCCCAAACTTACTTTTGAAAAGCATATTCGTTCTTTCTCCTCTTCCATTTCCCAAAAAATTGGTCTGCTTCGCAAGTGTTATAAAACGTTTGCTTGTGACGCCACAGTTATCAATTTTTTTTATGCTTTTATTTTGCCACAATTCAAGTACTGCTCACCTGTCTGGTTGTCAGCAGCTGACTGCCATCTCAAGTTGCTTGACAGGTCACTAAATTCTATCAAGTTTTATTCTACCTCATTTGTCTCTTGATCTGTGTCATCGACGTAAAGTTGGTGCCCTTAGTCTTTTATTTAAAGTTTTTAACAACCCTCAGCATCCCTTACATGGGGTTCTGCCAGGGCCCTATGTCCGGGCTCGTGCAACTAGATTCACAAGCAACCTTAATGATCTTGCCATGAGCCGTGTTAATTTTTCTACTACACAGTTTTAACGGTGTTTTGTGCCGGCCATGGTTGACTTGTGGAATAAGTTGCCAAATGACCTAGTCAATTCAGCTCATATCTCCATCTTTAAGTCTAGAGTTAATGCTTTTTTGCAGCATTAATGTCCCCGTGGTTGTTTACTGTATATATGGATGGAGTCATGAAAGAAATACTATCAAGAGCAGTGGATGTTGGTGTATCGCTGAAAAGGGAGGGAATTGAGTGGAAGCTACCTATACTACTGTTTGCGGATGATACAGTTCTGATGAGTGATAATGAATGGGAGTTGCAGGGTCTGGTAAATGAGTTTGGAACAGTGTGCGAAAAACGGAATTTGAAGGTAAATGCGGGGAAGAGCAAGGTTATGGTCTTCGAAAGGGGTGAAGTCACAGAGTGTGAGGTGAAGCTGAACGGTCAGGCTATGGAGATCGTCAACTCTTTTAAGTATCTGGGCAGTGTGTTGAGTAAAGATGGGACTATGGATGAAGAAGTGCGGGAGAGGGTACAACAGGGGAAGAGGGTTGTAGGAACGCTAAAAGCAGTAACAAGAAATAGGGTGGTCAGTATGGAAGTGAAGAAGTCCTTGCATGACAGTGTGGTAATCCCGACACTGACTTACGGAAGCGAAGCATGGATGTTGGTTGAGAGACTCAGACCAAGAGTGAGAGCAGTGGAAATGAATTACTTAAGGAGTGCGTGCGGAGTTACATGGAGGGATAGACAGACTAATGAGGAAGTAAGAAGGAGGTGTGGTGTGGAGGTAGATGTGCTGGAAAGTGTGAAAAGGAACAACTTGAGATGGTTCGGCCGTATGGAAAGCGAGAGAATGACTAAGAGGGTGTATGAGAGCGAGGTGGAGGGACAGAGAGGGAGAGGTAGACCGAATGAGAGGTGGGAGGATGGAGTGAGGAAGTACATGAACGAAGGCGGTGCTGGTTGGGGGGAGGGGCGTCGACTGACTGGGGACAGAGGTGCATGGGGGCGGTTCGTTCGTGGCCACCCTTTCGGGGATCACGGCGTCAGGCAATAGATAGATAGATAGAATTCTAATTTTTAAACTTATTTTATTCTATTTTATTGTTTTATATTTATATTTTATATCCTCCACTGCATAATATTTTATTATTCATTTTATCTGTGTTTAATATATGTATATATACAGTACAGTCTATATGTGTTTTTTTTTTTTCCCTAAAGATGCCGTAGTCTCTCTCCAGTGCCTCCGGGTGTTTTGTGTGGATTCATCTTGCTGGTGTTTCTGCACCCTGATTGGAGACTTCGGCATCTCATATAATAATAATAATAATAATAATAATAATAATAATAATAATAATAATAATCAGACGATTTTATTGGGCTTAGGGAGGACTTCTAGCATTTATGTTTCAGTAAGCCACCTTACTGATGCCCCTCGACTTTCTCTTCATAATTGCTGAGGGGCACAGGGCCCTGGGTGGGGCTTTGATTTCCCGGGCGTTTCCGCACCCTCCTCAGCTCCCCGCCATGGAGTGGCTTCGGTCACCCAGGCTTTATTGTGGTCGGCAGGGAGGGTTCTGTGGGGGCGCTCGGTTATGGCCTTGGCCTTGCTCGGGGCCTTGGGGCTGTTCAGCCAGGCAGCTTGGGGAACAACAACAACAACAACTGATGCAGGACACACAGCTAATTTATAAACACCGAAAAAAAAATATATATATATATAATTAAATGCATGGGAGAAAAATAACATTTGAATGATAACTAAATATCCAGCACTGGCAGGTTACTATGATGAACTTCTTCCTTCCCAAACTACTGTCAACTGGGCGCAATGCTATATAATAAAAAAACTTTCGTTGTATTGATGCTAACCTTGGACTGCATGGAGGCATTAGTGATCTTCTCTTCCATGGCATACACAGACTCCAGTACTAACAGGTCCAAATTGAGGGCCACGTCCGGCAGCCAGTGGCCCGGCCAGTCTGCCACGGGGTTACCATATTGGTCGTACCGAACCTTCTCACCATCCTCAACCTCCGGGTCTAACATCACTGATTCATTGTCAATCTGATGAGGGGGAAAAGGTACAGTATTATGGATTAATCAATTGCATGTTAAGAATCACGGTTACAGCAAATTCCATCCAAAATTCTGACCAAGTACTGGAACTAAACATGGTCATACACATGCATGTACAAAAAGAAGCTTGTACAATAATAAAAACAATTTATATTTCTAGTAATTATTTTATTATACTGTACTGTGAAATGTTAGTCTAGAAAATAGTTGTAAATTAAAAGCTGCCACAGCAAGCTATCTTAGATAGGCTTCTCGTATAACTAAGTTATATTAAAAAATAATAAAAACACCTTATATGAATCACTTGGAATGGGTGAGTAAATTTAGGTGGAGGAGTAACCGCAATCTATGGAAAGTAAAAAGTGTAATGCATTCAAACATTATTCACCTCATAACGTATTGAAATATGTTCTGTGCAAGATGATTGCAACTGTAAACATATAGCTAAGGACTAAATAACAATATGACAACAGTTATGCTATACAATAAAGTCTTGTTATGGCACTGGTACTGTTGAGGCTGCTGTGGTTGCAGCTTTGCACTGCCCAGGTGGTGGCCTGTGTTCTTTACACTTTATTATTTTGAGTGATTTTAGTTTTAATCATTAACATATTGTAATACTTGACAACTTACCTGAAATACATGCTAAACTTAGCAAACAAAGCATTAACTGGTCTAAAATAAAAACTATACAAAATCTATCTAAATAGATAGATTGATAGATAGATTCTGTATAGTTCTTTTTTAGACCTGAGTTAATGTTTTGTTTGCTGAGTTTATCATGCATTTCAGTTAAGTTATCAAGTTTCATAAATATATTGCAGGTGCATGTGTGATGCTGGGAGACTTTATTGAGTCTTGTTGAGGCACTGTTAGCACCTTACCAACATCAGCCATAATGATGACATGATGGGACAGTGTTATGGCAGGACTTTATTGTACTACATTCCAACTGCTGACAGGCAACCCATCTGAGCCATTACAATTAAAATATATAACTTGAAAATGAACTCAAAAGTTATACTATTCAAATTAATATAACGAACTCATTAAAATTCATAACTATCGAAACGACAACACACTAAACAAACTCTATATGTGGAAAAATGTAATGGTAAAGGGTGTTAAACCATCAAACAGTATTGTCTTGTACTGTATTAAGTAACAAAGAAAGGACTGGTGATGGGCTGGTCTATCAGAGTGAGAACTGAGCGATCGCTGCCATACCCATAGCTTACTCTGACTGTTCCTTTTACTTTTATATTTTCTAGATCTCAAGTGACGGCGTCTCTTCCGTGGATTGACCTCCCAGTCTACCTAGATTGGAAGCCAAAGCGTCAAATTTTTTCCTTTGCCCCTCAACTTTCTCTTCATAATTGCTGAGGGGCACAGGGCCCTGGGTGGGGCTTTGGTTTCCTGGGCGTTTCCGCACCCTCCTCAGCTCCCCGCCATGGAGTGGCTTCGGTCACCCAGGCTTTATTGTGGTCGGCAGTGAGGGTTCTGTGGGGGCGCACGGTTATGGCCTTGGCCTGCTCGGGGCCTTGGGGCTGTTCGGCCAGGCAGCTTGGGGAACAACAACAACAAAGAAAGGAAAAATATATAATAACATTCATAACCAATATATTAATTTATGCATACACCATACATATAGTTATTAAGGAACACCCCGTTCTTAACATTAATCCTCCATTACAAACCCCAATGCACTTGAATAAATTAATGAAAGCATATGGTCCTCCCAGGATTCAAACTCCGGACACCACACCCAACATGTCATATACATACATACATACATAAAATTTTAAGACTGAGTGTTCCACACATAAGTGCAGTTTCAGTCTCTTGTCCTAATGGCGGCGTTCCAGGCAACCCTGTTAAGGGCTGCTTCACTTGTCAAGTTCTTGGATTTGAGATCGGCGCGTATAGTCCGATCCCAGGTCTTCCTCGGTCCACCCTTGGTGCAGCTCCCTCCACAATCACAGACCTGCATTTTTTCACCCAATTTTGTTCATCCATTCTCTCCACATGTCCATACCATCCCAGTCTACTTGTACGCATCACCTCGCTAATACTCTTTATACCTAAACGTCTCCTCAGCTCAACATTTGTTATTCTATCCTGTAGCCTGGCCCCACACATCCATCTCACCATTCTCATCTCATTACGCTCCATTCTGTTGACATCCTCTACTTTAACGGCCCATGTTTCTGAGGCATACGTCATTGCACTTCTAACACATGAGGCATACACCTTTCCCTTCAGGGGGAGAGGCATTCTTTTCATGGTCAGGATTGGCATCAATTCTCTGAACTTCCCCCAGCCAGACCTAATTCTAGCAACAGTGGCAGCCTCGGCCCCACCACCGGCAGAGATGGTATCTCCTAGGTAACAAAACTTGTTCACCAGCTCCAAAGACTCATTTCCAAAATTCACAGCCACAGGATCATCACTTAACACAAGCTCGCCTTTGCACACTACGCACTCAAATTTCTCTATTTCTGACTTATCCTTCGGCAGGGGCCCCTTTATTCTACTACAGCGCTTACTCCCATGGTGTACCCAACATCGACAGATGCTACATTGAATATGTCATATAAACACCCGTATGGTGACAATGAGAAACTTACACTGTTCATAATGTACTGTACTGTACTGTATTGTATTGTATTGTATCACACAAAAGACCTAGCTATCACATTTTTTAGACAAGCAACAAAGCAAGAGTGATGTGGTGAGATGCATTAGCCAGATACAGGGTTAAGGGGACACTGACTGCTTTTTTGGCCTATAAATTCATTCATTCATAAATTCTTAGTTTCCTCGCTAGACATCCCTCAAACTTAGAAAAACATCCCCTAGACTCCCCTCACGTTAAATTTGTACATTTTTCGGTAGAAAAACGGCCGGTTCCTCTTACAATTACAGGCTCGCTATCGCTCGCCAGGAAAAAATAGACACCTAAATGGCACGATAGGTCTTAAAATGTATAACAAAATGGGACGAAAGGTCTTAAAATCGCCAAACAAATGGGCCGAACGTCTAAAAAATCTAAAAATAATGGGACTAAACACTAAGGAGAAAGGGGTCCAGAAAAACAGTCTGTCTCCCCTTAACCCTTTCGCTGCGGGTGACGTTCTGGAACGTCCTGGCAATTTGCATCAATTTCCAGGCTTTAAAAGCCTGTAAAAACCGTAAAAATCGAGTGTCAGTGGGCGGGAGCGTGAGGGCCCACCTCCGATCCTCAGAGCAGCCAGCGGCCCACTGAGGTAGACTGTGTCTCGCGCGGGTCTCTCACTGCCTCTCACAATAGTGTAGCCAAGCGAGCGAGTGCTAACAAATAGCGGGTTTCCCACGTTTCACTGGCACCGCTGCGGGTGAACCAGGCCACGTACGAGGCCCGTTCTGGTCTCATTTTGAAGCTATTTTCGCCTAATTTTTGGCAGAATACAGTTCATTTAATGCAGATGCTTGATTTATCATTCAGGAGTGCCTGAATATGCCCTAAATAGCCCAAAACAGCCCGCAGAGAAAGGGTTAAGGGTTAGAGATATATTAATAGGTCACTACTCATGGCCGCCTCGACCAGTTTGCCTTTGTCAGTGCGCTACATAAAAGACACGATAGTTCTCAGAGGCAAGGAACACACATTACGGGTTGGCTGATAACAACACCTAAATTGTATAGTACTGTATTCATATTTTTTCACCAACTAACTTTACTTCTAAACTCAATTAATGAAATCAACAAATACATGTGGCACTCCAAGGACTCGAACCTAGGATACTCACACAGTATATCCTGGCCAAGTTGAGCACAATGGCGACATAAATTCTAATATCGTTCTTAACACCAATAACCTCCTAATGAAATTAATAAAAGCATGTGTCTCTCCCAGGATTCGAACCCAGGACATTTCATACAGAACTTACACGCTGTAACCATTACACCATCAAGACATCAGGTACTGCATATAAATTTCTTTCCTAACCCCATTTCAATCCTTCCCCCACAATGCTTGCACATCACGTTGCCCGAGAGCAGTCCTCCTCTACGGGTATTCTATTAAACTCTACCTACTACCTATTTATTCTATTAAACTCTACCTACTACCTATTTATTCTATTAAACTCTACCTACTACCTATTTATTCTATTAAACTCTACCTACTACCTATTTATTCTATTAAACTCTACCTACTACCTATTTATTCTATTAAACTCTACCTACTACCTATTTATTCTATTAAACTCTACCTACTACCTATTCTATTAAACTCTACCTACTACCTATTTATTCTATTAAACTCTACCTACTACCTATTTATTCCCAGACACCTTGATCCCTGAGGGGGTAGCCAGAATCAATCGTCTCCATATTTCAAGGCAATTCATTCAATTAAACTGAACCAATATAATCTTTACACTTGAACATAGTGATTTTGATTACCGGTAGTTCTTTTGTCTTTCTATTGTGTCATTCTGGTTTTGGTTTGTTTATTTTGCAAGTTTTACATTATAATTATAATTAAAATGTAAAACTGGCAAACTAAACAAACCAAAACTGGGACAAAGACAATATAAAGTCAAATTAACTTATCAAAATCGCTATGTGGAAACAACGCTTACTAAAATGAAATCTATGAAATAAAAGAACACAATCCACCACATAGGGACCACATAAAAGAACAAAAAAGTGTGGGAGAGGAGGGGTAAACCCTATCCCATGAGCGACCTTGTGACCGTGTGGATTAGAGTGCTCTATCATAGTCCGAAGAAAATCAATCTCCAATGTGGTTCACGTTCGAGTGTATCACGATCGGTCGAGTTTGTGAGACACTCACATGCTATTACCTAGCCCAAAACTAAAATAAACCCAAAACAAACCACTATTTTCTGTTTTATTTCCAATACCTTGTCTCTATCCAACCTTGGAAAACGTTACTTCATCATTTCTGGAGCAAGTCTGATCGAGTCTTACAAGATCTCACCCACGTTCTGTAATCAGCCTTTAATCTAAATGCCAAAATCAAGCCATTGCCTGAAAGTGTTGCCATAAAAAATCATTTGCCTATAGAAACTTGTCAGATAAAGTGCTCGTGATTTTGCCTTAACAATCTTACTGCCATAAAACAAATCAACTAACCTTGGTGATGGAGTTCTTGACTATACTGAGGTTTCTCTCGATGAAGCGCTTTAGCTCCCTCTCTCGCACTCCTCGCTCGTTCAGTGCTTCCAACATCTCCTTCAGCTGGTCCATGTCATTCACGTGCCACCAACCACTTTTGTACTCTGTTAAAAAATTGGTTGTTAGCAAATAAAGTTTTGTATAACAAGTGACAATGTATACACATTATTGCCTCGATGATGTCTTGAAAGTACAGATAAAACTTTGAAGCTCATGGGTTTCTTTTCCACATGAATTATTAAATTAATTCTTCACCACAGTACAGCATTTGTAGTTTGTTAAAGTTATTGTTAAATACTGTAAAACTATTAAGGCGTAGGGATATAGTGACCACATCGCCCGTCACTTTTGTGGCACACATAGCCCCTGGAGGTTGGGACTGGGAATTCCACCTCCAGAATTTACTTCCAAGGGATCAGCAAGCCTTTCCTTGCTGATCCTCCCTGTCCCTTTTAAGCGAGTGTGGGCTTGGCTACTGACTAACTGCCTGTATACTAGAATGAAGAAAGCAATATTATACTGACCATCAGGGATAGGTAACGCTTCTGCCGACTGGTGTAGTCGCTCCAACAGGTCTTTCTGTGGGGTTGATGGAGGCCCTCCAGTCTCATCCCAGGGCACGGGGGTGTTGCTGGTTGACCCTGGGGTGTTGGGAGCCCCAAGAGTGTTTGTAGTGGCCCCTGCAGTACAAGTTTGGGTATTGGGGGTCCCTGGGGTATTGGTAGTAGTGGCCCCTGGGGTACTAGTGGTGGACCCAGGGACACTGGTAGTAGCTCCTGGGGTGTTGAAAACAGGCCCTGAGGTACTGGGTGGTGGGCCCGGTGTGGTGGCATCGGGAGGACCCGGGGTGCCAACTGGGGTGCCAGTTGATGACGCTGGGGCACCTGATGCAGGGCTCTGTGGTCGGCTGTACCGGGAGAACGGTGACGCTTCTCTCGGAGATCCCCTAGGGGTGCCCTGGGGTGTGTGATGACAGCAGCGCGACGACCCTATGGAGGACACGTCACAGGACACGCGAGGCAAGAGGGTGAAATTCAACTTCTCCCTCTGAGCCACATGTTCCAACCTCAGGTACTGTCCCGGGACCAGGCCCAGACCCGTGGCCAGCAGGTTAGGGTCAATCCCTTCACTGTTACAGTTAATGGTGGGAGTTTCCTTCAGACCGTTCAGCATGTAGGGGTTCAAGCCGGCACTCAGCATGGAGGAGTACACGTCGTTGGTGTTTCCGTTGGCCTTGGCCTCGTTCAGTATGCTTTGGTTTTCACCATTTTTCAGCTCCTCCTGCTTCACTTCCTCTAGCTTCTTTTCCGTTCGTTTGGGAATATCAGGCACATCCTCCTCCTCCTCCAACTCTTCCTCCTTCACCTCCTCCTTTTTTATCTGACCATTAATAGGCTTGACATCCATGGCTTCCTTCTTCTCCTTCTCCGCTCCCTCCTCCCCCTCCCCCTCTTCCTGCTTGATCTCCTCTTTCATCTCCTCCTTGATCTCTTCCTTTATCTCCTCCTTGACCTTGAGTTCCTCCTTGACTCTCTGGCGCTCCTCCCTGGCCTCCTCTATCTTAACGGCGACCTCCTCGTATGTCAATCCCTCCTTGGGTGTGGGTGGGGGCACGTCTAGGGGGAAGTGGTCGCCCCCGGTATAGTCACAAGAAGACAGACCCTCCAGGTAGGGGCCTCCTGCGTGAGGCAGTACCCACATCGTACGCTGGATGGAAAGAAAAATGTTAAAAGAGTACTGTACTCTGATGAAGCTAATAAGCTGGTGAAGTTAATTAATAATGCAAGTTGGCAAACCTGAACAGATAGAAAAACTAAAATAGTAAATTGATGAAGGATATATATGATATCGGTAGTTGGTAAAGTTGATAAAGCTTGAGAATAAGAAGTAAAAAAATTTAAGCTGGTAAAACTGATAAAATTACTGAAACTATAGGAAAAGTCTTAAAACAAAAAGTAAGTAAACCAGTTCAGTAATTCAGGCCAATTTTACTGGTACAAATTCAAATTTCAAATTCAAATAAGTAGGCTATATTGTTGTGATTTACATACTGTATGTTTGCATAATTCTCAATGGCTTCCTAAATCTATAAGACAACATTTAATATAAATCATCTAAGCCTTGTTTAGATGTTGAAGCATGTACAAAAAAATAAAAATAGAACAATCTGATCCAAATAACCCACCTGATATCTATCCTGGCCACAGTTGTATCCTCTGACTTGTTGTGCGGTCTCGAACAGGTCTTGCCTGACTTGGTTCATCTGGCGCTGCAGTATGTCCAGGGTCTTGGAGGCGTCGTCCGCATTCAGGTGTTTATCGTCCTCCTGGGGTTGGGGGGAGGGGAGAGGGTTAGTACAAAGGCAGAATGCAAAGTATATAATGTGAGTTTCTTTTGTAAGTATATAATAATAGTTTCTCTTGTAATACAGTTACCGATACTCAAAAACTATGTATAATGTAATTATAATGTAAAACTTACAAAACAAACAAACGAATACCAGAAACCACATAATATAAAGACAAACTTACTAAAACTACATCCGTTATCAAGACAAAATCATGCATGTCTTCTTCAGGTTGTTGTCTGTAGCCTTACAATAAATATAAGGTTTTTAATTTCATTAATATTAATTTGTTTTTTTACATTCTGAATATCAAATCCATATCACGTTTTACTGCACAATCACAGTACATAAACTCACCTCATCGGGTATCTCCTCTAAGTTGTTGTCACTATCATTGCCACTCTCATTCTCCTCCACTTCCTCCTCCTCCACCTCCTCTTCTTCCTTCTCTTCCTCCTTCTCTTTCTCCTTCTTGTCCTTATCTTGGTCCCCGTGGCAGGAGGAGATGCCGGAGACGCTGGACATGTTGGAGTCGTCCCCGCGGTGTTCCATCATGGACCGCATCGCAGCGTTGTAGATACGCTTCCGGGCAACACTCATACGCAGTCTGGGGGAGGAGAGAATGTATCAGTTGCCTATCTTCATTAATAATATGAAAGTTTTGATCAGATGACAGAGTAATATTTTCAATTAATGACATTAATACTCTACCGTAACTATATCTCAGACGACGTTATAAAACTTAAAATAGTCCTGCATAGGTAAAACCTAACATAAAATATATAATGTTAATTCTTTATACGCTAATACATGTTTAACCCTTTGGACTCAGAGGTCCTTATAATGCTGCATTATGTATTCCAGGCATAGGTGGAATAGCAGACATAACAAATATTTTCTACATTGCATGATTAGCAAAACTATCACCTATTCTATTCTATTCTATTCTATATACTCAGGCCCAATCCCCACTTTTCCTATTTGTTTTTCTTTGTTCTTATCTTTTTTTGGAGGTGGCCGACTCAAGACATCAACAATACAAGTAAAATATTTCTTAACTCACTTTCTTATCCTAGCATCGAGCTTCCACTTCTCCGTCTTGAGTCCATTATGGCGGTCCAGTGAGTCCTCGATCTGCCGCACCACCGCCTTGTTCTGCAGCAACTCGTTACACACATACGCCACCATCTCACTCTTCTGGGTGGGGTTCAGGGCTAGGAAGGGCAGTTTCAGCAGCCACTGGGACATCTTGTACGCCTCCATCTCCGCTAGTTTGGAGTCCCAATCTTGGCCTTTCTTGGGGTTCTCTCGGCGCTCTTTTTCGGTTCCTAGCAGTCCGTGGATTACTCGAACCTGAGGGGTGGAGGGATGGTGGTATATTTATTACTCGAACCTGAGGGGTGGAGGGATGGTGGTATATTTATTTATGCTGTATATTAATTTCATGGGAAACGATAACTAATTTGTACATCAACATCAAAATTGTAACGCATCACAATCAATCGTAATATCACACTATTAAAACACCTGTGCTTACATATTTGTACATCAACATCAAAATTGTAGCGCATCACAATCAATCGTAATATCACACTATTAAAACACCTGTGCTTACATATTTTTTAGTTTTGATATTTAAATGACCTCAGTATAGGAAAGTATAGTGTGCATATTGACTAATCTGTTATATTCCTGACTCAACACAACAGATTCACAACACAACAAAATACAACTGCATCTTCCTCACAACACTCACTTCTCCCGTGGCATTAGCATAGAGGTAGACCCGTAGAATCTCGGAAATATTGGCGTGTGTGATGTCCGCCCTGTTGAGTGTCTGGGCGAGGATGGTTGTGTGTCGCTGTGAGGACGGGATGCCGGGGTCCTCGATGGCACATACTAACAGGTGAGACAGAACACTCAGCAGCTCCTCCTCACTCTCATTGTCGTTCAGGAGGGCTAGCTGCAGGCTCTGGATTGACGGCAACGACTCCATATCTGTACCAACAAAATATACAAAATAATTAAAAATATACAAAAGTTAATATATAAATGGTAAAGTTATTTGTTTAATGTTGACTTTAGATTGAAAACTGGTATTCTATTTTTATTAATTTCACTCCAACACCTCCCAATGAAATTATCTAAATTTATATGACAATAATTTATTATTGTTGTTGTTAACCCTTCTGGACCGGGCTCGCCTTCTAACGGACAGCACTGAAACCCGGGGGATCTGGCCGAAAAACATTGTAATAGGCTAGCCCTATCTTTGTTATTTTAACTGATAGATAATTCACACACATCTCAAATTGTAGCCCTGTTTCGTATCTGTAGACTGGTATTAATTAGAGCTTTCTAGGTCAACTGGTTCAGTTGTGATGACGATTTCCGTGGAGTGAGTTTTTATGCGATGTTAGCAATATCGGACATTTACAGACACAAATTTCGTCCTAGCAGACAACATCAACAAACCTCCGACTTCTCCTTCTTGTTTTTGAAGGTGCACGTCGCTCCGACCGGCTTTGTTTACAAACGTTTTGGCGCACGGCTTTCAAACCACGCTTAATAGGCTTTCAAGCTTATGGATTTCAGATGCCCATCCGGGCCCCACGGCGCGAGTTTGTTATGGGCTTCTGGAAGCCCTACCGAGTACCGAGGGTTAAGGTAGGCTACAGTCTAATTAACCCTTTGGCTGCAGCCTATTTTGAGCTATTTAGGGCATATTCAGGCACTCCTGAATGATAAATCAAGCATCTGCATTAAATGAAGTGTATTCTGCCGAAAACTAGGCGAGAATAGCTTCAAAATGACACCAGAATGGGCCCCGTACGTGGTCTGGTTCACCCGCAGTGGTGCCAGTGAAACGCGGGAAACCCGCTATTATGTAACATTCGCTCGCATGGCTACACTGTTGAGAGAGACAGAGAGAGGCCCGCGCGAGACACACTCAACATCAGTGAGCCGCTCGGTGCTCTGAGGGTCGGAGGTGGGCCCCTTACGCTCCCACCCACTGACACTCGATTTTTAAGTTTTTTACAGGCTTTTAAAAACTGGAAATTGCTGTAACTTGCCAGGACGTTCCGGAACGTCAACCGCAGCGAAAGGGTTAAGGCTCTGTATTGACAACAGTGATTTCATATCTGCACTTCAGTTGTGAAGGTATGGCTTTTATTTTAGTACCGGTACACTACTTGGTACTAACTGAATCATTATGAATTTAATAAAATTCTTTAATGTTAAGGTAAAAGTAATTTAAACATTTAAAAGTGATCAATTAACTCTTTCACGCACAGGACGCAATTTGAGCCTATTCTGGGATACTTTAAAGCCTTTGTGACCATCAAGGGTGTTTAGAAACTTTTAGTTTATTTATTTCAACCTCTGCAGTTGTCTTTGAGTTAGCTGTGGGCAGAAAACAAATTTTGGAAAGGTAATTATAAGATTGAGAGAACTCTATTTCTGATTGCTAATCGGCAACCCCTGCGTCCACACGTGCGTGAAAGGATTAAGAAATCTACATCGCTGACCACAGTGAATATCGTAGCCTATTGACCAAACTCAAGAGTCTTGCCAAAGTTGTGGGGGAACTCCATATATAAATAATAATATATAAACTGTAAAACTGAAGTGATGGCATGAAGTTAAGTTAAATAATCAAATATAGTAGTAAGACTGATTTAACTATCCACTCCAGAGATCAAAGTAAGTACTGACCAAAGCCGAGTGTCTCGCCAAAGTTGTGAAGGAACTCAAAGACCATGAGTATGTTGCCAAAAGCTTCTGGTGGTAGTCGTAGCCCGTCTATCCTGGCCACGTCTGGGAGAGCTGTGTGGTCGGTCAGCTCCAGGTCCTCTCGCACCTCCTTCATCAGCTGGGTCAGTTCTCTCGCCTGCATCTTCTCCTCACGTTTTCTGTAACAACCATTTAATGTTATTTAACCCGGCAACGGCAAGATAGCTCTTAAGAAGTTTTACTGGGCAACGGCGGCAAGGCTCTTAAGAGGGAAGGCTTAAAAAAAACATTTTAAACGGCCCCAGTAGCACTAAACAATGTTTTTTTCCCTATACCTCATATCACTCCACATCCCCTCCTTCCCCCTCCCCCTTCAATTATCACCTATTTTCCCTGTTATTCCCTAATTCGTTGTTATATTTTTGTGCTAACATTAGCAAACTGTGTGGAGGATGAGCTTACGTGCCTAGCGAGTGTGTTACACAAGCGAGAGTGTGAATGAGTAAGCTCAGTCAGGCTTGAGGCCTCGTGAAGGGAGGGGTTGCCTTAATTTGCTCCATAATTCATGAATGGGCTGCTCCATGTATATTCGCGATTTTGACCAGAAAAATTATATTTCCACTTGTTTTATTGTTGTTACAGGTTACTATCTTCATAGTGAAGGTAAAATAGGTGCATATGAATAAGTAATAACGATATTTATCGTAAAATGACGATTATAGGCATGAATGGAGCCTAATATGCTCGCCCAGAACAGTGGTGTTCAATACCCCCTGCTCGCCGTTTATAGGTTAAAGGCCTACTAAAAAAAAAAAAAAAAAAAAAAAATGGGGATTGGGTCTGAGACTATAGATAGATCGAGAGACTATTAAGTGCTATTCATTCTCGAAGGAGAGAAATTGTGCTTAATAATAGACCTGATTAATATTAATAATATTATCATTATTATTATTACTGCTACATAAGCTTGAAAAACCCTGTGTGTACCCCTCTTGAGTGTGTTGATAGCACATTTTTGTACATCAATGAGTAAAGAACAGATTTCTTTGTTTGATTTTGTTTTGTCTAACCAAACAGTTTAATATACCGGTTTGATTTTGTTTGCGAAACAAATAACAAATGGATTTTTTTTTCGCTCGGTGAAGTACCAAAATGTGGTGTAAGATTAATACTGTACAATATTAAGTAACACCCCGTTCTTAACATTAATCATCAACTACAAATCCCAATGCACTTGAATAAACTAATGAAAGCATATGGTCATCCCGGGATTCGAACTCGGGACACCACACCCAGAACATAAGCATCTAAACCATTACACCACCAACATAACAAAAGTATACCTTTCTCTAGTGACCCTCTTCTCCTCCTTCATCTCCTCACGGCGCCTCTCTCGCTCCTCCTGTCTCTTCCGGCCCTCTAGCGCCCTCACCAACACACCGTGGTACCGGCGACGCTCACGCTCCTGATCATCACAAAGAACACAATATAAGAATACACCAAATAATTTGTAAGCCTTACACAAGAGAAGCATACGTGTACAAAGGAAAGCAAGTAACAATAGATCTGTTTAACTATATTGACGCCTTCGATAGCCATAAATGAAGTGTTGTCAATAAAGAGTAACTCACTACTGTATAGTCTTTACATCCATTCTGACAAATTCTCCTTTATGAGATCTAACCTATATAGAGAGAAAGTATTCATATTAACACCAACCCACCAATTAACTTACAAATAAACCTTAAATCAATGAAACTAATGAATACATGTGGTACTCTAAGGATTCGAACCTAGGATATTCACACCAAAATTCCGCACACTAACTCAGAAGAGTAGAAGACTAAATAATTCACCTAAGTAAACTAGAAAACTGAGTCTTGTTGATTTACCCTACAGTACTATACTGTATACTGTATATATAGATTTTGAAAAAATGAAAACCAGTCTTGTATTAAAACATAAATAATGACTTGCTTTGTTAGTTACAATGACGCTAGAAATATGGTGTTGACAATTAAGATGTGATGATCAGAAGGAGATAAAGGGCTGTAAATGCTTTGAGTATCTGGGCATAGGTAAAGTATATTCCCAATATTTAGGATGACCTTGAAAAGACTGGCTTTATGTCATCTATAGGCTTACCAGTAATTACACAGGCTATTATATGCAAAACCCAATTGTACAGTACAGTATGTATAAGGAATTGCATGAGTGTCTCACCATAAATTGAACATAAATTGTCTAAACAATACAACATACTGGTAATGATTTGTACAGTGTAAACATATTTTGTATATACGTTTGTCACTAATAAGACCGTAAAGCATGGGTTTGAGACAGTCTTTAAAGTATGAGTGTTAGAGAGAAAGAGAAAGAGAACATTTGTCTTATACACAATATGACAAGAACTCAAAATTCTGAGAGAAAAAAATCAGAATAAAGCCGACACAAGCTCCAATAGTTGCACAAGCTTTAGTCATGCATTAGACTTATAATTTGTGGTTTAGTTATAATCCGAAGATTAATTAATCTGTGACATGACTTCTATCATACTCAAGTTACCCACCCCCAGCTTTGAAGTATGGGTCTGAGTATATACATAAAGTACATACTGTACAGTACATTATGTACTGTACAGTATATACATAAAGTACATACTGTACAGTACATTATGTCTCTACAAAATCTTTGTAATAGCCGAGTCATCTCACTTCCACATAAAAAGTATTTCTCAATTGACTTTTTTTATTTAATTCCTAGCTGACCATTTTCTATTTACAAGAGAATCAAGTCAACCACATCTTGTAAAATACCACTTACATCACTTAAACCATAGATGACTAACAACAACTTGTGACCAGTTTCACCATCAACCCTGTTAATAATTCCTTTGTTATACTCCCAGGACAGTGCGGCACTGGCCTCATAATGTTTTAACAATCATCATCAACCCAAAATTTTACTTTTCTATTTGATGATCGCTTTTTCCCTGTTATTATTTTTTTCCATAAAGCCACCAAATCATGTTAATCTATTCTAGAAGGCCCTCTCACCATTGTGTCGATAATTAAAATACTGTACCTCTATTGATAATATACTGTAATCCCAATTGTTAAACAGATGCAAACATATCCATAAATGTAATAGAGTGGCACATGTGAAAAGCAAGCATCTGGCAACAATATATTGTATGGTAAAATAAGAATGTGGTAACACTGACAAGCTGGGGGAGAACCAAGAGATTTAGTAATATTAAGTGAAGAAGGCATGTGGCAACACTGGCAGAGTCACTATAACTAAAGTAAACAAAAGGATTTGACAACACTGGTAAAACTAATCAATAAATAACTACAGTACGTTAAAACATATTATAGACTAAACGGACAACAAAAAACAAACTAAGATTGTGAACTAAGTGCATTATTATGATTGAGGGGTGAGGGACATACCAGCTCAAGAGTGTAGAGTATTTCACGCTGTTTGTTGAGCTCCTGTAGATACAACTGTGGAACAACAACAACAATGTCAGAGTGTCAGGAGAGATTACTGCCAGAGCTGCTAATAGGGAGAGTTATGTATACCTCTTTACAGTACAGTAACTGCTATGGTTACCTCCTTGTGTTATGAACTCTTGTACACTGCAAACTAATAATATCCTTTTTAAGTAGTTCCTGAACCCACAATTTACAGCATATTCAAGAGCCCATATTATAAATCAAAGTTGTCAATTTGAAAACAGCATTTGTATAATTGTACCGGATGCAAGTGAACTTGACAATTAGGTTATGCACCCTCAAAGCTCGCTCCCATGCTTGTCCTGGGAAGTGTTCTGAGAGGGCGCAACCCAACTGGTAATTTTGCTGGCGTCGGATTTATCAAGCATAACTTAATCTATTCCAAAACTGAAACTAGCCCCATATATGTAAACTTAACAGATGTATATTACCATACACAATTAAGATTGTTCTTTGGTAGTACACACACACAAGCTAGGTATGCATCAGTAAGGTAGGTTCCATCATAGAATAGCTTAAATTAGATGAAATATTTAATCAACTGTTCTCAAAGCCACTTATGATTGTAATATGAGCCTCATAACTTATGAGTAAGATCAGTGACTCATGGAGCAGGATCTTCAGACTAGTTTCTTGACATGAGCAATTTTGTATCTTGAAATGTTTGTAAAACAAGTGATAAGTTGTCTTTATAAAATGTTATCACAAAAGATGTTATCACAACACTGGTAGGCAACATACACGGCGCACATAAATGTAAAGGGTTGATAACTCTCCCTGTGTTAGACTCTGGTTACTACAGCTGAGTTGAGCCCACCACCTCCACCACCACCACCACCACAGGCCCCTCACCACACCACCAACACCGTCAGTATTAACAGTCGTCAATATAGCAGAGAAAAATTAATTATGTTACTTCAAACATTGAAGAAATTACGCAAAATTGAAAATGAAATTGAGTGAAGATGAAAGCACTTTGTTTATATTATGGACAAAAAAGCTGCCCCAAGAAAAAAACAAATCTGTCAGACAACACCAATACAGTAGAAAACAAGTTTGTACTGAATAGTATGCAAGTTCATTTATTCCTTCAGTTTCATGAAATGCTTTGGTCTCAAGGAGAGCTAATCATGGGGACTGTACTAAACAGTATAACGGTTTTGTAGACTTTTTGAAAACTATATACCAAAGCTATTGGTTTTGGTTCAACATTGATTCTGCTGAGTGAAGGAAGTTCAGGGCAGTATGTGAAGTTATAAACACTTAACTTCAAAAATGCATCATTATTGTAGAAAAATATTTGAACATGTAATCAGTATTCTATAATAACATTTAAAAAGGTATTATGAATTTTAAATTCACAGAACTTGATACATGTCAATAACAAGAGTATGGTATGTACGGTAAGATATGATGTGAAACTTGAGTTTATCTTTTTCCTAATATAAAATTTTGAGCACTACACCCTGCAGTAATATTGTGAGGGTGAGTGGAGGGTGGTGTGGTGGGGGGAGGGGCGGGGGGAGGATGGAGGAGGGAGGGGGGGTCACGGTGGGGACATGCCAATCAGTTCTAACACTACCGGGTCTTTGGGTTGGTCGATCACTCATAACGACAACTAATTTGTCAATTAGTTGTGCTAATTCAACCACTTAAAAGTAAATTACTGTATATACAGGTAATTTGAGATTATTCTTATATCAAGTAAAAGTTGAGACACTTTTGCTTTACAAGAAACTTTAAATTAAAATATAATTAAACTATACAATGCTTTTACTTTACAATTGAGTAATATTATTAGCACCTTATGTTAAGAATATTACTCAAATGAACAGTAACTATGACTAATGTAAACGGTGGTACTGGTATCCAGGAGGCATGGTCTGGGTGATTAGAATTAGTCACAACCAGGCCAGGATGGTGATGGGCTGGTCTATCAGAGTGAGAACTGAGCGATCTCTGCCATACCCATAGCTTAATTTGACTGTTCCTTTTACTTATATATTTTCTAGATCTCAAGTGACGGCGTCTCTTCCGTGGATTGACCACCCAATCTACCAAGATTGGAAGCAAAAGCGTCACATTTTTCCTTTGCCCGTCAACTTTCTCTTCATAATTGCTGAGGGGCACAGGGCCCTGGGTGGGGCTTTGCCGCTTTGGTTTCCCGGGCGTTTCCGCACCCTCCTCAGCTCCCCGCCATGGAGTGGCTTCGGTCACCCAGGCTTTATTGTGGTTGGCAGGGAGGGTTCTGTGGGGGCGCTCGGTTATGGCCTTGGTCTTGCTCGGGGCCCTGGGGCTGTTCAGCCAGGCAGCTTGGGGAACAACAACAATAACAACCAGGCCAGGATATGTCTGACCTTGCTAAACAACACACCATTTGTATCAACAATATTCAGCTAAAGTTATTCATTATGGTAAAGCCCATATTTAAATTATGCATACCGTATGAACAGGTTGAATGACTAAGAATGCTGTCTTTACAAATTATGCATACCGTATGAACAGGTTGAATGACTAAGAATGCTGTCTTTACAAATTATGCATACTGTAAGAATGCTGTCTTTACAAATTATGCATACTGTATGAACAGGTTGAATGACTTAGAATGCTGTCTTTACAAATTATGCATACCGTATGAACAGGTTGAATGACTAAGAATGCTGTCTTTACAAATTCCCATCCAGTATTATTTTTAACATCGTTCTTAAACACCAATAAATCCCAAATTACATTAATGAAAGCATGTGATTCTCCCAGGAGTCGAACTTAGGATATCTCACACAGAACTTACACACCCTAACCATTACACCATCAAGACAGTAATACTATTCATACAGTATGCACAGGTTCAATAAATGAGAAATATTCTATGGTGTTCTTTTATTTATAAAGAATAATTATTTTGCTTAAGCGTTGTTTCCACATAGCGATTTTGATTAGTTCTTTTGTCTTTTTACTGTGTTCGTCAAAGTTTTGGTTTGTTTATATTGCAAGTTTTACATTATAATTTACAAGTGATCCACCAACTCCAAAAGACAAAAAGGTTCTAAAATTTCAATAGACAGACTGTTGTAGAATGGAAACTGACAAACTGGTTAGAAGAACACCGCTTGAAGATGGGCCTTTATCATGACAATATTTTACTTCACAGCTTCCTCAGGTCAGGTTTTCAGTTTGACCAGATTTATTTTTTTGAATCAATCTCTCTCTCTCTCTCTCTCTCTATACATATATATATATATACAGTATATGTACATATATATTGTCCAAGTGAGTAGTCTGGTCAAACTTATTGCATATACTGTATATTAAGAAAAATAAAAACATAATAAATAAAAGTACTGTAAGGTGAAAACTGACGACCTAACATGAAGACGCTGTAGAGCAAAACGTTGTCATTAATAAAGGTCCATCCTGGAATGGTGTTAAGAGAGCCCACCTCGTTTTTTTTCTCTTTCTCTCCCTCTCTCTTTGGCTTGTATCCATTCGGCCCCATTCAGCCTACTGTTTTAATACGTTTACCCCCATCCAGGTGTCAATATTTTACTGGCGAGAGGTAGCGAGCCAGCATATATATATATATGTTTGTTTTGACAGCAAGCTAAATTTGTAAATTTTTCGATAGAAAAATGTCTCCGGCGAAGCCATATTTCTCCATACAATGTTGGCTCGCTATCGCTCGCCAGGAAGAAATCGACACCCAGATGGGGATAAACGTCTTAAAACAATTGGCTGCATAGGGCCGAATGGATACAAGCCAGGGAAAGAGAGAAAAGGAGAAAAAGATGGAAAAAGCCGGTGACCCCCCTTAATCTAGACACACTGCTGTTGACCTGCTGACATAACACTGACAAGGGATGTATTGCTTCTGTTTGTAAAGTGACCAATAAAAGCTGTGCCGGGCTACTCCTGTCAATATGGACATTTTGGTGAAACATTACAGTTAGGGTCGACTGGTCAATTCATATGTGGTCTTCCAATTAGTATGCTAAATCAATAAGAAGGCTACCCCCAAAAAGTTAGTTTGAGTTACGCTAATATAGTTATAGTCTGTTCGCTGGAAGTAAGAGAGAAATCATGACATCTATCCTCTGTAACTCAAAAAGGGCTAGAGCAAATTGGCTGTAAGTTGGTAGAAATATTTGTTCGATTTCTCTAGTCGTTTCTTAGTTACAGAGGTTAGAAGTCATGATTTCTCGCCTACTTACAGCAAATAGATTACAGTACAGTACAGAATTAATATGTGTATGATAGTCAAGGCATACTTTGACACTCAATATGTGTATGATAGTCAAGGCATACTTTGACACTCAATATGTGTATGATAGTCAAGGCATACTTTGACACTCAATATATTAATCATACTCTACTATTTGTTGTGGGCGGTTGGGCATTAGCAGCCTCCCCCGAAACACGTTAAAAAATAGACAAATTGCCTCGATGGAGGTAATTCCTTCATGGTCCCTCCTCGGGGAACAAAGGCGCCTGGCCATATTTACATATAAGTTATGTTTCTTTTATTTTATAATATTGTTTTGCTAAATTTTCAGTATGTTATTTTCACATAACAACTTTTATAAGTCCGTTTGTCTTTAAATTGTGCGGTTTCTGGTTTTGGTGAGTTTGTCCTGCAAGTTTTACATTTATATTATGCATACTGATTGGGTCATCACATACAAATTGGTTCCTCTACCCTAAAAGGTAATTATATTAGAAACAGTAGATAAGTAGTTCAAGTATTAATAATAATCTACATCTTGGTGTGTTACTCTAAGTAAGTGCCAGATACCTACTGCATTCAAGGTTCTACAGAGACTGATTTTGAGATGTCAGAAATTGAGATGATTACAATAAACAAGTCAAGCAGGGATGGCTATATTATGTAAACATGACATACAACTATATAGCTTATGTAATGGAGTGAAAAACAGAAAACAGTTACTACACGAGCCAGTGCTTTTTTTTTTTTTTTTTTTTTTCATATTGACTGAGTGTTGCTCTGACAAATCTAGGAAATAAAATTAGTGTTTTTATGTGCAAGATTCAAGAAGATAATAGTACAGTATTAGTCAGCTTGTGTTTTCAACTGGAGAGATCCCTAATCATATCTAGTAAGGTTTTAGCAAAGTAAAAGTAAATGTCAGCTTCTGCCTTGTATCAAATAATTTATCATGGACACAAAGAAAATATTCTAACCCTATCACTTTAAATCTTAACCCGTACAGTACCATAGACGTCCTTCTTATCATATTCTGGCAACTATTAGACGAGTTTATGCAGTTTAGGAAGGACCTCTAGCAATAATAAGGCTTCAATATGTCTCAACCAACCCTTTTAACTACCACCGATCCTTCCTAAGCTGCATTATATCGTCAAAATTAAGCTAGAATACAATATAACACACGTCGCTGGTACTCAAGGGGTTAAATTGTAATTCTAGACACATGAACTCTAGGCCAGGTATTCTGAACATCAAGTGTCATAAACTCTACCAACTTAATCAACTCTACTCTTCCCCTAACTACAAGCGATTTTGATAAGTTGTTTTGCTTTTTTACTGTGTTCGTCCAAGTTTTGGTTTGTTTATTTTGCAAGTATTACATTATAATTAGTTTGTTTGTTTGATTAGTAAGTTTTACATTATAATTGGTGAGTAGCTTAAGTTGGCAGAGTTTATGACCTACAAAGTGATGGAACTGTGGAGTGACTTACCTTGTGTTAAAGAGAGTGGAAGGTTTGTACGAAGCCCAGCCCTCCGCACCAGTTAGGCAGTGGTGGGTGTAATTATAAGAAGTCAGTGTCACCAATGGGGTGGTAATATTCACAACAGTCATAACTTATTATTATGGAAATGTGCTACCTCTTCCAGACAATAAACATCTAGCCAAACATATACTGTACATACATAAACATCTAGCCAAACATATACTGTACATACATAAACATCTAGCCAAACATATACTGTACACACATAAACATCTAGCCAAACATATACTGTACATACATAAACATCTAGCCAAACATATACTGTACATACATAAACATCTAGCCAAACATATACTGTACATACATAAACTTTAAAAGACCGAGTGATCTGTAAGAGTTAAGATTTCAGTCTCAGTCCTAACTTATTATTAGTTTTCCTGTATAAGTATAAACAGTCTTCTATATGCTCAATACTGTACAGTTAGCAAAATATGTTTCTAGTAACAAGAGATAGTACAGTATTTGTACTCTTTATCTCAACAAGGCACAATTTTAAAATCTTTATGGTGTGTACCTCTTCATAATCTAAGCATTCAAAGTTAAATAAATGTATACAGTACATACTGTACTAGGAATTAGATAATATTTCAACAAGGCACATTTTTGTTTATTCCATATACTGTACATGTAACTAGAAAGTTAAATAAGTCTTTAACTCATAAATATTTGTCCTAAGTTGACTAAATTTGTCGGAAAGTAGCTAAAATATAACATTCTGAGAAACAACTGATTGAAAAGGATAAATGTTAACACTAAGCCTGTACTCAATTGTTAAATGAGATGCACAAAGTAAACAAGAATGATAAACATCTGTTAGTTTGTTAGGAGCTCACTAACGACACCTACCTGCTCTTTCAGTAGTTTCTGCTTCTGCTTCTCCTGTTCTCTTTCCTGAAAAATAAAGAGAGATTTGTTAATATACTGAAGATCAACAGAAACCGAGCTTAGATACGTGACAAGGAGCTTGAAAAATGAGTACGGTACTATGAAAAATGCCACAAGATTCTGATAGTGACCAATGAATACTATTAAACATATAGATAACAAAAATAATACCATATACACTATAACTAAATATACTTTATATTAGCTATATATTGCACTTATAATAACTATTTTGATGACAGCAGTTAGGTGGTAATGACAGTATGTATGTATGTATGTATTGTATGTATATACTCGGGCATATACCCCATTGCTGGGGGTGGCCGACACAAGACAGAGCCAAACAGAAACATTTAAAGTTCCAATTCTACGGGTCCGGGACGACTTTCGCGTTCTCTAGCCCGTTTCTCTGTCTCGTCGAGTAGGAGAATTATACAAGGGGAGGAGGATTCCTAGGTAATGACAGTAGAGCTAACTAACCTGTGCCTTACGAAGCTGTTCATATAGTCTCTGTCGGTTCTCCTCTTCCCGCTGTCTCCGGAAATCCTGGGGAGAGGTACGGAGATCAACATTATTTTCTCTTTTCTTTAGTTCGTTTTCAAGTTTTATATTTTAACTTCCTATGTGTATGAAGGAGATAAAAGGCAAAGCTGTCTGGAATGAGTGTCTCCCAAAAAATTTAAAGAGTAATAGAGAGCCAAAATCAAGGTACTGTACATTAGAGTCAAATTGTCTGGACACACAGAGTTTGAAGCAGTTAAAGCCATAGGATGATGCTGTGTTTACCATGCATTTCAGATAAGTTGTCAAATTATAGTACTGTATATAAATTTACTTAAAACGGGGAAATGAAGTTCTTTGTTCCCCTCTTCGTCCCCAAAGTTGATTCTTTTTTATATATTTCCCAAATTGACTAATTCCTTGAACGTGACGATAGTGCGTTGTTATGTGTGCGATTAGTTTACTTGGGAAACAGATTAACTTGCTCATGTAGTAATGTACAACCCTATGTGGTGGATTGTGTTTTTTATTTCATAAATTCTATTTTAGTAAGCGTTATTTCCACATAGCGATTTTGATAAGTTATTTTGCCTTTATATTATCTTTGTCTTAGTTTTGGTTTGTTTAGTTTTGGTTTGTTTAGTTTGCAAGTTTTACATTTTAATTGACAGGCTACCAACCCTTACCTCTTTCTCTCGTCGTAGTTCCTCCTGTTTCCTGATGCGCTCCTGTTCGCGCTGTAACCTGGGGGGAAAAACAAACAACATTTTTTATTAGCTATAAGATCAGACATGGAATAGCAGTAAAGGGAGATCACATGAGAGATTTTAGCGTCAATTGACTACTTGCGAGTTTCAGGCTATAAGGAAGTTCAGACTGTAGACATCGATATGAAACGCAAATACAGTCATTATGTAGGTTTATGATGGATAAATATTATGTTAAATTTGATTTTGTATACAGTATTTATAAATGTACTAAAACTGCATTATAGCTGGTTATTCTGCTAAATATCGATATCTACAGCTCCAACTTCCTTATAGAATGAAACTCGCAAGTACTGTATTCAATTATAAATGGCAATCATATTTCTGGCAACATTTCTGTACTTTTTAACGCATGGTGATTCTATTTAGTTATCTTCATTTGGCTAATCCTTAAATTGCGATAATTCTTATTGTTTTGTTTAGTGTGTTTGCCATGCATTTCAGTTATGTTATCAAATTTCTTTTATTTATAAATTATTATTTTGCTTAAGCGTTGTTTCCACATAGCGATTTTGATAAGTTGTTTTGTCTTTTTACTGTGTTCGTCCAAGTCTTGGTTTGTTTAATTTGCAAGTTTTACATAGATAACAGAAACTTAACTGAAGTAGATTACTGTAGGATACAGAATTCTTACAAAGTGTTCATTCCTAAGCTGCCAGACCAGTTGTCAATTAAAGTTAAGGGAAAAAGCTCATGTGTGATACCAGTGTAACTCTCTGGGTTCTTCCCCCTACATCCCCCGCTCGCACATCATGCTGTTCAAGTCACCTTATGAACTGAATTGATCAAGGATAGAAACCCTTAGTATGATGCAATTTACTTCATGCAATTTTAGTTACATTACATACATACATACATACATACATACATAAAATGTTAAGACCGAGTGCTCCACACATACGTGCAGTTTCAGTCTCTTGTCCTAATGGCAGCGTTCCAGGCAACCCTGTTAAGGGCTGCTTCACTTGTCAAGTTTTTGGATTCGAGATCAGCACATATAGTCCGATCCCAGGTCTTCCTCGGTCCACCCCTTGGTGCAGCTCCCTCCACATTTTACTTCAGCCCAAGATGTATATTTCCGATTCCAAGAAATAAATATGAGCTTACGTAACTTTGAAGTATAAAGATATTCTTTATATTCAAATGGCTAACCAGAATGATTTTTTCAATTTTTAAAAGTTTCTATTGTAGAAGGAGGAAAAGAAATGGGTCTGACCACTATTTTGTACTTTTAAGAGCATTGTCCGATTTTCTAAAGAATCTAAGCTATGGTTCGGGCATGTGGAGAAGATGGATGAGTTAAGTTGGGTTAAAAGATGCAAGTCTGTGAAAATGGAGGGAACTGCACCAAGGGAAAGACCGAGAAAGACTTAGGATCAGACCTTAAGGTCTGATCTTGAATACAAAAAAACTGACAAGTGAGACAGCTCTGAATAGGGCTGCCTGGAGTGCAGCCATTAGGACATGATACCGGAACCACACTCTGTGTGGTGCACTCGGTCTTTAAATTTATGTATGTATGTATGCATCCAGCAAAATGTTGCCAATATATTCCTTTTGAAGGGGGTGTCACACGAGAGCTTTTATGACCAATATTCTATAGCCAAAATATTTCCAACATTCCTGGGATCTGTTGCATTGTTATAGGAAGCTAGATGTGAGACTGTAACCACATTCTGTGGATGAAAGTCTTTAAACTTGTATGTATGTATAGGAAGCTAGACTGAAGATAGATTAATCTAGGAAACAGAATTCTTAATCAACTTAAATTCATAAGCTGTCACACCCAAGTTGACAATAAAAGTTTAGGGAATAAGTGCTTGTGGTATTAGCATTATATTGAATTTAGGATACCAGCAGGTAGCCTTCATTCGTAGCCAGTATGGTAGGTATCAGGAGAACACGGCCTCTGGGAGAAGTCGGCTTCTATTCTAATTATCTATTTCCATTTGGCGAAAATTTATGTTGTGATTATTGTTATTGTTTTGTTTCGTGTGCTTGGCATACATTTCAGTTATGTTGCTGAGTTTCTTAAAATTAAGTTGAGCAGGAGGAATCAGTGAGGCGAGGTTAAGCTAAATAAAGTCAAGTTCACTTCATAATAATGCTACGTTTGTATTCATCCGTGTTCTCCTAGTGGCTAACTTCTCTTGTAGTCGTATGGTATGGTTGGTTCGGACCGTAATTGCCCACTTGTTTTAAATGGCACAAAATCCACTCCACAAACAAAGTGGCCGCAGCCTCAACAAACCAACACCACTCACTACACCACATGGCAGAGCATCGACACACACCAAGACATATCAAACAACACCTACAACTCATATTCATACACAAATACTGTCTTCACTCCCCCCTTGCCCACCCCAAGCCAGCCTCCAGAAGCATATCCATACTCAAATCACCCACCGATCCATCTAGTCACTCAAAGACAACACTCAGCTGCATGCACGGTCCCCTGAAGTTCATCCCTCAGAAACCCTCCTTTCCCGTGTGGACAGAGTCCACCTGGCTAGACTGCGATGTGGGCACCATCCAGCCCTTCTGAGTTATCAGAAAAGGCTGGATGACTCCGTCCAGGACACCTGTCCGGGTTGTAACACACACCGCAAACTATCAAACACATTATGGAAAACTACATAACACACAATCACTTATGCCAACAACACAACACACACTCCTCGAGAACTTTCTGGAAAAATACGGTCTCGGCCGTGGCCTTCCTTAGGAGCTCGGGACTGTTCGGTCAAGCAGCCTAGGGAACGACTACTACTACTACTAATACAAAGTGGCATCCTCAGAAGAAAAATAATATATCCGGAAGAGTAAGCTACTGGAGGCAAAATGTAACTTATTTTATTCTACAACTACTGGCTATTCACTCCAATTAGGCCAGAGCTCTTGACTCTAACCTCTTGTAACTCAGGAAGGGATGGAGCAAACGAGCTGTAATTTTCCACACCTATTTACTGGTTGACTCTTTCAAATTAGTAGAAGTAACAGCTCAATTACTGGAATCTTTTTTGAGTTATGAGAGGTTGGGGTTGAGATTTCTGGCCTCTGGATTTACATTGCGATTATTGTTATCGTTTTGTTTACTAAGTTTGGCAGGCATTACAGTAAGTTGTTGAGTTTCTAAAAATAAACTACATAATATAATGAGCAGGGCATACCGCATTATATAATTTAATTTAGCTTATGAAGGACTCATTAATACAAAAAGTTCAAGAAGTGTGAACATAATCCTTTGAGGTCCTTCTCAATTTGAATAACAAATACATTTGATTGAATCCCCAAGCAATTGAGGTGAATATATTTGTGTCTCTACTTCATTCTTCTACATTAATAATAATTAGAATAGAGTATACTATAGTCTATTTGCTATAATTAGGCGAGAATTTATAAACTCTATCCTCTGTAACTCAAAAATGGCTAGAGCAAATTGGCTGTAAATTTTCATATCTATTCCTTGACTGACTCTTCCCAAATGGTAGACATATTAGCTCGATTACTCTAGTCGTTTTTGAGTTACAGAGGTTAGAGATCATGATTTTTCGCCTACTTACCGTGAATAGACTACAGTATAGCCATTGTGTACGCAGTGGTACAATTACAATACAAAATCTACCATAATACTACAGGTCTCCCTCGATATACGATTGGGTTACGTTCCTGAAAACCCGATCCTAAATAGAAAAATCGTACAGCAAACCCTAAAATTAATAGGGAAAATGGGGATATGTTCTCGGACCAGCCAAAACCCAAACCCAAACACCTATAATAATATCATAAATCGGAGGATAGTGAGGGAGACCTGTGCTCTCAAAATAGTAATAGAAGTATATTTGTAAATTGGCTGTCAAAATGTACAGTACCCGTAATTAAATTGTGTTTTGAACATTACAATTACATCAATTAACTATATTAATTTTCTGTGGATATTTTTCAAAAATCAATATCGAGTATCAATTTAGCCACTGTGAAATAGCCTAATGATCTAGTCTACCCTACATCACTTCAAATATCAAACTAAAGAAATCTGAAAGTGACAACTTCTTTCAAAGTTTTGGGAAGCTTTCAGAGATCAAAGTGTCCGTCAATAAATAAATAGATTATCTCTACCATAAATCTGTATAACTCGCCTCTATACAAGCTAAAGAAATTTGTTATTATACGATGATAAAGTACAGTACCGGTATTTCACATAACAAACAGCAGAATACCGATGTTTCTTTTCTCTTTTTAAGATATCATAAGCATTTAAAACATAGGTTAATATCAAAAGATGAAATGTACTTAAGTTTATTTCACAATATATGTTGTACAGGAACTATTAGCCATGACAAGAAAAGCACAATTCTCACAGTTCAAAAATCATGATATAACACTTCACAAGATTATTTTAATTATAGGCCAAAAACACAACTGCCATGATTATATTCTGTCAGTCCTGCACATCTATGACCCAAAAGAGCAATCTCTCAAAGTTCCCTCTTTTAAAATATGTAAATGAGCGGTGGCATAGACTATAGCGCATCTGACTGCTGATTGAAGGGTCTGCAGTTCGATCCCACACCGTGCCATTGGTAGACGGCAAGAGTTAGGTCAGCTCAGTCTAGCGATTCGTGGTAAATGGACAGTAAGTCCCTGTAACAAGGGCATGCCCTAGCCTTGTCAATCAAAGGAGGTCACAACGTTAAAAACTGTATCAAACCGTCTGACAAACACCTGCCTCGTTTGCTCAGCGTCATACAGGTGACAGTCAGGGAAGCATCTCTGTGACCCTACTCATGTTTCTCACATACCCTATGCCTGCCTGATAAATTACCGGCTCCCAGAGGGTCGTTCAACTTGTCACTGCAGGAAGATGAAGATAGCTATGAGAGAGTTTGTGGGTAATGTTTGCAACTTGAATAACCTTTATGAGCTACATATTTGTTCTCTAAAGACAAGGAAAAACTCAAAATACCTGGGGTCAAAGATATCAATGTTTACTATTAACACTTTTGTTGCGGCACTTGTCATATGACAATTGCTTGGTCAACACTGTACCATACGGGGGTTTTGGACTAAAAGTGACCTTCATTCCCTGCACATTTTTATGTATAAACAAGAGCTAGAACTTATTTCAATTATATATCCCTGAAAGCAGAGGAATAGACCTTTCCAATGACACCTGAATCATGTCTGTACGACCACTGGTTGCCGTGCAACAATATTGCACAGGTGACGCTAAATCGGTAGAAAATAGCAAGTTTGAGCAGTATTCGCTATCCCTGAGTCTGTAAAGGAGTTGGAGATGTCTCCCATTGCCACTAGTGATAACCCAGACACGGCTGGCGGTGGATGGGATGGACCCGCGCTGCTTACTCACTCGCCTGCCTCCCAGGCCTTGTTCAAGGCAGAAATTCGGCAATTGTCATATGACAAGTGCCACAGTGATGACCGTATTTTTTATATAACAACCCACAGTCATTGATTTAAAGGTCAGAGTAGTAATTGCCATACTTCTTCTTGTATTTCAATTTTCTTATGAGGGGGATGTTAATTACAACCACATAATCAAGCAGTAAGTTTTTATTTGCATATTTAAGAATATATAATTTAGCTGTGTCTATTAGCCTCTCCGGGTCATAAAGGGCAAAACTGACAGGACTTTTGTTTTCCATGACAGCACACTAAGTAAATTTTCACAATAAATCAAGTTCACCAAAGTTTTGTCATAGTTATTTTTTTCCAGGGGATGATTATGGAAAAGACTAGAGCCAAGAATAGCAGGGAAAAAGAAAGGATAAGTGGGGATTGGGCCTGAGTCTATAGATAGATAGAATAGACATATTATAGGTAGGCCAAAAATTGTGACTCTTAAGCTCTGTAACTCTAAAAGGGCTGAAGCAAATGAGCTGTAGATTTCCACACCTATTCCCTGGCTGACTCTTCCCAAATGGTAGAAATGTTAGCCCGATTACTCCATTCATTATTGAGTTACAGGGGTTAGTGGACAAGATTTATGGCCTACGTATAATGAATGGACTATAGTGGATTATAATTTACCTATACGAGGGACCACAGATACACGCCCAATTAACTTCTAACAAATGAATACCTATTTGTGTGTCTGATATCCATTCGTCTATACATTAGGCTACCATAGCACAGTTGGAATGTATGTACATGCTCAGATTAATATGCAGGATTCGAAAATGCATAATAAATCGTAGGCTTGTGCATAATTCTTTAACTGTCTTGATAGCGTAATGCATAATTGCGTGGAATTTCGGTGTGAGTACCCTAGGTTCGAGTCCTTGGAGTGCCACATGTATTCGTTGATTTCATTAATTGAGTTTAGAAGTAAAGTTGGTTGGAGAAAAAATATGAAAAAAATATGAATTATATACCCTGACTAGATTGCAAAGGTTTGTAGCTATTGTCCCATATTTTTCAGGAGTACTGTACTGTACAGTATATATATAATTTTGCAAGAACTTATCCTCAGCAATGTTTTGATTATCAGTACAGTATAATCACACACTGGACCAGTTGCCCCATTACAAATACAATCAAATATAATTATGATGCACTAAGCGATATGTCAAGTTGAGTTTGCAAGCATGAACAACTCTGATGTAAGCATACTTGCCGCCCAGATCCAAATGATATAAAATAAATGTGGAGGAAAGTGAGCATTTTCCTGGCTATTCTCAACTAGCAATGACAAACTTATATTAACCCTTTCAGTATACCACGGTGCATTCTTCTATTACATTCCAGCTATTTTCAGTCAATTGTATTAACCCTCTCCGACATATGACGCGATTTTGAGCCTATTAGGGATACTTTAAAGCCTTCGTTACCATCAGGGGTATTTTAAAAACCTTTAGTTTAGTTACTTCAACCTCTGCAGTTGTCTTTGAGTTTGCTGTGGGCAGAAAACTAATTTTGGAGAGGTAATTATAAGAGTGAGAGAACTATTTCTTATTGCTAATCTGGCAACCTCTGCGTCATATGAGTCTGAAGGGGTTAAGCTTAAAATTCAAACGAATTGCCTTGATGGAGGTGATTCATTCATGGCCACCCGTTTGGGGATCAAGGCATCTGGCAATAGATAGGGAAATGGTTTGTGCAAGTTAAAAGTACCGATGAATTAGATTTGACAAATTTGCATGCCCGAGATCCTTTTTAAGCTGTATGAAATTGTCAAATCGTAGCTAGAATAAAATAATGAATAGCATCCCAATACTGAGAGGGTTAAGAAGCTGTAAACAAAAAAAAACACTATATATATATATATATATATATATATTGCCGAAAATACTGCCAGAAAACGTGATCTTGTGACCTGACCCTAAATTGTGATGTGGCCTGGACACATCAACAGCCCTTTTCATATCTTATATTATACTCAGCGTGCAAGAAGGACTGGTTCAAGTTACCTACATGCAAAAGAAAGAATGCAAATGTGTGTCCGTGTCAAAGCTAAGTTGGGCACAATGCACTTATCACTAGTGCTTTGCCTTCCGATTTAGAGATCCTCAGTATTAGAATCTGGACAACCTTCCTAATTAATTCATATTTTTTGTTCACCAACCAACTTTACTTCTAAACTCAATTAATGAAATCAACAAATGCATGTGGCACTCCAAGGACTCGAACCTAGGATACTCACACCAAAATTCCGGGCATTTATGCATTACGCTATCAAGACAGTTAAAAAGCAAAACAGTACAGTGATCTCACAAGTACATAGTACTACTCAAGATACCACTATACTGTACACTCGACCAATAAACAATCTTTACACTAACGCTCTAAACATTCTGGAAGTGGGTCGAAATCTTATGATAATACCTCACAGACGTATGTTTCACCCGATTCATTCCGTTCACATTAGATTATTTACAGCTAACCAGTGAAAAGATTGTTTTTTGGTTGAGTGTACATCTGCTTAGCATTTGTTATCTAGGAGGCAGAATCACTTATCTGAAGAACAGAGCCACCATACTCAGAGTACGGTATGAGTATCCAAGGTTCGAGTCCTTGGAGTGCCACATGTATTTGTTGATTTCATTAATTGAGTTTAGAAGTAAAGTTGGTTGGTGAAAAAATATGAATTGCTATGAGGCAAGAGTATGGAGTTTAAAAAGGTTGGATTCCATTCCAGCTGCCAACCTTCTGTACATGCAAGAACCATATGCCAGGAAACAGTATTTGTTAATACATTAGCCTTAGACTAATTAGGTATTAACTGTTAATAAAAAATACTATATTTATAATGATGGAGAAAATATATTGGCAGTTGTCCAGTCTCTGTTACTGTGGGGTACTCTCTGTATATGAGCTCGAAGGAATAATTGGCAATATTAAATTTATAGCTGATCAGCGAAAAGAAAAATATAAACGGGAAACAAAATGTAGTCAGCAATGTTTTAAACCTATTACCGGTATTTACCTTTCCGTATGAAGCAGGAACTCGTTTGTTTTTTGCGAGGATTCAAACCTGGGAAAATATGGTGCGGTCAGGAACATTCACTAGCTACAGGTTAGTTATATTGGTCACGCACAATTCCGTTACCCAGTCTAGCCCTCCAGTAAGAGTTTATTTTTTTATTTTGTTTTTATTTTTTTGGACCCCCTTCTCCTCATCTTAAGCCCCATTTGTTTGGCGACTGAAGACCTTTTAATCCATTTCTTTGTAAATAATAAACCTTTCATGCCATTTAGGTGTCAATTTTTTTTCTGGCGCAATAGCCTGTAACTTAAGAGGAACTCAATTTATCTTGAAGGGGGTCTTGGGTTTTTTTAAAGCTTAATAGAGGTCTAGGGGGCAAATTGAAAAATAAGAAAAAACAAAAGATTAAGTCGACTGGGTAACCAAAATCTGCGGCACCCTCTATTGGTGAACGCTACTACAGGGTGACCAGACAACTCAACCAGTAGACCATTTCAACCAGTAGCTCTCAACCAGTACCAAATCAACCAATACGGTTAGGTTAGGTTAGTACTATATTTTGGCACTGGTTTGGTTGGTCTTGGTTGATTTGGCACTGGTTGAGAGCTACTGGTTGAAATGGTCTACTGGTTGAGATGTCCGAGAACGCTACTTCAGGGCTTGTTGTGAGTGAGAAGAAGGATTGATCTACATACTGTACATGTGGTGATGTACGGTGCATGTATTGTTATTCAAAATTATGTGATTGGTTAATTTGGAAAAAACTATGCCCACATATAATGAAATGTGTATTTACTACAAAATTTTATTTTCACATAATACTACAATGATCTACTGACTTATATACAGGTATATTTGTTTTCTTTTTAACTGGGAATTGATGGGAATAATGTATAAAAAATTATGAGGTTTTGAAAAATGTAGTAACGTCATGAATACATAACTGATACTGTACTACTATAAGTAGAACAGCACAGCTTTACATATGTGATTCTCTCTCATTATAGTGTTACTAATCTAGAGGGATTTCTCAAGGGAAACCCCAAGAGAAGGACAATTTCACCACCCAAAAAATCCTCCATTAATTACAACCCCCTTAGGGATGCAAAATAAAGCATGATCACCAGCCTTTGGATAAGACCTAGGGGTTTTCTCAACCTTATCTAATCAGAGCCACTCTAGATGCAGTATGAAGATACCTCCCAGTCCACACATTAGCCAATGTAAGACTTTTAGGAATCTACACACTTTGCAAGAATGAGATGGGTTACGAGTGAAAGGGATCTGCCGTGTGTGGGCCAATCGGCTCTCTGCAAACTCCCGCTTTCTTATGTTCTTATGTTGTTCTATATCTTCTACAGGGTTCTCGGAAAGAATTCCTTGTGCTTTCAAAGTAAAAGCAAGAAAGTACAGTATGTATTGACTGCCACAAATGCAAGTTGACTGTAAACACACTCTTCACCATAGTGGGCACAATTTATGGTGTGTGGTAAGGTGGACTTAAATGACCAATTTTTCCCGCAACTTTTGATCCACAAGTATATTCTGACAACATTCTGGGATCATTTTCGACTGGCAATCTAACTAGACTGAAGATACATAATTGTTGATAATAGTAATGTCTCTCTTTCTTGAGTTGGCCACCCTCATCAAAAAAAAAAAAAAAAAAAAGTATGCGTCAGAGTAGGCCTATATAGATAGATAGATAGATATATAACATAATTGTAATTGTAATTAAAATGTAAAACTTGCTAACTAAACAAACCAAAACTTGGACAAAGACAATATAAAGGCAAAATAACTAATCAAAATAGCTATGTAGAAACAACGCTTACTAAAATCAAATTTATGAAATAAAAGAACACAATCCACCACATAGGGTGTACATTACTACATGAGCAAGTTAATCCGTTTCCCAAGCAAACTAATCGCACACATAATAACGCACTATCGTCACGTTCAAGGAATTAGTCAGTTTGGGAAGTCCGGGACATTCTGGTAAATTTGACTAAACTCTGCATGAATAAAGAAACTACAATTAGATAGATAGATATGTATCGTAATTGAAATGTGTAAATGGTATCTCGAGCGCTAGATTAACTTGCTCATATAGTTATGTACACCCTATGTGGTGGATTGTGTTCTATTATTTCATAATTTTATTTTATTAAGCGTTATTTCCACATGGCGATTTTGATTAGTTCTTTTGCGTTTATCTTGTGTTGTCCCAGTTTTGGTTGGTTTGTTTTGCGAGTTGTTTGTTTTGCAAGTTTTACATTATAATAAAGAGGGAAAAAGGAAAGAAAAAAAATAGGAAAAGTGGGGATTGGGCCTGAGAAAATATATAGATAGACATTATAATACTGGAAGAACTGGCGCTTTTGAAAAAGAAAAGATCAGATTATTATTAAATTTCTTTTACTGCCGGATTAGAGTTGGCGGTAAAAGTTGCGGGGAAAGGCGGTCATGTGGATCTGAGTTTGTGTTGGTGGTGTAATGGTTTAGATGCTTATGTTCTGGGTGTGGTGTCCCGAGTTCGAATCCCGGGAGGACTATATGCTTTCATTAGTTTATTCAAGTAAATTGGGGTTTGTATTTGATGATTAATGTTAAGACCGGGATGTTACTTATATATTATTTACCTAAGTTTGTGTTGTTCCTCCAGTTGAGACATGAGGTCCTTGCGAGCTTTCTCCTGCTCCTCCTCAGCCTCCAGGCGCCTCAAGATGGCCTCCGCCTCCACCTCCAGGACATCACGACCGTCTCTGTTCACATAAATAATATTATACCCTGCAACACAATGGCACCTCTTTCTATATTGACATGAAGAGCTGGCAGAGGGAACACAGCACTAGGGGATGTTTCAGGTATCATGAACGTTTATATAATCATTAATCCATTTTTATATGAATTTCAACATCTTATAACTATATACCAATCATACATCAACAACCATTCTGCAACAGACACCACACCATCTATTATCTCAAAACTGACAATAATGAGAAAATAACTAAAGACCAAAATAGCAATGACAAACTAAGAACAGCTTCCTCTTAATCTTTGGCAGAAAAAGTATTTGGATTAATTTTACTGGGCTAATAAATTCTGAGAAAATTGTAACATATCCTAGAGTTCCAATACCATATTAATATGTTTTAAGTATGACCAGTGGAAATGATTACTTAAGGAGTGCGTGCGGAGTTACATGGAGGGATAGACAGACTAATGAGGAAGTAAGAAGGAGGTGTGGTGTGGAGGTAGATGTGCTGGAAAGTGTGAAAAGGAACAACTTGAGATGGTTCGGCCATATGGAACGTATGGAAAGCGAGAGAATGACTAAGAGGGTGTACGAGAGCGAGGTGGAGAGACAGAGGGGGAGAGGTAGACCGAATATGAGGTGGAAGGATGGAGTGAGGAACTACATGAACGAAGGCGGTGCTGGTTGGGGGGAGGGGCGTCGACTGACTGAGGACAGAGGTGCATGGGGGCGGTTCGTTCGTGGCCATCCCCTTCGGGGATCACGGCGTCAGGCAATAGATAGATATAAGTATGACCAGGCCGGGCTTCGAACCCGGGCCTGTAGCATAGCAGTCCAACATTAAACCCACTAGACCACTGAGGAGCTAAGTTACAATCATGTAAAAGACCTGGCAACTTAAATAATTTGCAAGCGCTGTACAGAGAAACATCACAAATTCAGAGACCAATCCTATAAATATGCAAAGAAACCAATTTTGTATAACCCTTCACTTGACTATCACACAAAAGTCTGTGACTCTGTGCCGAGGCAAGTCAGTGAGTTGGAGTGCTTGAGTAGATGTTGATTGTATTGCTGCGGTCTTTGTCTGTCCATTATTTAGGGAGTTAGTGTTTGCAACTGACTGATTGATTGATTGATTGACTGATTTATTGATTCAAATTCAAATCCAAATATTTAGTGGTGGCAGGCTAGGAATCCTCCTTCCCTTGTAAAATTCATCTACTAGACGAGACAGAGAAAGGGGTGAGGGAATGCAAAAGTGGTCCTTGACCCTAAGAATTGAAACTTTAAATGTGTTTCTGTTCGGGCTTTGTCTCGAGTCAGACATCCCCAGCTATGGGGTATATGCCTGAGTTAATTATAGATACAAATTTACATTAAACATATCTTGGTATTTAATTGTTTTCTACTATGACAAGAGGACTGAATACCCAATGGAATTATCCTCAGCTGAACAAACATAACCATCAAGAACCATTACACAAGTTAGGACAAGTTAGGGACTCGGGGCTGTTCGGCCAGGCAGCCTAGGGAACGACAACAACAATTACAACAGAGAAATTTAACTTACAACGCAGTGGTGACTGACACACTAAATATTGCAATATATTCTGGTGAAGCTCCTTAGTCTTGTGTTCGGCTTAAACAAAAAGTAAGTAATAATGTAAACCAAATATCTTTCATAATCCTCAAAAAAGAAACTAAGTACAAATTAAAAATTAGGATAACCTTCAAACTAAGAAACGAAAGACTATACCTCACCAACTTAGCAAGAACACTGCATGAATATATATACCATATGAGGTGGAGCACTTTATTGAAAACGTTTCGCATACAGTACAGCTTCATCAGGCCAATGACGAAACGTTGTCAATAAAGTGTTCCTTCTCATTCTGTCAACTGTTCCAAGAATATTTTCATTAAGAAGACTGAACAAATCATACACCTAACTTTCCCATTAAAACATCAACACAGCAAGAACATAAAAAAAAAAAACACCAACAAAACCCGTAGAAATGAAACAAAAATTCATCAACTTAGCAAGAACACTAACTAAAATATACACATTGAGAAAAAAATAACAAAAGAAACGCATCCACCTCTTCATCCATGCCATCTTGCTCTCAAAAACAACAAAAAGCGCTAAAACACATGAGGGTCAAAAGAAGTGGCTATAAAGACTGACTCATGCCTGCGCTGCGCCTTGTACCCCTTCTGCTCGCGAATTTTAAGAATCTTGTCACGGATCTCTCCCTCGCTGTGCCGAGTCTGGGAGCCCGCATCCAGGTAGTCTCCGATGGGGATCTTACTCGAGAAGCTGAAGTTGTCTCGGGTTACCTCATTGATGCCGTTCTTCTCCAGGTACTGTAGGGAAAAGCATTCATAATATTAGAGGGGAAAAAAAAAAAAAAAAAAAAAAAAAGAAGGAAAAGTGGCGATTGGGCCCAAGTATATACAGTAGATAGATAGAATAGAGGTAAAATATTATCCATGTATAAATGTGGACATTATTACTGCCACATTTATGTTGATGAAAATGTATCATTTAAATTTTTTATATCATAAGCTAACAGATTGGTGATTTTGATAAGTTATTTTTACCTTTATCTTGTATCGTCTAGTTTTGGTTTGTTTAGTTTGCAAGTGCTACATTTTAAAGTACAATTATTTAAAAAGCTTAACGGTACATACTAAGCTGTTGATGAAGAAAGGCGAAGTAAAATTTGTTCATGGTGTAGGGGAGAGAGTCAGAAACCAACAAAAACCCTGATACTAACCCTCATAATGTCGGGATACTGTCTGAAGGGTTTGCCACAAGGAGCGTGGTAGACCACCTCCCCACGGACCCCCGACTGTGTAATACAGCGCATGGTGGTCTCTCGCCGCCACCCGTACATCAGAGGCACACGCAGGGACACCTCATCGGTTATCATCTTGCGCTTCTTGGTAGGCGGGGCTGAGAGGGCAAATTAGAGAAGTTAGGTTAAGTGATTAGGCCATGTGGTTTGAGATAAATGTAGGAATGCGACAGTGTTGTGTAATATCACCGTGGTTGTTTAATGTTTATATGGATGGTGTGGTGAGGGAGGTGAAAATGAGAATTATGGTAGAGGATTGAGTTTAGTAGGGAAGAATGGTAGAAATTGGGAGTTGATCCAGTTGCTGTTTTTTTATGACACAGCGTTGGTGGCGGTTTCTGAGGAGAAACTGCAGCGAGTAGTCAAAGAGTTTGGTGTGGTATGTGGGAGGAGGAAGCTGAGGGTGAACATCAATAAAAGTAAAGTGATGGTGTGTAATAGAGGTGCTCGTAGGGTGAATCTAGATGTGCAGCTGGATGGGGAAATACTGGAACAAGTAGAGTGTTTTAAATATCTGGAAGGAGTGATAAAGCAAGGACACAGGTGTGGAAATGGAGGTAAAACAGAGAGTATGTGCAGGAAAGAAAGTTTTCGGAGCAATGGGAAGTATGTGCAAAATGAGAAAACTCAGAATGAAAGCTAAAAGTGTAATGTATCAAGGGATAGTTGTACCAACAGTGATGTACAATATGGGGCTGAGACATGGGCTCTGAAGGCAAAAGAGAGAACAAAGCTGGATGTGATGGAGATGAGCTGCTTGAGGAGTATATGTGGCGTGACTCGTAGAGACAGATTGAAGAATGAACAGGTCCGTAGGAGAGTGGGACAGCAGGAACTGTTGTCGGGCAGAGTGGACAGAAGGGTGCTGTGCTGGTATGGACATGATGAGCAAATGGGAGATAAAAGGCTTACAAAGAGAGTATATGAGTCAGATACAATGGGAGGTAGAGCAGTAGGAAGACCTCCGTTGAGATGTGTGGAGCACTCAGTCATAAAATGTTATGTATGTATGTATGTATGTACACACAGGTTAAGTGATGGAATTGAAATACTGTATAATATTGGTCTGAGATAACTTTTTATTAAATGTGACTATTAAAGTGAATTTAAAAGAAATGCAAATATTATATGAAACATACATTGTTTACCAGTACTTCAAAATATACTCTGAGCATTAGTACAGTACTTCTAACTAATTTAATGGATAAAATAATTGAGTCAAAATATACTTTGAACAATGATAAAACTCTGTGGGCAGATAGTACAAAATTACAATACACATTCCACACTGATTTACAATTTGTTTGCAAGTTTTACATTATAATTAGTTAAAATATTATATAATATTTACAAACTGACAATAATATATCAACTGACATTCACCGTAGATGGAGTGCGAGTCTGGCGTGTCTCTCTTCAGCCACGGTGAGGGCAGGTGGTTCATGCCGTCCTCGGAAGACAGCGACGTGGACCCATCCTCGGAGTCTGAGTCGCTGAGCTCGGAGAAGTCCAGCGCCCCGGCAGCCTTGATGGTGGTTATGAGCCGACCGTCCACACTGCTCGAGGTTATCATGTGGCGCTTCTTTACCGGACGATCGCCGCCGCTCCCGTTCTCCTGTGTCCCAGATACACACAAAATATCAACCTGAGAAGCAACAGAATGTACCCTATATACAGACGCTACTTTAGGCTAATGGAATAACTGGAAAAGATATAAAATTAGGGAATAATATTAACATAACCACAATTATATTGCTCTCTTGTGTCCAAGATTCACACAAAATATTGATCGGAGAAGTAACGAAATGTACCTTATGTGTAGATAATAATAAGCATGTTACTTATTTCTCATAAGCGCCAATTTTTCCGAAGAATTCACTAGCGCTCGAAAAGAGAAAGAAAAAAGAACAAAAATCAATGCATCAAAAGAAGGCTCATATACAACACACATTTAACAATCACTAGCAGTGGCAAAATAGCCTAAACTCTATAGCCATCTGTCATGACACCTCTCTCAAGATCATAGCTTCTCTCAAAGAGAAAAGTCTTAAGTTGTCTCTTGAAGCATTCAACAGAACTCAGTTGTCTCATGGACAGCGGCAACCTGTTATACAACCTCGGAGCCATGTAGGAGAATGACCTCTCAAAGAAAGAAGACTGCTGGAAAGCCCTTGGTTCATCAAGACGAAAAGGGTCATTGTCATGACGCACAACTACTTTATTATACTTTAAGCTACAGGAGAAGATATAGTAGTAGGTCATAATAATTAATATAACTATCATTACAGTATACTGCTCTACTGTACCTCAGATACACAAAATATATCAACCAGAGGTACCAAAAAGTACTACTGTATATTTATCGACACTACTCGAAAAACTGGAAAAGATACCATTTATACAGTTGTTATCAGAAGTTGCTTTTACATACAGTACTCAAGTTATACAGTATTGGTTTCATAAAATGTTAGAAAAATTATATCTACAAAGGTTACAGTGAAGGAAAACACTGAACTAAGTACCCAGGGACAGTAATTAGTAAAATTACATATACTATTTTCACGTAACTGAGGCAAATCTATCCATAATATCGATACGAGTAAGAGGGCGAGTACAAATTATCAAGGTGGTATGTGACACTTCCAGAGGTTTGGTATTTGCTGCTCCAATGTTGCCATGAGAAAGTATCTGAAAGCCTTTGTTCTAAGGAAAACCAGAACATAAAAGCATAGACAAAGTCAATGAAATAATATGAGTGAGCTTATCTTCTATACTGTATAACAAACAAGGTGTTAATGAATAGAAAATAATCAATACTAATACTATATTTTAAAAAGAGAAAAGCACTGAGCTGCAGACAAAAGTGTGTTAAAAATGAACATGAAATTCCTTAACAATACGGTAGGCCTACTAAAGACTATTTACCTGTATCGGGAATTTTATAATGTGAACAAGACACTGATAAGCATTAAATAAATAGTGCTACCAGCCATATATTACAGTTATATATAAGAATCTTATGTGAACTGAGCTTCAACGAAAACAAAAATTATGGTTATGTACCAATAATTAATACTAAATTAATATTTATTCATTAATTAATTACTGTTGTTGTTGTTGTTGTTGTTCCCTAAGCTGCCTGGCCGAACAGCCCCGAGTCCCTGAGAAAGGCCATGGCCACGATCGGGCTTTCCCACAGAGCTCTCATTGAGTGTAGATTGTGTTGTTGGCGTAAGTGGTTGTGTGAAATGCAGTCTTCTATGATGTGTTTAATGGTATGGGGTGCTGTGTTACATCCCGGGCAGGCGTCGACAACGGAGTCATCCAGTCTCTTCTGATAGCTCAGGAGAGCTGGATGGTGTCCGCATCTCAGCCTGGCCAGGTGGACTCTGTCCTCGCGAGGAAGGGAGGATTCGGAAGGATGGATTTCGGGAGGTCGTGCATGCAGCTGTGTGTTGTCTGTGAGTGAGTGGATGGATCGGTGAGAGATATGAGTATGGATGTGCTTCTGGAAGTTGGTTCGGGGTGGGCAGGGAGGGAGAGAGGACAATAATTGTGTGTGATACCGTGTGCTGGGTGTTGTTTTGATATTCTTGGTGTCTGTGGGTGTGTTGCCATGTAGTTTAGTGGGTGGTCTTGGTTCGTGGAGGCTGCTGCCAGGAATTGAGTGCCTCTCATGTCCAGATGGTCTTTGACTTTGAGGATTTTGGTTTCTTGATGTAGGTGATCTGTGGGTGCAGTAGCTGTGCAGCCTGTAATGATCTTCAGGGCTTTGTTTTGAATAGTCTGTAAGGTCTTATGATGTGTTTCAGCTAGGTTAGAAGCCCAGGCTGGGCTTGCGTATTCCATCACTGATCTTATGTATTGTTTATATACTGGTGGTAGTTTCTTTGTTGTGTCCAAATTTTGTGTGAGCAAGTGACCTGAGGGCGTTAAGTCTGGGTGTCAGTTTCTTTTAATGTTTGTGGTGTGCTGTTTGAATGTCATATGAGTATCATATGTTACTCCTAGGATTTTGGGTGTGTGTGTATGTGTTAGGGGTGTGTTGTTTATGGTGAGTTGAGGGATGTATTCGTGTTCTCCTGTCCAACTTGTGAGCAGGGTTGCGGTGGATTTGGCTGGGGCTAGATTAAGTCTGTTTGTAGTGCACCAGCCATGTAGAGTGTTGAGATAGGGTTGAAGGAGATCTGTTGCTCTTTTTGGGTCATGGTGTGTGCATGTGAGTGTTATGTCATCTGCATAGGAGGCTAAGTTTATTTGGGGCGTATTGGGTGTAGTTATATCGTGCATGTACAGATTGAAGAGTGCGGGCGATAGGACGGATCCTTGTGGGACTCCGTTTGGAAAGTTTCTGATTTTAGATGACTGACCGGCAAAAGATACGTGTGCACATTTGCCTGCTAGGAAGTTGGCCAGCCACCGTTTTGTGTTTGTTGTTGTTGTTGTTCCCTAAGCTGCCTGGCCGAACAGCCCCGAGTCCCTGAGAAAGGCCATGGCCACGATCGGGCTTTCCCACAGAGCTCTCATTGAGTGTAGATTGTGTTGTTGGCGTAAGTGGTTGTGTGAAATGCAGTCTTCTATGATGTGTTTAATGGTATGGGGTGCTGTGTTACATCCCGGGCAGGTGTCGACAACGGAGTCATCCAGTCTCTTCTGATAGCTCAGGAGAGCTGGATGGTGTCCGCATCTCAGCCTGGCCAGGTGGACTCTGTCCTCGCGAGGAAGGGAGGATTCGGAAGGATGGATTTCGGGAGGTCGTGCATGCAGCTGCGTGTTGTCTGTGAGTGAGTGGATGGATCGGTGAGAGATATGAGTATGGATGTGCTTCTGGAAGTTGGTTCGGGGTGGGCAGGGAGGGAGAGAGGACAATAATTGTGTGTGATACCGTGTGCTGGGTGTTGTTTTGATATTTCTTGGTGTCTGTGGGTGTGTTGCCATGTAGTTTAGTGGGTGGTCTTGGTTCGTGGAGGCTGCTGCCAGGAATTGAGTGCCTCTCATGTCCAGATGGTCTTTGACTTTGAGGATTTTGGTTTCTTGATGTAGGTGATCTGTGGGTGCAGTAGCTGTGCAGCCTGTAATGATCTTCAGGGCTTTGTTTTGAATAGTCTGTAAGGTCTTATGATGTGTTTCAGCTAGGTTAGAAGCCCAGGCTGGGCTTGCGTATTCCATCACTGATCTTATGTATTGTTTATATACTGTGGTGGTAGTTTCTTTGTTGTGTCCAAATTTTGTGTGAGCAAGTGACCTGAGGGCATTAAGTCTGGGTGTCAGTTTCTTTTTAATGTTTGTGGTGTGCTGTTTGAATGTCATATGAGTATCATATGTTACTCCTAGGATTTTGGGTGTGTGTGTATGTGTTAGGGGTGTGTTGTTTATGGTGAGTTGAGGGATGTATTCGTGTTCTCCTGTCCAACTTGTGAGCAGGGTTGCGGTGGATTTGGCTGGGGCTAGATTAAGTCTGTTTGTAGTGCACCAGCCATGTAGTGTGTTGAGATAGGGTTGAAGGAGATCTGTTGCTCTTTTTGGGTTATGGTGTGTGCATGTGAGTGTTATGTCATCTGCATAGGAGGCTAAGTTTATTTGGGGCGTATTGGGTGTAGTTATATCGTGCATGTACAGATTGAAGAGTGCGGGCGATAGGACGGATCCTTGTGGGACTCCGTTTGGAAAGTTTCTGATTTTAGATGACTGACCGGCAAAAGATACGTGTGCACATCTGCCTGCTAGGAAGTTGGCCAGCCACCGTTTTGTGTTGTTGTGCATGTTTGTGTTGTAGATTTTGTTTGTTAGGTTGTGGCGGGGGATGGCATCGAAGGCTTTACTAATGTCGAGTGTGGCTAATAGTGATCTGTGTGGTGGTCTAGCTGAATTGATGCCGTCGAAAGCTCTTTGTGTAAGGTCTGTGAGAAGAGTGTTTGTGGAGTGCAGTGGCCTAAAGCCATGTTGTGTTGGAGCTAGGGGTAGGTCAGGTGTAATTAGTTGTAATACTAGGCGTTCCATGACTTTGGAGGGGGAGCAAAGGAGTGTGATGGGGCGGTGCGAGGAGGGTAGCGTGGGGTCTTTGTTGGGTTTGGGGAATGTGATGATGATACCATGCTTCCAAATGTCTGGTATTGTGTTGTGTGAATAGCTGTAGTTTGATATGTTAGTGAGTGCTTGTATGCCTTGTGGTCCCAGGTGTCTGAGGTGTATGTTGCTTATGTTGTCTAGGCCACAGGCGGGTGAGTGCTTGAGATTGTTGATGATATGCTTTGTCTGGTGATTGGTGAAGGGTGTATAGTCAGGGTCTGTGGGGAATTGTCTCTTACGTCGGATGACACGTCGGTCGTCTTTGTGAGGTTTTAGGTGGCTGACATGTGAAAAGTGATTGATGAGAGTGTTTGCTTGTTGTTTACATGAAGGAGTAGAGTCTGTTGTTGTGATTGCAGCATGTGATTGTGTTGTGTTGCTGTTGGAAAGTGTGATGCTGTTTAGTGTTTTGTATAGTTTTTTGGGGTTTGTTTTGTGATCAAGTGTTTGTAGGAAGTTATTCCAATTTAGTTTTTGTTGTTCTTGTATTTTGTTGTTAGTTTGGGTGTTGAGTGCTTGAATTTGTTGTGTGATGTCTTGTGTGTGGGGTGCTGGGGAGTGTTTCAGTATGTCGCGTTGTCTGATGAGGTTTTGAATTTCTGGTGTGAAGTTGGGGTTGTGTCTTTTTCTGTTACCTCTTGGAATGTGTTTCTTGTCAGCGTTTTGGATAGTTTATTGAGTATGTGTACAGCATTGTTGATGTTAGTGATGGGTGTACTGTTTAGAGTTGTGAAGTGTTGTTCTGTCTCATTTGTGAATGCTTCCCAGTTAGCTCTTTTATAATTGGTGTATGTGTGTTTGTGGCTAGCTGGGGTGAGTCTGGTTTTGGTGGTGATAATGATCGGGAGGTGGTCAGAGCCTAAGGTTCTGACCACCCTCCAGGATGTTGTGGGGGCGAGTTCTGGGGAGCAAAAGGTGATGTCTGGAGATGATGGGTTATAGAGGGCTTGGTGAGGAATATGGGTATGTTGATGGATGTCGTTAAGGATGATGAGGTTATCTGTTTGGTTTTGTAGTACCAGCCCTCTGTCTGTGTCGGGGTTGTCGACAAACCAGGCCGACGTCTTGGCGTTGAAGTCACCACCCAGGATGATGTGTGGGGTGTGTGGGGTGTTTGTGATGTGTTGTAAGTGTGGTCTGTATTCATTTGGTACTGTAGGGGATGTTTGGGGAGGGATGTATGTGTTTATGATGGTTATGTTGGAGTTGTTGCCAGTGCGTATTTTAATTGACTGTATTTCTGTTGTGTTATCATTTGGGGGGAGGAGTGATTTGGTTTGTACACTGGTTACTATGTATGATATTTCTTTGTGTACCAGGGTGATGAGTCCACCGCCCCCGCCGACAGCCCGGTCTTGTCTGATGGTGGTGAAATTATGAAATGTGGGTGTTTTTTGTGTTGTGCGGAGTTTTGTTTCTTGTAAGATGGCAATGTGTATGTTGTGTTGTTTGATGAAGTGTGAGAGTTCGTGTTTCTTTGTGTTGATGCCATCTATGTTCAGTTGAAGAATGTTAATGTTATGTGCACGATGTATGTTGGGTGCTGCTGCACGAGGATGGGGTGGGGGTGGGGGTGGGGGTGATGGTGGGGGTGATGGTGGGGGTGGGGGTGAGGGAGGGGCTGGGGGTTGGGATGGGTGAGGTGGGGGTGGGGATTGGGGAGCAGGAGATGGGGGTTGGAATGGATTAGGATGGGGTGTGGTGTGTTGAGTTGAGGATGTGGATGGTATGGGAAGGTTAGGTGGGTTAGGGAGGAGAGGTGGATGGGTTTTAGGGGGGGGAGTGGATGATATGGGAAGGTTAGGTGGGTTGGGGAGGAGAGGTGGACGGGTTTTAGGTGAGGGATTTGACTGGGAGAGGGAGGGGCATGAGGAACAGGTCCAGGTGTTTGTGTAGTGTTTCTTGGAGGCAAGTGTTGTGCAGGTGAAGTGGGTCCAGTTCCCGCATGAATTGCAGAGAACTGAACCCTTAGTATGGCGACTCGAAGTGATGGGTTTTGAGCAAGTTGGACATATGTATGTGAACGTGGGTCCTGGGTTGCTCTCAATGTGTTTTGTGTTGTTGTGCATGTTTGTGTTGTAGATTTTGTTTGTTAGGTTGTGGCGGGGGATGGCATCGAAGGCTTTACTAATGTCGAGTGTGGCTAATAGTGATCTGTGTGGTGGTCTAGCTGAATTGATGCCGTCGAAAGCTCTTTGTGTAAGGTCTGTGAGAAGAGTGTTTGTGGAGTGCAGTGGCCTAAAGCCATGTTGTGTTGGAGCTAGGGGTAGGTCAGGTGTAATTAGTTGTAATACTAGGCGTTCCATGACTTTGGAGGGGGAGCAAAAGAGTGGGAGGGGCGGTGCGAGGAGGGTAGCGTGGGGTCTTTGTTGGGTTTGGGGAAAGTGATGATGATACCATGCTTCCAAATGTCTGGTATTGTGTTGGTGAATAGCTGTAGTTTGATATGTTAGTGAGTGCTTGTATGCCTTGTGGTCCCAGGTGTCTGAGGTGTATGTTGCTTATGTTGTCTAGGCCACAGGCGGGTGAGTGCTTGAGATTGTTGATGATATGCTTTGTCTGGTGATTGGTGAAGGGTGTATAGTCAGGGTCTGTGGGGAATTGTCTCTTACGTCGGATGACACGTCGGTCGTCTTTGTGAGGTTTTAGGTGGCTGACATGTGAAAAGTGATTGATGAGAGTGTTTGCTTGTTGTTTACATGAAGGAGTAGAGTCTGTTGTTGTGATTGCAGCATGTGATTAATTACTGTAATATTTATTCATTAATTTCCTCAATGTTTTAACTTTATATAATTATATATATTTTTTTGTAACTGCTACCGGGTATGTATTCAAATTGGTCAGTCAGATGAGTGTTGACCGGGCCACAAACTGGGTAAAACGTATATTTGTGGCATCTTCCCCAAGTGAGGCTCGAACCTGCACACTTGTGGAGTTGGCTCACTAGTTGCACGCCTTATCAACCTTAACTGCTGGGTAAATACCAAACAACAGCATATATTTATAAAAAAAATGAGCCCCGACTTACCGAATTATCCTCCTCTCCAATCGGACCACTCTTGAAAAGTGCAGGGTCTATGGCTGAGGTCGGGTGTATGGTGACGCTGGGTTTGTTCAGCAGTGCGGAAATGGCCGCCTCGGGACTGACAGAGGTGATGCTGACGGACGACGACAAGGAGAGGGCAGAGGGTAGGGGCAGGGGAATGGGGCACAGGTTGGTGGTGGTAGAGGAAGGGGGGGACATGCCCGTGGAAGGGATAACGATGGTGGAGGGGGTACTAGCGGTGATGGTGATGGGGAGGGAGATAAGCGGTGGAGGGGTGGAGGTGGCTGCAGTAGTGGTGGTGGTGGTGGTGATGGAGGTGCTGGAAGCCACGGACACTGTCACTGAATCCGAGGTGTGGTGGAGGTGGAGATGGGGGAGGTGGTGGGGGGGCGGCACAGGGGAGGAGGTCGAGCTCACCGCGGAGATCGAGAGGGAGGGCACCGGGGGCGTCGGTATGGCTGGAGGGGGAGCCGGTGACAGTGCTAAGGCCAGCGTTGGGAAGAGGGTGGCCGGCAGAGACTGTGAGGCAGGCGATGGCGACGACGACGCTGACGAATTAAACACCGGTGAAGCTGACGTCGAAGGTGGGGGCAGATCCAACGGCCTAGGGTGTAGAGGTGGTGGGGGGGAGCTAGATGTCAGGAGGGCCGTCGGGGGAAGGCCTGAAGTAGGGGGCAAGGGTAGGCTCGAGGGCTTGATCCCCGCCGCCCGACACTGCTCCAGGAGTGACGCTACTGTGTTCTTCTTGGGTTTACTGACGCCGCGACCTAGGTGGCGCGCTCTCTCCTGGGCATCCTCCATCTGACAAGTAACAAGTACATAGAAAAGAGAGTAAGAGGGAAATTATAGGTAAATCCAGGGAAAAGTAACTGATGGACAAGAGAAGATATTTACAGTAGAGTGAAACAAATATTGAGAGTCAATGTGAAATGAAATGAAGGGGTAATGCAAAAAATAAGTAGAATAGAACTTTAGAGAGTGGTAATTTTATCAATTGTGTAAAAGAGGAAAGTGAAGGCCAACACAACACAGTTTTGAGAAGAGAAGGAATAGTCAAATGGAAAATACAAGTACAGTACACTGATCTTAATTGTGTGAAGGAAAGAATAGACAAAAGTAAGGTGATTGTGCTGGAGAGGAGTGGCAGTAGAGTAGAAAGGTAGATATAGTACAAATAGATTTCAAGGAGCGAAACAAAAGATCAATGCAGGGAAAAATATAGTAACGGTGCTTGAAAAAAAAATACAATCACAGACATGGACATAAATTAAAGAAAAATATTCATCAGGAAACCCAAAGCACAACTAAAGCCGGTATCACACAAGAGCTTTTTTAGTCAACATTCGATTATCAACATTTTTCTGGCAACATTTCTGGAATATTTTGTACACTAGTATCGGAAACTAGACTGATGAAAGATGAATTTAGGTGACCAAAATATTTTTAATGTTGACCTCAAAAATTGCCAGACCAGTGTTGAGGATAAATGTTGAGGGAAAAAGTGCTTGTGTGATACCGGCTTAAGAATAATGAACAAGAAGAGGCAGAATTACACCAAACTATAAATATTTCATACCCAATAAGCCAAAAGAATATCCCAAGGCGATGTTTTAAAAAGAGTAACAAATTTCAAAAGATGTGATAGAAGAGCGTAAACGGTGTCACACAGGCAATTATTGAGGTAGTATTTTCTTGAGTCATAGGACCACGTAGAAAATATAATGTAAAACTTGCAAAATAAACAAAACAAAACTTAGATGAACACAGTAAAAAGACAAAAGAACTTATCAAAATCGCTATGTGGAAACAACTATATGCAAAAGTTTTAAATAATCTAATAGAGATAAATATACCCACATACATCATTATAATAAACACTTTTCATTACATAGTAGTTTTCTCCAGGTGAGATTGTTTTACACATTTATGGATGACTATTGCACTATGGTACTTCGGTCACCCAGGCTTTATTGTGGTCGGCGGGGAGGGTTCTGTGGGGGCGCTCGGTTATGGCCTTGGCCTTGCTCGGGGCCTTGGGGCTGTTCGGCCAGGCAGCTTGGGGAACAACAACAACAACAACTATGGCAGGCCTGAATGGCTATTTTTATAGTTTGCTAAATTGTTATTTCCACAGTGCTTTTGATAAGTTCTTTTGTCATTATATTGGGTCGTCCCTGTTTTGGTATATTTATTTTGCAAGATATATAGTGTTTATATTGTTGTTTCCACATAGCGATTTTGATAAGTTCTTTTGTCTTTTTACTGTGTTCGTCCAAGTTTTGATTTGCATAATTTGCAAGTTTTACATTATATATATTTTTTTTTTGTATAAATCTCAAGCTATATCAAATATACTGTACTTAAGAAAAAGTAAATGATTCTATCAGTACGCATAACAGAGGACCAGACTGCCAAAAAAGCGTCCCAATTGACCACTTGCGAGTTCCAGGCTATAAGGAAGTTGGAGCCATGAACATCGATATTAAAGAGAAATGCAATAATAATGTGGGTTTCTGATGGACAAAAAGTATGATCAATTTGGTTTTATGTATTTAATGTATATATGTATCATGACTGTATTTTAGCTGATAATTCTGCTAAATATTGATGTCTACAGCTCCAACTTCCTTATAGGCTGAAACTCACAATTGGTCAATTAATTGTTTGTGCGACACCCCATAACTCCGACTACCTTGCGATAGATGTGATCATATATTCAGATATGGTGCAAGGCTGAGGAGTATAGACTTAAACATTAGGAAGGGGCTACCTCTCACCTTCTAAGCATTATTCCTATCAACATAGTCCGTGGGTCAGAGTGAACATCAATACCATCATCAGAGAAGTTAAGTAAATATAATTTTCAATATGCGGGTTTATTTTCCCATCGACACATTTTGATAGTTTATTTTCGCTACGATTTTATACTGCTTAGGAAGGATCTGTGGGCATGAAAAGGGTAAAGACTATCTCAATTACAACTCTGAATTCCATATACCCTTCCTAATCTGAATAAAATAATCTAATAATAGCCAGAATAAAGTGTCAAAATGCGTCGTCATATTCCTGAAGGGATTAACGATCACTAACTCAGCTTCTCTGATGATGGTATTGATCTTCACTCTGACCCGCGAACTATACATAAACCCGTATGTATAGTCCGCAGGTCAGAGTGAAGATCAATACCATCATCAGAGAAGTTGAGTTAGTGATCGTTAAGCCGTCTCCAAGGACTCCATGGACTCCATATCAGCTGAAACTGTCGCATCTTTACAATAAACATAGTTTTCAATATATGGGTTAAGATTCCAAGCTTGTAATCACAGCACTGTGAATTTCTCAATCACATCTCATTAACCCCTTCTGTACCGACGTCTCTTACATTTCATTGTTGCTACTATTGTACTATTAGACGATTTTATACAGTTTTAAAAGGTCCTCCAGCAACTAACAGACTTCGAACTATCTCACTTAACCCTTTTTAGTATCACAGATCCTTCTTAAAATGCACAAAATCGTCTAAATATACCAAGAATATAATTAAAGATAGGTATCCGGTACAGAAGGGTTTAATATGATTAAGAGATTAATTTTCTATGGAATAACCTTAATAGCTGTTTATTGCAGCTTTAATAGAGCCCATTGGCAGGGTATTGATTCCTGTAAGTTTGAGATCTGACCCAAGAACTAATAGGGAAGGGGAAAGTGAGCCCGTTCCCAAGATTAAGAGTACGGCCCCCCGAGTCTCTGTCTACAAGTAAGTATGTATCATTTACCGGGTCTAACAAGTAAGAGGTCCTTTCCACAAATGACTGTGAAAGATGAGGAAGCTCACTCACCCTCTTTTTCTTTTCCTCCCTCTTCGAGTCAGCACCTAGAAACTGTCTTTGTAGGGCCTCCTGCATCTGGGGGGACATAATACACTACATTACCAATTACAAAATAAGTACGGTATGTAAAAAAAAAAAAAAAAAAAAAAAAAAAAAATTATATATATATTAACAAATATATTAAGTAACACCCCATTCTTAACCCTCTCAGACATATGACACAATTTTAAGCCTATTAGGGATTCTTTAAAACCTTTGTTACCATCAGGGGTATTTAGAAACCTTTAGTTTAGTTACTTCAACCTCTGCAGTTGTCTTTGAGTTAGCTGTGGGCAGAAAACTAATTTTGGAGAGGTAATTATAAGAGTGAGAGAACTCTATTTATTATTGCTAATCTGGCAACCTCTGCGTCATATGAGTCTGAAAGGGTTAACATTAATCATCAATTACAAACCCCAATGCACTTATATAAACTAATGAAAGCATATGGTCCTCCCTGGATTCCAACTCGGGACACCACACCCAGAACATAAGCATCTAAACCATTACACCACCAACACAGTTATACCTGAAATCAGTGTTTCTAAACCAAATGAATGGCTTACCCTTGGATGAATGAGATCTAAGTCAGAGTACATGTAACTTGTGGGGGTTCACTGACTGGGGAGGTGAATTAAAATAGCTGGGTGAATGGTAAGATGAATCAATGTTGTTCGATACAAATAACAACTACAGAAGAAACTCTGATTTGGACTCAAGGGTTCCTAAAATATACGGTATAACTTTCAGAATATGTATCTTTTCTAGTCTTCATCTATCTCCTAGTCAAAGAACTTGAGGGATATTTACCTCTCTCTTTCGAACATGGTCTATAATACATGTGCTGAGGTTAATGTTGGGATACCCTACAAGTGGTTTAGACTACTATAGGTAGCGCCAGCGAACTTGACAATAATCTAGACCCCTTAACTTCTTATAACTCAAAATGAATGAAAGCAATCGGGCTGACGTTTCTAACATTTAAGAAGAGTCCACCAAGAAATAGGTGTGGATATTTACAGCCAGTTTGCTCTAGGGCCTTTTGAGTTACAGAGAGGTCAGAGATCAAGATTATTGTCAAGTTCAACTTGGCACTACCTATACCATGGTCTGCCTAAATTCCAAAAGACCGAGGTAAAATTTTGAGTGTGTTTTGACATTTCTGAAGAGGGTTTTACTGTACAATATATATATATTGGATGTGTACAGAATAATTCTGCACTGGATGCGTTCAGATCATAAATTATTATATTTTTCCACCAACCAACTTTACTTCTAAACTCAATTAATGAAATCAACAAATAAATGTGGCACTCCAAGGACTCAAACCTAGGATGCTCACACCAAAATTCCGCGCATTTATGCATTATCGCTATCAAGATAAGACAAAACATTTAAAAGGCCACTTACTGAAGCTAGAACGTCTCTGGGTTCTCCCGGCTGGTGACCGTAGAGAGACTGTAGGACCTCCAGACTCGGGGGTAGAGCGGACCCCAGGTGACCGTAGTCCAAGCCACCTCGACTCAGACCGTGCGGGGAGAGGTCCCGCTTATCACTCTTTCCTACAACACACATCATCTTATATTTACTAAATGCATTCAAAACCTTATAATGTTTTCTTATAAAATTAAATCATTTATTCTCTTGGATATATTTAAAAAATATAGTTATTCAAATTATAAATAAAGTATTCAATAAGTATTCAAAATATTGTACACTGTATAATACATATAACAGTCCCTACAATACTGCATACCATATAATATCAGTACTGTAATATACACTAACTTAAATGTACATATAATCATTAAACTAATGTACGCATCATTTTACTCCAAGCAGAAAATGAGGTTAAGTACCAGAAAATAAATACAAAATAAATGTATCTAAGTAGGTAATTTTCGAAGGACTTAAGCATAGAGTACACTAAATGTAGTGCAATACAAGTTTGAAGTGTTAAAGACCAAAGGCATAGCTTCACGTACCTGGTTTAAGCAAGCCGGCCTTCATGGAGAGGTTAAGAGGAGCGTCGTCATGTGAGGAGGTGGCCCCGGAGGAGGCGGAGGATGATGTAGCCCCGGGCCCACATGGCTCTATGGACACACTGGCAGCCTCTTCCTTCCAACCCGATGCAGGGGCAGCGGCACCGTTAGACAGCCGAGCGTTGGCCACCGTTGATATGGACACCTTGGGCTCTGACTTGTCCCGGTGGTGTTGATGATGGTGGTGATGGGACTGTTGTTGTTGGTGGAGGAGATGATGGTGTTGTTGTTGGTGATGGTGATGGGGCGTGGCACTGTTCCCTCCTTCCCTTCCCTTCACCGTGGGCGAGATGGGGATAATCTCTAGTTCCTTGTTGCGGATGGCCTTGGAGATGGACACACTCCCGTTACTTGCCAGTTTCTCGGCAACCCGCTGCACACAAGGTGTGTGTGTGTGTGCGGCGGACGGGTGTGTGCGCAATGGAGTGTACATTCCGGCGTGCACACAACAGTGCAGGCAGACAGGAAGGCAGGAAGGTGACAGGTGTGGAAAGAGAGAGTAAAAAAACAAACTGATACATAAAACTCAATACACAGAGTACGGCATGCCATTCCAATATTAAAGTTCAGATTTCAAGATCTTCAAAGGGAACCAAATGTTGGAGTCTACCTACGTAGCAATATTTCAAAAAGGATGTAAATACCATGCAGAAATACATTCCTATACAGAAAACTACAGATTGTAAATATTCAAAATATCATGGGAATAAACTAAGGTGAATATCAAGTACAAATATTCTCCCTGGTATCCTGACTCAGAAATACAAGTCAACGGGTAAATATTTCTAAATATTTCTATACAAAATCACAAAATTAATAGACATCAATATAGTACTGTAACTATATAGGAAGCTACTAATACAGATAAATAAGAAATGAGGTCAAAATCTGAGGCAGGACACCATCAAATTGACAGCAAAATGTGGAGAATTGTAACATTAGTAAAATACAAAGATGAAAAACAGGCTCTACTTTCTCTGACTGGGACTGACGCTATAAAGTATGCCTCTAGTTCTTTGGACCAGGAGGCAATGCTAGTAACAGATTGATAAACAGATTTTTGGGAACTTTCAACATCTGGCTTTGAAGAGAATAAAACTGCAATAGGCCTTTTAACCCCTTCTGTACCAGCGACGTCTTTTAAAGTTATTCTTGCTATATTTAGACGATTTTGTGCAATTTAAGAAAGATCTGTGGTGGTAATAATGGTTCTGTGAGATGGTTCGAAGCCTGTTAATTACTGCAGGCCCTTTTTAAACTGAATAAAATTGTCTAATTGTAGCTAAGAACATATAGAAAATACGTAGTCGGTACAGAAGGGGTTCTATCTATCTATCTATTGCCTGACGCCGTGATCCCCGAAGGGGTGGACACGAACGAACCGCCCCCATGCACCTCTGTCCCCAGTCAGTCGACGCCCCTCCCCCCAACCAGCACCGCCTTCGTTCATATATTTCCTCACTCCATCCTTCCACCTCTCCTTCAGTCTACCTCTCCCTCTCTGTCCCTCCACCTCGCTCTCGTACACCATCTTAGTCATTCTCTCGCTTTCCATACGTTCCATATGGCCGAACCATCTCAAGTTGTTCCTTTTCACACTTTCCAGCACATCTACCTCCACACCACACCTCCTTCTTACTTCTTCATTAGTCTGTCTATCCCTCCATATAACTCCGCACACACTTCTTAAGTAATTCATTTCCACTGCTCTCACTCTTGGTCTGAGTCTCTCAACCAACGTCCATGCTTCGCTTCCGTAAGTCAGTGTCGGGATTACCACACTGTCATGCAAGGACTTCTTCACTTCCATACTGACCACCCTATTTCTTGTTACTGCTTTCAGCGTTCCTACAACCCTCTTCCCCTGTTGTACCCTCTCCCGCACTTCTTCATCCATAGTCCCATCTTTACTCAACACACTGCCCAGATACTTAAAAGAGTTGACGATCTCCATAGCCTGACCGTTCAGATTCACCTCACACTCTGTGACTTCACCCCTTTCGTCCCCGCATTTACCTTCAAATTCCGTTTTTCGCACACTGTTCCAAACTCATTTACCAAAACCCTGCAACTCCCATTCATTATCACTCATCAGAACTGTATCATCCGCAAACAGCAGTATAGGTAGCTTCCACTCATTTCCCTCCCTTTTCAGCGATACACCAACATGCACTGCTCTTGATAGTATTTCTTTCATGACTTCATCCATATATACAGTAAACAACCATGGGGACATCACACACCCCTGTTTCAAACCAACATTCAGGTCAAAGAACTCGCTCTGCTCACTCTCCACACGTACTGCCGCCTTTGCACCCTCATACATGCTCTTCACTGCTTTCAGCAACTTGCCATCTACTCCGTATATTCTAAGTACTTTCCACAAACCTTCTCTATCCACTCTGTCATAGGCCTTCTCCAAGTCCATAATGGCAACATACACCTTTTGTTTCTTCTCCAGATATTTCTCCACAACACAATTCAGGGTAAAAATCTGATCTACACATCCTCTTCCCTTCCTAAAACCTCCCTGCTCGTCGCCTATCCATTTCTCCGTTCTCACTCTCACTCTCTCAATCACTACCCTACTGTATACCTTCCCTACTACGCTTAGAAGAAATATTCCTCGTGGTTAACACACACTCCTCTTTCCCCTTTGCCCTTATATAGGGGGATTATTATGCCAGTCTTCCAGTCATCGGGTGCACTCCCCTTCTCCCATGACAGTTTGCACATTTTCCATACCCATTCGATCACTATCTCACCACTATACCTCAACATTTCCCCACACACTCCATCTGCTCCTGGTGCTTTCCCCACCTTCACTCTTTTCATGGCTTCCCATACTTCTGACCTCCTGATCCCCACCTCCTCCTCTTCTCCCACCCATACCATATCCAACTATGTTTGCTGGCTCTCCATTCCTTACATTTGTGCTTACATGTGCTTGCAACCACAAACAATAAACATGTGGTTTACTACCAATGATACAAACACATAAACAGTGCTACAAACCACACTAAAACTCAGGTGTAAAACCAAAAGTTTACTATTGTATTATATTTCTCAATAATGCATCCCTCTTTTTTTAAAGCAGGTGTGACATCAGAGAATATCTGTACTGGAGTTGTCCAAATCAGATATGCTCACATAATAAGGCATAACTTTATACTGTCTTTATGTCATACAAAATGAGTTAACTGTATCAAATGAAGACAATTAATGATCAATACAAAATATTTTGCTGGAATGCTCCAATTCTTTTTTTTCATTCTAATTAAACAATTGCCCTAAGAGACAGGCAGATTTCAAGCTTGTAATTTAGTTTTTTGGAAGTTAACCTTCATCGTTCAGTAAATGAAAGGGTATTAAATCATAGCATCCTTAGTTTCCTCAGAGCCAGTGCAAATTAAAGTGTGATGATAGAAAGTGAAACAAACCCACACAAGTGCTTCTGGTCCAAACACTACGGTCCATCCTACGTGACTGCCTACGAGAGGACCAAGTACGGTACACCAACTAATGTGTATGTGGTGGTCCAATTAGTGCATAACACCAATTATATAATACACACACAAACAAATGAGTAGTGTTAGATTAAGGGGGGTTTATGGTTTGATCCCTAGACCTCTATCAAGCTAAAATACATTCCCAAGACCGCTCTACGATATCAATTTGTAAAATTTTTGGTACCGGCCAAAGGCCGGTTCCTTCTAAATTACAGGCTTGTTATCGCTCGCCAGGAAAAAATAAACACCTGTAAATGGCATGAAAGGTCTAAATACTGACTAAGAAATGGGGTGAAAGGTTTTTATTTTGCCGAAGTAATTGGGTAAACTTCTTTAAATTTCAGAACTAATGGAATGAGGGAGAAGGGGATCCACAAAAAACAAAATCCTCCCCTTATTAAATTTAGTGTCGAAAAATGTATCATTAGTATCGTACATTTCAATACTAAATACAGGATATTAATCTAACTACTGTACTCAATTTCTTTGGTAGTATAATTCTTCATTTGCGTATTAATTGGACTACCGCATAATAATTGACTACTGTACTTGCGAGTTTCAGGCTATAAGGAAGTTGGAGTTATAGGCATCGATATTTAACAGAATTACTAGCTTAATTACGGTTGTAGTACATCTATAAATACATACAACCAACTTCAATATAATTTCTAACCATAAGATTGCTGTTTTGTTGTTGTATTTCTGTTTTATATCGATGTTTATGGCTCCAACTTCCTTATAGACTGAAACTCGCGAGTGGTCGATTGGTCAGTCCACTCTAGTAAATATAGGAGGGAGTCCAACCACATCTATCAACCATCACACACCACACACTAACTCTGCTGCAGGGACTGACAACTTTTAGAACAGACAATATGACTTGAGTACTTTTGTTAGTGTACCATCTTTATAAATTGGCAAAATGAGAAAGTATAAGGAGGAAATTGTGTTGTCCCTATTCTGGCTCTGTCTTGAATCCCCCCCCCCCCCAAAAAAAAAAAAAAAAAAAAAAAAAAAAAGGGAAAAGAGCAAAATTTAAAAGTCAAAATAGTAGAAGGAGCATGTGTGGACAAAGTATGTTAGAAATATTTTGCCCTGGCCATTCTATAGCAAGGGGCATTATGAGAAAAAATGGGGAATGGGCCTGAGTACATAGATAGATAGATTATGAGAGAATGCAAATCATCAGAAATTATTATGGTGATGATGACAATGGAAGTGAGACATGGACAGCAAGTGACGAGGACCTCTCCAAACTGAGAACTGTGGAGATGAATGATCTCAGAATGGCAGCTGGTATGAATAGGCTAGATGGACCAAGTAATAGGGAGGTGTATGAGTCTTTTGGAATGGAAGAGTATGCTTTGGGCATAGATTATGGAGTGGTTGAGTGGATACAGAGAAGTACTTTTAGGTACAGTCATGTTCAGAGAATGGATTAGGATAGAATGCCAAGAAAGATACATGTGAGTCAGGTGAGTGGAGCAGCTAGTAGTGGAAGACCACCTATGGTATAGGAAGAAGTGGAAAAATATATTGAGGATAAACTTCCATGTAGTAAAAGGAGCATTGTGGCACAGGCAAAGGAAGCATGTCTTAACAAAGTAGCCTGGAGGCATTTCTGTCGGAGATGATGATAAATTCATATTATCACCAACCCACCAATTAACTTAAAAATAACCCTAATTAATGAAATCAATAAAACTAATGAATACATGTGGTACTCCAAGGATTCAAACCTAGGATACTCACACAGAAAGTACGCTATCAAGACAGAGAGATGGAGAGGGAGGAGGGGATGAAAGGTAGATGCCAATTTATAAGACTAACATTACATCAATAACATCAATGAAATAACAAGATCAAACTAGACTGACTGTTCATAAAGTCACTGATCCCTGCAATACGGTTTCTTCAGCTAGTATAAATATAAAAATTGTATCTTGGCAAGTCCCCGAGTGGGGCGTTCAGGAAGCAAGTGTAAATACTAAGATAAACGCTTTAAATATAAAAAATGTATCTTGGCAAGTCCCCGAGTGGGGCGTTCAGGAAGCAAGTGTAAATACTAAGATAAACGCAACAGTATTAAAATAGAGAAACTCAATATCACAGAATTTATATGGATTGATTTCCACTCTTTCAAAACTGACCAGATTAAGACAATCATTCAATTATATATGGAAAAGGAATCACAAGTACACACGAGTAAAATATTTCCAACACTCGCTAGAATAGAGAAATGCAGATCTAAGAGTTTTCATCTTCATTGCAAGACTATTTGAAAACAGCTTGGAATGAAAGATAAAACCCTTGCTCATTTGTTTTTCCTCATTCTATCCAAGTTAAAGGAATACAAAATACAGCTATAAGGTATGTAATAAACCTGGTATAAATTATGTATAATCATGCCTGAATTAAAAATGTACCACAAGAAGAAAATTATATAAGGAAAGTGAGAGCAAACTCCTAAAAATAGGTACTGATATGCATGTACTGTTACAAGTGACTGAGAATTATACTAAATTGTATATAAAATTAGCATGAGCTAGAAGAAAAAAATAATACTGTAACAGGTGGGAAAAACTTGCCAGATAAATGAGCACAGGATAATGTCGCCAACTATGGGAAATACTGTATATACTGGCTTACAACTTTGATAGCTACAGGAACATGAAATAAACGGGAAGGAGTCAAGGAAGAAAGTCACTATCAGTCCTGTTGTTATCTCTGACCCAAGACAAGTGAATTACCGGACTTAAAACGGTATGCCATTAGGACGTGAGACCGGAACCGCGCTTTGTGTGGAATACTCGGTCTTTAAATTTGTGTACTCACCTAATTGTAGTATACAGAATTTGAGCCTAAGCTCATGTTGTCCTGTCTCTCTCTCTACATTTATCCAATTTTGCTTTAAAAGTTTGGATATTTCTTGCTCCCACCACCTCCCCATCCAACTTATTCCAACAATCAATGCTTCTATACGGGAAGCTGAACTTTCTTACATCAGACTTACATACAACTTTCCTCAACTTACATTCATGACCCCTGGTTCTTCCCTCGTCCCTCACCACAAAATTTCCCTTGTCGATCTTCTCAAAACCTTTCACACACTTAAACATCATGATCATGTCACCTCTCTCTCTCCTCTCCCTCAGCATTGGCAGCTTTAGCCTCTCCAATCTCTCCTCATATGGCAGGTCTCTAAGGCTAGCTATCATCTTAGTGGAAACTCTCTGAACTCTTTCCAGTTTTTTATTATGTTTTATAAGGTGTGGAGACCACACCACTGCTGCATACTCCAGTCTTGGTCGTATTATTGTCCCTATTATTTTTGCTAACATCTCTTCATCTAAATAATTCAGAGCTATTCTCATGTTAGTCAACACTGCATAGGTTTCACCAGTTATTTCATTTATATGCTGTTCAGGTGACAAGCTGTCTGCCATAACTACCCCTAGGTCTTTTGCTTTCCCAACTTTACTAATTATTTCATCTCCTATTTTATATTCCCGAGAAGGTCTATATTTACTTTTTCCCATCTCAAGAACCTGACACTTACTCGTGTTGAATTCCATTTTCCAAGTTTGACTCCACTCATATAATTTATCTAGGTCTCTCTGTAATTCTTCACAACTACTCCTACTTGTAATATGCTTCATTAATTTTGCATCATCAGCAAACATAGATATATATGAGCCTATTCCCATTTGAAGGTCGTTGATGAAAACCAAAAACATGATTGGGGCCAACACCGATCCTTGAGGCACTCCGCTTTTTACCCTTTTCCACGAGGAGAACTTTCCTTTTATTACTGTTCGCATTTCCCTCCCAATTAAATAGTTTCCATCCACTTTAATAATACTCCCTCAACCCGCCCCACAGTCCTGAGCTTCCACAACAATCTCTTATGAGGCACCTTATCAAATGCCTTCTTGAAATCTAAGTAAATACAATCTACCCACCCCTCCCTCCCTTGTACAATGTCAATTACCCTATCATAGTAACTCAACAAATTTGTGGTACACGAATGACCTTTTCTGAACCCGAACTGCTTGCTTGAAATTATTTCCCTCTCCTCCAACATACCCACCCATCTTTTTCTAATAATCTTTTCACAAAGCTTGCATATAACACTCGTTAAGGATACCGGTCGATAATTTAGCGGGTCTTCTTTATTTCCACTTTTATATATTGGAGTTATATTTGCTTGTTTCCATTCTAAGGGAAGTTCCCCCTTGTTTAATGAGTGCTGAACAATATTAAAAATAGGTCTCACTAGTTGTTCAGAACATTCTCTTAATACCCATCCAGCAATGTTATCTGGGCCCATAGATTTTCTCACGTCCAATTCTTCCAACAATGATTTTAGTTCATCCTGGTTGACTTCTATCGACTCTAGTCCCTGTATCTCGTTCAATTCCACCACAGGTTCTACATAGTCATCCTCCTCCACAAACACGGATGTTAATGTATCATTCATAATTTCACACATACCTACTGTGTCTTCATATAATTGACCCTGTACCCTAAGCTTTGTTATTTTGTCCTTTATTTTTGTTTTGCCGTTGATATAACTACAGTATAAGTTTGGGTTCTTTATTACATTTGTTTACTATATCTTTTTCAAAGTTCTTTTTCTCCTCTCTTATAGTCTTGACATAGTTGTTTCTAGCATTCTTATACTCATTCCATTTTTCCTCAGTGTGTCTCCTTCTCACTTTATTCCATGCAGAGTCCTTTTTGTTCTGAGCAATGTGACATCGCATGTTAAACCACTCTTTCTCCTTAGCCAGCTTTCTATCCTTAAATGTTGGTACATATTTATCTACCCCCTCCCTGTAAATATCTAGTAACATGGTGTATTTTACCTGAATATTCTGTTCTTGCTCAATAAATGACCAATCTATATTTGCAAAGTATCCTCGTAATGATTCATAATCCGCCTTACTATAATTTAGTCTATATTCCCTATGTTCCTCCTCTCTGCCTTCCAGAAATTCCACTGTCAATTCAAATTCAATCACAGCATGATCGCTTTTTCCCAAGGGACTCAAATATGTTAGGTTCTTTATTTCTTGGGGGTCTTTGGTGAATATTAAATCAAGCCTTGATGGTTCATCACCTCCTCTAAATCTTGTATTTTCCGTAACGTGTTGTGTTAATAGATACCCCATTGTTAGTTCAAGAAATTGGCTACCCCAAGTATTTTCATTTGAACCCGCATCCAAACATTCCCAATCCACCTCCCCGCAATTAAAGTCCCCTGCAAGAATAAGCCATTTTTCCTTTTACAAATAATTTCTAACATTCGCAAGGTTTCCAAAATTAATTCATTATATTCATCGTTGCTCCAAGATTTAGTCTTAGGAGGTAAATACATTGATACAATGTCTAATTTTGACCTATCATTATCCTCAATTTCAACTGCTACCACTTCAGCAATGCTATCACCAAGTTTTAATTCTTTAGCAGTAATTTTATTATCTACCATGATCAACACTCCTCCTCCTGGCTTTCCTAACCTGTCTCTTCTCCATGTACTGTATCCCGCACAACTAATTATATTCGTGTCTACCTCCTGGTTAAGCTTAGTTTCAGTCAAACATACTACCCCGGGCCTCTCTCTCTTTACATATTCGTCATATGCACAATTAACCAAGTGTACCTTTTATATTTTTCCTTGCCAGCTTATTTACCTAACTTTTTTAAAGTGCACATTATAGAAAAACTTGGATTGACTGGCTCAAAATCTATTTACCATTTTTTATAACTCCTGGGAATTTTACTTCCCATTTCTGAGACTAGTGGGGATAGGTAACTATGCTCCTTGTCCAAGTCTAATACATAAACTCTATTGGTAGTGGAATGTGGAGAGGCTTGAACCATTGACACAGAAAGCTTTCCCAGACTTGAGATAGGAGCTTATTACTTTGTAACAGTAGGTTCACACTTTACTTTGTTGCCATACAAAATCCTTTATCAGAACTATGTAGACTGTAATATAACAATGAATAATTGTGAATCTATACTCATATTTTTTCACCAACCAACTTTACTTCTAAACTCAATTAATGAAATCAACGAATACATGTGGCACTCCAAGGACTCGAACCTAGGATACTCACACCGAAATTCCGCACATTTATGCATTACGCTATCAATGTCTGGCTCTCTGAAGACAAGATTAAGAAAACCTGAAGGGTTAGGATAAGCCTAGGTTATACCTTAAATGTTGAATAACTTGTCTCCAGGTTTACACCCAAAGATAGCCTTTCGGGTGATTTTTATAAGTTCTTTTGCCTTTAAATTGTGTCGTCCCTGTTTTGGTTTGTATATTTTGCAAGTTTTACATTATAATATAGGTGGCATTACAAACGGAGACTCTTTGTTCCGGTCAATTCAAGAGGGCCATAACTGGGCAGGACTGACAGACATTGACGTCCTTGACAGAATAGTATTATTGAAACTGTCACTTGGTGGGAAGGGGGGAGAGTCTGCAGGAATCATGGAAGGAAAACTGCTCAACCTGCTCTACATCAATGAGGAGCAGTGGGTGAGGAACTAATAGTGTTTATGAACAAATATTACTCAATTATGGATGGATCACTTCATTGATTTAGGTGGTACAGTATAAGGTACAGTAAGGGACTGTATACATTTGTTTCTACTGAATAGAGTAATTATTCATACCAAAGCCATTCATTACTAAAATACTGTATATGATAATTATGAAGATTCCTTTATCAACATCAATATCAGTTAAATGGGAATTCCATGTCTTACACAAGTATGCCTTGGGCACTTGATGGCCACTCCCCAGCCAATGGCTTGTTTACATTTAACTCACAATTGTGATGTCATTTGTGTGTTTGGAGGCCAAATGTGTTTTCTGGTGTCAACTCATTTTAATCGACTCTTATGATAGTGGACTATGGAGAGAATATTTTGCACTCTGCCCGTATTCATATTTTTTCACCAACCAACTTTACTTCTAAATTCAATTAATGAAATTAACAAATACATGTGGCACTCCAAGGACTCGAACCTAGGATACACACACCGAAATTCCGCGCATTTATGCATTACGCTATCCCTGAGGGGGAAATATTTCTCAAGTTTAGTTTTACCACAAAAATCTATCAAGTGTGCCATCCATAAGTCAAAGATACTCCAGTAGAGCACATCACACTAGTCAACATGTCATCAAGATCACACTAGTCAACACACCATGAGGGGTTATATACCACAACTAAAATACTGCGGTGAAGTACGGTCGCGCTAATAAGTCATGTCCCAGCTGTCATTACATTTGGCTCGCTCTGTGCTGTATTAATGTCTGTCAGATGTTGAATAGGGTGGGGGCAAGTGTAGGAACATGTTTGCATATTTCACTCGATATGAAGAAATGAAGCTTAGATATTGCTGATGCCAATTATTGATCGAAACATAATTGGTCCGAGACATCACTTATTAGCGCGACTGTACAGAGGGGCAGTAGAGGTTCAATGTTACACTTCTACCAAATGGATACAAAATTCCTACCAAGATACAGAAAATGTGACGGATGCGACTATAAAACGAATTCAACACAGTTTGTCAAGGCAGAATCTGATACATGTCACACCAACACATTTTACATTAGGGTAGACTTGCCAATTTGTACGCGGTGGTTTAAAATAGTACACAAAATCACTAAAAATACTATCCCATAAAATTAGTTGAGTTGGATTAATATAATTTAGCACGAAGATATATGATAGATAAGGTGCATTTTCATATTAAAGTTACTAATCTGACTGAACTAATTTTTTGAGGTAGATTTTGCTTATTAATTTTGCGTACTAAATACCCCACTACATACAAATAGGCAAGTCCACTGTAATCTATTCATTCAACAACTGAAAAGCAACTGGTTACATTTCTACAAGTTGGAACGGAAAGGGGATATATTCCTGCCGTTGCCTGTGTACACTGCACCTCTTAATTCTAATTATTCTTAAGATTAAGTATTCTAATTATTGTATATTAATCACTTACAGTATATATAAAATGTATGAAAATGAAAAATACAATAAATCAGAATATGGTATAAAAATTCAGATGAATATTCTGTAAGCTATGTTCTGATCAAATACATAATAATGAACGTATGCAATAACGTGAACATACAGTATATCATAGTATCTTAAAAATACATGACAGTATATTCTCCTAATTAGATGGTACACCTACACTCACTTACTATTATATTACCGCACTGCTAATAAACAGTAATATTAACTAACATACTATACTACCGGTACTATATCATATCAGATTAACTTTATCATACACCCTATGTGGTGGATTGTGTTCTTTTATTTATAAATTATTATTTTACTTAAGCGTTGTTTCCACATAGCGATTTTGATTAGCGATTTTGATTAGTTATTTTGATTAGTTATTTTGTCTTTTGACTGTGTTCGTATAAGTTTTGGTTTGTTTATTTTGCATGTTTTACATTATAAATCTCAGCCATTGAAATCAGTAGAGTCTATCATAGATAATTATGAGTTTGGGCCAACGTTAATAAGACTCTCAGACCCATTCTTGCTTTAGCCTAGTGAAAAATTACTAACAACAAACTTTAATGCTGAAATTATAATTTTATTCATATTTTTTCACCAACCAACTTTACTTCTAAACTCAATTAATTAAATCAACAAATACATGTGGCATTCCAAGGACTCGAACCTAGGATACTCACACCGAAATTCCGCGCGTTTATGCATTACGCTATCAAGACAGTTACCTAAATGGCTTATTTTTGGGGAGATTTCTCTTGAAGAATACAGTCAACTTAGGGAGTTTACGCTAGGCTGTGTTTTGCTGCTGTGCTCATCGTGATGCCTTAGCCCTATGAAGCTTATGATGGGTGAGTTTACCCAGGCTCAAACACATAGTCTACCGCTACTTTTCCAGAATACTGAAATACCATACCTACATCACTGCATCACTCTAGAACACTATCTAACTTGAATCCAGAATACTGAAATACCATACCTACATCACTGCATCACTCTACAGTCTACAACACTAACTTGAATAGCACATACTGGCATTTGTAGTGTAAATCACTCTTCCACTAATCTTGTTGTACTACACTAAATGTATTCCACCACACTAGACTATTACTTTACTATCCAGAGATGCACCACTACCCAGAGGCCAGACCTGTGAGAGTTCTGTGTGGAGCTCAGTGGTCTGGTTAATCTGCTCTACATAACTAACTAACCACTACCCAGAAACTCTACTACACTTGCTCTGAAGGATTATATGTTACTCTTATCATATGATCCAGGGCTGGTGAGCTGGTTCCATCAGATTGGGAGTTACATCCTGTCTGGTTAACTTCTCTATTCCTTGATTTATCTCCTCTGTGTGGTGATGAGGAGTGCCTGACTGTGGTACTACCACTCAAGAGTGGATTCTCAAATGGATATTCCAGAAGAGGAAAACCTTCCTACATTATTATACCCTTATATTTCCCCACACTCTGTAGACTTGTAGAGAGTGCAGCCAAAAGGCTAAACCCCAGTTCCTGGACTGGGCAAGGTTTTCTCAACCTTGCCTCCAAAGAATCTGGCATTAAAATGTTTTTGGGTACGCTCATTGACCAGAGACAGCTTTAAACTTGGAATGTGCAGTATTTGCATAAAGTGCTCCTTGGGTTCACAAAGCATGTCCATTGATCCAGTAAGCTATATCTATCCTGTATCATATACTGTATTGGTGGTACTACTCCACTGCCCTAACCTACACCAGGACCTGGAATAACCTACCATTGATAGAGCAGTAGCTTACCTCAGCCTGTGAAGATGATGAGGTGCTGGTGTTGGCTGATGATGACGTTAATGATAATGATGATGAGTGGTGGTGGTGCTTGGATGACGATGATGATGGGTGTTTGTCTGAGATGAGGCTGGCTATACCATAGGACAGGCTTGGAGAGGACATCAGATCACTGTGGTGCGACGACACGCTCTCAACACCACTGAAATAAAGTTGTTAAGACATTGGTGAGTTGGCGTTTAAATTTGTATGTATGCATGTACGTATATACTCAGGCACATACCCCGTAACTGGGGGTGGCCAATTCGACACAAGCCCGAACAGCATTTTTTTTTAAAGATCCACATAGTGATTTTTATGAGAACAAAAAGAAAATCTTTATACTGTATTGTCCAGTTTCTGGTTTTGGTTTGTTAGTTTTGCAATTTTTACATTTAAGTTTTGTACTGTACTGTGTTTTTTTACTGAGTTCATCTAAGCTTTGGTTTGTTTATTTTGCAAGTTTTACATTATAATAATGATGAAAAAACTAAGAGCCTACCAAATCCAACTGACCTGTATCTATGAGAGCTTGGTGTGGTGTAGTGGTACGAGGGTTGTGTTCTGCCTGTTGTGGTGGAAGACGCAGCAGCCGCAGCCGCCGCCGCCGCTGCCGCCAAGTGTGAGGAGGTAGCCAGACGACTGATCTCCAGCGCTGCACGGTTACTGCTACTACTGCTGGGGGGATCCTGGAGGGGAGGACAGATTACACAATATTAGTATAATTGTTGAAAGCTTTGATGGTTTTGTCCATTTTCAAGAAATTAAATTCATATTTTTTCACCAACCAACTTTACTACTAAACTCAATTAATGAAATTAACAAATACATGTGGCACTCCAAGGACTCGAACCTAGGATACTCACACCGAAATTCCGCGCATTTATGCATTAGGCTATCAAGACAGTTAGTTTGCTCCCTTGACTATAAAAAACTCAATATCCCTTCAAACTAAAAACAGAAAAATAGCATTCATTTCAATTAAGTTGCATTTAATATATTTTATTTTTACCTTGGACTTCCAAATGAAAAAGTCCAAACCAAATATCAGGTATACAGACAGTTTTGTGCCTCACTAATTGGGACTTTGAAAGATATGTACTTAATACCATTGTTCAAATATACATCTTAATCTTTTGGACTTTGTCCAAAAGAGAGAGAGGATTAAATAACTATACTGTACTCGTTTTCATTTCACCTGACGATAAATTGAATGAATCCCTTAGCAGCAAATTTTTCGATACTTAATGGAATAAATTGAAACTACTATATCTCTGCATCGTATTATGAATAAATTGATACTACTATGTCTCTGCATCGTATTATGAATAAATTGAAACTACTATGTCTCTGCATCGTATTATGAATAAATTGAAACTACTATGTCTCTGCATCGTATTATGAATAAATTGAAACTACTATGTCTCTGCATCGTATTATGAATACATTTAAACTACTATGTCTGCATCGTATTATGAATAAATTGAAACTACTATGTCTCTGCATCGTATTATGAATAAATTGAAACTACTATGTCTCTGCATCGTATTATGAATAAATTGAAACTACTATGTCTCTGCATCGTATTAAGGCCAAGTTTATTTAATTAGCACCATAAATCACTACAAAATATTCAAAATACAGGAGAAATTTTGATGGAACTTTGTAATTTATCGTCAGTTGAAACGAAACAGAGTATAATTCTAAAGTTGTGTTTTTTTCAATGCCCAATGTTCGAAAGAAAGGGTGTTTTATTGTATTGCAGTAGCAGCTTATCCCTGGTGGTGACATAATACAATGGTCTAGATGATGTAAGTAACACCCCGTTCTTAACACTAATCATCAATTACAAACCCCAATGTGCTTGAATAAACTAATGAAAGCATATGGTCCTCCCGGGATTCAAACTCGGGACACCACACCCAGAACATAAGCATCTAAACTATTACACCACCAACACAGTAACATATATATAAGGGGAGACAGCGTACCTGATGATGTCTGCCGGAGTAAGTGGTGGTTGTGGCTGCAGGTGACCCTCGGTAACTTAGAGTACTGGTAATACCTTTGTTACTACTACTACCACCACTGCTACTCTTACTATAACCTCCTCCACTACTACTGCTCCCACTCTTAGACCCGCTCTTACTGCTGGACGCTTTGCTGGTCGACAGGGCTGCCGCCATTGCTGCTGCTGTAAACACAATAATTCATAATTAGAATGCCACTACCAGTACATTACAACCAGTACAGTATGTAGACATTATTAATGGTGAAGATAAGATCTTTCTTGGAAATCTTGCTATAAACAACTACCAGTATTACATGTACGGTGTAGGTCATTAAAGCTAATGCAAACATTTTTGAAGCAATTTTGGGTTGGATTCAAACTCCTTATTTATGTATCAGAATTAATGACCACGCCTGTATATTAGAGATGGAACGAATATCAATTTTCACTATTTACGAATACGAATACGAATACGAATTTTTGTTGGCAAAATTCGCGAATACGAATAGCGAATAGCGAATATTTCAATCTTTCTTGAAGGATGAAATTGTCATCCTTCAAGAACTGGTAATACTTTTTGTATGACCAACAAACGTTAATTAAATTACTATGACATTAATTACCGGAAGCCAATGTGAATGTGTAAAGCTGCGTGTCTCGTTACCACCACTGATTAGCCATTGGGCTTTTGGCAGAAAATGCCAAAATTTATCAGTGATATCCGAGACATGTTTACATACAGTATTCTCATCGTCCAGCATATTACTGTTTCATAATCATCAGCCAACTTAAAATAGCCCTGTATAATATTTAATTATCACTAGAACAATACACTATATCATGTAGGAAGTCTTCTGGAGAAATAGGGCAAATATACTAAACAATGCATGATAAACTAAAGCACAAATGTATGCTAGAATAGCATTGACAAATCGCTAGATAGTCACCAGACACTATAAACTTGTATGTCACTAGAAAACATATGTTGAAGTATCTAGAATAATCTTTAACAATCGAAAAATCTCCACAATTCCTTAAAATAGGGAACATAACTTGAATATCGCTAGAATTCATCACATCTTGATGTCGCTAGATGGAAGTGATGGAAATAATTCGCTGGATCTAGCGGTAGCCTACATTGGCAACATTGTACCAAGACCATTTATTCCGTTATAATGAACAAGGTCAGATTTCGGAACTATTACAATTACAGTATATTCAAAGTTCAGAGATCATCAGATTGGTTTGGAAGTCAATGTACACAATTTCAGTTCCATTAGTTTAAAAAAGCATTCACATACTATGGTATTTAGAGGGTTTAATAAAGAAGCATGCCTTTCCCCGACATCGTACGTACAAGCGAACGCACGCTTTAAAATGTAATATTTTACATTTTTGTATATCTTCTATTGGTTTCGTGAAAATATTCGCATGTTTGCAAATAGCTATGAATGGAAATGCGAATACGAATATTGAAAAACATAGCGAATATTCGCACATACGAATACGAAACAAATATTCGGTCCATCTCTACTGTATATATATAATCAACTTACCGTGCTGTGCTTGGAGTATCTCGTAATTCATGAGGTGTTCCGGGTGCAGCCCCCCAAAGGCCCCAAGCCCCCCTGACGCAGCAGCGGCCGCTACTGCTGCCGCCCCCGCCCCACCCCCAGCTCCCCCCATACCTCCCTGAAGCCGTGACAACAGCTCCATCTGCTGTAGCCCCGCCAGGTTCCACCACGCTGAGAAGAGAGGCGTCATTAACCATGTCAATACATGTACAATCAAAGTCAAAATTTTGTTTAACCCATTCACGCAGGTGTGGAAGCAGGGGTTGCCAATTAGCAATCAGAAATAGAGTTCTCTCAATCTTATAACTACCTCTCCAAAATTAGTTTTCTGGCCACAGCTAACTCAAAGACTACTGCAGAGGTTGAAACAACTAAACTAAAGGTTTCTAAACACCCCTGATGGTCACAAAGGCTTTAAAGTATTCACCAACCAACTTCACTTCTAAGCTCAATTAATGAAATCAACAAATACATGTGGCACTCCAAGGACTCGAACCCAGGACACTCACACCGAAATTCCGCGCACTTATGCATTACGCTATCAATCCCAGAATAGGCTCAAATTGTGTCCTGTGCGTGAAAGGATTAAGTTACTATCTAGTTTTCCTTGACAGTCCTCACGTGTTTGACAAATATAATTTGTTTCATGCCCTGGAAATGTCAAGTTAATGTCCTTCTCTCAAGATTTCACACAAATTATCAATAACGTTTTAGTAAAATAATTAATTTTGACTGAACTAAACTAGGACATACTCTCTTTCATTAAATCTGAGTATTCCGAGTATTAAAATACCGGTACTGAACAGCAAGGCTGCAAGGAGTGCATCCCTTTCAAATCTAACTACAGTACTTCCGTAATATCTCACTATCAGTACCATCCCCTTAATGTCTATCTCCTGCAGATTTTTTGTTTTGTTTAATAGTGGCTTCTGATCAAGAACCGATAGCAGGTCTTTTCATTCATAAAATAGTCACATTATCTGTTGAATCGTGGGATGGTACTGTACTGTACTGTACTTCCAATTCAGAAGATTCTTCATTCTATATTTTACCTTAATATATAGCCCTACAATGAATATAACTTGCTCAATATCCACAACTGCTCCCATTCTGCATAGCTAACTAATACGGCTAAAATCTATTACTGGTACTGAAATACTTAATACTACAGCATAAGTAAATCAAATAAATTCCTATTATCACCAACCCACCAGTTAACTTACAAATACACATAATTAATTAAATCAATGAAACTAACGAATACATGTGGTACTCCATGTATTTGAACCTAGGATACTCACACCAAAATTGTGCGCACTAACCATTACGCTATCAATTAAAATGTAAAACTTGCAAACTAAACAAACCAAAACTGGGACTAAGACAATATAAAGTCAAATTAACTTATCAAATCGCTATGTGGAAACAACGCTTACTAAAATAAAATTTATGAAATAAAAGAACACAATCCACCACATAGGGTGTACTGTACATTACTACATGAGCAAGTTAATCTGGTTCCCAAGCAAACTAATCGCACGCATAACAACACACTATCGTCACGTTCAAGGAATTAGTCAATTTGGGAAGTCCGGGACGTTCTGGTAAATTTTTACTAAACTCTGCATGAATAAAGAAACATGTCAAATGTCAAAATGTTCATTTAAAATCAAATTTGCAACATGACAAGACATTAACAATAGTACAAAATACAAATATTGATAAAATATCTATAATATTACAAAACAAAAATTACAGCACTCACTAACGATAGTGCTATCGGGTAGGTACCTGTAAGCATAGCATGCCTCAAGTGACCCCTATCAATAGCTACCCTACAAATAACCTACATTTATTGTACAAATAAACTAAGGAAATCGCAAAAGCAAGCAATTGATACTATCGACAATGAATAGATAGGCCTATAATATAAAGACAAATACAGTAATTGCAAAATATGAAGCAACAACAGATTTAAACAAAGAGTACTCTTTTAACAAGAACAATTATTAATTTAAACAAAAAATGATCAATAATAATAATAGAAAAAGAAAAACAATAAATACAAACAGACAAAAAGTGCAGAGATTATACAAGAAACTTCAAGTTAAAAATGCTTGATTAAAATTATTGATGTCAAATTTTAGAATACAGTCACAATAATTGACCCTAAAAAGATTAAATTTATGTAACAATTTACTTGCTTCAAAATCTCTGTTTATGCACAAGCCTACGATATATTATCCATTCTCGAAACAGAAAATATTTAAGTATGCATTATACATTCCAATATACAAATAATGACATACAAAATGTGAATACAGTTACAGTTCTTGCAAGTTAACTTTACTGTAAAAAAATTAACACAAGTGATCTTCCAATCATCACACAATAATTTAACAGTTTAAGCTTAAGTTTTAATTTCACTCTCAGATAAAAAACATATTACAAGTCCAGATTAAACACATACACTGGGAAAGTTGAGAATGCTTAGAAACATATATCCCTACACAGTCACACTCACAAGTTATATCCCACCTAAACTTCTACTGTACTTTGATTATGGGCCGTAATTCTCTTACATTTTCACAAGTTTAGTGTTACACAAATTGAACCATTTAACGAATGACGATTCTATTTAGCTAATATTTACATCACGATTATTGTTATTGTGTTGCTTAATTAAGCCTACTCTGTTTCGTAAGTATTTCTATCTATTTTGATAAGTTCTTTTGTCTTTTTACTGTGTTCATTTAAGTTTTGGTTTGTTTATTTTACAAGTTTTACATTATAATATTGTCGGGTTTCTTAAAATAATCACAGTAAACTCTGTCCGATAGTGATTACTATTTATCGTATTGTCAAGGCCTAAGAGCTGGAGGAATCAAAGATTCATTCTGATTGGTCAGTTGTGAAGGCCATACAACAATATTCAGAATCAGTTGGATTGTGCGTTGACTTAGAATACGGCCCTATACTGTATATTGTGCGTTGACTTAGAATACGGCCCTATACTGTATATTGTGCGTTGACTTAGAATACGGCCCTATACTGTATATTGTGCGTTGACTTAGAATACGGCCCTATACTGTATATTGTGCGTTGACTTAGAATACGGCCCTATACTGTATATTTCTATCGAGAAAAGAAACTTTGTGATGGTGGGACAATTTTTTAGGGTGAGTACTGACCGATGAACAAGAGTACCCGTCTCATTAAATAAAATACATTCCTCAAATTTCCCAGCATACAGTAATTTGTTTGTGTTCTCACCTCCCAGCGCTCGGTCCTGGTAGGCAGCTTAAAAGGGGAAAAGAAGCCAATAAGAAATACATAATTTTGAATTCAGTATAGTACAACAATTCTAAAATTTATTTTTGTTTAGAATCATAAAATTGACATACACGCTTATATATTTAATAGGCTATGCAATAATTTTGTATTGTCAAAGCATAACAAATATTGAAAGAAAACCAGTGAATATGTGGTAAGCAATGAACGATAGCAAATCAGTAATATACTGTAAAATAAATAATGAGTGATGCACTGCAATAAACTTGGAACGAGAAGGACAAATTTACGATGAGAGAAAACGACTCATGACTTACCAGCGGCAGGCGAGAGACTAGCAAGTGCGGCAGCCTGTTGTTGTGCTTGTTGTGCCGCAGCCAGATTAGCCAGCCCTGCCGCCGAGCTGGTGGGGGGGAAGCCAGCCGCCCCCATACCCCCCCACGCTGCCCCCAGCCCCCCGCCACCTCCACTGAACCCTGCCAGGCTCCCTCCGCCGAACATGTTGGCTGCGGAGAGAAGATATTATTATTATCAATCTCTTCAATATGATGACAATGTTTAATAACAATAACACTAATGTCTTCACTGTATAAATGTAGCTACCTATCTTAAATTTCACCAGATCGTAAACTATACTGTAGTCCGAATATAAATAGATATGAAATACAATTTAAATAACCCTTCGCTACAGGTGTCTATTTAAGGACAGGTCAAATTTAGTATCAAGTCCAACAATAGTCCCAAAGGTAGTGGTAATCAATGGGACTTGTACCTTCACCATGACAGTTCTCCAGGAGGCAAAATCACTACTATGAAGGTTAGAGTCAACACTCCGAAAGCCTGGAGTTGGCATGAGGGTGGAGTAGGACATGTTTTGGTTTGTTTATTTTGCAAGTTTTACATAATTTCTCACAGCTAGATGACATTCCTGACTCCATCCTAAAACGAAGATGAACCTACAAGTAAATGGTCTCGGTTCATGATTTACTTTCCTTAGCCAGGTTGTCTGCAAAGGTAAAACAAGTCCAATCCACTTGTTCCTTTTAGTCGTCTCTTGCACCATGCAGGGATTACTGCAATGGTTATAATAGAAGATATATTTTTTCCATAAATAAAACTCCCAGCATCAACTTGCATTATACACTTCGGTAGTAACTTTCTTTTCTAATTATTATTCAGCCAATTGTATAGCTGTGTCTTTCACAAGTCTTCTATGCTGGCAAATACTGTACGTTGAAATCATTGGTATTATTTAAGCGTTATTTCCACAGAGATTTTGATTAGTTTTTTGCCTTCACTGTATATTGTGTCGTCCCTGTTTTGGTTTGTTTATTTTACAAGTTTTACATTATAATTATTATTTCTCGTACTACAGACACCATATTTTCCCTATAGTGGTGACATTAGTGTTGTTGCTGTCATTAGGAAGTTGGAAGACATACAAAGAAGTAAATAATAATTGTAAATATAACTGTACACTTTAAAAAAAGAAGGAAAATTAAAGTAACTTATAGCCTGACAAATTTAGCTGAAGCCATTGTCATCCTCAAGTAGTATGACATTAAAAATTTGCATGCACAAGCACTCATATCATGCAGCATGGTCGTAATATTTCTGAATACCAGGAGCCAGATTACTAACCAACGCAAACTATGATACAAACAAGTTATCACAAAGGAGTGGAGATCCAGAGGATCTACTGTAAGAAACTGTAAGAAATAACTGATAACAAACGGGATACTCCATTTTAAATTACTCTATTTATTTATAGGTAGCGCCAACGAACTTGACAATAATCTGGACCCCTTAACTGCTTATAACTCAATATGAATGAAAACAGTCGGGCTGACATTTCTATCATTTGGGAAGAGTCCATCAGGAAATAGGTGTGGAAATTTACAGCCAATTTGCTCTAGGCCCTTTCGAGTTACGAAGAGGTCAGGGATCAAGATAATTGTCAAGTTCGTTGGCGCTACCTATAGTATTGCAGGTCACATTGCTTAGAAAATCAAGCTCCTAATATTTCTGAATACTACTAGATATATCCTACAATTATTATCCTGTAGAGAAAACGTGGTATGCAAGCAATGTTGGAAAATCTCCTGGTTTTGCTTGGAAATATTGGCAAAGTAACACAAAATCTTAAAGCAATCCAAAATATTAGCTTCTGTTCATCAAATACAATATGTGGAATACATACTGCTACAAAAAATGTAATCCAACTGATGCAAATATTAAATTATAACTAGTCTGTGAAAATAAATTATCCTCTGTTCTCCCTTACATTTTTAATAACAACATAGACCGGCATGTACTGCACATCTGCAAAAAAGGCCATATGTTTTCAACATAATTGTACAATCTTTTCAAATGCTTCTAAACTTATAATACCAATAATCGGATAGCATAGCACATACAAAAAAAATATAACCAGTTCCATTCAAACTTCGGACACAGCTACTGTATATTACGGTATCATGTCACCTAAGTATTCATGCGTTGATGCCCGAGGGGTGGCTACAAACGATTTATGCTCTACTGATGTAGCTACCATGCCAGGTACCGGTAGAGTATATTTTTTTAGAGATGAAATAAATAAATCTGTTCACAGTTAAAAAACCTTGGGTATGAGGAACTAAAATGTCCATTTCCTTCTTTTCACCCACTTGTCTAATAGACAAAAAAAAAGTGAAGGTACAATAGCCTTAACTTATGGATGAAAACAATTCTAGAACCGCGTTTTTCTTCACCACCACTATCTCCGTTAGACTGGAAATGGTGTCGTATTTCACCCTCAATGGTGTCCAATATCAAACCATCTCAAACCTGCTCTTCCACAGGGTCCAAACTCAATCCAATTCAGACGTTATGAGTTTGATAACTGTTTTAAGACTTTGTGTACAGTATAATTATATCCATATACAAATAATCAATTTGGATGTGATAATTATAAATGTACCTAGCTATATCCTCAGAATATCCGAAAAAAGCGTCATAATCGTATGAAAGGGTGATAACCTATATTAGACTTTGTATACATATACAGTACTCAAAAGTAAGCAATTATATTATATGCATACCCATCAATAACTCGTCTATGGAGTTTTTAAACTTTAAAATAGGCCTATTGGGCCTAAAAATTGTTAAAAATAAAAAATAATTACACCATTGAAACTGCAACGGTGAGACGAATCCAAATATGTAATAATATTGACAAGTCAAAATTCGACCAAAATCACTGATTTGCCTGGGCAAATCCAAGGTTTTTTTAGATTTTTTTTTTCGATTCTGGGCGAATGGCTGGGCGAAAATGAAATCTACGACCATTTCTAGAAGCAGCTCGGCGAGAAAAAACGAATGGCACCAGTTAGAATTCTCTAGGACTTATAGTTTGGGCTACAGAGGACTTTTAAAGTCCAAAAAACGGCCTCCCTTCTGGGAGGCCAAGTCAAAATCAAAATCCTAAACTAATGGTCCGATTTTAATTCTGTTTGCGCCATTCGATTCAGCTTGCCAAAGTGTACTTATGGTATAAATTTAAACAAAATCTGTACATAAATAACTCGTCTATGGAGTTTTTAAACTTTAAAATAGGCCTATTGGGCCTAAAAATTGGTCAAAATTAAAAAATAATTACACCATTGAAACAATAAGTCTTACCTAATCTGAATAATAATCTGAACAAAGATGTCATCTGTACTGAAAGGGTTAATTTATCCTACAAACTCAACACATCATGATACTCATGTCAATGCATCTGTGCTAATTAGGATATGCAACCAACATACAAATAATATATACCGGTACAGTAGGCCTACCATTATACAATTTGAGTCATACACCAGTATGTAGTAGCTACTCTAGCCTATAATTTCTTCACCATGTACTGACTGAGTGATATTTTCAATGCAAGTACTAGATCATACAATATGCAGTAGTCAATAATAATTTGATAGTGTTGTTGTTGTTGAAGCGGTTATTGTGTGAGGTGGAAAATAAAACCGAATGTTTTGGCTTGTTACTGAGAATTATTCGAATGCGCCGATGCAGTATCGGCAGCCACGGCTACGGTCTACAGTATTTACATTCATTCAACAATTGAATATTGATTATGGATTATGTATATATATTGATTATATTGATTACTGACCTATTTCACCATTGTAACCATTCCTAAGTCACTGTCGACTGCTTTCATGCATCGTTTGGGAATAAGGAAAATCAATACAAGCTTGCGTTAAGGCTGCAAACAAGCAAGAGTCAGCTCACTGACTGGCTATGTGTTTTTGTTCTTGTTGGTTATACGGACCATCCACTAAGACAACAAAACTTTTTCTAGTGCGGTTTTAAGCCATGAAATAATGCAATGGAGCTATCGAGCCCAGCTGTGCGAGGCGGGGAAAACTCGATATGGATCTATCGAGTCCAGCCGGGCGAGGAGGGTTACCTACCTAAAAACCTATAGAACCTATAGATGGGTTCGCCACTCATCTAGTGGCACCAAGGAGCATGCCGCCCCTCCATTTTTTGTTTTTTGCCAGATGCCATAATTCCTGAAAAGGGGTGGCCTTGAACATTAGGCGTTTTGTCACGAATCTCTAGGTCGTTACCCGGGCTTGACATCTACCAATAACATTTTGACAGTGAGGGCTCGATCCGCCGACCCTTTGATCAGCAGCTGATGCTCTACTGACTATGCCACGGCTCCCTCCATACCATCGGTAATCAACACCAGATCGTCACCATACAGCAACTCCCAAGGCTCTCAATTTCAGAAATAAACCTTACATTTCCATTTGATGTGATATTTGACATAAGTATGGTATGCTTCAACATAATCTACACTCCTTGAGAGCCCTGTGGGAGAGCCCGATTGTGGACATGGCCTTCCTTCGGGATTCGGGAATGTTCGGCCAGGCAGCTTAAGGAACGACAACAACCACATTTTATTATATAGTATAAGCTTAAGAAGAGTGCATACTGTACAACATAGGTTTAACAGATGCAGTGTAAGAATACACCAAAGACTGTAGCAGGACACCATGCACAGTTCCTGTTTCTGGCTAACACAAGGGCATTCAATTATTGACCAAAATGTGCACACTTGAGAACCAGTGTACAACGGAAAACATGCGACATGTTAGCCTTTTCAAGCAGATGACGCTAATTTGTGTTCTATTTTTGCTACTTCTAGGCAATTTTATTTTGAATAAGAAGTATTTTTTCAACAATCAGGGGCTTCATAATCCTCCATAAGCTGCATAAAATCGCCTGATAATAGCAAAAATAAGATGAAAAAGTTGACATCCGACATAACTGGTAAATCCAAGGATGCAATGATAATAGAAGCAAGTAAAAGCTACTTCTGATCAATACTTAAATAAAACTAATATCAATTCACTAAGAAGTACCAATACTATATAAGGATGTAACAGAAAGGCCTGGAAATTACAACATACAAATCACATATATTTTTTCGATAAAAGCAAATTTTTTTAGCCTACTACCAGAGAAGAATGCAAGCCAATATCACAAATAATCTTTTCTTAATACTACCCAAATTATACTAAAGTTACTGTACAGTATACAGTAAAGTTAAAAACAAATATATATATTTATTATACATATGAAACCTTATAATATTGATGCTTAAAACGCCTGAGAGATTCTTAAAACATTATTTCAAAGAAATTTAAACCAATGAATCACATAACATTAATAAGAAGAAAACTATCAACACGACATATAACCAGGAATCCCCCCCCCCCCAAAAAAAAAAAAAAAAAATGCCAAGCAAGAAGGCGTGAGAAAAGAAAGAGAGCGGGAGCAGTGAGAGTGAGAGCATCCAATTATGAGGTCAAGATCGTTCACCAGGAAACTGAAAGTTGAACGAGGTCTTTGATTCGCAGTGGTTATAGAACAAGAATGTAGGACAGAGTATCTGTAACATCACATTCTCCATCAGGATACAGAGCTATATGAATATAAACACCAAATCAGGAGGAGCACTTTATTAACAACGTTTCGCAGATAGTGACCTGAAGAAGCTATCTGCGAAACGTTGTCAATAAAGTGCTCCTCCTCATTTGGTGTTTATATTCATTCTGTCAACTTTTCTAATTTATTTCAATAGAGCTATATATTGCTGTACAGTAGTCACAAACAATTGACAGAATACCAAGTAACCACAATTTTGCTTAATGCCAACCAAGCATAAAGGAATCTGCTTCAATTTGGTCAGCCAATTTGAATAGTGTACTGCTATTTTTTTACATATTCTAGCTATCCATGATTCATAGAGATTGCTAATAGGTTTGTTATGGACAGCCAAACAAATTTTTGATAGAGTATTGTAGGTAAACACGATATGCAGATTATGGACACAAGCTTTGATGATTTTCACTGTGTAGGCTTTTTCCTGAAGAACCTGCATAGCGAAATGTTGAATGAACTAGGGTACATACTCTGCATTTAGTAGCCTACTGGTATATCTACCCATATCTGTTGCAGCCTGTGTTGTATCTTTATTATGTATTTATATTCCTTTGCTTTCTGTGACTAAAACATAATGAGTTTAGGACTCCCGGAAAATATGACTTTATAAATATTCTGTGCAATATGCTTGTCCTCTAATCACTGGAACCCAAAGGAGCCAAGAACCCGGTGACCAATCTTGACCCCAGACCACTGCCACACACACTCGGTTCCACATGCCGACCAAACACTGTACTGGTCAATAAATGCTAATTAGAACATAAAGGGAAATGGTTTTATGGTTTGTGCAAGCCTGTAAGACCTGCAGAAACTGTCAAACCACTCCCATGCATGCTCGAACTGGCCTGCGCATTACCAAGACAGTCAAGACTTGACAGGCCGAACTGAGTGTGTATGCCCACCTTCAGATGCGAAACAAGCAGATGCCAAGAGAAAACCACCACCACCACTAACTTACACAGTAATGCCTGTTCTTGCTGCAGCCACGGAGCTAATGGAGAGAAAAGGTCACTAGGGTCAAGTACAATACCAACTCAGTTTATGGGCCTAAAGCTATGAGTCCTGTTCAGTATGATACAGATAGTAATACAACTGGAGGGAGGTTTTGTGCCTATTAAACTACCTTTGCTGGTTGCATAAGATAATATATCGTACAAATAAAAACAAGTTGAAGAATTACGACATGCATTCCACGTGATTGTGCAAAAATACTATGGGTTCAGAATATGGTGTTAAAGTAATCTCGTTTCTCATACTCGCCTCGCTTTTTATCAAGTGTTATATACCAGTAGAATAAGGTGATCACTTGCAGAAGGAAATATGCAAGATATATAACTTTATAAACTGCATACTATCAGCAAATATTAACCACAAATCCATTCAATATTACCCAGTACAGATAGATATGACAGATGATTTTCCAATTTATCATGATCTTGATTTATTTGGTGGGATTAAATATTGTGTCTGTAATACCCATGCTGGGCAAAAAATAGAACTATTGGGCCAAACAACTCAACCAGTAGATCTCAACCAATTCTGGTAGATTGGATTAAGTTAGGTTATGACTTTGAATTGGCACTGATATAATTGGTCTTAACTGATTTGGCACTGGTTGAGATCTAAAGCTTGAAATGGTCCACTGCTAGAGTTGTCTGCAAACCATTAGAACTACATTTTGCCAATGTCTACATCTCCATTATTATAATCTCCCAAACTTTGTAGAGTTTCCTATTTTTGGTCTAATAGTTTCAAGCCTCTACAATTGCCGTGCTCAAGTACTGTAAATATCTTTTTCCTTTACAGTATAGGCCTATTCGTTGACAACGATAGTTTTCAGCCAGTCATCCAAAACTTTGCCGTCCTTTACCATTAAATTAATCATATCAGCTACCATTATTATTCCTATAGAGATAAATTAAATAGCTATACAAACAATATTACTGTAAGCTTGATGGAAGATATTATATATAATGTGGTTGAGACACTGTAGGTGGAGCTAACTGGATAGACAAATTAATGTACTGCTAAAAAGAGCCTTTTCTTCTATTTTTTTTTCTTCACAACTCTGATCTGTCAACGTCTGAAATACGCTTTTATAAATATGTCACCTACAATAATCTACCATCAGTCTACTCGACAATACAAATGCAAAAATAAGTACAATGCCATTCAAAGAAGAATGTATAGCATCTGAATATGCCACCAGCATAAAATCCAGTATGAAAGTACAGATACCCGGTACTACAATACCAATTATACCACTAACAATACTGTACCATAGTGAGAATACAGATGGTCACAATGATATCATTGGGGAGATTATAGCCAATTTGTAGTGCAGAGGTGCAATTAGTATGGTACGCAATATCAATATAGCCTACAGGTATTAATCTAAACTTTAAATAATATTTATATTGATTATGCATAGCTTACTCATTGAACCACAGCATATGAATTGGCTAGTCTACAAAGTTCCGACATGGTATATATTTGTATCTAAATATCACATAATTATCATCACTATTAAAATATTGGTACAATAAAAGCATTAATAAAATTCCGTACCATAGAGTGCGGCGGTGGCTGGGTCGAGGCCGGGGGGAAGGCCTCCGCGGGACTTGTCTCCGCGATCACCCTCTCGGCTCTTGTCCATCCTGTAACAACAACCATCATTAGAAAGAGTATTAATAAAATAATAATAATATTAATAGTAATAACAATAGCCTAAACCTAATTATACGAACAATAGCCCAGGCAGCAGCAGAGTACTCTGTAAGTTTGCACTTAAATTCATCACCAAATATTCTGTAAGTCTTAACAATAATTGCC
>CM064488.1:56927592-56937592 GCA_032716605.1 Paralithodes platypus
CTTTTGTATTTTATTTCAGCAACAATTGTATGATATTATGAAGCTTAGGAAAGCTATATGGTAGCTAGAAGAATTAATTGCGATAGTCTATAGCCTTTTAATGGGTAGACATCCTTCCTAAGCTGAAAAAATCATCTAATAGTTGTCAGAATAAAATAAAAGTACATCAGCGGTACAGAAGGGGTTAAGACAAAAAAAATCTTGAAAGCCGAAAATCCCTGCGGGTAAAATAAAGAATGCCAGAACGCCAATACTTCCAAAGTGTCCTGGTCCTGCTCAAACAAAAGGGTCGAGACGAGGGGAAAGTTGTAACAAAAATTATGGTAAAATAATAATACAAATATATAATAATAATAATTATATTAATAATAATAACAATATTTATAATAATAATATTATTATCATTAGGCTATTATTATTATTAATGCGAGGCATAATTCATTGCATTTTGAATACACAAGCTAGTGTTTCCTTCCAAGCAAAGAAGAAGTCTCATGATTAAAAGAGCAGCAGATTTTTTAAGACTCCTAACCACATCTTTTATAGCAAAAACAAATTATACAAAACAAAAAATATATATATTCCTGTCAACCAAAGTGTCCCTCGAATCCAGCAACCCAAAACAAGCAAATCACGACCTGAATTCGTGTATATTATTACTAAAACGAGAAAATATTGAAAACAAAAAAGTTTCCTTGTGTCTGTGTAAGCGTGTGTGTCGGCCGTAAGTCTGGTACCCTGGAGTTTGGTCACGTCTCCCACCCGCCAGGCCTCCACGCTTCAGCATAATGTGATCATTTCAACGGTTAAAATACCTATTATGATCATTGTTGCCCCCAGTACCATTATACGAAGCATATACAGTATATTTCTAGGATAATACAGTATACAGGTATATGTTTGCAGCCTCATATGATAATATGCTGTTTGTAGATGATTTTAGTACATCATCTAAGAAAAGGCTTATAATCATATGAGGCTGCAAATCTATGTTTCGTGTGTTAGAAGTGCAATGACTTATACCTCAGAAACGAAGGCGAGTAAAGTGGATGATATTAACAGAGTGGAACGTAATGAAATGAGATAGTAGGCCTGTAAGTAACTATAGTAGTAATGAAAGCTCCAGTGTCTCTCCAAAGCTGCTATGTCCCAGTTTAGTCACGTCTGCACCCCAACCTCCGCGCCTCGGCATAATGGAAACTCTTACAATGGTTAAAACACCCATTGTTACTATTATTGTTCCTATTATGAATGCTCGTTACGTTTACAAAGAATACATAATAGCTTCATATGTTTAATTATTATGTAAAACTACCAAAATATACAAACCAAAACAGGGACGACACAATATGAAGGCAAAATAACTTATCAAAATCGCTATGTGGAAATACTGGACATCCTTAAATCCAAATATTATAAAATGTCCACTATAAAAAATATATGTACAATTATCAGTGCCAACCGTAAACAAATATCGCTTCAAAAACAAAAAACAAAAATACGTTTCTTGCCCCGATTTTAGCTATTACATTGCCATACTAGGTCTGTTAGTAACTATAGTCCATTCATTATAATTAGGCTAAATATCTTGACCACTAACCTCTATAACTCAAAAAATACTCTAGAGTAATCGAGCTAATATTTCTACCGTTTGGAATTAGTCAGCCAGGGAATGGGTGTGAAATTTTAAAACACATTTGCTCTGGCCCTTTTTTAGTTACAGAGGATAGGGGACAATATTTCTGCAGTGTCCACCATTCTTTAACTGTCTTCGTGGTGCGATGCATAAGGTGTTGATTTTCGGTGTGAGCATCCTGGATTCGAATTCACGGACTGCCACATGTGTTTGTAAATTTCATTAATCGATTCTAGGAGTATAGTTGGTTGTTGGAAGGAACATAATAAAACTACATAACTAAGAGTATCAAACCGGAGCAGATTTGTTTGAAGAGTTAAAGAATGAGAAGAAATACAAGAAAATTAACATGAAATGGCATCTTTTTTGGCCATTTTATCACCTCCAAAGTCATAATTCGAAACTATAGACCACAATTTTGTCTTTGTATATAAAATGATAAAGACTAACGAATGGATTCAGCTTTCGTTTGACACCCTGCCTACATATAATGGCTCGACTATAGTAGGGTAATAATAAGTGTGGCCAAAGCTGCTATCCAAACTCACGTCTGCTCTTCCGCCTCCCGCGACGCCACCACATGTCACCATTAGAAATATTAAAATGTATATCAAAGTAATTATTGTTCTTATTACGACCACTTAGAACGTCTGCCAAGAGCTTTATTACATTTGCATACTAACCAAAATATTTATACACAGACAAATGCCAATACTGTAACTATAGTTTATTCGCTGTAAGTAGGCGAAAAATCATGACCTCTATCCTCTGTAACTCAAAAAGGGCTAGAACAAAATGACTGAACATTTCCACATCTATCCCTTGACTAACTCTTCCCAAATGGTAGAAATATTAGCTCGATTACTCTAGTCGTTTTTGAGTTACAGAGGTTAGAGGTCATGATTTCTCGCCTACTTACAGCGAATAGACTATAGACATTGTGGACAAATACAATGATATCTATCCTCACTGTTTGAACGTGTACAAATAGCTTCACGAAACATTTGGTAACATGGCTGCCAACATATGCTACCAACAAAACTTTCGCTGTTACTGTATAGCCGAAAACAATGTTGGTAACATGTTGACACCAAACCAATGTTGTCAATATATAGTGATGCTAATTGTTGCAATATTAACACCATATCGTGAGAAGCAATTTATTGACAACGCTTCGCATATAGCTTCATCAGGCCTGATGAAGCTATATGCGAAACGTTGTCAATCTATCTATTGTAGAGTTCGCCACAAGCAAGTGGCACCGATGAGCGTGTCGCCCTTCGGTAATTTGTATAAGGTTTATTTCCCTAGACAGGTTGCCGACCAAGGCTGACGAGTCCCATCCACCCAGATTTGTATAAGGTTGTCTCCCCTAGATGAGTTGCCGACCAAGGCTGACGAGTGCCATCTACCCGAAGTGCTCCTCCTCATATGGTGTTTATATTAATCCTGTCTACTTTTCTGAGTATAATTTCAGCAATTGTTGTAAATGTTTCCCATAATGTTGCGTAAGTGTGACAGTTTCGTATGATTATTGATGACACTGTTGCTGAAAACAGCTTGGTAGCACTGTCGTACCAATTATGACAATTTTCGATAAAACTCATGTTTTAAATTACAAACCCAAGTTAAAAAACTCCAAAGACATTTAACACGTTAATATTTCTGCTATAACTTGTAGTCATAATGCGCATTAAAATAAAAGCTAGTTATATTAGCATGCAAAAGAGAAAGATGTTAGTGAATTAACGAGGCTGATATTCCCCCATCTTCCCCGGACGCTGACTTGAATTAATGCAGACCGTTTCAATTAAAAAATAAACACTATTTGTCTAACTATTTACAAACGATAATATTATATTTATATCTGGAAGATTTTTTTGTGAATCACTATTACAGGTTTTCATATATGGAAGCTCACGTTGTCCAACATTTTGTGTGAATCCTGTGCTTGATAGTTATATATGGGGCAATATGTAGTACATCTAAATTATTGCCAGGGCCCATCATGATGATCATGGCCATACGAAATTCTTACCGTTTCTACCTGTTGACCTTGGATGGCCTTGATGAGCCATCGTTAGTGGCCCTAAAGCCAATACTAGCTTTGGGATGGTCTCCATGATCACATGCAATATACCTTACTTCAAGTCATTACCAAATACATTTGATCTAAATTTCCACAACTGTGTGCGACCCTATGGAATCCTGTAGCTGAGAGATCCATCTTTAGCTGAATGTGATAATCTGTGTTAGTTAGAATAACAAGATGGAAGTAATCTGATTGAAAATATTAGCCCCCTCGCACACGATGACGCGTTTCTTCTTTGTTTTCCGGTTATAATTAGACAATTGTATTCATATTAGGAAGGGTATATGGAAGTTAAAGGGTTAATGGAGCTAGTCTTTACCCTTTGAATCCCCACATATCCTTCCTAAGATGTACAAAATTGTTTACTAAAAGCCAGAATAAACTGTTAAAACGCGTCATGATCCTCAAGGAGTAAAAGAAACTGTAGAGAGGAGGGGTAACTATAAACTCTTGGGGTCTTTACCTTCCCATCTTGCCGTCCACGGGATATTTTCAGTCACACTGTCATTCTGCAAGGAAAATACACAATCAGACACAAAAATGGCGTCTTCTCCCTCAAAAATGGTTAGAGTGTATAAAAAATCGGACAGGCACTCGCTATACCCTACAAAAATAGCTTGGGGTATGTACAAAAGCTCAATGACGTCTTCTCGATACCCTCAATTTTTTTAATTATATAACAAATCGGACAGGCACTCGCTATACCCTCCAAAAATAGCTTGGGGTATGTACAAAATCTCAATCACACCCCAAACATACACGAACTAAATTAATAACAAGAGAAAACACGAATCGGACCCCAAAAATTATATTCTTTATTAATCAGACCCAACAAGTTGACTTCTTTATAATGTCAATAAACACGAATAAAATCCAAAAAATGGTCTTCTATATAAATATACTGTCAATATGCACGAATCAGACCCAAAAATGGTCTTCTATATACTGTCAATATATACGAATCAGACTAAAAAATGGTCTTCTTTATACTGTCAATATACACGAATCAGACCCAAAACATGTGTTTATATACTGTCAATACACACGAATCAGACCCCCCAAAATGTCTTCTTTATACTGTCAATACACACGAATCAGACCCAAAAAATGGTCTTCTATATACTGCCAATATTCACGAATCAGACCCCCCAAAAAAATAAAAAATCTTTATACTGTCAATCATATAAAAGCATGTACACAAATAATATAATGTTTAAAGATAGTAGGAAGACAAAGAAAGATTGAATGATAACAGATAGGACAAAACAAAAGAGAGATAGAATAATTAGAGATAGCATAAAATAAGAAGACAGTCAGTATGTTTAAAGCTAGAATATAAGAGCGAGAAAGAGCAGGAAGAAAGAGGGAAAGACTCAACGTGACCACCAGCAGTTTCTTCCATTAATGATCTTCCCACCTCCCTCTCTCTCTCTCTCTCTCTCTCTCTCTCTCTCTCTCTCTCACACACACACACACCACTGTACTGCATGCCTATTAGCTTCCTTGCTCAGTCACCCTCCATCTCTCTCTCTCTCTCTCTCTCTCTCTCTCTCTCTCTCTCTCTCTCTCTCTCTCTCTCTCTCTCTCTCTCTCTTTCACACACACACACACACACACACCACTGTACTGCATGCCTATTAGCTTCCTTGCTCAGTCACCCTCCATCTCTCTCTCTCTCTTTCTCTCCTTGGCCCCACATCTCAGTATGAATCTTCCATGAGAACATTTCGCCTCGGGGTCACTGTTAGTCTCAAGCACTCTCCCTTGTCCACCACTTTCCTCTCCTATCCTGTCTTCTCTTCTCTTTGTTTTCCCATCTTTTTCCATTGTTTTTTGTTCTCTCTTTTCCCCCTTTTCTCCTTTGTTTCTCTCTCTCTTCCCCCGTTTCCTCTCCTTTATTCACCTCCCTGTCTTCGCTTTTGTTTTTTCTTGTATTCCCTCCCCCCCTTTATTCCCTTCTTCTATTCCCCCTCCCTTCTTTTCTATCCTCTCTCTTCCCCCTCTTCTTTATTCCCCTCCCTTGTTCTCCCATCTTTTCTCTTTTCCTCCCTCACTCACTCACTCTCCTTTCCCAACACACTTCTTATATCCTGTCCGGTCTTCTAATGTCTTCTCTCTCCTTCCCCCCTTTCTCTCCTTTGTATTCTTCTTCGTTTCCCTCTCCGCCTCTTCGTTTTCCCCTCTTCTCTCCTCTCACCCCCCCCCCCCCCCTTTCTCTCTCTTCTCTGTTATCCTCTATTCCATCCTCTCCTCTTCTCTTCTATCCTTCTCTTTTTTCCACTTTGCAATCGATTTATCTCCCCCTTCCTCCTTCCTCCCCGCCCCCCTCTATTCTGTTCCTTCCCCCCCCCCCCCTCCCCTTCTCTCCTCCTCTATCTTTTTCTCTCTTCTCACCTCTCCTCACTTCGCATCCCATCTCCTCTTTATCCCAACCTTCTACTTTCCTCCCCCCCCTCTCTCTCTCTCTCTCTCTCTCTCTCTCTCTCTCTCTCTCTCTCTCTCTCTCTCTCTCTTTCTCTCTCTTCTCTCTTTGCAACACATCTCTTCATCCCTACTCTTCGCCTCTACTTTTCTCCCTGCAATATTTGGCCTTCCGTGTCTTTTATGAGCCATTTGTGTTTATTTACCCATTATTCGTGCATGGGCCTTTGTTGACCGTAAATAGTCGACAATTATTACTTTAGTATACGGTTATTATTCACAGTAATTTGTATTTTCTGTTTTACTTATTTCTTCTCATATCTCCTTTCTTCTTCGTGATATGTTCCTTAATTATAAATGTTTGATTCTCACCATTTATCATCCTACAACCACAAACTATTATAAATGAATAAATGTAGGCCTATCAATAAATATAATAACAAATTAACAATACATGACACATTTCTTTTTAGCTCCAAAGTTGATTTCCAAGCTATGTCTATATTAGAATACATTGAAAGAATCATTAAGTTACCCACGAGCTACACGCTATAGAGAGAACAGACTGATAAATAGATATATAGATCAACAGACAGACAGACAGACAGATAGATAGATAGATAGAGATAGATAAATCAAGCCCACCCCGGGTTTGCAGCAGTGTTGCCAGCTCCAACTGCAGCCAGACTAAACTGACCCTAATTCAATTGTGCCACCCCAAACCCCCTTTACCTCTTCCCTACCAATGCCCTCCCCCCTGTTACCCCCTTTTATCTACCTCCCTCCCTCCCTCCCCCCACTCCCCCTTTACCTCTTCCCTACCAATGCCCTCCCCCCCTGTTACCCCCTTTTATCTACCTCCCTCCCTCCCTCCCCCCACTCCCCCTTTACCTCTTCCCTACCAATGCCCTCCCCCCTGTTACACCCTTTTATCTTCCTACCTATCTACCTCCCCCCCAAACCCCCTTTACCTCTTCCCTACCAATGCCCTCCCCCCTGTTACCCCCTTTTATCTACCTCCCTCCCTCCCTCCCCCCACTCTCCCTTTACCTCTTCCCTACCAATGGCCCCTCCCCCCTGTTACACCCCCTTTTATCTACCTCCCTCCCTCCCTCCCCCCACTCCCCTTTACCTCTTCCCTACCAATGCCCTCCCCCCTGTTACCCCCCTTTTATCTACCTCCCTCCCTCCCTCCCCCCCCCACTCTCCCTTTACCTCTTCCCTACCAATGCCCCTCCCCCCTGTTACCCCCTTTTATCTACCTACCTATCTACCTCCCTCCCTCCCCCCCACTCCCCCTTTACCTCTTCCTACCCATGCCCCCCTCCCTTCTACCTACCTATCTACCTCCCTCCGCCCACACCCCCTCTACCTCATCCCTACCCTTTCTTCCTATGCTCCCCCTCCCCCCCCTGTTACCCCACCCCCTTTCTACCTACCTATCTACCTCCCTACCTTTAAGGCTAGATAAAGCTATAGGGTACGAGAATATTGAGATTATGTCAAGTGAGGTCAAGTTATACTCTAGGCACAATGACCTCAAAAAAGATTCAGTGGTTCTACTGGTATCACCCCATTGCTCGCTCTCGCTCTCTCACTAACTCTTCACTCTTGCAAAATTATTGGTAAATCTTTTAACTCACACGAATCTAAGAATTTCTTCTTCAATCGAGTTGTCAAATTTTGGAATGGGCTTCCCCGAGACGTTATAGACTGCAGCACCGTTGATTCATTTAAACTCCGCCTAGACAAATATCTCGCATCAAACCCGCGACTGACTGCGTTTGTAAATGAATAACTTTATTTTATCCTCCCCTCAGTTACTAACCCATCTGTCCCCTACTAACTTCCTAATCCTGCCACGGACATTAGTTCCCTTTCCAATGTTCCCTTACCCACTCTAAACCACTGTTTGGACACTTGATCCTCAGTGTTTTGGAGGACAAGCAGCCTAGAAGGGTCACTAGACATGTTGTTGTTTGATTTCCTTTGTACTCCTTTGTAACCTCCCAACTCACAAACATCAAGTAATACAATCTACGGATACCGGTACCCATATTTCACTGTTCATCATTGAGGACCATTTCATTAACCCACTCAGTAAATTGTTCTGACTAACATTAGATGGTTATATTCATTTTATGAAGACCTCTAAAACTAATGGGGTAAACTATAACCTATTGACTTGTGAACTATCAGAGAATCTTCCTAAGCTGCATAACATCGTGTAAATAATCTGATATTCTTGTATTACTGTAAAACTTCATGTCATACATTTATTTGAATTTGAATTGAATAAAGATAAACTATAATTAACAGATGTCACCCATACTATAAGGGTAAAAAAACATCGATGTGCAGGACTAACAGAATTTAACCAATATAAAGTATTAGTGGTAATCGTATTATGAGAACCAGACGAAACTACTGACCAAATTTTGTCTAAATCCGTTTATACATTTTCGATATGAATAAACGGCCACGATAACTTTATTGACGCAAGATACAATAAATACAGTCATACAATATCTATGTTAGCGATGAAATATGAGTCTATCTATCTATCTATTGCCTGACGCCGTGATCCCCGAAGGGGTGGCCACGAACGAACCGCCCCCATGCACCTCTGTCCCCAGTCAGTCGACGCCCCTCCCCCCAACCAGCACCGCCTTCGTTCATGTAGTTCCTCACTCCATCCTTCCACCTCATATTCGGTCTACCTCTCCCCCTCTGTCCCTCCACCTCGCTCTCGTACACCCTCTTAGTCATTCTCTCGCTTTCCATACGTTCCATATGGCCGAACCATCTCAAGTTGTTCCTTTTCACACTTTCCAGCACATCTACCTCCACACCACACCTCCTTCTTACTTCCTCATTAGTCTGTCTATCCCTCCATGTAACTCCGCACGCACTCCTTAAGTAATTCATTTCCACTGCTCTCACTCTTGGTCTGAGTCTCTCAACCAACGTCCATACTTCGCTTCCGTAAGTTAGTGTCGGGATTACCACACTGTCATGCAAGGACTTCTTCACTTCCATACTGACCACCCTATTTCTTGTTACTGCTTTTAGCGTTCCTACAACCCTCTTCCCCTGTTGTACCCTCTCCCGCACCTCTTCATCCATAGTCCCATCTTTACTCAACACACTGCCCAGATACTTAAAAGAGTTGACGATCTCCATAGCCTGACCGTTCAACTTCACCTCACACTCTGTGACTTCACCCCTTTCGAAGACCATAACCTTGCTCTTCCCCGTATTTACCTTCAAATTCCGTTTTTCGCACACTGTTCCAAACTCATTTACCAGACCCTGCAACTCCCATTCATTATCACTCATCAGAACTGTATCATCCGCAAACAGCAGTATAGGTAGCTTCCACTCAATTCCCTCCCTTTTCAGCGATACACCAACATCCACTGCTCCTGATAGGATTTCTTTCATAACTCCATCCATATATACAGTAAACAACCATGGGGACATCACACACCCCTGTTTCAAACCAACATTCAGGTCAAAGAACTCGCTCTGCTCACTCTCCACACGTACTGCCGCCTTTGCACCCTCATACATGCTCTTCACTGCTTTCAGCAACTTGCCCTCTACTCCGTATATTCTAAGTACTTTCCACAAACCTTCTCTATCCACTCTGTCATAGGCCTTCTCCAAGTCCATAAAGGCAACATACACCTTTTGTTTCTTCTCCAGATACTTCTCAACACAATTCAGGGTAAAAATCTGATCTACACATCCTCTTCCCTTCCTAAAACCTCCCTGCTCGTCGCCTATCCATTTCTCCGTTCTCACTCTCACTCTCTCAATCACTACCCTACTGTATACCTTCCCTACTA
>CM064488.1:56942592-56951913 GCA_032716605.1 Paralithodes platypus
AGCTACCCACAATCACCCCAGCCCCTTATCAATTCCCCACCTCCCTTACCTAAATATCTCTTCCCCTCCCTTCCCTCTGCCCCCTACCACTTCCCCACCTCTCTATCACCCCCTAATTTACCATTCAGCTACAGGAGACGGCCTCATGTCTCAAGACGCCTGCCAGTCTGATAATAACTACCCCTTCATCCACATTCTTGGGTTGAAAGATACATTGATAGATAGACAGATAGATAGATACGCCGCCCTCTTCATCCACATTCTTGGGTTGAAAGAGAGAGATATATATATATATATATATATATATATATATATATATAGAGAGAGAGAGAGAGAGAGAGAGAGAGAGAGAGAGAGAGAGAACTACCCCTTCTCTGCCGCCCTCTTCATCCACCTCCTTAGGTTGAAAGAGATAGAGAGAGAGTGAGTGAGTGAGCGTTTTGTGTGTGTGTGTGTGTGTTGTTGTTGTTGTTGTTTTTCATACTGACACGCTAGGCATCAACTGAATAGAGTAGGAAGCCTTAACCAACCCAGCCATGGAGTCGCCTACTACCTCTCCTTGCGGCCTAGATAACTACTACCCCGTCATCATTCGTCACTTCATCCATCTCTTTGTAGCCTAACACCTCGCTTCCCACTCCCTTGCCAACACACCTTCCCGTTCTTCCATTTGCACGTTCTCCAATTCAATAATTTGTTCTCTCTCTGTCTCTGCGTTTGTAAATGAATAACTTTATTTTATCCCCCCCTCAGTTACTAACCAATCTGTCCCCTACTAACTTCCTAATCCTGCCACGGATATTAGTTCCAGGGCAGTAATTCCCTTTCCAATGTTCCCTTACCCACTCTAAACCACTGTTTGGACACTTGATCCTCAGTGTTTTGGAGGACAAGCAACCTAGAAGGGTCACTAGATCTGTTGTTGCTTGATTTCCTTTGTACTCCTTTGTACACACTCTCTCTCTCTCTCTCATTCTCATTCTCTCTCTGTCCTCCTTCGATGTCTTGTTCGTATTTACCAGTGCCCTGTCTCGCCCTCACTTACTAGGTATCCCTGTTGTTTATTCATTGTAAACCACTCTCACATCCGTATCATTCAATCCTTCCCACTTTCTCATATCATTAATCCCATACATCCTCTCACTATACTCGGTTTCTTTTCAGCTGATGATAAATTGAATCCCTTAGCAGCTAATTTATCGATACTTAATGGAATAAATATGAAACTACAATGTCTCTGCATCATACCAAGACAAAAGTATATAATTAGTACCATATTTAACTACAAAATCTTCAAAATATCTAAGAAATCTTGATGGGAACTTTGCAATTTACCCTCAGTTGCAAAGAAACACTATAATAAAGTACTGGTAGATAATTATATCCTAGACCTCACCTTCCAAAACGGCTATGAGGATCACCAAATCTACAAATGAGTCTGATAAATGTATTGAATAGTGGATTTCCAAGACTGAAGCACCAGAAAGATGGAGATAAGAGCTTTAGAAAGAGAAACGTAGAGCTAGTGTTAAGGGGAGATATCCACTTGAGGGATTTTTTTCTGGACTCCTTTCTCCCTCATGTTTAGCCCCATTGTTTTTCTAATTTTAAGACGTTTGCCCAATTATTTTGACGATTTTAAGAACTTTCAACCCATTTCTGTCAATTTTAAGACCTTTCGTGCCATTTAGTGTCGATGTTATCCTGGCGAGCGATAGCGAGCCTGTAATTTAAGAGGAACCGGCTTTCAGCCGGGACATTTTTCTACCGAAAAATATACAAATTTATCTTGAAAGGGGCTCAAGGGGGTGTAATCTTAAGCTTGAAGGATATCTAGGGACCAAACTAAGAACCTCCCCTTAAGGAAGTAAGGGGATGCTCAACCCACATTTAGTTAGGAACCATTCACCACTTATTATCATAAACTGTCTCCCCAAGGCTACTGCTTATAATCTCAGGTGTCCAACTCACTCTCTCTCTCACACACACACACACATTATAAAAGTTAGGGATGAATTAGAAAAGTTTGACCACAAGAAAGTTTACAGACTAGGCGATGAATCAGAAGTCCAGCCCGGCTAGCTCAGTCGGTAGAGCACGAGACTTAATCTCGGGGTCGTGGGTTCGAGCCCCACGTTGGGCTATGTCAATTTTCCACCCAGAACGAGGGGCGACGCGCTCCTCGGTGCCGCTAGGAGAGTGGCGAACACAGGTAGGTGACCATCCAGACAACAGGTGTATGATTCAAGTCCCGTGCAGTGTCCAGATCCCCTCATTATATCGTCCCCTCGCCACCGACCATCAAATTCATCAGAGTATTTTTTCCCTCACCACCCTCCGAGTCTCTCCCCTCCCTTGGCGCCGCTTCAAAGGAAAGGAAATCAAGCAACAACAGATCTAGTGACCCTTCCTTAACCCTTCTGAACCGGCGACGTCTTGTTGATTTTATTCTAGCTATATTTAGACGATTGTGTACAGTTTAAAAAGGACCTGTGGTAGTAAAAATGGTTAAGTGAGATCATTCGAAGCCTATTAATTGTTGGAGCCCTTTTTAAACTGAATAAAATCGTCAAATAACAGCCAGAATAAAGTTAGACGTCGCCAGTACGGAAGGGGTTAACTCTTCTGTTTTATTCTGGCTATATTTAGACGATTTTGTACAGTTTATGAAGAATCTGTGTTGATAGAAAAAGGGTTAAAGCGAGATAGTTCGAAGCCTGTTGTTGTTTGCTGGAGACCCTTTGTAAACTGAATAACAATGCCTTATAGTAGCCAGCCTACAGTTAAGGGCAGATCTCCACTTGAGGGATTTTTTTCTTGACCCCTTTCTCCCTCATGTTTAGCCCCATTGCTTTTGATATTATAAAACGTTTGCCCCATTAGTTTAGCAATTTTAAGAACTTTCACCCCATATTAAGACCTTTTGTGCCATTCAGGTGTCGATTTTATCCTGGCGAGCGATAGCGAGCCTGTAATTTAAGAGGAACCGGCCTTCGGCCGGCAAATATTTCTACCGAAAAATGTACAAATTTATCTTGAAAGGGACTCAAGGGGGTGAAATTTTAAGCTTGATGGAGGTCTAGGGAACAAACTAAATACCTCCCCTTAAAAGAACGGCACCGGTACTTTTTGAAAGTCTTTGGAGGGATAGGTTGGTGTATTATTGGGATTGGTGATTATATGAAGGTAAAGTTAGAAATAGAAGTAAAGTAGAAGATTGAAATTGTGAACAGTCATCTTATATTCCGTTACAGGGCCCGATGCTTGGCCCCAGATGTCTCTCCAACCTCATTAGTATCATCACCCATCCCTCTTTTCTCTATCAGTAGTCCTCTCTGTTTCATCTTTCTCATTTTCTTCTTCATTTCGTTCAGTCACACGTCACTCATTTTCATATATTTCAGTCACCCATATCTCCTATTTATCACCGTTTTCTTTAGAACTGCACTATTTTCTTCTACATCTACCACTCCTTTTCCCATTATTTTCTTCCAGTTATCACCCCCTCTCTCCATTTTCTCCAGCTATACCTCTGCCCCACTTCCATCCCTTACTCCTGGTCTAATATTCCGCTACAGGGTCTGCTGCTTGTCTCCAGATGCCTCACCACCACCTTATTATTACCTTCGACCCTCTCTCTATTTCCACGTCAGCTGTTGTCTCCTACAATCCTCATCCCTACTTTCTCACCAAGCACTTCCTCTCATCCCACTGCCTCCCTTTCTTACCTTTGCCCTTCCTTCTCACTCACTCACTCTCACACACACACACATACACAATTACTCATTCATTCACTCACTCACTCTATCTATCTATCTATCCCCTTCCTCGATTACCAAGTAAACAATGAAACTGTCACTAGCAGGCCCTCTTTATACAGTATATCGCGTATCACCATGCTTATATCCCCCTCTGCTTACCTCCAGCCCCCCCTCCCCCCACCTTCTCTCTCTCTCTCTCTCTCTCTCTCTCTCTCTCTCTCTCTCTCTCTCTCTCTCTCTCTCTCTCTCTCTCTCGTCAACCCACCTACTCGACTATTCTGCTACAGGCAATGCTCTGTGTCTCAAGATGCCTTCTGTCTTTTTTTCACACCTCTTCTCTCTCTCTCTCTCTCTCTCTCTCTCTCTCTCACAGGAGGGGAGTGTATGTGCATCAGAAGCTTAGTGGCAGGAAAAAGGGAAGTATGTCGCGTGAACAATATATAAATGTAATCCGTATGACAGACTCGAACTACAAAAGGACATAGGAGAGAGAGAGAGAGAGAGAGAGAGAGAGAGAGAGAGAGAGAGAGAGAGAGAGAGAGAGAGAGAGAGGGGGGGGGGCTGAGAGAGATTGATGGGGGTATAATAATATAGTCATGTATAAAAGCTACCACTGTCGTCATTGTAATACCTTCCTCACCTTAAGGGGAGATATTTCATTTAAGAGGGTTTTTTTCTGGACCCCTTTCTCCCTCATGCTTAGCCCCACTAGTTTTGAGATTTTACAACGTTCGTCCCATTTGTATGGCGATTTTAAGGCCTATATTTTGTGTTTCTCTCCCCGACACGACTGATTCGAGTGTGTCAATGTTTACAGCCAAGCACGATATCCCTTCCAGTACCGGCGACGTCTTTTCTATTTTATTTTGGCTACCATTAATCGATTTTATTTAGTTTAGGCAGGACCTTTAACAATAATATAGCTTCAAACTATCCTAACCAACCCTTTTAAATACCACAGATCCTTCCTAAGCTGCACAATATCGTTTAAATATAGCTAGAATAATTATATAACACGTCGCTGGTACTCAAAATGGATATGTAAGCGGACACAAAAATCCGTGAGCCGAGCTGGCTGGCGGCGGCGGCTCCCTCGCTGAACCGCCCGACAGTTACCAAAAAGAGTATAAAATAAATACCCCCCCCACCCCCTCCTCCCTTCTCCTCCCCAACACACACACATACACGCACATATTCGGGCATGGAGGACTGTCGAAGCTCTGGCACCTGTCGATTGCAGTCCCAGGAAATTTGAAAAGGAATCAATAGGAGGTGGAGGGAGGCGCGCTCTTACTTTTCCAGGCGGGGGAAATGTTTTGCTGCAGCGGCTGCTAATGAAAAGCGCGCGCGGCGGATTTTCATATGTATTTTCAGTTGGATGTCGGCATTTTTCCCGCCCTTTCCTGTATTTTTTCTATTAGACGGTCGGGTGAACCATTAGTTTTATTAATTTGGAATAGCGCTTAGCCTTTTGTGTTTGATGATGGGCGTGGTTCAGTGACTTGTGGCGCGCTGTCATTGGTTGACTATGTGTATGCACAGGAAGTGTTCCCTATATATATTTGTGTTTAGGCCTATTCAGTTATATATATATATATATATTTTTTTTTTTTGTAATGTCTACACATGGTTGGTAAAATCCTATATAAAGCATTAAATCATAATACATAATTAATTTATATTCTACGATAATTTATTATTTGTACCATGACCTTAGAGGTGCCTTACCTTGACTAATTTACAATTAATCTTACTCTTCCTCCTCTCATGTTCATCCAAGATCCTGAAGATACATATTGATTTATAGACACATTACTATTACTACTGCAAACTATATATCATTAAACAAGAATATCAAGATAACTACAACACAATATAGTTTCTGTTAATTTCACGCACAGCAACTTAACAATTATAACAATATAACAGCAACAAAATAAATCCAAATAACAGCAACAAATAAAAACACAATATCAACAAAAACAAATGACAGCAACCAATAAAACCAATTAACAGCAACAAATACAACCAAATAACAGCAACAAACAAAACCAAATAACAGCAACAAACAAAACCAAATAACAGCAACAAACAAAACCAAATAACAGCCACAAATAAAACCAAATAACAGCAACAAACAAAACCAAATAACAGCAACAAACAAAACCAAATAACAGCAACAAACAAAACCAAATAACAGCAACAAACAAAACCAAATAACAGCAACAAACAAAACCAAATAACAGCAACAAATAAAATCAAATAACAAATTAAATACCAGCAACAAATATAACCAAATCAAACCTATTAATAAAACTAAATAACAGCATCAAATAAAATAAAATAACAGCCACAAATAAAAACAAATTAAATATATTAATAAAACCAAATAACAGCATCAAATAAAACCAACTTAACAGCGACAAATAAACCCAAATAGGAGCAAATAAGGGGTTCGACTAATTGAATTGACAGTATATTTTGGGCGGGGTGGCAGGTGGGTGTAGGTAGTTAATTAATGAAGGTGTAATGAACCGCAGAGAGAGAGAGAGAGAGAGAGAGAGAGAGAGAGAGAGAGAGAGAGAGAGAGAGAGAGAGAGAGAGAGAGAGAGAGAGAGAACAAAAAGTGAAGGCTAGTGTAAAACTGTGTATATAGAGTAAACAAAGCCACCTGTAAAAGTGTGAAGAGAAAGGGGAGAGAGATGCGAGTGAAATATTTGTCTGCAGAGTGATATATAGAAAACGGGGAACGGAACACACAGAGTACAAAGGAGTACAGCGGAATATAAACAACATATTTCTTTATCCTTACGAGGTAAGGTAAGGTAAACTACTTGTAACAAAACTAAGGCGTACATAGAAAAACAAGCAACAACATATCTATTTATGCTTATGAGACTGTTTGTAACTAATCTAACTAATTTATGTAGGGTAATGCATATGGATCTCATTTTCTTTCAACTATCTTTATTCGTATCTCTCTCCCTCCACCCCTCATTTGTCCTACCCCTCCCCCCCCCCCTCCCTATCCTTCTTTCTTCTTCCCTGTACTGTACTGTCACTCACTCTCATGCGCCCTCTTCCGTCCTTCTACATCTCCCTATCCTCCTTCCAATCCGCTCCTCTTCTTCCCTGCCCTCTCCTCCCCCTCTCACCGTCTCCCCTTCCCCTTTACTGTCAACACTCTCACCTGTACTGTATTCCCCTCTTGTGCCCTCTTTCTTTCCTCTCCTCCTCCCCTTCCCACTGCTTCCCCTGTCTTCCCCTTCCCACCGTTTCCCCTCCCCTCTCCTCCTCCCCTTCCACTGCTTCACCTCTCTTCCCCTTCGCACTGTTTCCCCTCACTTCCCCCATCTCCCCTCCCCTTCTACTGTCACTACTCTTCTCTCTCTCTCTCTCTCTCTCTCTCTCTCTCTCTCTCTTTATATAATGAGCGAGTGTATTGGTATGAGCGTATGTATGTGTGCGTGTGTATGTGTGTGCGTGTGTATGTTTGTTGACAGTAGAGCTCATTACAGACAATATCCCACAACGAATGTAAAAAACAGGTTCATTGCTCTCTCTCTCTCTCTCTCTATCTATCTATAATATATATATAATAAAGGATATATAATCACGAACTCACATAATCCCCCCCCCCCCCTCTAACTCTCTCTCTCTCTCACTCCCTCTGACACACACACTAAATATTACACATAGCACTGTCCAAAATTCTGGGACCTACTCCACCATTGGTATGACAGACAGAGGACATCAATAACACATACATATTTCCCCACCAAGTAAACAACACCGATGCCTTATTCACCAAGGATACTGTGTACACTCGGATACCATAGTCTCTGCCAACTCTAGACTACTCATAAATATTCATGGAGTTTACCTATATCTAATTATGGAAGTATGTCTCTGGCAACGAATCCATGAATATATCTTTCTATTAATCAACTTCAAAACTTCTAAGGTTAAACAAAACAAGTAATTAATAAATAATAATAATAATAATAATAATAATAATAATAATAATTAATAGTAATAATAATAAAATTGTCCGTGTGACAGCGTTTTCATTGTGTGGGGCCGCTGGAGCTATCATATTAATTCCCAATAACTCCCTGCCTGAAACCGATTCCTTATTAGTTTTTATAATCACGTTAATTAGCTTGCCTCGGGGACTCGTGCTAATGGAAAAACATCACTGATATTAAATTCATATACGATAAATGTAAGGCAAGGGTACGGTATATAATATATAATTCTATTCTATTACAAGATTAGTTATGAAATATTCTTCCAATATATATATATATATATATTCTTCTATATATATGCTCTCCGATAACAATATAAGTAAATATTTTCGTCCTTTTTATGTTAGTGTACTTTTTCTTTTCGAATGTTTTAATTAAATCACCCTTTCTCCTCTTATGTTTTTTCTCTCCTAAATCAATGCAATGGCCATTATATAATAAAAAATACTGTCTGCTCGCTCTGAGAGGATTATTATTGTTAAAAGACTCTCGCTTGACTCTTAAAATGGCGGGAAGGGGCGACACACTGCTTCGTCATTTGACAGCCTCTTAAATCATTCACCGCCTCTTAATGAAGCATAACCCACTAGAATCAACACCATGTATATTTATCCAGCTCGTAACGAAGAATAAATAAATAAAATAGCGCAAACAAGAGGCTTATTCACACCAGAGCAATTGTGTTTATGACCTGAAAGAATATTAGAAGGAACACAAGAAAGTTTACATGAAATAGCATTTTATTTTATTTGTTTGCAATTTTTTCACTTCCCATGACATAATTTGAACTATAAACCTTAATTTTACCTTTGCATATAGAGAAACAAAGATTAAAAGTAAAGGAATCGGAGCATCTGGAGTGGCAATATGGCGGACGTAACCTGATAGTGACAAATGAGCATCGGCTTTGACAACATAATATAAACAACTCGATTAATCAGAGCACTTCTCTATCATATTAGATGGGACAACGTTATATAAGTTGAGTGCTCTCATTTAATTATATGTGTACAAGAGAAGATGAGGGAAGAAGACTGGTGTTGAGAGGGAGATTGGGGTGGGGGGGGGGGGGGGGGGTGGGTTGGAGTTAAAGTTTAAATGCGGCGTGTAGCGGCAGGTGTGGGGTTACGAGTGGGGTAAGGGCAGAGGTAGGTGGTGGTGGGGGGGGGGGGGGGGGGGTGATGAAGAGGGTGTTTAGGGTGCGGGAGATAAAGGGTGTGTTTTAGGGTGGATGTAGGGGGTGTGGGGGTAATGAGGGTGGTCAATGGTGAGGGGGGGAGGGGTGTTAGAGGTGGAAGGGGTCAGTGATCACTAGTGCCAGACGGATCCTACCGCCTTGCAATATATTGATCCCACACACCTCCCCCCCCCCCCCGTTCTTTCACCCTCCCACACTCTCCCCTTCCCCCTTTCAACCCCCTCCTTCGCCCCCAGCGCCGCCCACCCAGAAAAACACAAACCCCCTCCCCCCCTTCCTTCACCCCCACCGTCACCATCTCCTTCTTCACCTCATCCCCACCCCACCCTCT
>CM064488.1:56952013-56977013 GCA_032716605.1 Paralithodes platypus
TGCTTTTCCATAAATTATATGGTGGACTCATCGACAAAAAATAAGAATACAATACTCTATGCACATGATGTTTGGTATTTATAATACACGGAGTTATGACACGATTTAAGTTAACTATAGATACCTGCCATTCAGTCCAAGGGGCTGTTTCCATTGTAGTGGATTATATCCATTTGGCCTAGTGTATTCTTCGCTATCGCGTTGCTAGCCTCAAGATAGTGCCCGTATCGATCTGACGTTTCGGTAGAAAAAATATGTTCCTGCTTCGCCGGATTTGATTTTTTCTACCGGCGAAGCCGGACATATTTGTCTACCGAAAAGTCAGATCGCTAACGGTTCACTATCTTGAGGCTAGCAAGCGATAGCGAAGGCCAAATGGATATAATCCACTAAAATGGCAACATTACCCCTTGGACAGAATGGCATTGTATCTATCGTTAACTTAAATCGTGTAATAACTCCGTTATTATAAATACTCAACCTCATGTTCATAGAGTAATTTATTCTTATTTTTGTCTGATGAGTCCACCATATAATTTATGAAAAGCATTACTGGAACACCCTGTATATACTGTATATATATATTCGACACATAATATAAGCAGATTGAAGCAAATTATAATTAGTAATACAAAATAAATAAATAAAGCTAATAAAGCTAATAAAGCTAGTTAATTCAATAAAGGTAATAAAGGTAATAAAGCTAATAAAGCTAGCTAATTCAATAAAGGTAATAAAGCTAATAAAGCTAGTTAATTCAATAAAGGTAATAAAGCTAATAAAGCTAGTTAATTCAATAAAGATGTGTATCGCGTTTATGGTAATTGGAGAACAAGAATAGAAGGGGTAATAGAACTCGGCCTTTTTTAATAGAAGGGGTAATAGAACTCGGCCTGTTTTAATAGGGTTAATAGTAACTCTTCTGTTTTAATAGAAGGGGTAATAGAACTCGGCCTTTTTTAATAGAAGGGGTAATAGAACTCGGCCTGTTTTAATAGAAGGGGTAATAGAACTCGGCCTGTTTTAATAGAAGGGGTAATAGAACTCGGCCTTTTTTAATAGAAGGGGTAATAGACTCGGCCTGTTTTTACCTAGAAGTGGTAATAGACCTCGGCCTGTTTTAATAGAAGGGGTAATAGAACTCGGCCTGTTTTAATAGAAGGGGTAATAGAACTCGGCCTGTTTTAATAGAAGGGGTAATAGAACTCGGCCTGTTTTAATAGAAGGGGTAATAGAACTCGGCCTTTTTTAATAGAAGGGGTAATAGAACTCGGCCTGTTTTAATAGAAGGGGTAATAGAACTCGGCCTTTTTTAATAGAAGGGGTAATAGAACTCGGCCTGTTTTAATAGAAGGGGTAATAGAACTCGGCCTGTTTTAATAGAAGGGGTAATAGAACTCGGCCTTTTTTAATAGAAGGGGTAATAGAACTCGGCCTTTTTAATAGAAGGGGTTAAGTGAACTCGGGCCTTGTTGAATAGAATGTGTATAGAAACTCGGCCTGTTTTAATTAGAATGGGTAATAGAACTCGGCCTGTTTTAATAGAAGGGGTAATAGAACTCGGCCTGTTTTAATAGAAGGGGTAATAGAACTCGGCCTGTTTTAATAGAAGGGGTAATAGAACTCGGCCTGTTTTAAGGGCAGATCTCCACTCGAGGGATTTTTTTCTTGACCCCTTTCTCCCTCATGTTTAGCCCCATTGCTTTTGATATTATAAAACGTTTGCCCCATGAATTTTAGCGATTGTTAAGAACTTTGCAACCCCATATTAATCCTTTCGTGCAATTCAGGTGTCCGATTTAATCCTGGCGAGCGATAGCGACTGTATTTAAGAAGAATCGGCCTTCGGCCGGGACATTTTTCTACCGAAAAATGTACAAATTTATCTTGAAAGGGACTCAAGGGGGTGTAATTTTAAGTTTGATGGAGGTCTAGGGAACACACTAAATACCTCCCCTTAAGTTCCTCGAGATGAGAACGATAAAAGAACGATAAAAGAACGATAAAAGAAGACTGATTTGACTGTTCTATTTATTTCAGGGAACGTTCATATAATGTTACTGGAAAGGATGGTTGGCTGGATGATTAGTGGATGGGTGAGGGATGCAAAGATGATTAGAGGCATGGGTCTATCTGTCTATCTATTGACTCAGGCCCATTCCCCATTTTTTCAGATTTTTTTTTTTTTTTTTTTTTTTTTTTTAAAAGATGATTAAGAGGATGAAATTAATTGGGAAGTTGATGGTTAAATGGAATAGGTAGAGGGATGGATGAATGAGTGAGCTTATTAATAGATGAATGAATGGATAGCTCAATGAATGAATGAACGGATGAATTAATAAATGAATGAATGAATAAGTGAATGAAGATATATAGCTGGATAAACAAACACATTAGTAAATGGATGGATGGATGGATGGATGGATGGATGGATGGATGGATGGATGGATGGATGGATGAATGAATGAATGAATTAAAAGATGAATTAATTATTAGTTGGATGAATTTGTAAATGGATGAATGGATGTATGAAGGAATGAATGAATTAAAAGATGAATACATGATTGGCTGGATGAATGAATGAGTGGCTGGATGAATGAATGAGTAGAATGAATGAATTATGGGCTGGATGAACGAATGAGTAGAATTAATGAATGAATGGATGAATTATGGGCTGAATGAATGAATGAGTAGAATGAATGAATGAATGAATGAATGGAGTGGTGTAAAAGTTAAAGGTGAAGGAAGGAAGGAAGTAGAAGTATGGGGGTAGGGGGCGATGGCGGTTGGGGGGGGGGGGGGGAGGGTGAAGGTTAGCTGGGGAAAGAAAAGTTAGCTAAGTAATAATAAAATACTAATAATAATAAACGGTTTATTAAAGAATGGCAGCCTCATGAGCTGAAAATACACATTTTACAATTAGTGGATGAACATGAGATGTACAGATATGAAAATGGTAAGCTCAGTTTACAATGGGTGAGTATAATATACTTTACATTAAAACAAGAAATTAATACAATAATTATGCTAGTGTAAAATACAAGAGTGTGTGTGTGATGTTTTAGAATTGCACATATAGATTGGATAGATTGCAAAGGAAAAATTCTTAGATTATACTCCTTATCAACTGTCTTCGTGGTGCGATGTATAAGGTGATGATTTTCGGTGTGAGCATCCTGGGTTCGAATCCACGGACTACCACATGTGTTTGTAAATTTCATTAATCGATTTTAGGAGATATTGGTTGGTTTGGATGTTTGGAAAAAGGGAACAGGTAATAATTACAGTAATGTTCATGTGTGAGAGAGAGAGAGAGAGAGAGAGAGAGAGAGAGAGAGAGAGAGAGAGAGAGAGAGAGAGAGAGAGAGAGAGATAACAGAGAGGAAGAGAGAGAGCAGAGACGACAAACAACACAGAGCGAGGGGGGGGGGGAGACTAACATACTGAATTAACCCCTTGAAAGCACTGAGGTAGATCCAAAGATATTAACCAGCTCATCTTCCCGAATCTGTAATATGGTGGTGTCCTGTCAACCTCTCTGTCATACGTGGAAGATGTATGATGATGCCAATTTATACCAAGGGACGATAGATGTGGGTTGTGTGTCTTATATTATATTGGGTGGGTTATTAATTATGTATGAGTAGGGTATAACATACCAACTCAAACTGTCACTCTCTCTCACACCACACGTCCATTACGTAGTGGATGGACAAATGGTTTGTACAGTGCTTGGGTGTGTGTGGTGTTGTGTGTGTGGTTTAATCATTGTTTTGGAACTTATGATGAACCGAAGAATAGTGACAGGTAAGCTAACAGCCACACATACACACACACCAGTACATACACACACAGTTCATTACATACAGAGAGAGAGAGAGAGAGAGAGAGAGAGAGAGAGAGAGAGAGAGAGAGAGAGAGAGAGAGAGAGAGAGAGAGAGATAGAAGGGGGGGGGTGAGTTTGAAGCAGGATATTGGAAAACTTCTACACCACAGAACTCCACATCCCCCCCCCCCCTTTATAACTTATAAAACATCCGTACAATAAGCAGTCCAGTTTTATACCTTAACCTTGTCAGTGCGGTGGTGGCCCCTCTCATTTATACCATCACTATCATTAAACAATTATATTCAGCTTGAGAAGGAGCAGTAGAGATGTTAGTGGCTTAATTCCAATAGTGACCCAATAATAATAATTACTAATATAAAACTAGTAATTGATATTGGTTCAGGAGTAATTTATCGAGAGGACTTCCCTAAGTGGTTAAGGCCCCATTAATTGCTCTTTCCATTCACATATGCATAGCCTACGTGAGTTGCAGTTGGGATGTGTGTACATGCTTAGATTTATATGCAGGATTCGAAGTTGCATAATAAATCGTAGGCAGTGTCCACCAACCTTTAACTGTCTTCGTGGTGCGATGTATAAGGTGTTGATTTTCGGTGTGAACATCGTGGGTTCGAATCCACGGACTGCCACATGTGTTTGTAAATTTCATTAATCGATTTTAGGAGTATGGTTGGTTGTTGGAAGGAACATAATAATAAAACTAGTAATTGACGTATTATATACAATTCTCCGTTCCAACAAGAACATAGGTTAAAAGCATCGGAAATAGTCCCAAGAACGGTTTTATTTATTTATTATTATTTTATTTTTTTAATAAAATAATATACTTTCGAATATCAGATATCCAACTAGGTGCATTGTGTCGGTACCTAGAATCAGCATGGGATTAAGGCTATTTAACTCAGATATTCCAAGCACCTACATCAAAACATTAGAGGCATCATGGGATTGTGGTGATTAAGGGGAGGTATTTAGTTTGTTTCCTACTCCTCCAGCAATCTTAAAATGTCACCCCCTTGACCCCCTTTCAAGATAAATTTGTACATTTTTCGGTAGAAAAATGTCCCGGCCGAAGGCCGGTTTCTCTTAAATTACAGGCTCGCTATCGCTCGCCAGGATAAAATCGACGCCTAAATGGCACGAAAGGTCTTAAAATTGACAGAATGGGGCGGAAATTCTTAAAATCACCAAACTAATGGGGCATACGTCTTAAAATCTCAAAAGCGATGGGGCTAGACATGAGGGAGAAAGGGGTCAAGAAAAAAGTCCTTCAAGTGGAGATCTCCCCTTAAGCTATTAAGCTACACTATGAATAACACAGAATAAACCCATGAGATTAAAAGGACTTAACTGAGATCATGTTAACCCCTCCTGTATAAGCGACTATTCTTAAATTTCATTATAGCTATATTTAGACGATTGTGTGCAGTTTGGAGGGAGGTACAAGGGACTGGAGTTTTAGAAAAGGAGCTCCAGTCCTGACGCTATTCTTGACTTACAGTGTGCTGCCTTAATAATCCAGAAGGGTTGATAGCCTCTGAAGTCCTATTACAGTATAACTAACTAACTAAGGTAAGCAGGTAAGCGGCGCAACAGGTATTGATAAGTAAGTCCCTCCAACAGGTTAGTAGGTAGGTAGGTAGGTAGGTAGGTAGGTAGATAGGTAGGTAGGTAGGTAGGTAGGTAGAACATTGATCTAACAGGTAGGAAGGTAATCAAAATCACATAATGGGTGGGTAACGTAGTAAGGTAGGTAAGTAGGCAGGCAAACAGGAAGGTATGTAGGTAGATAGGGAGGCATGTTAGTAGGTTGGTAGGAAGGAGGGTAGGTAGCCGGGTTGGTAGCCAGATAGTTTGGTAGGTAGATAGGTAGCATGGTAGGTAGCCAGATAGTTTGGTAGGTAGATAGGTAGGTAGCCAGATCGGTTGGTTGGTAGGTAGGTCGGTAGGTAGCCAGATAGTTTGATAGGTAGATAGGTAGCATGGTAGGTAGCCAGATAGTTTGGTAGGTAGCATGGTAGGTAGCCAGATAGTTTGGTAGGTAGATAGGTAGGTAGCCAGATCGGTTGGTTGGTAGGTAGGTCGGTAGGTAGCTTGCTTGGTAGGTAGGTAAGGAAGATCATTAACGTTCTGAGAAAGGAAAGCTAAGGGAGCGAGAGAGAAAGAGACATCAAAAGGAAACCTGTCTACTTAATTATCTCCTATTGCCAGCTCCTTTCTACCTCTGTCATCTCCATTATTACTTCTCCTCTTCCTTCTTTCCCTCTTCTCCTTCCTCCTTCTTGTGTTCCTTTTCCTCCTTCTTCTTCATCATCTTGCTTATATTTCATTCTACTGTTATATGTTTATCTTACTCATACGGTGTCTCAACAACAACGAAGGGCGGTGCGCTCCTCGATGCCACTAGCAGAGTGACTTCTTTCTAATTCCTCTTCTTATTCTTCCTCCATTTTCCACTCTCTCTCTCTCTCATAACTCCTTGCAACTCAGTTATCTCCCTGGAATAGACCGCAAGTTCTCTGAGACACTAACTCTGCCCTGTAACTCCTTGTAACTCCAATATCTCCTTGGAATAGACCGCAAGTTCTCTGAGACACTAACTCTACCCTGTAAACTCCTTGTAACTCCAGTATCTCCTTGGAATAGACCGCAAGTTCTCTGAGACACTAACTCTTCCTGGCAACTCCGTGCAGGTCATCAGTCTTGCTCCCTGGGCCAAATAAGAGGGTGGTGTGAATATAATTATCTGAGCTTCTGTCTCTTTCCCTTCCTTGTGTGTGTCTGTTTGTCTTTCTTACTCTGCTATATTCACCATCATCATCATCATCACTATCACTACCGTACTATTATCATCACAAAGACACCACTAATACCATCACTGCCACCATTACTATCGCCGCTATTATCATCACAAACACACCACTAATGCTATAACTACCACCATTATTACTATTACTAAGACATCACTATTACCATCAATGCCACCATCACTACCACAACTATTACCACCATTAACACCGCCACTGCCATCACTACCTACCACCATCACCGCCAATGTTACTACTACCACCATTAGTACCATTTCTACCATAACTATTACCAGCAATACTACCCTCACTACCTACCACCTTCACCAATGCCACCATCACCACTACCATCACCAATGCCACTATCACCAATGTTACTACTACCACCATTAGTACCATTACCACCATAACTATTACCAGCAATACTACCATCACCATTAATGCCACTATCACCACTACCATCACCACCAATGCCACCATCACCACTACCATCACCACCAATGCCACCATCACCAATGCCATTATCACCACTTCTCAGCACCACCAATGCCACTATCACCACCACCAATGTTACTACTACCACCATTAGTATCATTACCACCATAACTATTACCAGCAATACTACCATCACCATTACCACTATCACCACTACCATCACCACCAATGCTACCATCACCACTCCTCTCTGAGCCAAATATGAGGGTGTGAATATAATTATCTGAGTTCCTGTCTCTTTCCCTTCCTACTGTATATTTGTGCTTCTGACTCCGTTACCATCATCCTCACTACCACTACTATTATCATAACGAACACACCACTATTATCACTATCATCATCACAACCACCACTATCACATCACTACCAGCAGTATAACCTACCACCACTACTACAGTATACTGTAGGTAGTGCCAGCGAACTTGACAATTATCTTGACCCCTTAACTTCTTATAACTCGAAAGAAATGAAAGCAATCGGGCTGACGTTTCTATAATCTGGTAAGAGTCCCCCAGGAAATAAATGTGGATCTGTACAGCCCGTTTGCTCCAGGCCCTATTGAGTTACAGAGAGGTCAGGAATCAAGATTATTGTCAAGTTCGTTGGCGCTACCTACAGTATACCACACCACCAAAACTACCACCAGGCACCAATATTCCAATGCCACAGACAGCAGATCATTCAACCCTCTTCCCTCTTGAAGGTCAGTTTATGAGAATGTCTGTGCGTGTGTGCCTGTTCTTATGGAAAACAAATACATAACATAAATATATGAATATATAACTTATGGGGATAAACATCTTAATCTTACCCAACGAGAAGAAGAATTGGATATATTTATGATCTGGTATATACTTATTCAATTGAGACTTTACAGACACTTGTATTTAGGATGGTTGATGTAGAATGTAATAAATACTTCCATCCTTCACGATACATGTAACTGTTATCTCCCTGTCACTATCTCTAAGGTGGTCATAAGTTATACAGAAGAGATAAAGGTAATCTCTCTCTCTCTCTCTCTCTCTCTCTCTCTCTCTCTCTCTCTCTCTCTCTCTCTGTATGTAATGAACTGTGTGTGTCCGTGCGTGTGTGTATGTACTGGTGTGTGTGTATGTGTGGCTGTTATCTTACCTGTCACTATTCTTCGGTTCATCATAAGTTCCACAACAATGATAAAACACACACACACACACACACCACCCAAGCACTGTACAACCATTTGTCATCCACTAGTAATGGCGTGTGTGAGAGAGAGAGTGACAGTTTGAGTGTATGTTATACCTACCTACATATAATTAATAACCCACCCAATATAATATAATACACACAACCCACATCTCTCGTCCCTTGGTATAAATTGGCATCATCATACATCTTCCACGTATGACAGAGAGTTGCCAGACACCACCATATTACAGATTCGGTAAGATGAGCTGGTTAATATCTTTGGATTACTCAGTGTTCAAGGGGTTAATTCAGTATGTTAGTCTCCCCCCCCCTCTCCCTCTCTCTCTCTCTCTCTCTCTCGCTTTCTCTCTCCCTCTCTTCTTTGCTATCCTTTCCTTCAACTGTCACTTACTTTCGGGTTAGCTATCTCTACTAGAATTAAGTTCTGACCACCTCGCTGTGATCGTAAGGTCTGTGTGGTCAGTGTATCTATGTAAATCTCTCTCTCTCTCTCTCTCTCTCTCTCTCTCTCTCTCTCTCTCTCATTTATTGGCTATTTTGCCTGATATTTCTTTCTATTTCTCTCGATATTGGAGATAAATTCCGTTTGGATGATTAAATGGTATTCTTTCCAATTCAGTACCCCCCCCCCCACTTCTCTCTCTCTCTCTCTCTCTCTCTCTCTCTCTCTCTCTCTCTCTCTCTCTCTCTCTCTCTCTCGTTGACAAATGGAACATATTTACAATTTAAACAGATAATGGACTTACGATAAGAAAGCTAATTAAGAAAATGGTTGTGAGAGAGAGAGAGAGAGAGAGAGAGAGAGAGAGAGAGAGAGAGAGAGAGAGAGAGAGAAGGGGGGCGGGGGACAAAACATAACTCATAAGACCAGACCACAAAAGCAATAGCTCCGGCAGCCATCTTGCTTACACACACACACACACACACACAAATACACTCTTTTCCACTCACATGTATACATACTCTCACTCATTAAGTCACTCTCACAAACAAACACACACACACACATCCAGACACACACACACACACATCCAGACACTCACATTTCCCCATACACAACACATAAACATTCATCCACACCCTATCTCTCTCTTCCATACAAACTCACTCATTCTCTTACAATCACACATAAATAGTACACTCACTCACTCACACACACACACACACACACACACACACACACACTACAGGAACACACAGACACACACACACAATCAATAGCAAACCTCACTCGCTCTTCCTACCATCCTCCTCCTCCACTCTCCCTCTTGTTTACTTACTCCCTTCTTTAGTTACTGCTTTCCTTTTCCCTCATTCGTATTCCATCTGGGCTTTCTTCCTGCCTTCTTTCCATCCTTCTTCCTCTGTGTATTTCTTTTCCTGCTCTCTCCTTCGCCTTTTATCGTGTGGTGGGTGGGGAGGAGCCTTCTTCTTTGCTATCCTTTTCTCTACCTCGTAGTCAGTAGATTAGTAGTTTTAGACATCCAAATTGCCCCGTAAGGACCAATAGGTCTGTTGCAGTTTGTTCTCCTTTGTATTCCTTCCTCTCCTTGTTTCTTTCTGCCTTCCTTCGGTGTTTCTCTTCCTTCCTTCCTTCCTTCCCTTCTTAATCCTTCTTCACCTGTTCTTCCTTCCTTCCTTCCACTTCTCCTACACTCTTCCCTTGCTTCCTTCCTTCCTCCTTCAATGTTTTTTTGTTTCCTTCCTTCTATTCTTTACTTTAACTCCATTGTATCCTTCCTTGCTTCACTCGTTCTCTTGTTCCCTTAATTTCTTCTTTACATCCTCTGCTTGTGTCTTCCTTCGTTCTTTCACTCTGTTACGTTTCTTCCTTCCTTCTTCTTTATATTATTATTTTCTTTTGACTTCCTAATTCTTTCTCAGTTCTCCCCTTCACACTTTCCACTTCCCTTTTATATATTCTAATATACTCTTCTACCTATTTTAGTTCCTTTCTTTCTTTCTGTTCTTTATCTTCTCAATGTTTAACCATACTTCGTTTCTCTTCGACTGACGGTAAATTGCAACGTTCCCATCAAGATTTCTCAGTTAGTTCGATGATTTTGTAGTGAAATATGGTGCTAATTATGTAAACTTGTTATTAATAGGATGCAGAGACATAGGCGTTTCATAATTATCCATTAAGTATCGGGAAATTAGCTGCTACGGGATTCAATTTATCATTAGCTGAAAAGAAACAGAGTATAAAATTATGTCTTCCTATCTTCTTCCTCTTATTTTCTCACATAATGCCACTTATCACACACCCTTTTTTCCTTCTCTCCTGCATTCGTTCTCTCTTTTATCTTTATTTCATTTCCTCTATTAGCCCTTCCTTCGTCTTTAATTGGCTTCTCCCTGCACTCCTCTTAGCTCATTAACACTTAAACGAACTTCTTATTTGCCAAACTTGTTGCTGATAGGTTTCCTCTGCACTCCTGCGACTAGTTGGCAGGAGTGCAGAGGTGGAGGCGGCTTCTTAGGCGTCTTCCTTTGCATTAACGAGAGATACCCTGTTTTTCTGGACCTTCTTTTCCCTCATGTTTAGCCCCACTAATTTTGAGATTTTAAGACGTTCTGCCCATTAGTTTGGCGATTTCAACGCCTTTAGCTCCATTTTGTTGTCAATTTTAAAACCTATCGTGCCATTTAGGTGTCCATTTTTTCCTGGGAGGAGCGATTTATCGATTATTCCCTTTTCTCATCGAGCTCGATATTTTTACCCTTAAACACTTTGTTATTCAGCGCATCCAGCTCGATATTTGTACTCTTCAACACTTTGTTATTCAGCACGAAATTTGTACTTTTGTGAACACCTTCCTTAGGCTTTTGTACTCCCTTCCAGCTCTTCTGCACTCCCTCCCACTTTCACCCCACCCCCACCCCCTTTCACCCCCACCCACCCCCTTTCTTGATGGTTACAATGCTCAGTTTAACCTCGTATATCACCCTCCCCCCCCACCTTTGAAGGCTATAATAATTATTCCTCTTCCACTCCTTTGCAATCTGTAGAATTCCTTTGTACTGCTTCCCAACTCCTCTGCACTCCTCCTATACTCTTGTGTACTCCATGCAATTCCTACTCCAATAACTCTTTTGTATTTAGACAACTCCTTTGCACTCCACATTTATCTCAGTTTAGCCTCGTAGTTCAATGCCTCCCCTTTCCTCTGGTGGTTATAATGCCTCGGTAATGGGAGGGACGACCTGGCTCACACTGCTATAATTATCTTACACTCTGACTTATAACATTATGGATTGGTCCGGGTCTACAAGAGGGAGGAGAGGGGAGGGGTTAGGAGGTAGGGAGGGAGGGAGGGAGGAGGAGGATATGAAGGAGGGAAAGAGGAAGGAACATGTGTGATAAAGATGATCCAGTAAAAAGACAATAATGGAATGACGGAATGGGGAGAGATTGGATAGACAGAAAGAGAGAAACACCAACAGCCAGGTCAATAAAGAGAGAGGCAACAAAAGGGGAAGAGCAGAAAAGAGAAACAAAAACAGAGAAGAACAGGTAAACTTAACGAAGCTAAACAAGGGGGGAAGGTTGAAGTTGGAACAGGTCACATATACAGAGAGAGAGAGAGAGAGAGAGAGAGAGAGAGAGAGAGAGAGAGAGAGAGAGAGAGAGAGAGAGAGAGTACAGTACAGTACAGTACAGTACAGTACAGTACAGTACAATACAGTACATCAAGATTCCCCTCACCTGTACCAGTCCCTGTACTGCCTTAATTGTACCCTGCTACCTGCTTCAAGTCGCCCTTCTTGTTCTTTCAGTAAACATTTTGCAGACCACGAACTGTGTTCTTTAGGGAACATCTCTTGAAGAGTCGTCGTATATAATCTATCCTTTATGTTTATTGCAAAACGATTAATAATAATAATTATTATTAAAATAATAATGATGATGATGAAAATCATAAAAATAATAAATATAATCTAGTAACAAAATACAACTACACATTAATGATTACAGTGTTTGATAATAATTAAATAGAGGGTATGCAATATGGAGACTATTCTATAGCTGGTGTCTTGATTCTCCCTGTAAAGGGCAGTGGTTCCTATCACCTTCAACCCCTTTACCTGTATGTGTGTTAGTGCTCTCTCTCTCTCTCTCTCTCTCTCTCTCTCTCTCTCTCTCTCTCTCTCTCTCTCTCTCTCTCACACACACACACACACAATACACACATACAATTCACAACATATTGAAAATAAATGAACTAAACTCTCTCTAAAAACCCAGTTAAATAAATGCACACCAGTATATTGATGTTTATATATTAATCTCAATAAACACTACATTAAAATCGCCTCCTTTCAACACAAAACATCCCACCACAAACTGAAACACACCACATAAACACACCACATAAAGTAAAATGCAGCCAAATATCATCCGAGGACAATAACAACACAAGATCTACCTTATTTAATAATCTATAAGGCTACACACAGAACATAGAATCACCTCAATACAACACACACAACACATACACAATCCATAACATAAGAACGTTCCTTAACACATGATAACCTACAAATAAGCACACAACTACAACACATAAAACACATACTGACCCAATTATAGACCGGTACCAGAAGAACGTCCCTAAACACATATTAACCTACCAATAAACACACAAATAAAACACATAAAACACATACAAACCCAATTATATACCGGTACCAGAAGAACGTCCCTCGACACATATTACCCTACAAATAAACACACACACACAAAACACATACGACCCACTTAAATACCAGAAGAACGTCCCTAAACACATATTAACCTACCAATAAACACACACATAAAACACATACAAACCCAATTATATACCGGTACCAGAAGAACGTCCCTCGACACATATTACCCTACAAATAAACACACACACACAAAACACATACGACCCACTTAAATACCAGAAGAACGTCCCTAAACACATATTAACCTACCAATAAACACACAAATAAAACACATAAAACACATACAAACCCAATTATATACCGGTACCAGAAGAACGTCCCTCGACACATATTACCCTACAAATAAACAGAAATAAAAGACACAAAGCACATACAGACCCAATTAACTATCAAAAGAACGTCCCTGAAAACATGTTACTCTACAAATAAAAGAACATGTTCATCCTATAGCACACAATAAGCTAACAATAACAAATCCTACGAAAGAAAGCAACATATAAACAACACTAAAAACATACCTCAATAAACTTAACACACTACAGTCCCTTAGTCAAGTTATGTTTATCTCAGAGATCTCATGGAAGTATATTTAGTACGATTGTTGCATTACAAGTGTAGTTTTGTTTCTTCTATGTGAGTGAGGGAGACAAAAGGCAGAACTGCCTGTAGCGAGTGCTTCCCCCATAGTTGAAAGAGTGACAAGGCCAAAATCAAGGAGACGTTCGAGCCAAAATGCCTGGAAACCCGGTTTGTAATGCATTCGTTAATGCATTTGATTAGTAAAGTGATTTATAACAAACAACACACACACATCTATTCTGTTCATTTTGCTTCCATAAGATCAAGGAAAGGAACAACACTTTAGTAAGCGCTTATACGTACAGCAGTTGGCCACATGAATTGGTACACACTTCGTAGTCTAATGTAACGAGTACCGGTGTGTTAGTAAAACCACAATGTTTGAATCACAAGAATAATTAAGGGGAGGTTTTTAGTTTGTTTCCTACTCCTCCAGCAATCTAAAAATGTCACCCCCTTGACCCCCTTTCTAGATAAATTTGTACATTTTTCGGTAGAAAATATTCCCGGCCAAAGGCCGGTTCCTCTTAAATTACAGGCTCGCTATCGCTCGCCAGGATAAAATCGACACCTGAATGGCACGAAAGGTCTTAATATGGGGTGAAAGTTCTTAAAATTGCTAAACTAATGGGGCAAACGTTTTATAATATCAAAAGCAATGGGGCTAAACATAAGGGAGAAAGGGGTCAAGAAAAAAATCCCTCAAGTGGAGATCTCCCCTTAACTATAAAAGAGTTAGTTGATCATAATGCATTAACCCCTTCAGTACCGGTGACGTCCTTTTCATAATGTTCTGGTAACTATTAGATTATTATATTGAGCTTAGGAAGGACCTCTAACAATGAATAAGCTACATACTATCACAATTCATCCTTTTATATACCAGAGATCCTTCCTAAGCTAAATACAGTCGTCTAATACCCGTCTGCGGTATTGAAGGGGTTAACTGCTGCATGACAAACAACAATGAGAATGTGATGATACAATGCTTTCCAATATCACATACAGAAGTGCATATAACTCATGTAGCCAGCTGAACATTACAGTGTATATTGATTGTTAACATACCTGTCTGTTCACTACCACCGCTCAGCTCTCCGGGCCGCCAGCACTTCCCCCTGTAACACAAACACGGAACATTACCAACATATCGGCTACGGGGAATAACACATATCGGCTACGGGGAATAACATATATCGGCTACGGGGAATAACATATATCGGCTACGGGGAATAACACATATCGGCTACGGGGAATAACACATATCGGCTACGGGGAATAACACATATCGGCTACGGGGAATAACACATATCGGCTACGGGGAATAACACACATCGGCTACGGGGAATAACATATATTGGCTACGGGGAATAACACATATCGGCTACGGGGAATAACATATATCGGCTACGGGAAATAACACATATCGGCTACGGGGAATAACACACATCGGCTACGGGGAATAACACATATTAAGGGGAGATATCCACTTGAGGGATTTTTTCTGGACCCCTTTCTCCCACATGTTTAGCACCATTGCTTTTGAGATTTTAAGACCTTCGCCCTAGTAGTTTGGATATTTTAAGACATTTTGCCCCATTTCTGTCAATTTTAAGACCTTTCGTGCCGTTAAGGTGTCGATTTTTTCCTGGCAAGCGATAGCGAGCCTGAAATTTAAGAGCAACCGGCCTCCGGCCTGGACATTTTTCTACCGAAAAATGTAAAAATTTATCTTGAAAGGGGGTCTAGGGGATGTAATTTTAAGCTTGATGAAAAAGTAGGGAACAAACTAAATACCTCCCTTAAACATGCTGAGAGGGGGGGGGGGGGGGGGATAAGACATAGGTTAGGACCAACGATGATCTTGGTATTAAAGTGTATTCAAGCAAACATTGCAGACATTGGTACCGTAACACTGGCTTTCTAAACTGGTGGTGTGACGCCGCCTTACTTCAATATTGGCTATACAAACATACAGAAAAGTAGCGTTACCATTGTCTGGCAGGTTAGCTTCAATACACTGTGGTATATTGTGTATAATTATAATTGTACAATCGGCCAAATAAGTGATGTCTAGGCACCAATTATATTTTGATCCATAATTGGTTTCAGCAAGTGATGTCTAGGCACCAATTATATTTTGATCCATAATTGGTTTCAGCAATATCAAAACATAAACTATTCTTTCGAGAGGGATATACAAACCTATTCTTACACTTACCCACCTTATTCGACATCTGACAGACATTATTACAGCACAGAGCGAGGTAAACGTAATGACAGCCGAGACATGACTTATTAGCGCAACCGTACATTTTCTGGAACTATCAGACAATATTATAATCTAAAGGTTGTACCACAGGGACTTAAACCTGTGTTCTTTAAAGGTCAACAATGTCCAATGTCCAGCATGTAACGTTAGATATATCATGTACTGTGAATATATGGCATCAATTGTACATTTTTCGATAGTAATATTTTACAGCCGAATGCCGAATTCATGTAAGTGACAGGCTCGCTATCGCTTGCCCAGAAAAATCCACACTAGAATGGGAATGAATAGTCTTATTATCGCCAAACTAATGGGGTGAAACTTTTCAAAATAATAAAAATTACGATATACTAAAACTATTACTACTACTACTACTACTACTACTACTAAAAAGAAACGCAAACATTAAAAAAGAGAGAAAACAAGATAAAATACTCTTAAGAGAGAGAGAGAGAGAGAGAGAGAGAGCACCTCGGCAGAGATATATAGAGGGAGAGGGAGACAAAGAGAGAGATTTACGGTGGCAAGCAGAGAGAGAGAGAGAGTGTGCGTGTGTGTCATTGGCGCTTGTATTCTTAATCAATTGTTTTCCTTGGCATGGACTGCAAGGCCTTAGAGTTACTACCGGGTATATATTCCATGTAATCGCTTGTAACCCCCCCCCCCCCGGTGGTGTAGGTGGGGGGGGGGGGGGGACTGAACATAAAACCCTTGTATTGATTCCTGACGGTTCTGGGAAGGTGCCATCCAACTTATAACACCCATCTCTCTTTTCTCTCTCCCTCCCTCCCTCCCCTTCCCCCTCCTACTCTTATATAGCCTACTATATATATATATATATATATATATAATACCCGGTCTATATTATCCTGCAATACAATATGTTATACTGTGTGTAATATCTGTACTGCTGTATCATGATGTATTTATCATATTTGTATATTTTGATTAAACACAACTATATACGTACTTAATTTCGCCGTCCCTACAACATTTGTTTAATTTCATACATGTGTTTATCTATCCACATATACAGCAGAGTTTCCCCTCCCCTTTCTACCTTGACCTCCCATTTTCTGTGGTATTCTCGCTCTCGTAAATTGCAACATTTCTGTTCTTACTTCTTTCATTTTTCACTTTAATGTCTCTCTTTTGTCATTTGGTTTATTGCATTCTCTTTGGATTCACGTCATCTTATAAATCTTCAACGTTATATTAAATCACCCTTTCGTTAGTTATTTATCACTTTCCCTTTCCATTGTTTAATACTTAGTGGACATTTGAACTTTATTTAGCAGTTTCCATTCGTTTGACTTATTCATTCTGTTATATAATTCCTTTTATCATCATTCGTTCATTCATTTCATTGGTTTATTTTCTTTGCGTGGTATTCAAATATATGCATCTGTTACTTCCAGATTGTTTTGTCTTTGATTTCATTGTTGAACTATGCAACACCAATACTGAAATGTATCCCTATTTTATGCATTCATATTTCTTATGTATATGTCTAACACACTCTCACTCTCTCTCTCTCTCTCTCTCTCACACACAAGTGCATCTCAGAATAATTATACTGTGATGGCTGGCCCCTCACAGTTGCCAAAGATCGCATGTGACCTCGTAGTTAAGAGTAGATTCAGTAGAATAACCATTGTACTGGACCTAGGTTAAGGGGAGGTATTTAGTTTGTTCCCTTCGTTTTCATCAAGCTTAAAATTACACCCCCTAGACCCCCTTTCAAGATAAATTTGTACATTTTTCGGTAGAAAAAATGTCCGGTTGCTCTTAAATTACAGGCTCGCTATCGCTCGCCAGGAAAACATCGACACCTTAATGGCACGAAAGGTCTTAAAATTGACAGAAATGGGGCAAAATGTCTTAAATGTCCAAACTACTTATGCGAACGTCTTAAAATCTCAAAAGCAATGGGGCTAAACATGGGGGAGAAAGGGGTCCAGAAAAAAATCCCTCAGGTGGAAATCTGCCCTTAGCCCCTTCTGCAGTGGCGCCGTCTTCTAACTATAATCTGGCCGCTTTTATACGATTTCACTCATTTTAAAAAGGGCCTCCAGCAATTAACACTAAACCCTTTTAACCCTCTCCGACATATGACGCGATTTTGAGCCTATTAGGGATACTTTAAAGCCTTTGTTACCATCATTTAGAAACCTTTACTTCAGTTACGTCAACCTCTGCAGTTATCTTTGAGTTAGCTGTGGGCAGAAAACTAATTTTGGAGAGGTAATTATAAGAGTGAGAGAACTCTATTTCTTATTGCTAAGCTGGCAACCTCTGCGTCATATGTGCGTGAAAGGGTTAACTACTTCAGCTCCTTCTTAAACGACAATGTTTTTTTCTATATTTAGCAAGCATGACATTTAAAAGACGTCGCTGGTACAGGAGGGGTTAAGAAAAACTCAGATTTTCAGCCTCACAGCTGAAAGTGAGCAATAAACTGACAATTATTAATATTCACACAACACACACACACACACACAGAATAATTACATCGTATCAAAGCGTGGGTAAAAATCTACCTAGCACCAAGAGCAAATATATATCAAAGTTCTAATAAACTCTCAATAGTTCCAATAAACTCTCCCTAATAACAAACTTCAACAACACCGGCGTCAGAATTTATGATTCGGTAATTAATTCGGCATCAAGCGAGGTTCGGCCCCCAAAATAGTCGGAAATAATATCGGCAAATTACTTATTATTACGGCCGCGATAAATTCATAAAAAACAGGTATTCTCTGTGCATTTTTAACTGTGTTTAATTGGGCAATATTTGTATTTATTACCGGCAGTATTGTTGTTATCAATATTATTGTTGTTATCAATATTATTGTTATTATTATAATTATTATTTATTATTATCATTATTAGTATTATCTATATTTTCAATTATATGTTCCATAAGTTAGGTTTTTAAGTACACATTCAAATTTAATCTCTCTCTCTCTCTCTCTCTCTCTCTGTCTCTCTCTCTCTCTCAACCTAGGGCTACAAAGCTTAGACCTATTCCATCGCTTAGAAGAATGAGCTATGAGGACCGGTTGAGAGCTCTTGATCTCTTCCCGTTGAAGACACGCCGACTACGAGGTAAGCTCATTGAAGTTTTTAAAATACTTCATGGGTTTGACAAAGTGGATTATAGCAAAATGTTTAGCCTCAATATGAATACCACACGCAACCATGGCTGGAAATTAAAATTGAAAGGGTTCAGCACTAGTATTTGTGGAAACTGAAACTTCTTCTTCTTCTTCTTCTTCTTCTTCTTCTTCTTCTTCCGCGCTCTGCATTCACTTTGCGCTATATTATTATCTAGACTATAATTCACCCGTCTCAACCAATTTTCGCCCTTACATACATATGCCCTAAGATGGGTTATTGCTGAACCCCCTAACTCCTCTCCTAAATTTATTGGGGGGGGGGGGGGGAGATAATTATGGGTTTAACTTTGTCTGTGAGAGAGAGAGAGAGAGAGAGAGAGAGAGAGAGAGAGAGAGAGAGAGAGAGAGCCATAATGAGTTACAATAAATAATTAGTATCTCAAAGATCATACGGTCCATTCCGAGGTTACTCAAAGTGCAACGAGGAATTATTATGTAATGCACTGCACTCAATACAGAGCACAGTTTGCAATACACTATCTACTCTCTTCTTGAACTTCTCTACTGAAGAACTGTTTACAAAAAATATATATATATATATATTATTATTATTATTTACTCTTTTTGTAGCGGCAGATGACCTCTTTTTAACTATATTTTGGCTACTGTTAGATGTTTGTACTCAAATTATAATATGCCTACAGCAATTAACAGGCTTCAAACTATCTCAGTTAGCCCTCATGTAACTACCACAGATCTTTATGAAACGGCACAAAATCGTTTAAATATAGCTAGAATGAACTTTGATAAATTTCGCGGTACAGAAGGGTTAATAGGTAGAGCTGGAATAGTGCAACCACTATAAGTTGCTGTATAGGAAACCCAGGATACATATAGCACCGAAGGTCGAGAAACAAACCCACGTGACCTTGATGATGTAAACAAACCCTTGTGACCTTGAGAATGTAAACAAACCCACTTGACCTTGATAATGTAAACAAACCCACTTGACCTTGATAATGTAAACAAACCTGTGACCTTGAGAATGTAACAAACCCACGTGACCTGGAGAATGTAAACAAACTCACGTGACCTTGATAATGTAAACAAATCCACTTGACCTGGAGAATGTAAACAAACCCAGGTGATCTTGATAATGTAAACAAACCCACGTGACCTTGAGAATGTAAACAAATCCACGTGACCTTGAGAATCCAAACCTATGTGACCTTGATAATGTAAAGAAACCCGCGTGACCTTAAGAATGTAAACAAAATCATTTGACCTTGAAAATGTAAACAAACCCATGCGACCTTGATAATGTAAAACACCGACATGACCTTGATAATGTAAACAAACCCACGCGACCTTCAGAATCTAAACAAACCCACGTGACCTTGATAATGTAAACAAACCCGTGACCTTGATAATGTAAACAAACTCCTTGACCTTGAGAATGTAAACAAACGCACGTGACCTTGAGAATGTAAACAAACCCACGTGGCTTGACGGTAGAATCTTTATATAACAGAGATTGGCCAACACTCGCCATTTAGGTGCCTCTTTCTACACTTAAACTTGTCCATACTATAGTCCATTCATTAAAGGTAGGCCAAAAGCAAATGGGCTGTAAATGTCCACACCTATTCCCTGGCTGACTCTTCCCAAATGGTAGAAATATTAACTAGATTACAATAGTTGCTTTTGAGTTACAGAGGTTAGTGGCTATTAATTTTGTCCTAAGTATATTGAATAGACTATACATACCCAAAAAAGAGTTGCCGATAAAAGTTGAAGGGAAAAGCACCCGTGTAAATCCACCATAAGTAGACCACGTGACCTTGTTGGATGTAAACAAAAGCCACGTGGTCGCTGACGTAATTATGACGTAACACCGGGATTACCAAAACAGAGAGAGAGAGAGAGAATGAATGGCCTATAGGATTATCAGGGAAAACTTTCTCTATTAAAGAATCTTTGCAAAAAATATCATACTTTTTGTCTATTCTAGGATTAACGTAACTTTGGACACCGAGTTAAAATGAGAGAGAGAGAGAGAGAGAGAGAGAGAGAGAGAGAGAGAGAGAGAGAGTGAGAGTGAGAGTGAGTGAGTGTATGTGTGTGAAGAGGGAGGGGGCAGGGAGGAATCGCTCTCACTCACCAGGAAAAAAAATCGACACCAAAATATCATGAAAGGTCTTCAAACTGACTTAAGATACGGGGTGAAAGGTTGTAAAATCGACAAACTAATGGGGCAAGCGTCTTAAAAACTCAAAACTAATAAGGCTAAACATGGTGGGAGAAGGGGGTCCAGAAAAAATAAACCCACCCGCCTTGCCGTCCTTCTATCTTTATTCAGACTACTTGAGGACGATTTTAGTCAGTTTCAAAAAGACCTCCGGCAATTAGCAGACTTCGAACTTTGTCACTTAAGGGCAGATCTCCACTTAAGGGATTTTTTTCTTGACCCCTTTCTCCCTCATGTTTAGCCCCATTGCTGTTGATATTATAAAACGTTTGCCCCATTAGTTTAGCGATTTTAAGAACTTTCACCCCATATTAAGACCGTTCGTGCAATTCAGGTGTCGATTTTATCCTGGCGAGCGATAGCGAGCCTGTAATTTAAGAGGAATCGGCCTTCGGCCGGGACATTTTTCTACCGAAAAATGTACAAATTTATCTTGAAAGGGACTCAAGGGGATGTAATTTTAAGCTTGATGGAGGTCTAGGGAACAAACTAAATACCTCCCCTTAACCCTTTTTACTACCACAGATCCTTCTTAAACTTCATAAAATCGTCAAAATATAGTTAGAATAAAATAAGTAACACCCCGTTCTTAATAAGTAACACCCCGTTCTTAATAAGTAACACCCCGTTCTTAATAAGTAACACCCCGTTCTTAACGTTAATCATCAATTACAAACCCCAATGTACTTGAATAGACTAATGAAAGCATATGGTCCTCCCGGGATTCGAACTCAGGACAACACACCCAGCATAAAATGAAGAAGACGTCGCCGGTACAGTAACTGGTTTAATAGTTGTGTGTGTGGGAGAGAAGGCGGTGGCGTCAATCCGTGTTTACTTACAGTGGTCGCCGCTATCAACCAGACAGACATACACACCTGAAACAAGAATAAGACACACATTAATATCACATCACAAATGAGCACAAGGAAACAATAACATTCATAACGACAATAGCAGCATAAACTAAATCCCATAAATATAATTTCGACATTCATATACCGGTAATCTATTATTCAGATTCAAAGGGGCCTCAAGCAGTAACCAGGCTTCGAACGCTCTCGCTTAAGGGGAGATATCGACTTGAGGGATTTTTTTCTGGACCCCTTTCTCCCTCATGTTTAGCCCCATTGCTTTTGAGATTTTAAGACAGTCGCCCCATTAGTTTGGCGATTTTAAGAACTTTCGCCCCCATTTCCGTCAATTTTAAGGCCTTTCGTGCAATTTAGGTGTCGATTTTATCCTGGCGAGCGATAGCGAGCCTGTAATTTAAGAGGAACCGGCCTTCGGCCGGGAAATTTTTCTACCGAAAAATGTACAAATTTATCTTTAAAGAAACTCAAGGGTGTGTAATTTTAAGGTTGATGGAGGTCTAGGGAACAAAGTAAATACCTCCCCTTAATAAGCTCAGTTATTTTACATCCTATTACTACTTGAATACATCTATCTATCTATCTATCTATATACTCAGGCCGAATCCCCACTTTTCCTGTTTTTTGTTTTCCTTTCTTTCTTTTTTTCTTGGGGGGGGGGGGCTTCAAGACAGAGCAAGAATATGGGACAACACAAAACACAACAGAAAACAATGAACACACACAAACAAAATACAAATTCACACCCATCTAGGTCATCTTGAATACATATCACCCGTTATACTAAAATTCACACCCATCTACTATGGATTTCAAAGGCAGCGTCACACTGTTTTTCGCAAATATCTCCCAAATGAATTGTTGTATCAGTATGGTATTTCAGCACAAAGCCTGTTACACCCCGACCTAATTTATAGATAATTATATTACATTGCCATAAGTGTTTAGTCAGAAGTTTACTGAAGAATATTAAGTCTAATCCAGTCATCGCCTCTAGGGTCTTGTACATATTCAGACGAGTGTGGGGTACTGTCTAACCCCTCCAACCCCCCTACCAACCCCCAGACCATTACCCCAGTGCCTAGTTCACCCTCTCCCCGTCTCCCTCATTACTCCCACTCACCCTCCCTCTTTCAAAGCTGTAGTATACGGTTTATGTTATCGTGAATACTTAGGTTATTGTGATTACGTACATTAAATACTATATAATTATGTATTTAAGTATCATACTTTGCTATTATTCATACAGTTACTGCTATGTCTGGGCATGGAAACGAGAAGTGGGGCGAACGAGCATGAAAGCAAGGCATAATCCCCTTGGTAATGGCTGTTTTGCCGTATGTGTGTATTAGGAGGCCAATGCATGCAGTGATGTGTAGTAAACCAAATAAACGGAATCGTATGTTATTACGTGTGTTCTGAACCGTGTCATGATATGTAAAGTGTACCTTTATTGAATACATTCCGCCTCCTGTAATTGCCCCCCCCCCCCCCCCCCCATCCCTCGTCACTTTCTGACGATGATTTCATGGGCAGTGATAGCGAATAAATGGTTTTACAGTATTGTCATGTTTGCCATATTTTATTCCTACAATATATTTATCGATCATAATGCATCTACTTCATGACAGTAATGTAATGTATGTAATAGTCCTAATGATACGTCACAATATATGCAGTATATTTGGTACTTTATATTTATTTGATAAGGCTACAATGAGAGATGCAGTGATGGAGAGAAGTATATGCAGTCTATAGGTGATGATGTGGTTATCAAAGACACAAGTTAACAAAATATTAATATCTTAACTTAACCATGTTTATATTTTATGATGAATGCACAGTATTTAGCACAAACTAAAAACAAGTTATGACAATAGGTCCAGACCACAGGTAATACCAATAGAACGTGTTCTTTGTCCTTCTACCACATGTGCACAAACATCCGGTTATACAGTAATTAACAGTGTGGAATACGTCTTGCCTCCATAACAATTTGCACTACCCCTTGTTTACGTACTCAATAATATCGTAAGCTGCATGAATATTAGTGCATACACTATAATTATTATATCTATATATATACTGACATAATATAAGTAGCTACAAGTACAGTGCATAACATGAACCGTATAATATATTGATGGGAGATGCAGGGAGACGAGAGTGGGGGGTGGAGGGGGAGAGGGGGAGGGGAAAGGAAGGTGGGGAGGGGGAGATTTAGGGGTAGCTAAGGAGTGGTTTGGGGGGGGGGGCGGGGGGAGGGGGCAAGACGAATACTACACATTCCTTTGAATGTGTACACGTGACCTCCCGGCTTCGTCTTAATATTCACGAGTAAACTGCTAACGTAACACATATAGCAAAATGCTATATCGGCCAAAAATTAGGTCGGGGTGTAACAGGCTTTGTGCTGAAATACCATACTGATACAACAATTCATTTGAGAGATATTTGCGAAAAACAGTGTGACGCTGCCTTTGAAATCCATAGTAGGTCATCTTGAATACAATCATATCACCCGTTATACTAAAATTCACACCCATCTAGGTCATCTTGAATACAATCATATCACCCGTTATACTAAAATTCACACACATCTAGGTCATCTTGAATACAATCATATCACCCGTTATACTAAAATTCACACACATCTAGGTCATCTTGAATACAATCATATCACCCGTTATACTAAAATTCACACCCATCTAGGTCATCTTGAATACAATCATATCACCCGTTATACTAAAATTCACACACATCTAGGTCATCTTGAATACATATCACCCGTTATACTAAAATTGCTTAAACAAAAATGTCATACAAAACTTTTACATTATAATTATCATTCCCA
>CM064488.1:56984513-57009513 GCA_032716605.1 Paralithodes platypus
GCCAGCCCTGAGGCCATTGTTCCCTTGTATTAATATTTTCCAGAGTAGCCTTCGACCATACAGAGAGAGAGAGAGAGAGAGAGAGAGAGAAAGAGAGAGAGAGAGGGGGAAGGAGGGGGGGGGATAGAAGGAAAGGAAGAAAAAGAAAACAAATTTGAATTAATACAGAAAAATACCATATAGGCATTTATTGTGTGTGTGTGTGTGTGTGTGTGTGTGTGTGTGTGTGTGTGTGTGTGTGAGGGATGACAGAGAAACAAGGAAGAAGGGTAGAAGGGAGGGAAAGGGAAGGGGGAGATAAAGAGAGAGAGAGAGATAGAGAGAGAGGGGGGGGGGAACTAAAGAGGATTTGAAGATAAGATAAGAAAAGGGGAGTAAAGGGGAAACAACAAAGGAGGGAGGGAGGGAGGGAGGGAGGGAGGGAGGGAGGGAGGGAGGGGAGGGAGGGAGGGAGGAAGGAAGGAAGGAAGGAAGCAAGGAGGGAGGGAGGAAGGCAGTTAGGAAGGAGGAAGGAAGGAAGGAAGGAAGCAAGGAGGGAGGGAGGAAGGAAGGAAGGAAGGAAGGAAGGAAGGAAGGAAGCAAGGAGGAAGGAAGGAAGGAAGGAAGGAAGGGAGGGAGGGAGGGAGGAAGGAAGGAAGCAAGGAGGAAGGAAGGAAGGAAGGAAGGAAGGAAGGAGGGAGGGAGGGAGGAAGGAAGGAAGGAAGGAAGGAAGGAAGGAAGGAAGGAAGGAAGGAAGGAAGGAAGGAAGGAAGCAAGGAAGGAAGGGAGGAAGAATAAAATAAATGAAAGAAGGAAGGGAGGTAGGGAAGGAAGGAAGGAAGGGGAATGGATAAGGAAAGCAAAAAAATATATAATGAAAACACGAAATGCAAACATAAGGTAAAGTAACGGAAAGACAGAAAGGACAGAACACACAACTAGAGGACAGAAAGACAGACACAGACTTAAGGGGAGATTTCCACCTGGAGGATTTTTTTTTCAACCTCTTTCTCCCTCATGTTTAGCCCCATTGCTTGTGAGATTTAAAGACGCTTGCCCCATTAGTTTGGCGAATTTAAGAACCCTCGCCCCATTTCTGTCAATTTTAAGACCATTCGTGCCATTTAGGTGTCGATTTTTTCCTGGCGAGCGATAGCGATAGCGAGCCTGTAATTTAAGAGGAGCCGGCCTTCGGCCGGGAAATTTTTCTACCGAAAAATGTACAAATTTATCTACCGAAAAATGTACAAATTTATCTTGAAAGGGGGTCAAGGGGGAGTAATTTTAAGCTTGATGGAAGTCTAGGGAATCAACTAAAAAGCTCCCCTTAAACAGCATATACTGTATATATTATTATATATACAGAGAGACGAATATACAAACAATTAATCATATATAGAACTAGGAATTTATAAGAAAGAGATAAACAAAAAAACACACACGCCAACAATCTCCCAATAGACCCTAGCCAAACAGGGAGCCAAAAACAAATGAATACTAATAATAATGGCAATCAAGAAAGGTAAGGTGTAGCATATGAACACAAAACAATAGACAAAACAAATAAAAAACGATGCAAATACAATGGAAACAGCAAGAACAAAAGGGGGAAACTGAGGGGGAAAAAAGCGCGCGAAGAAGAAAATATGAAGCCAAACGAAGAAGAATAACAAACAAGAAAAAAAAAAAAGTGGGAAAAACAACAAAGACAAAAGGGGCAGAGGGGAAAGGTAGGGCGAGAAATAAAATAAAAGAAAGGGAGAGAGAGAGAGAGAGAGAGAGAGAGAGAGAGAGAGAGAGTGTGTGTGTGTGTGTGTGTGTGTGTGTGTGAGAGTGAGTGCAGGCGAGATATGAAGAGACGAGTGCGAAAAACAAATTGGCGCTCTGGAAAAAATGAGAATGACGAAAAAAGGTGGAGAGGTATATACTGTATGTGTGTATATATATATATAATTATATATATATATATATATATATATATATATATATATATATATATATATATATATACGGTATATAAAAAGGAAAAGAATTGACAGGGCGCCAGGCAACATCTTTATTTTTCAAATTTTCAGCTAACCTTAAGCCATCATCAGGAACAACATTCCCTAAAAATAAGTAATATACTTTTAGAACAACGCAATTTGTAAACAATAGGGTACCGGTATATGATTATCGAATCTATAAAAGGTTAAACTTACTAAATACAAACAATCTTATATTAATGTCTTACTAGATCTAAAATTAAATTCCGTACACAAACCATGTAAAACCAGTGCCCAGGGTGTCTAGCGGATCAGCCCCAAGGTCCCGAGCAAGCCCAAGGCCCATAATCGAGTATTTATATTATTATTACATTTTTATTTTATTTATATATTTATTTATTTTATTTATTATTGTTTTTATTTATTTTATTTTATTTATTTCATTTTATTTATATTTTTTATATACCGTATATATATATATACTGTATATACCCACATACACACATTTTTGTTACCATTCATTATATTTTGTTTGACACCTTGTATATATATATATATATATTACTTTATTTGTGTGTACAATAGAATTATTTCTGAATGTATTATTTGAAGATAACCTGGCTTTCTTGTTTTGTTTTTTCACTGTCAACCCAGGAGACATTTCCCTTCTCGTTGGAAAGGGGTGTGGCCCTACCAGGTAAGTAAAATTGACAACCTTCATGACTGACATGTGTTCTATGAACATTATACAATTATTGGCAAGGAAAATTATATAAAAGTGTTGTGCATTGTGGCAAAGATATACAACTGTATAAACATTCTCATATATTTACATTACAATAACAATGCATGGAAACAATTGCGCATAGCTCGCGAACCAATTACGCTATATAAGTTTGGTTTTCACCACTAGAAAGATCATAATTTTCCGATTACGGTGATATAAACAGTTATATACGTATCCGAGCAAATACAGCAACGCCGAGATGGGGAACAACTGGGAACCCGACTAGCGTTGGCGGAACGGGGACGAGTGAAGCGTAAATATTTGCATTTTGGCTCTTCATTTCAAATATTCATAGAGCAAAAAGTATTTGTCGTAGGAACTTCTAGTTTTTGTTATTCTATTCAGCATTATCTGCCGTATTCATACAGCCTAAATTTAGAACCATAGACATCGTAACAACGAAATAATTCGAAAATGTTATAAACCATATCATGCAAAGTCATACTTGTTTTTGTTTTCGGTCACGGCTTGAAAACTATTGAAGATAGACAATATCTGTTTTCAGATTTGGAAAGAGGAGAAAAAATACTATTATTTGAACAAATAAAAATATATGGTCATCACTCACAATTTTGAGATAGGACGGTGTGAAGACAATTGCCCGGGAAAAAACTTTTATTCCGGAGTCGTTTACACTTACATATTGCGATTTGTTTACATTTTTTTTTTTTTGTATAATGTAGTACAGTTATTCGTCTTTCCATTGACATATGATACATCACAATAAACAGCATTCTGGTGGATGAAAATATAGAAAAACACAAGGATTCGAAAATTCGCCCAGCCTGGTATTTCTCTCTCTCCGTTTTTTGGCGCGCGTACATTTCCTCATATCCACAGTATATAAATGCTTCACCCTATACAAGTACACAGTTATTACGCAAATTGGGACACTCAAGATCATGGCACTTTTGCGGAACAGCAGATGCTTTTTGTATTTAAATTCTAATACGAAACAATGTGAAGCACTCTATCTTGACCGAGATAACAAGTTCTTATACACGAACTTTGCAGACGAAACTATACCGAGTGAGGTCCTAACCATCATGAAAAATTCGGGCTATACAGGAAATCCACTTGCGCTACCACCAAAAACACCAAGATTTCAAACTTCTTATGTAGACACCAGCTTTTACCACAGTGTTGCATTCATGTGTTATATTTATTCCTATCAAGACCGGCTCCTTTCGACTTGTGAAATATCTAAGCTATATGTTCATCCGAGCGATGGAGAAGCTATAGTCATAACCGAACACGAGTATGTCATGGCTAAAAATCTTGACTTCGCAAAAATATATATCTTGCACTTTGTCCAGATACGAATTCTACGCATTGGTGAAGTTAACTCCATGTTAACAAGCTCATTTAATCCTGTGCCTAATTTTAATTTTTTACTGAGTGAACACAACATAAATCACCCCAAGGAAATTTTCCCTGGTTATGGTCTAATCCTTTACCTTGAATATGACCCAGCCACTAAACAGCACTCTAAACTGGTATCTGCGTCAAAAATTATAATGAGAGGTGAAATGGTGCACTGCGTTGTTCTTTATCGAGGCAAAGATGGATGCTTTCTGTACTTTGACAGCTGCAAAAACCAATGCCCAGAAGATATCAGGAAAATAAACGAAATATCTGGCATAACAAAATGTTATTCTGTCCAGACTGTCATGCAGAATCAGTACCTGAACACCTGCCTGTATCACTGCCTGGCCTTCATGCAGTACGTGACACAAAACTACAACCAAGCGACCTCCAATCTGGCAGACGAGTTTCCCCAGTGGGTGAAACCGTGGCCCGGACACTACGACCTCCATGTGGTTCAGATCGCCGGAGAACTATTGGCTAAAGTTTCACCCCAGAATGTGGCCGACTTGCGAAGTGTACCAGGAGATATAAATAAACCAAGCGTTGTTTTGAAATTGCCCCAACCGTAATCCCTTTGAGATACTATACTTTATTTAGTGAAGCCTCGTCTGAAACTTGCATCTGCAAAATGCCCTTCCACGACAACAAAGACAACATTGGATTCTCCCACTGGAAGTTGGACACTTAGAACAGCAACACGACGCAACAGAAATATTTGAGAAAGTCAAAAGCTTGTCTACCTCCTCAGATGAACGTGAATTATATACCAAGAGAAGGAATTTCCCACGTAGTTTAACTGGCATATTATGGAAGCAAGTATTTTGTCTTTTGTGTAAATATCTTAGAAATATATAAATAAAGAAACATACATCCATTGCTTGTTTTATTTTCATTGGGATGGGAATGTTGGTTTAAGCTGATAGGAAAATTAAAATTGTGACAAAAATTGTGTGTGTGTGTGTGTGTGGGTGTGGGTGTGTGTGTGTGTGTGTGTGGGTGGGTGTGTGTGTGTGTGTGTGTGTGTGTATTATGCAGCCTATGCTAGTAAATAATGAAGGTGCCACTAGAGTTGTCAGTGTTTCCTGGTGTGTGAGAGTGGTCGATTATACAGCCTCGTCCTTCCCAAAGTCACTCTCACTCAATTATCCCACTTAGTCATTAATTAAGGGGGTAGGGTTTACATTTTGGTCGGTCGATTAATTTTATTTAGTATTTTATTAGTTTCCTCGCTAGACCTCTTAAGCTAAAACAAAAATAACAAATAAAATAAAAAGGACCCTCCTTCAAGATAAATTTGGTAAATTTGTCGATGCCGATTCCACTTGAAATACAGGCTTGCTATCGCTCGCCAGGACAAAAATAGGCACCTAAATTAATCTATCTCAAAGTGTGCTTATCATCTCCAATTCAACTAACTCATGCCGTTCAATTACTCATCAGCTCTATTGCATCCTATTTATTTCGCTCAATTTAATTCACCTAACTCATTTCACTCGCTTATTTACTCACTACCGTTTCACTCATACCACTCGCTTACTCACTACCGTTTCACTCATACCACTCGCTTACTCACTACCGTTTCACTCATACCACTCGCTTACTCACTACCGTTTCACTCATACCACTCGCTTACTCACTACCGTTTCACTCATACCACTCAGCTTACTCACTACCGTTTCACTCATACCACTCAGCTTACTCACTACCGTTTCACTCATACCACTCAGCTTACTCACTACCGTTTCACTCATACCACTCAGCTTACTCACATCACTCACACACTGACGTATCTCCTGTCTAGTCAATCACTCACCTATCAGTCACAACATATTTATGGAGCCTGATTAGATATATCATTTATGTGTACCGTACCAGAGCTTTAAATATTAGTGCTAAATAGATTACACTCAATGTACAGTCGCGCTAATAAGTGATGTTTCGGCACCAATTATGTTTTGAGCAATAATTGGTATCAGCAATATTTACACATATCTTCTTTTTGAGTGAGTACAAAGGAAATCAAGCAACAACAGATCTAGTGACCCTTCTAGGCTGCTTGTCCTCCAAAACACTGAGGATCAAGTGTCCAAACAGTGGTTTAGAGTGGGTAAGGGAACATTGGAAAGGGAACTACTGCCCTGGAACTAATGTCCGTGGCAGGATTAGGAAGTTAGTAGGGGACAGATGCGTTAGTAACTGAGGGGAGGATAAAATAAAGTTATTAATTTACAAACACAGTCAAAACGCAGTCAAAACGCAGTCAGTCGCGGATTTGATGACGAGATATTTGTCTAGGCGAAGTTTAAATGAATCAACGGTGCTGCAGTCTATAACATCTCGGGGAAGCCCATTCCATAAGTTGACAACTCGATTGAAGAAGAAATGTTTAGCTTCGTGTGAGTTAAAAGATTTACCAATAATGTTGCACCCGTTTCCCTACGTGTAATTAGATTGGTCGATAGTGAAGTACTTACTACAGTTCATATTGTCGATGCCTTTGATGATTTTGAACACTTGAATTAAGTCGCCTCTTAATCTGCGCCGGGTTAAAGGAAATATATTTAATTCTCTAAGACGCTCCTCGTATGGTTTGTTCTTTAGGCTAGGTATCAATTTGGTAACTCTACGTTGAGCTCGTTCTAGCTTGTCTATATCCTTTTGGTAATAAGGGCACAAGGATTGAACGCAGTATTCAAGAAGAGGGCGGACTAAGGAATTGTAAAGGGTTAGGATAACGTCTTTGGATTTATGCTCAAATGACCTGCCTATAAAGCCAATTATTTTTGTTTGCCTTCTTAACAACTTCTGAACACTGTTGACTCGGTTTTAGGTTACTCGATATTGTTACTCCCAGATCGGTTTCTCTGTTTACATTCTAAGCTGAGTGCCATTCATCAAATAGTTTGCTTTCTCATTTTGGTATCCGATATGTAGTACCGGGTACTTTACATTTATCCGCATTGAAACTCATTTGCCAAATTTGGGCCCAACATGACAACTTATCTAGATTGTGTCGCATATCGTCAACTTGTTCTTTTGAGAGTACGCTATTTTCAATTTTTGTATCGTCAGCAAATTTTAAGATTGTACAGATGAGACCCTCATCTATGTCGTTGATGTAAATTAGAAAGAGAATTGGTCCTAGTGAGACATACCAACATGTTCCTACACTTTCCCACCCTATTGATCATCTGGCAGACATTAATACAGCACAGAACGAGCCAAACGTAATGCCAGCGGAGACATGACTTATTAGCGCCACTGTACCAGAACTTTAATATTGGTGCTCAATATATTACACTCAATGCTTGGTAGTTATGACGTTTATAATTGTATTCTTATTCTTATTATAATCATAATTATTGTAATTATTGAGAGGGAAGTATATTCTACTTGGTTCATTGACTTGGTAAACTTTATTTAAATTTTGCTCTGAAATCATGGAAGTCTTGTTTTCTGTGTTTCTATGTAAACTGAAGGAAATCATAGATGTCTAATAATGTAACACTGCTAATTACACTGAATTATACTGTAAGACATTTAACTTATACAATTGCTGTATTTTGTCAATAATTCGCAATCTGTCTAGGTATCACAAACCATACAAATTACGATATAAACCTTAGAATGTGTAGTATATAGCCAGTTATTTATTGTTTGGCTTGGATTCAGACTATCAACTAAACCTTTGCCATCGACTGTGCACACGGCAACGACAACACCAGCAACAACAACAACAACATCAGCAACAACACCAGCAACAACAACAACACCAGCAACAACAACACCAGCAACAACATCAGCAACAACAACACCAGCAACAACAACACCAGCAACAACAACAACACCAGCAACAACAACAACACCAGCAGCACCAACAACACCAGCAACAACACCAACAACAGCAGCACCAACAGCACCAGCAACAACAACAACACCAGCAGCACCAACAACAACACCAGCAACAACAACAACAACACCAGCAGCACCAACAGCTAGACCAGAACAATAGTAGAGTTTTTATTATTTACTGTAGCTGTAAAGGGTGTGTGTGTGTGTGTGTGTGTGTGTGTGTGTGTGTGTGTGTGTGTGTGTGTGTGTGTGTGTGTGTGTCATGAGTGTGTGTGTGTGTGTGTCATGAGTGAGTGTGTGTATGTCATGAGTGTGTGTGTGTGTCATGAGTGTGTGTGTGTGTGTGTGTGTGTCATGAGTGAGTGTGTGTGTGTGTCATGAGTGTGTGTGTGTGTGTGTGTCATGAGTGAGTGTGTGTGTGTGTCATGAGTGAGTGTGTGTGTGTGTCATGAGTGTGTGTGTGTGTGTGTTATTAGTGTGTATGTGTTATGTATGTATGTATGTGTGTGTCTGTGGTGTGTGTCATGAGTGAGTGTGTGTGTTGTGTGTGTTATGAGTGTGTATGTGTTACGTGTATATATATGCATGTGTGTGTGCCCTAGGGGAGTGTCTGGTTGGGTGAACTCTTTGTTTGTTGGTGGGTGTTGGAGGTGGGGAGAGGGGGCAGACTGGCTCTATATCGCTGTTTGCCTGGCTCTTCCTTTTTACCCCCCCCCCCCCCGCCCCCCGCCCCTTCCACCTCTGTATTTATCTATCTATTTACCTTTCGTATCTATGTATGTATCTGTCTATCTATATATCTATCTATCTATCATTTGTACTTGCATTATTATATAGATTCGTATTTTCCAGTAAAGCTTTAGTTCAATTTATGACCATACATTGGCTATTTATACAACCATATACAAAAGAGGTTTATGAATTCACCCAATGTCTCCAATTCAAGGTAGGCTATAGTCTATTCGCTGTAAGTAGGCGAGAAATTATGACCTCCATCCTCTGTAACTCAAAAAGGGCTAGAGCAAATTGGCTGTACATTTCCACATCTATTCCTTGACTGACTCTTCCCAAATTGTAGAAATATTAGCTCGATTACTCTTGTCGTTTTTTGAGTTACAGAGGATAGAGGTCATAGTTTCTCGCCTACTTACAGCGAATAGACTATAGTACCGGTATATCATTTGCTAAATGTAACTTACTGTACCGGTATATGTGGTAGTATATAATTTCCTATATGTAACTTAGTAGTACCGGTATATCATTTGCTAATATGTAACTGATCGGTGTGCCCTATAGTCGGTTTTACGGAACAGCAAGAAAAATATTATATGTATAAATCCACTATTTCACTTTGTATACCTTACTTCAATATCTCTCTCTCTCTCTCTCTCTCTCTCTCTCCCCGTTGTCTCCTATGTGTTTATTATTAGCAGGAGGTCAGAGAGAGAGAGAGAGAGAGAGGGCGGCGGAACCCCTACTATCAGATTATTAACCAGGTAGAAACAGTCTCTCTCTCTCTCTCTCTCTCTCTCTCTCTCTCTCTCTCCCCGTTGTCTCCTATGTGTTTATTATTAGCAGGAGGTCAGAGAGAGAGAGAGAGGGCGGCGGAACCCCTACTATCAGATTATTAACCAGGTAGAAACAGTCTCTCTCTCTCTCTCTCTCTCTCTCTCTCTCAGGTAGAAACAGTCTCTCTCTCTGTCTGTCTCTCTCTCTGTCTCTCTCTCTCTCTCTCTCTCTCTCTCTCTCTCTCTCTCTCTCTCTCTCTCTCTCTCTCTCTCTCTCTCTCTCTCTCTCTCTCTCTCTCAGGTAGAAACAGTCAGCCAGTGTTACCAAGTCCATTATTCATACACTGCCTTTGATACCATTAATTCACTAGGGGTTCAGTGTGGTCAGGTTTAATTCACTAGGGGTTCAGTGTGGTCAGGTTTAAGAATGTGAGTTTTCAATTTAGAATGAACTGACCTTCGGCCGACGCATTTTTCTACCAAAAAATGTACTGGTACAAATTGATCTTGAAGGAGGCTCTTAAGGGGAGGTATTCAGTTTATTCCCTAGACCTCCATCAAGCTTTAAAATACGCCCCATTAACCCCTTTTCAAGATTAATTTGTACATTTTTCGCTAGAAAAATATCCCGGCTGTAAGCCGGTTCCTCTTAAATTACAGGCTCGCTATTGCTCGCCAGGATAAAATCGACACCTAAATGGCACGAAAGGTCTTAAAATTGACAGAAATGGGTTGAAAGTTCTTAAAATCGTCAAAATAATGGGGCAAACGTCTTAAAATCTCAAAAGCAATGGGGCTAACCATGAGGGAGAAAGGGGTCAAGAAAAAAATCCCTCAAGTGGAAATATCCCCTTAAAGGTATTCTTTTATAAAGCTTGATGGAAGTTTAGTGAGGGAATTATAACAAATCCATCACTAAATAATATAATAAATAATATAATAAATAATATAATAAATAATATAATAAATAATAATAAATAATATAATATAATATAATAAATAATATAATAAATAATATAATAAATAATATAATAAATAATATAATAAATAATATAATAAATAATATAATAAATAATATAATAAATAATAAATATAATAAATAATATAATAAATAATATAATAACATATACAATAAATAATAAAATATAATAATATATAATAAATTTATAATATATCTATATACCGGTTCATCTGTTTGTATAGTCTCTCCAGTGTGTATGTTTGTCTGTACACATTTTTAACGTCCCTTCCACTCCACACCACCGCTCCCCGATATCCCGTCACGTTCCTTGGGTTTTACGATGATTCCCGACAGGAGTTACGATTCCCGGGGCCTGAGTCGGGTCGCTCATATGTTGGCGGATCTGTGGTACCGGGCCGCTCAACCGTAGACCACAGGTGTTGTGCGGGGTTTGTGTATATTGTTACTACCACGGCCTTCATACACACCCACCTGATGTATGCAAGTCGGGAAAAAATAAATGTGTGTGTGTGTGTGTGTGTGTGTGTGTGTGTGTGTGTGTGTGTGTGTGTGTGTGTGTGTGTGTGTGTGTGTGTGTGTGTGTGTGTGTGTGTGTGTGTGTGTGTGTGTGTGTGTGTGTGTGTGTGTGTGTGTGTGTGTGTGTGTGTGTGTGTGTGTGTGTGAGAGAGCAAGTGAGTGAATGTTTGTGTGTGTGAGAGAGAGAGAGAGAGAGTGAGTGAGAGAGGCATTCCATTACACCAACAACACAAGACAATATATACTGCAGATACGAGGATATACAGTATATAAAATAATAAAACGTCTTTCCGTTATACCAAGGGGGTGAAACAAAGAGGACTAGAAGGCAGGGATTGTTTTTCGCCCTTTTTTTCTTACGACTCTATAGAAAGCCTTTAAAAAAACATGTTAGGAAGAGTCTCTAATTTATGTAAACAACAATGAAACTTCGTCAAATGTGTGTGTATTGTATTGGTGATAGTGGTGAGCAGTCATAGATGATAATATGATGATAGAGAAGGGGGCAGTATAATTCCGTGATGGTGGTGATGATGGTGACATGGCGTTATAAAGAGGGCAGCACTGGGATATACATGATGGTGATGATAGTGATGGGGTAGGCTAGTGTATGTGATGGTGGTGATGATGGTGACATATGGTGTTATAAAGAGGGAGGCATTGGGGTATATAGATGATGGTGATAGATGAAGATAGTGATGAAGCAGTATAGTGTTTATGGTGATGATGATAGTGATAGTGATGGGTCAGTATAGTGTCCGTGAAGGTGACGTGGCATTATAAAGGAGGCAGCCAACACAACCACCACCACCACCACCACTGAGGGTATATAGCCTAGCCTACATTCCTTCACGCAACTCTTAACTGGTACTACCCTCTCCCTCTCTCCATCTCTCACTCTTTTGTCTCGCATCTCTCTCTCTCGCATCTCTCTCTCTCTCTCTCTCTCTCTTAAAATCACATAATATACTACCATCATATCTAGCATTACTCCACACAAACAGATCTCTCATAAACAACACTACTACCACCACCACTACTACTACTACTACTACTACTACACATACCACAATAAAACCATAGTTAAGACCATCACATCGACTAGTGCCACAGCCACAGTCCTCCCATAAATATTACAACCACACACACACACACACACATACCATTATCAAAGCCTCAGAGCTACCATAACCATTACTACCATTAGCCTGAGGCCTTGCTTGTCCCACCATCACCACAAGTACCACATCCACTACCCAACACCCCACATAATACCATCATCACCATCACCATCATCACCACAAGTACCACATCCACTACCCAACACCCCACATAATACCATCATCACCATCACCATCATCACCACAAGTACCACATCCACTACCCAACACCCCACATAATACCATCATCACCATCACCATCATCACCACAAGTACCACATCCACTACCCAACACCCCACATAATACCATCACCATCAGTACCACATTCACTACCCATCACCACCATCACCATAAGTACCACATCCACTACCCAACACCCCACATAATACCATCACCACAAGTACCACATCCACTACCCAACACCCCACATAATACTATCATCACCATCACCACAAGTACCACATCCACTACCCAACACCCCACATAATACCATCACCATCAGTACCACATTCACTACCCATCACCACCATCACCATAAGTACCACATCCACTAGCCAGGAGCCCACATATACCATCACCATCAGTACCACATTCACTACCCATCACCACCATCACCATAAGTACCACATCCACTACCCAACACCCCACATAATACCATCATCACCATCACCATCATCACCACAAGTACCACATCCACTACCCAACACCCCACATAATACCATCACCATCAGTACCACATTCACTACCCATCACCACCATCACCATAAGTACCACATCCACTACCCAACACCCCACATAATACCATCAACACCATCACCACAAGTACCACATCCACTACCCAACACCCCACAAAACACCATCATCACCACCACCACCACCATCACCGATCACCTCACATAACACCATCCTCTCATATGGAATGTATCACTATTGAGGATAAACTACAATATAACCATCATTATCTTAAATTACCCCCCCCCCCCATAACACCATATTCTCATGTGGAAATTATCAACACAGATTAATTACTACTAAACTAAAATATAATCATTATTATCTCAAACACCACTCTTTATAACACTCTAATAAACTACTAACAACATCTCAAACACCACTCTTTATAACACTCTAATAAACTACTAACAACATCTCAAACACCACTCTTTATAACACTCTAATAAACTACTAACAACACCTCAAATGTATCACCACTACAAATACATCAACACGACCACAAACCTACACTAGATTAGCAACATCTAAAATGGTTTGAGCATAATTAACTAGCTCTATATTAAATGTTATCGCTGTATAACCACACCACCCGGGCCCAGGTGTACACGTCTTATCTCACCAACACTTATATAATCAATATATTAATAGCCGCCGCCACCTCAACGTTCAATAATGATAACTTAATAACAATTACATTATTATCGCTGTGCACGAAAACTGTTTGATATTAATAATTATTACTATTACTACTATTAGTCTATTAATATCTACTCTTGATAACTTACACGGGTAGTGTCACACGAACGCATTTTCCGGCAATTTTTGATGATCACGTAGTACTATTTTGAGGCGCTTTCGCATTGGAATCGGAAACTAGATTGAAGGTAGAATATGTTAGGTAGTTTAATTCTTACGGAACTGAAAAATAAATGCCCATAAACTTTGACGGAAAAATCGCTCGTGTGACACCGCTTAAGGGGAGATTTCCACTTGAGGGATTTTTGTTTACCCCTTTCTCCCTCATGTTTAGCCCCATTGCTTTTGATATTTTAAGACGTTCGCCCCATTAGTTTGGCGATTTTAAGAACTCGCCCAATTTATGTCACTTTTAAGACCTTTTGTCCCATTTAGGTGTCGATTTTTTCCTGGCGAGCGATAGCGAGCCTGTAATTTAAGAGGAACCGGCCTTCGGCCGGGAAACTTTTCTACCGAAACATTTACAAATTTATCTTGAAAGGGGGTCTAGGGGGTGTAATTTTAAGCTTGATGAAAAAGTAGGGAACAAACTAAATACCTCCCCTTAAATTGAATCCCTTAGCAGCTAATTTATCGATACTTAACGGAAAACATGAAACTTCAATGTCTCTACATTATATCAAGACCGAGTTTATAAAATTAGCACCAGATTTCACTACACAATCTTCAAAATAACTAACAAATCTTGATGGGAACTTTGCAATTTTGTTGGCAAGAAACCTACTTTAGTTACTCTCACCACTATACCGATTACCACCATCACCACCATTAACACCATCACCACCATTAACACCATCATCACCACCATTAACACCATCACCACCATTAACACCATCATCACCACCATTAACACCATCACCACCATTAACACCATCACCACCATTAACACCATCACCACCATTCACACCATTACGTAATTTACATCCTATTCTGGTTACCATTAGACGAAGTTCCTTAAGGGAAGGTTTTTAGTTTGGTCCATAGGTATCCTTCAAGCTTAAGATTACACCCCCTTGAGCCCCTTTCAAGATAAATTTGTACATTTTTCGGTAGACAAATTTCCCGGCTGAAAGCCGGTTCCTCTTAAATTACAGGCTCGCTATCGCTCGCCAGGATAAAATCGACACCTAAATGGCACGAAAGGTCTTAAAATTGACAGAAATGGGTTGAAAGTTCTTAAAATCGTCAAAATAATGGGGCGAACGTCTTAACATTAGGAAAACAATGGGGCTAAACATGAGGGAGAAAGGAGTCAAGAAAAAAATCCCTCAAGTGGATATCTCCCCTTAATTTGTAATCTACCTCTAGGACTCAAATGGGTAAACACGGTCTCCCTAAACCCTCTTAACAACACAGGCCCTTCTTAAACTACCGAAAATCATCTAATTATAGCCAGAATCCAAGGTAGAAAGACGTCATGGTACTGAAGGGGTTAACACCATCACCACCATTAACACCATCAGCACCTGTATATCACCACCACAAAGCATACTAATTTACTCTAAAGTAAAACGAAATATTATCAACATTACTTACCACAGGGAGGGAAGAGAGGAAGGAAGGAAGGGAAGGATGAGGAAGGAAGGAAGGAAGGAAGAGAAGGAGAGAGAGGAAAGGAAGGAAGGGTGAGGAAAGATAATAACGAAGAGAGGAAGTAAAGGTACAGGAAAGAGAACAAGGAAGGAAGAGAGGAATGAAGGAAGAGAAGAAGAGAAAGGATGACACAGGTACACACCATCATGACCATTGTCAACCCACAGATCAATACACCCGCTCCTTCCTTCACTGCTGTCTCATTTCCTTCTACATTCATTGTAACTGTTTCTTCTTTCCTTCCTTCCTTCCTTTCTTTCCCTTTTCCCTTCATTCCTTTTAACTGTTTCTTGGTTTCTTCTTTCCCATCTCTTTTCTTACTTCACTGCTGTCTGATTTCCTTCTTCATTCCTTTTAACTGTTTCCTCTTTCCTTCCTTCATTTCTTTCAATTGTTTTCTCTTTCCTTCCTTACTTTCTTTCCCTCCTTCCTTCACTGCTGTCCCCTTTCCTTCTTCATTCCTTTTAACTGTTTCCTCTTTCCTTCCTTCCTTCCTTTCTTTATTTCTCTTTTTCCTTCACTGCTGTCTCATTTCCTTCTTCATTCCTTTTCACTGTTTTCCTATTTCCCTCCTAGCTCTCTCTATTTCCTTCCTTCATTTTCCTTATCTTCTCTCACATTTCTAAGTTTACCTTGCATTCTTACTTTCTTCCATCCTTTCTCCACACACACACACACACACACACACGATAATAGATACTTTAAGGTAAACTTAGCCATGATTCACCGAGAAGTTATGAACATATGGTGGTGGTGGTAGTGGTGGTTGGTGGGTGGAGATAAGTGTGGTGATGGTGTGGTAGTGATGGTAGAGGTGAATGATATAATAATGATAAGAGTGATGATGTGGTGGTGATGATGGTTGTCGTGGATGGTGATAATAATGATAACACACACTGACTTAACCCCTTCTGTACCGGCGACGTCTTTTATGTGTTTGTTCAGCTACATATATATAGTTTTATGAAGCTTGGGAGGGATATATGGTAGCTAAAAGGATTAATTGAGATAGTCTGTAGCCTTTGAATTGGTAGACGTCCTTCCTAAGCTGACTACAATCGTCTAATAGGTGCCAGAATATACCGGTAATGAATAAGACGTCGCCGGTACAGAAAGGGTTAAACCCAGATACTCAACCTCTCTCTCCAACACACACACACACACACACACACCTTACACTGTACACATAAGAGTTCTGGCTATCTACATTAACTGTCACGACACCTCACTTAAAGCCATACGCGGTTTTCCCAGAACTAGCTCCTCTCTCTCTCTCTCTCTCTCTCTCTGTGCCTTGTAGTGTGTGTGTGTGTGGTGTGTGTGTGCGTGTGTGTATGAGTGTGTGAGTAGGTGTGTGTGTCAACTCTCATCACCTCTCACTACTATAACCTGTGTATATCACCTTTCACCCACCATCCTTCCTACCTCAGCCTTCACATCACATTCACCCCTTATAATTCACCTCTTCCTTTCTCCCACCCTCCCTCACACTTACCGACACTGTTTATGTAAGATTATGATGTATTACGTATTATGTAATTGGTTTAAGATGATGTTATTGTATGAACAGCCATTGCATATTTAATGGAAATAAAATAATCTGAATCTGCATCTCACAAGTCAATTTAGTTTGAAGATTTGAATGAATATGAGAAGGAATACAGGCCATTAACAAGGAATAACACTGTTTTGGCCATTTTATCACTTCCATAAAACATAATTTGAACTATAAACCATAATTTGGTCTAAACATACATTAATCAAGACTATAAATAATGGATTCTACTTTCATTTGACACCCTACCTAACCTAAAGAAGCCACAACAATAATGACCACTTATAAGGCATTTCATACTGTAAACATCGACATTAAGATGAAATACAAGCTACAACACATATCTAATTAACACATAAGTACAGTATATACAAATCATCATAATTAACACATAAGTACAGTATATACAAATCATCATAATTAACACATAAGTACAGTATATACAAATCAACATAATTAACACATAAGTACAGTACAAATCAACATAATTAACACATAAGTACAGTACAAATCAACATAATTAACACATAAGTACAGTATATAATTAATACATAAGTACAATATATACAAATCAACATAATTAACACATAAGTACAGTATATAATTATAGATCTGTCAAGTATTGCATATAGCTTGGACTTCCTTATAGCCAAACACTTGCAAGTGGTCAAATCTTCCCTCCAATTGACCACTTGCGAGTTTCAGGCTATAAGGAAGTTGGAGCCGTCAACATCGATATTAAACAGAAATGCAATAATAATGTACGTTTTTTATCGATAAAGTGTATGTATGTTTAATTGGGTTTTATGTATGTATATACTGTATGTGCTACGACCGTATTTTAGCTGTAAATTCTGTTAAATATCGTTGTCTAAAGCTCCAACTTCCTTAAAGAACGAAACTCGCAAGTCGGTAATTCTGCTGTTTCATATCACTCTCAGCCGCCTTTATAATTCTGTGTCCTCTTTTCCTACATTCATTTTCCTTGACCTCTGTTCATAATCTTCATCTTTTTACCTTATGTTCATCCTCTTCCTAGTTACTCTACCTGCCTAACCCACCATTTTGGCTCGACTGCTCCTTGATTTTGCCCCTGTCACTCTTTCAACTATGAGGAGGCACTCGTCACAGGCAGTTTTGCCTTTTGTCTCCCTCATCCACATATAAAAGAAAATATATGTTTTTCTTCCATTCGTCAAATCTCCGACCCAGCTTAACACTTAGAAAATTCGATGACGCATTTATTTTCTGTTTTCTGGCTATCATTAGACGATTTGTTAAAGTTAAGTTAAGAAGGGTATATGGAAGTCAGAGGGTTAATTGAGATGGTCTTTAGCCTTATAATTCCCACAGATCCTTCCTAAATTGTATAAAATCGTCTAAAGACAACACAAATATACTGCCAAAATGCGTCATATTCTTCAAAGGGTTAATCCCTCATCGCCGCCCTCCCCTATAGACATTTCTTCCCTTCCTTCTGCCAAACCCCTTTCTTCCCCCCAGACTCCTTTCTTGCCCCCCACCCTTGCCTCCCTTCCCTGCCTCGGCCTCTCCCTGCCCCCCAGACCCCCTCTCCCCCCCACCACTTGCCTCTGCCTCCCCCTTCCCCCCACCCCACCCCCCCTCCTCGGCCTCCCCCTGGTCCTGATAATCAATGTGAGAGTGGATGTCGCATTTTAGTGTTGTCTGTCCTACCCACTTACTCCCTCTCTCTCTTCCTCTCTCTTTCTCTCTCTGTCTTTTTCTTACTCCTCTCTCTCTCTCTCTCTCTCTCTCTCTCTCTCTCTCTCTCTCTCTCTCTCTCTCTCATATCACTTTTCATTATTCCATTATATTTGTTAGGTCCTTTCTTATCCAACATATCTCTCTATACCTCCTCTTACATTGTCCAACTAAATATACAGTATATACCGATTTTTTATTTATATATACATTCTATCTATACCTGTCTTTAATATAAATTTATATACAGTATATATATATATAATATATATATATACTATATATATATATATATATATATATACCGGTATATATATATGTATTGTATATATACAGTATATATATAATATATATATATATATATATATATATATATATATATATATATATATATATATACATTATCTGTGACATTCCTTTGTTGCTCGTGTCTCCCTTATCATGCCTTCCTTTCACAGCTTTATCTTCCCACTTCCTGTAGCCTTTACGTACCGGGTATACCCTTCCACTCTCTCTCCCTTAACCCCTTCAGCACCATGACGTCTTTTTACCTTTCATTCTGACTAAAGTATAGACGATTTTATGCAGTTTCAGAAGGACTTATGTTATTCAGAGGGTATATTGAGATTGTATTTACCCATGTGAGTCATAGAGGTAGATTATAAATTAATGAAAATCGTCTAATGGTAACCAGAATATGAAGAAAATTACGTAATGGTAGTGAAAGGGTTAAAATATACCTCCCTTTACCTCTCCATTCGTCTTCTCTCTCTCTCTCTCTCTCTCTCTTCCCCTTTACATATCCCCCCTTCCCTCCTTCTCTCCTCCATTACATATACCCCCTCCTTCACCTCTCTCTTCCCTCCCTTCCTCCGTCTCCCCTCTTTGCGCCTCTTTTCCCCCTCTTCCTCTTTTACATATCTCCCCTTCCCTCCCCTCTCCTCCGTCTCCCCTCCTTTATATATACCCCCCATTCCCCTCCTTCTACCCTTCCCTCCCTCCTCCCCTCTCATGCCCCTCTCCCCCCTCCCCTCTCATGCCCTCTCCCCTCCCCTCTCATGGCCTCTCCTCTCCCCTCCCCTCCCCTCCCTCCCTCCTTTCCCTCTCCCGTCCCTCCCCCTCCTCTCCCCTCCCCTCTCTCCGGTCACCGAATCTGACAGGGATAAATGAGTGTGGTAGATCGGTGGTCTGTGGTGGTGGAGAGTGGTGGAGGTTTGTGTGGTTGTGGAGGAGAATGATGGAGGTTTGTGTGGTGGTGGAGGATGGTGGTGGTGTAGTGGAGGATGGTGGTGGAGAATGATGGAGATTTGTGTGGTGGAGGAGGATGGTGGTGGTGTAGTGTGATGGTGGTAAGGGGAATGTGTATGATGGTGAAGTGGAATTGGTAATGGATTTGTGGTTGTGGTAGGTGTGGAAGTGTGGTTGTGGTGGAATATTCTGAAGGTGGAGATATATACTGGTGTAGATTGTGGAAAAGTATTATATATGTGGATGCAGTAAGTTCAGTGTAGAGTGGTCTGTTAAGTGGTCTGTGAAGATAGGGGTTGTAAAATGATGAAGGATGTACATGTAAAGAAGTGGAGTGGTGTGTGTGTGTGTGTGCTTGTTTGATCCAGCGTGTGGTTTGGTAGCAACAGAAAAAGAAAATGTAATGCAATGTGTGTGTGTGTGTGTGTGTGTGTGTGTGTGCGTGTGTGTGTGTGTGTGTGTGTGTGTGTTGGTTTGTGCTGAAAAGTGTGGCAAAGAGAGTAAGAAGGTGCTATGCTGAAGAAGAATTATTGTAAGTTGGATGACGAGCAGTGAAGATGATTTCGTGTCTCTCTCTCTCTCTCTCTCTCTCTCTCTCTCTCTCTCTCTCTCTCTCTCTCTCTTCTTCTTTTGTTTCCTGCATTTTGAGACGGGCTTTTATACCGTCACTAGCTCAGGGGAAGAGGAAAGTTATAGTAGGGTAAGATAGTCATAAGGATAGTTTGTTAATATTTATAAGGCTGATGAAGATGAGACGGTGGTAGTGATGATGACAAGGAAGGTATATGAGGTGATGGTTGTGTTGTTGTTGTTGGTGGTGGGGGTGTTAGTGGGGGTGAAATGGGATGGTGGTGGTGGTAACAAATAATAAAGAAAAGAGTTAGTGTGGTAGCGAGGAGGGAAGCTAGATGATGGTGGAAGCGGTGATGGTGATGATGGTGGTGATAACAGATGATAAAGAAAAGGGTTGGTGTGGTGGTGAGAAGGAAAGCTTGATGATGATGATGATGGTAGCGGTGGTGGTGGTGGTGGTGATGCGCGAGGGTTAACTCAGAAAAAATAGGATCAGTAAAGCTGCAATGCTGATGAGTCTGTGAAAGGTGTAAGCTAGCAAAACATTTACTATGATCAGCTATGGTGTGTGGTTATGTTGGTATGTTGTGATGTAAGATGTAGTGATATGCTGTAGTGGTGGTATGTGTTGGTAATAGTTATGGTGGTAGGTGTTGTGTTGTGTTGTGGTATAAGCTGTGGTGGTAAAGTTTAGTGGTAATTGTGGTGGTATGTTAAGCTAGGGTGTGTGTTTGTGTTGGTATGTTGTGGTGGTAAGATGTGGTCATATTATGCTGTAGTGGTACCGTACTATGTTTTGATATGTTGTGGTGGTAGTTGTGTTGTGGTAGTTGTAGTGGTAGATATGGTGGTATGTTGTGGTGGTAGTTGTGTTGTGGTAGTTGTAGTGGTAGATATGGTGGTATGTTGTGGTGGTAGTTGTGTTGTGGTGGTAAGATATGATGATATGTTGTAGTGGTATTTTGTGGTGGTAGTTGAGGTGATATACGGTACAGTATACGGTTATATGCTGTGGTAGTTACAGTACAGTACATTATTATTATTTTATCATAAATTACTGGTCGATTTTTCTGGTGGTATCAAAAAACAAAACAATAATCCCTCTCCCTTGTTGTGTATTCTCGCCATTCCATTAATTTCCCTACATTAGTGGTAGCATAATGTAAGTAGTTGCGGTGATAGCAATGATAGCTTACTATCGACAACGGTGTAGTAGGAGTCATCGAGTACATTTACTGAAGTGTATCGAGCAATGGTGGTAACCGTAGTGGTGGAGACAGCTGTGATGGGAAGATGGTGGTGTAGGTAGCGCCAACGAACTTGACAACAATGTCGCTCCCTGACATCTTCGTAACTCAAAAGGACCTTGAGCAAACTGGCTGTAAATATTCACAACTATTTCCTGGCGGACTCTTCCCAAATGGTAGAAATATCAGCCCGATTGCTTTAATTACTTTTGAGCTATAAGAAGTTGAGGGGTCCAGATTATTTTCAAGTTCGTTTGCTCTACCTATAGTTGTGGTAGTAATAATAGTCTACTGTTATGACATTTGTGTGGTGGAAAGGTGGTGGTCATTGTGGTAGTAATGGTAACCTATCATTGACAGTTGTGTGGTAGAAGTATAGAATATATTGACTTTGGCGAGTAGAGCTATAGTTATGACGGCAGCGACACATTCACTGTCACTCTCACACACTCACGCTCACTCTCGCTCGCTCTCTCTCTCTCTCTCTCTCTCTCTCTCTCTTCCTTCTCTCTCTCTCTCTCTCTCTCTCTCTCTCTCTCTCTCTCTCTCTCTCTCTCTCTCTCGCTCGCTCGCTCGCTCGCTCACTCACTCACTCACTCACTCACTCACTCACTCACTCACTCACTCGCTCGCTCGCTCGCTCGCTCGCTCGCTCGCTCTCTCTCTCTCTCTCTCTCTCTCTCTCTCTCCAGCAGTCAGTGAGGCAGGGCTAATGGTTGTCAAACGAGGCAGCAGGCAGAGAGACAGGCAGACAGGGAGGAGGTAGGGGAATGGTCGTCAGCTGGTTGTAATGGTAGGGTGGTTGGTAGAATATTTATGGCTGACTGGTTGATATGGTCGTCAGGTGCTTGTAATGGTAGGGTGGTTGGTAGAATAATAATGGGTGACTGGTTGATATGGTCGTCAGGTGCTTGTAATGGTAGGGTGATTGGTAGAATAATAATGGTTGACTGGTTGATATGGTCGTCAGGTGCTTGTAATGGTAGGGTGGTTGGTAGAATAATAATGGTTGACTGGTTGATATGGTCGTCAGGTGCTTGTAATGGTAGGGTGATTGGTAGAATAATAATGGTTGACTGGTTGATATGGTCGTTAGGTGGTTGTAATGGTAGGGTGATTGGTAGAATAATAATGGGTGACTGGTTGATATGGTCGTTAGGTGGTTGTTAGAATAGTAATGGTTGACTGATTGATGCATGGTAAGTGGAGAATGAGAATGGATTTAGTAAGTTAATATAAATAGGTAGGTATGTAGGTAAGTAGGACAGGTATAGATAGGTAAGTAGGTAGGTAGGAAATAAAGGTGTGTAGGTAGGTATGTTAGTAGGACAGGTAGATAGGTAGGTATGTAGGACAGGTATAGATAGGTAAGTAGGTAGGTAGGAAATAAAGGTGTGTAGGTAGGTATGTTAGTAGGACAGGTAGATAGGTAGGTATGTAGGTAAGTAGGACAGGTATAGATAGGTAGGTAGGAAATAAAGGTGTGTAGGTAGGTATGTTAGTAGGACAGGTAGATAGGTAGGTATGTAGGTAAGTAGGACAGGTATAGATAGGTAAGTAGGTAGATAGGAAATAAAGGGTGTAGGTAGGTATGTTAGTAGGACAGGTAGATAGGTAGGTATGTAGGTAAGTAGGACAGGTATAGATAGGTAAGTAGGTAGGTAGGAAATAAAGGTGTGTAGGTAGGTATGTTAGTAGGACAGGTAGATAGGTAGGTATGTAGGTAAGTAGGACAGGTATAGATAGGTAAGTAGGTAGGTAGGAAAGGTGTGTAGGTAGGTATGTTAGTAGGACAGGTATGTAGGTAAGTAGGACAGGTATAGATAGGTAGGTAGGAAAGGTGTGTAGGTAGGACAGGTAGGTAGGTAGGAAATAAAGGTGTGTAGGTAGGTATGTTAGTAGGACAGGTAGATAGGTAGGTATGTAGGTAAGTAGGACAGGTATAGATAGGTAAGTAGGTAGGTAGGAAATAAAGGTGTGTAGGTAGGTATGTTAGTAGGACAGGTAGATAGGTAGGTATGTAGGTAAGTAGGACAGGTATAGATAGGTAAGTAGGTAGGTAGGTAGGTAGGAAAGGTGTGTAGGTAGGTATGTTAGTAGGACAGGTATGTAGGTAAGTAGGACAGGTATAGATAGGTAGGTAGGTAGGTAGGAAAGGTGTGTAGGTAGGACAGGTAGGTAGGTAGGAAATAAAGGTGTGTAGGTAGGTATGTTAGTAGGACAGGTAGATAGGTAGGTAGGTAGGTAAGTAGGACAGGTATAGATAGGTAGGTAGGTAGGTAGGAAAGGTGTGTAGGTAGGACAGGTAGGTAGGTAGGTAGGAAATAAAGGTGTGTAGGTAGGTATGTTAGTAGGACAGGTAGATAGGTAGGTATGTTAGTAGGACAGGTAGGTAGGTAGGTAGGTAGGAAATAAAGGTGTGTAGGTAGGTATGTTAGTAGGACAGGTAGATAGGTAGGTAGGTAGGTATGTTAGTAGGACAGGTAGGTAGGTAGGTAGGAAATAAAGGTGTGTAGGTAGGTATGTTAGTAGGGCAGCTAGATAGGTAGGTATGTTAGTAGGACAGGTAGGTAGGTAGGTAGGAAATAAAGGTGTGTAGGTAGGTATGTTAGTAGGACAGGTAGATAGGTAGGTAGGTAGGTATGTTAGTAGGACAAGTAGGTAGGTAGGTAGGAAATAAAGGTGTGTAGGTAGGTATGTTAGTAGGACAGGTAGATAGGTAGGTATGTTAGTAGGACAGGTAGGTAGGTAGGTAGGTAGGAAATAAAGGTGTGTAGGTAGGTATGTTAGTAGGACAGGTAGATAGGTAGGTAGGTAGGTATGTTAGTAGGACAGGTAGGTAGGTAGGTAGGAAAGAACAGTATTATGGCAGAGTGGCTTTAAGATGCAGCCAGTTAAAACCAGATGCCATCATTATGAGGGCAATGGTTGGCAGATATCTCTCTCTCTCTCTTTCTTTCTCTCTCTCTCTCTTCTGCTTCCATCCTTTTCTTCAACTTTCCTTTTCTACCTCAACTAGAATTAAGTCCTGACCACCTCGTTTGGATCGTAAGGTCTGTTGCCAGTGTATATATTTGTAAATCTATGTAAATCTCTCTCTCTATCTAAACAACTAGGACTTGCATTATCGGCAACAGTAATTTACGAAAGGTGCAGTATAGTCTTGATTTCATTAAGTTGAGGTATTTCTTCTGTGTATTAAACATAATTATATATGCACACATGAACACCTATAGATGCACATATAAATACATACACGCACAGATGCTCACGAGTAACACACACACACATTGGAACAACCACACACTTATACATACACACACAAAACACGCACATTGATCACACGCGAACAATCCAACCTTATCTGAGCAACACACACACACACACACACACACACACACACAGACGCGCACGCTTGAATAACCACACACAT
>CM064488.1:57014513-57019128 GCA_032716605.1 Paralithodes platypus
ATGATGTAGAAGTGTATTGTCTTGTGCAGTAGTTAATTAAGGGCAGATCTCCACTTGAGGGATTTTGTTCTTGACCCCTTTCTCCCTCATGTTTAGCCCCATTGCGTTTGATATTATAAAACGTTTGCCCCATTAGTTTAGCGATTTTAAGAACTTTCACCCCATATTAAGACCTTTCGTGCAATTCAGGTGTCGATTTTATCCTGGCGAGAGATAGCGAGCCTGTAATTTAAGAGGAACCGGCCTTCGGCCGGGAGATTTTTCTACCGAAAAATGTACAAATTTATCTTGAAAGGGATTCAAGGGGGCGTAATTTTAAGCTTGATGGAGGTCTAGGGAACACACTAAATACCTCTCCTTAATTGGACCACTTATCGACTTAAATAGCATGTTATCCTTGTAAGTCGAACCATTATAGTTGCTTCCATAAATAATAATCACGGAAAAAAAGATACAAATTTGTGTAGCCAACTGTTCGCTGTTAAATTCTTGCTCACAACCCCCCGCAATAAAGCCCAATGCCACAATTTACATACGAGGAATAATGACCCTTATGAAGATATGGGATTAAGGGCGGGTTTGGCTAGTGTTGGGCGTGGGTTAGATTACTTGTGGGTGTGATGGGTGGAGATGGAAGAGTGGTTAAGGGGAGACGGACCGGGTTTTTTTTTTGTTTCTTCTTTTGTTTTAATGTATTCCTTTATTTCTTAGTGTTCTCGCTAGACTTCCATCAAGCTTAGAAAAACACCCCCTAGACACCCCCTTCAAGGTAAATTTGTATATTTTTCGGTAGAAAAAATTTCCGGCCGAAGGCCGATTCCTCAATGTCAGGCTCGCTTTCGCTCGCCAGGAAATAATCGAAACCTAAAGGGCACGTAAGGTCTTAAAATTGACAACGAAATGGGGCGAAAGGTGTTAAAATCGCCAAACTAATGGGCCGAACGTCTTATAATCTCAAAAAAAAAAAGAAAAAAAAAAAAGCTTAACACGAGGGAGGAAGGGGACCATAAAAACGACCCATCTCCCCTTAACCTCAACAGTCCATCAGCCTCCCCTTAACTTGGGATTACCATGATGTCTTGCCTCAGAGGTTATGGGGGTTGCCGGTAGAAGATTGTATTTAGATTACGGAAAGGGATTAGAGGTGGAGTTTGATTGACAGGTAATAAGAAGCGTAAATGGGGTTGGAAAAGAGGAATTGGTGACTAGCTTCTCGTGAAAGTATTACATCCAGAGGAATTGGTGAATAGCTTCTCGTGAAAGTATTACATCCAGAGGAATTGGTGACTAGCTTCTCGTGAAAGTATTACATCCAGAGGAATTGGTGACTAGCTTCTCGTGAAAGTATTACATCCAGAGGAATTGGTGACTACCTTCTCGTGAAAGTATTACATCCAGAGTTCCTTACAAAGTGTATTTCAAAACAACCTAGAAAGATTAATGATACAACTGATGGATACGTAGAGTAAGATGGAAATATTAGTTTAGGCAGAGACAAAGAAAGGCAGAGAATGCGAGTTATCAAAGTTAACCATAATATGTCATTGGTATCCAGAGGGTGACAAATGAAACAGTTTCGTCAACATGTATAATTTATTACTATATCATTTTATCAAAGACGTTTACGAAGACTCAACCATTGCCACAGCCAAACGTACAGAACTCGTCTACCCCTATTAGTTAAAATAGGACATCAGAGGCTATTAAGGGGAGATATCCTCTTGAGGGATTTTTTTCTTGACTCCTTTCTCCCTCATGTTTAGCCCACCATTATTTTGAGACGATTTTAAAGAAACTTTCAACCCATTTCTGTCAATTTTAAGGACGCTTTCGTGCCATTTAGGTGTCGATTTTTATCCCTGGCGACGCGAATAGCGAGCCTGTAATTTAAGAGGAACCGTCTTTCAGCCGGGACATTTTTCTACCAAAAAAATGTACAAATTTATCTTGAAAGGGGCTCAAGGGGGTGTAATCTTAAGCTTGAAGGATACTCTAAACGGACCAAGTCTAAAAAAACCTCCCCTTAACCCCTATTGGAGTTATTCAAGCCAGGCACACTGTACTCAAGAATAATGTCCGGACTGTGCGCCCTCTGCGGAAAACTCCAGTCCCTTCTTTCGTCTAGCCCGATTGTGTTTGTGTTCTGTTCCAACACGGCCCTCCGGCCCTCGCGCGTGCGCAGGGGTAACCCACATTTAACCACACCACCACCACCACTACACAACCATTCTACCACCCACCACTAACAACCACACCACCACCACACAACCACCACCACCCCTCCTACAACCACACCACCACCACCACCCCTCCTACAACCACACCACCACCACCACCCCTCCTACAACTACACCACCACCACCCCTCCTACAACCATTCTAAACTCCAATCACTACAACTAGACAGGAGGCATGGTTAAAAAGAGGGAGAATGACATTGTTTTGTATCTCTCCTTTTTCCCTCTCTCATCTTTCTCTCTGGTCTTGTATCCATTCGGCCCCGATTCAGCCTAGCCGGTACTGTGTTAAGATATTTATTCCCCATCCAGTGTCCGATTTCTTCCTGCCGAGCGATAGCGAGCCAGCATTGTTATGGGAGAAATCCGGCTTCGCCGCGAGAAATTTTTCTTCTATCGAAAAATGTACAAATTTACCCTGCTGGTCAATAATAATATAAAAAGTATGCGGGCTGTGTGGTGCTACCAGCATCGCCAGGAAAAATTATCGGACACCTGGATTGGAATACACGTTATAAGACAGTAAGCTGAATAGGGCCGAATGGATACAACCCAGAGAGAGAGAGAGAGAGACAAACCAACGAGGTGGGTGCCCATGGTTTAAAAAGAGGGATTGGGCGGGAGTGGAGGAGCTGGGGGCGAACAGAGAAAGAAAGAGCCCGGGACAAAAACGGTAGGAATGGAGCAGTTACATGGATTTACATAGATACACTAGCCACACAAACCTTATGATCCCACCGAGGTTGGTTAAGAAAGAAGGCTGGACAAAAAGTAAGAGCTACAAAGGAGTACCGGTAGTTGGTATTTCTAAGTCCCCTTCTGGCGAGATACTCGACAGTGGAAAGAGAGAGATTGTGTAGTGAAAATACAGTCATTGCAGTGTTAAAGATACGATGCTCTTCTCTCTTCTGTCTCAAGTTCCTGAGAGAGAGAGAGATTGTTGTGTTGTGTGTGTGTGGTGTGGTGTGTGTGTTTGGTGTTGTGTGTGTGGTGTGTGTGTGTGTGTTGTGTGTGTGTGGTGTGGTGTGTGTGTGTGTGTGGTGTGTGTGTGTGTGTGTTGGTGTTGTGGTGTTTGAGAGGTGAGAGAGAGATGAGAGACTGATGATGATGGGTTTTGTGTCTGTCAGAGGGGCGGGGCTCAACTGTCCACCCTGGACCATCTCACGGGAGAGGAGCAGAAGCTCAAGGCAGAAAACTAACCTAAAAAACTCACCCAAGAGGAAAAAGACGGAAGAAGGACTAAAAAAACGAGGAACGAATAACTAAAAAAAAAAATAACTAAAAAAAAAAAAAAAAAAAAGAAAAAACCAAAAACGAAAAAAAACTGAAAAAAAAAAAAAAAAAAAAAACAAACAAAGGAAAGAGGAAAAAAAAAAGGAGAAAAAAAAAAAGCGAGAAAAGGAGAAGGGAAAAAGGAGAAGGACAGAAAAAAAAAAAAAAACAAACAAAAAAAAAAAACTAAAAAAAAACTAAAAAAAAAAACTAACAAAAACTAAACACAACGGAGGAAAAGGAAAAAAGACAGTTCATACTAGCTCACAGAACCTTGCGATTATAGTACCCATCTAACATATATACCGTTACTTTTAAGAAGATCGAGGGAGAACGCCTACAAAGAACAGTTACAATCTCACAGCCCTTTGCGATATATTCCACAAAAAACCACCCACAAACTCCCACAAAGAAGGGGAGGGTAAAGATGGAAATGGAGAAGAAAGATAGATACAGGAATTACGAAGAAAAGATAGACGGCAACATATGACAGGCGCAGCTAGAACTGGGGAAAGTGCGAAAGGAGTTAACCCTTTCGCGACATATGATACGGGCGATTGTTGAGCCTATTAGGGATTACTTTAAAGCCTTTGTTCCCATCAGGTGTATTTAGAAACCTTTAGTTTAGTTTCCCTTCAAACTCAACCTCTGCAGTTGTCTTTGAGGTTAGCTGTGGGCAGAACACTAAATTTGGAGAGGTAATATTATGAAATGTGAGAGAACTCTATTTCTTATTGCTATGGCTGGCAACCTCTGCGTTCACTATGAAGCGTGAAAGGAGTTAATAGAATGGAATAAAATATGAAAGATTAGGAAATAAAAAGGGTGACGTTTAGAAGAAAAAGGAAATTAAAAAGGTGGAATTGGAAACGTAATGTGTGAGAATGAATAAAACACTTGAAAAGGATAGGAATTTGAAACGGTAATGTTTAGAAAGAAGAATAACAAATTGAACAGTGGTTGGTGGTGGCGTGAGCTCGGAGCAGAATGAAGGCACACTGAAACGGCTCCTCCCAAATAAAGTGCTGGCATCAACTTTTCTTTTATGTGGGAAATGTACCAATGTGGTGTGTGTGTAAGAGTGATAGAGAGAGACTGTGTGTGTGT
>CM064488.1:57019228-57034228 GCA_032716605.1 Paralithodes platypus
TCTCTCTGTTATACAGTAAATATGGTACTGTTTGGCTACATTCTAACTTTATTAATTGGATATACTTTTCAAGATACACATACATATTTTTTTCTCTCTCTCTCTCTCTCTCTCTCTTCCACCATTTTTCACCTTCCTCCTTTCATTCCTCCCCCTCTCTCTCTCTCTCTCCCTTTGTTTCCTTAATTATATCGCCTCTTTTCCCAATTACCCTCTTTATTATCCGTCTCTTTGATTCCCACCTTCGCTGCGTAATAAAGTTTTCATCTATAATCTAATCTTTTAATGTTCTTCCTTTGTCTCGGGTTATCAGTACAAAGGAAAACAAGCAACAACAGGTCATGCATTTCCTCTTTGTTATCTTTTATTAATTCGCCACTTTCGCTCAAACATCTTTTATTATTCATTTATTTACATTTGTTTACCCTTTACGCTTACATTTTCTTTATTGTTACACAATCAAATTATTCTAATTAATTCTCCTATTGTTTATTTGTATATCGTTGCTCAAAACCCATTATATATTTATCGTGTTTTGCCATTAATGTTCGTTTTGCTAATCTCACAAAAAAAATGATATTATTCGTATTTTCCATTACAGTTCGTCTATTGCGTTATTCTATTGCGTTATTCTATTTAAAATATATATAAATTTGTATTTATTTTTCCAGTTTGACAGATGTGGTTCTGGTCAAAGTGAAAACATACATTATAAAATATTACTATCTAAAGAGCCACTTACATTTAGTCTTCATTGAACACAAAATACAATATTTAACATCACTATACAAAGACCAGCGCATATTAACTCTGAATTAAATACAATCTATTAACAATCCTATCTCCCCACTTCTCCACTCCATCATCTTATCCCCTTCTATACCGGTGACGTATTTTTATTATCTATTCAGCTACATTTAGACGAGTTATGAAGCTTGGGAAGGATATGTGGTAGCTAAAAGGATTAATTGCGATAGCCTGTAGCCTTTTAATGAGTAGACGTCCTTCCTAAGCTGTACAAAATCCTCTAATAGTTGTCAGAATATAATGCACAGTACATCACCGGTACAGAAGGGGTTATCCACATTATGTACCGGGACTCTTCCACATCACCGGGGTTATCCACATTATGTACCGGTACTCTTCCACATTGAGCCCAGCGGTTCTTCCATCCCTCCGAGGTCTAAGGTCTTGTATCGTCTCACTACCACCACACCACCTCTCCCCTCTCTCTCACCCTCTTCTTTTCCACTCTCTCTCTCTCTCTCTCTCTCTCTCTCTCTCTCTCTCTCTCTCTCTCTCTCTCTCTCTCTCTCTCTCTCTCTCTCTCTCTCTCTCTCTCTCTCTCTCTCTCTCACCAATCCCCCGCAGCACAAAGCGTATTACATGACGGTGTGATGTACAGTAATGCTTGTAATGGCCGGTTATTCAGAACCTTGCCACATTACTCTTCCTCCTTCCCTGTATATTGCATTCCTCATATATTGTCTTCCTCATATATTGTCTTCCTCATATATTGTCTTCTTCTTTTTATTTTTTTTCTTCTTTTTCTTCTTCTTCTTCTTCTCCTAATTTTTCTTCTTCTTCTTCTTGCTTGTATTGGGTTGTTATTCAGAACCTTGCCACCTTCCTTCTTCCCTGTATATTGTCTTCCTCATATATTGTCTTCTTCTTCTTCATCGTTCTCTTTCTCTTATTCCTTCCTTCCTTCCTTCCTTCCTTCCTTCCTTCCTTCCTCCTTCTTCTTTTCCTTGTACAGTGATGCTTGTAATTGCCGGATATTCAGACGTTTAACACCATACTCATCGTTCTCCTTCACTGTCTTCGTCTTTCCCTTACGCTTCTCCTCCTCTGGCTTATTTTGCCTCTCCCTCTCCCTTTCTACCCTCCTTCCCCTCCAATCCCTCCTCCTCCTCCCTTCCCTTACCCCCTCTCCTCTCTCTTTTTGTCCTTCACTTCTTCCTTTCTCTCCTCTCCCTCCACCTCTCCCTTTTATACCCTCCCTCCCTCCCTCCTCTCTCTCTCTCCCCCCCTTCCCTCCTCTCTCTTTTTTCCCTCCACCTCTCCCTCTCTTTCCTCCTTCCCCTCCGCTCCCTCTCTTAAGGGGACAGTGGCTCTTTGTTTGGTCTATTAATTCATATATTTGTTTAGTTTCCTCCCTAGACCTCCATCAAGCTTAGAAAAACACCCCCGAGATAGATTTGTACATTTTTCGGTAGAAAAATATCCCGGCCAAAGGCTGTTTCCTCCTAAAATTACAGGCTAGCTATCGCTCGCCAGGAAACAAATCGACACCTAAATGGCACGAATGGTCCTAACATTGACAAAGCAATGGGGTGAAAGGTCATAAAATCCCCAAACTAATGGAACCAACGTCTTAAAATCTCAATACTAGTGGGGCTAAACATTAGGGAGAAAGGGGTCCAGAAAAACGGTCTGTCTCTCCTTAACCTCCTCCTCCTCTCCCTCCCTCCCTCTCTCCTCCCTTCCCTCCTATCTTCTTTTCCCTTTCACTTCCCCCATTCCTTTTTAGCGAGACAATGTTCCTCCCTCCATGACTCAGACTCACCCTCGCTTTGTTCTCTCTCTCTCTCTCTCTATATATATATATATATATATATATATATATATGTATATACTGTATATACATATCTCTCTTTCTCTCTCTCATACGTTTTCGCTTAGCAACAAAATGTATCGAGATATACAGTCTGTGTGTGAGAGAGAGAGAGAGAGAGAGAGAGAGAGAGAGAGAGAGAGAGAGAGAGAGAGAGAGACAGACAGAGAGCGAGAGCGAGAAGGAAAGTGAGAATGAAGAGAGGTTGAAATGTCAAGTGGAGAGTTCCTCTAGTAACACACACACACACACACACACACACACACACACACAAGTACACACACACACACACACATATATTGTGCACATACACACATATTCTCTTTCCCTTGCTATCGAACTATATCTACTCATCGTTCTCTCTCTCTCTCTCTCTCTCTCTCTCTCTCTCTCTCTCTCTCTCTCTCTCTCTCTCTCTCTCTCTCTCTTACACACACATACACACACACACACACAAACAATAGACTCGTGACACCACTCTACCGACATAGCAATATGACCTTTAAGTAGTGGTGACAGTAAATTATAGGTATTTGGGAGATGAACACCGTGGAAAATCTCAGCCCAGCCTGCCCCCACCGACCCCCAACCATTGATAGGCATACCTTGTTCCATATTAAGGGGAGGTATTTAGTTTGTTCCCTAGACCTCCATCAACCTTAAAATTACACCCCCTCGAGTCCCTTTCAAGATAAATTTGTACATTTTTCGGTAGAAAAATGTCCCGGCCGAAGGCCGGTTACTCTTAAATTGCAGGCTCGCTATCGCTCGCCAGGGTAGAATAGACACCTGAATTGCACAAAAGGTCTTAATATGGGGTGAAAGTTTTTTAAATCGCTAAACTAATGGGGCAAACGTTTTATAATATCAAAAGCAATGGGGCTAAACATGAGGGAGAAAGGGGTCAAGAAAAAAATCCCTCAAGTGGACACCTCCCCTTAAGGAGACCCAAACTATTGAACATTAGCCTAACCTCTATAACTCTTGAACATTAGCCTAACCTCTATAACTCTTGAACATTAGCCTAACCTCTATAACTCTTGAACATTAGCCTAACCTCTATAACTCTTGAACATTAGCCTAACCTCTATAACTCTTGAACATTAGCCTAACCTCTATAACTCTTGAACATTAGCCTAACCACTATAACTCTTGAACATTAGCCTAACCTCTATAACTCCCAAACGACTATAGTAAAGCCGGTATCACACGGGAGCTTTTATAGTCAACATTCGATGATCAACATTTTTCTGGCAACATTTATGGAGTATTTTGCACTGGTATCGGAAACTAGACGGATGATAGATTAATAAAGGTATCAGACAAAATATTAAATGTTTACCTCATAAGCTGCTAGACCAATGTTAAGGATAAATGTTGAGTGAAAAATTGCTCGTGTGATACCGGCTTGTATTTCTACCATCTGGGAAGGTTCAGCCAGGGAATAGGTGTGAAAATGTACAGCCCATTTGATCTAGACCATTTTTAGTCACAAAGGATAGTGGTCACCCTTCGGGGATCACGGCGTCAGGCAATAGATAGATAGATAGATAGATAGATAGATATATAGATACTCTTCACACACAATAGATAGATAGATATATAGATACTCTTCATACACAATCTACTACTTCTCGAAAACCCATTAGGATTTTACAGTACAATCAGCGGCCACATTTAGGGGAGGTTTTTAGTTTATTACCTTAACCTCCATCAAACTTAAAATTAAACCCCCTTGACCCCCTTTCAAGATAAATTTGTACATTTTTCGGTAGAAAAATGTCCAGGCCGAAGGCCGGTTCCTCTTAAATTACAGGCTCGCTATCCCTCGCCAGGAAGAAATCGACACCTAAATGGCACGAAAGGTCTTAAAATTGTCAGAAATGGGGTGAAAGTTCTTAAAATCGCTAAACTAATGGGGCGAACGTGGTTAAAATCTCAAAAGCAATGTGGGGCTAAACATGAGGGAGAAAGGGGTCAAGAAAAAAATCCCTGTGGATATCTCCCCTTAATTTGGACACACTCTTATGATTTAATAAGGAATGAAAAATAGTATGAATGGTGTAGAAGTGTATTGTCTTGTGCAGTAGTTAATTAAGGGGAGATCTCCACTTGAGGGATTTTGTTCTTGACCCCTTTCTCCCTCATGTTTAGCCCCATTGCGTTTGATATTATAAAACGTTTGCCCCATTAGTTTAGCGATTTTAAGAACTTTCACCCCATATTAAGACCTTTCGTGCAATTCAGGTGTCGATTTTATCCTGGCGAGAGATAGCGAGCCTGTAATTTAAGAGGAACCGGCCTTCGGCCGGGAGATTTTTCTACCGAAAAATGTACAAATTTATCTTGAAAGGGATTCAAGGGGGCGTAATTTTAAGCTTGATGGAGGTCTAGGGAACAAACTAAATACCTCTCCTTAATTGGACCACTTATCGACTTTATAGCATGTTATCCTTGTAAGTCGACCATTATAGTTGCTTCCATAAATAATATCACGGAAAAAGATACAAATTTGTGTAGCCAACTGTTCGCTGTTAAATTCTTGCTCACAACCCCCCGCAATAAAGCCCAATGCCACAATTTACATACGAGGAATAATGACCCTTATGAAGATATGGGATTAAGGGCGGGTTTGGCTAGTGTTGGGCGTGGGTTAGATTACTTGTGGGTGTGATGGGTGGAGATGGAAGAGTGGTTAAGGGGAGACGGACCGGGTTTTTTTTTTGTTTCTTCTTTTGTTTTAATGTATTCCTTTATTTCTTAGTGTTCTCGCTAGACTTCCATCAAGCTTAGAAAAACACCCCCTAGACACCCCCTTCAAGGTAAATTTGTATATTTTTCGGTAGAAAAAATTTCCGGCCGAAGGCCGATTCCTCAATGTCAGGCTCGCTTTCGCTCGCCAGGAAATAATCGAAACCTAAAGGGCACGTAAGGTCTTAAAATTGACAACGAAATGGGGCGAAAGGTGTTAAAATCGCCAAACTAATGGGCCGAACGTCTTATAATCTCAAAAAAAAAAAAAAAAAGAAGCTTAACACGAGGGAGGAAGGGGACCATAAAAACGACCCATCTCCCCTTAACCTCAACAGTCCATCAGCCTCCCCTTAACTTGGGATTACCATGATGTCTTGCCTCAGAGGTTATGGGGGTTGCCGGTAGAAGATTGTATTTAGATTACGGAAAGGGATTAGAGGTGGAGTTTGATTGACAGGTAATAAGAAGCGTAAATGGGGTTGGAAAAGAGGAATTGGTGACTAGCTTCTCGTGAAAGTATTACATCCAGAGGAATTGGTGACTAGCTTCTCGTGAAAGTATTACATCCAGAGGAATTGGTGACTAGCTTCTCGTGAAAGTATTACATCCAGAGGAATTGGTGACTAGCTTCTCGTGAAAGTATTACATCCAGAGGAATTGGTGACTACCTTCTCGTGAAAGTATTACATCCAGAGTTCCTTACAAAGTGTATTTCAAAACAACCTAGAAAGATTAATGATACAACTGATGGATACGTAGAGTAAGATGGAAATATTAGTTTAGGCAGAGACAAAGAAAGGCAGAGAATGCGAGTTATCAAAGTTAACCATAATATGTCATTGGTATCCAGAGGGGTGACAAATGAAACAGTTTCGTCAACATGTATAATTTATTACTATATCATTTTATCAAAGACGTTTACGAAGACTCAACCATTGCCACAGCCAAACGTACAGAACTCGTCTACCCCTATTAGTTAAAATAGGACATCAGAGGCTATTAAGGGGAGATATCCTCTTGAGGGATTTTTTTCTTGACTCCTTTCTCCCTCATGTTTAGCCCCATTATTTTGACGATTTTAAGAACTTTCAACCCATTTCTGTCAATTTTAAGACCTTTCGTGCCATTTAGGTGTCGATTTTATCCTGGCGAGCGATAGCGAGCCTGTAATTTAAGAGGAACCGGCTTTCAGCCGGGACATTTTTCTACCGAAAAATGTACAAATTTATCTTGAAAGGGGCTCAAGGGGGTGTAATCTTAAGCTTGAAGGATATCTACGGACCAAGCTAAAAACCTCCCCTTAACCCTATTGGATTATTAAGCCAGCACACTGTAAGTCAAGAATAATGTCAGGACTGGAGCCTCTCTGCGAAAACTCCAGTCCCTTCTTCGTCTAGCCTTGTGTTTTGTGTTCCACGCCCTCCGGCCCTCGCGGTGCGCAGGGTAACCACATTTAACCACACCACCACCACCACTACAACCATTCTACCACCACCACTACAACCACACCACCACCACCACTACAACCACACCACCACCACCACTACAACCACACCACCACCACCACTACAACCACACCACCACCACCACTACAACCACACCACCACCACCACTACAACCATTCTACCTCCATCACTACAACTAGACAGGAGGCATGGTTAAAAAGAGGGATGACCTGGTTTTGTATCTCCTTTTCTCTCTCTCTCTCTGGTTTGTATCCATTCGGCCCCGATTCAGCCTACCGGTACTGTTTTAAGATATTTATCCCCATCCAGGTGTCGATTTCTTCCTGCCGAGCGATAGCGAGCCAGCATTGTATGGAGAAATCCGGCTTCGCCGGAGAAATTTTTCTATCGAAAAATGTACAAATTTACCCTGCTGTCAATAATAATATAAAAAGTATGCTGGCTTGCTACCGCTCGCCAGGAAAAAATCGACACCTGGATGGGAATAAACGTTATAAGACAGTAAGCTGAATAGGGCCGAATGGATACAACCCAGAGAGAGAGAGAGAGAGACAACAAACGAGGTGGGCCTGGTTAAAAAGAGGGATGGCGGAGTGGAGGAGCTGGGGGCGACAGAGAAAGAAAGAGCCCTGGACAAAAAGGTAGGAATGAGAGTTACATGGATTTACATAGATACACTGGCCACACAGACCTTATGATCCCAACGAGGTGGTGAAGAAAGAAGGCTGGACAAAAAGTAAGAGCTACAAGGAGTACCGGTAGTTGGTATTTCTAAGTCCCTTCTGGCGAGATACTCGAAGTGGAAAGAGAGAGATTGTGTAGTGAAATACAGTCATTGCAGTGTGAAAGATACGATCTCTTCTCTTCTCAAGTTCCTGAGAGAGAGAGAGATTGTGTGTGTGTGTGTGTGTGTGTGTGTGTGTGTGTGTGTGTGTGTGTGTGTGTGTGTGTGTGTGTGTGTGTGTGTGTGTGTGTGTGTGTGTGTGTGTGTGTGTGTGTGTGAGAGAGAGAGAGAGAGAGACTGATGATGATGGTTGGTGTCTGTCAGAGGGCGGGGCTCACTGTCACCCTGGACCATCTCACGGGAGGAGCAGAAGATCAAGGCAGAAAACTAACAAGGAACAGTTACTAGCTCACAGACCTTGCGATATATTACCCACTAACATATATACGTACTTTTAAGAAGATCGAGGGAGAACGCCTACAAAGAACAGTTACAATCTCACAGCCCTTGCGATATATTCCACAAAAAACACCCACAAACTCCCACAAAGAAGGGAGGGAAGATGGAAATGGAGAAGAAAGATAGATAACAGGAATACGAAGAAAAGATAGACGGCAACATATGAGGCGCAGCTAGAACTGGGAAAGTCGAAAGGAGTTAACCCTTTCCGACATATGACGCGATTTTGAGCCTATTAGGGATACTTTAAAGCCTTTGTTACCATCAGGGGTATTTAGAAACCTTTAGTTTAGTTACTTCAACCTCTGCAGTTGTCTTTGAGTTAGCTGTGGGCAGAAAACTAAATTTGGAGAGGTAATTATAAATGTGAGAGAACTCTATTTCTTATTGCTAGTCTGGCAACCTCTGCGTCATATGAGCGTGAAAGGAGTTAATAGAATGGAATAAAATATGAAAGATTAGGAAATAAAAAGGTGACGTTAGAAGAAAAAGGAATTAAAAAGGTGGAATTGGAAACGTAATGTGAGAATGAATAACACTTGAAAAGGATAGGAATTGAAACGGTAATGTTAGAAAGAAGAATAACAAATTGAACAGTGGTTGTGGTGGCGTGAGCTCGGAGCAGAATGAAGGCCACTGAAACGGCTCCCCCTAACCTTTCATCAACTTTCTTTTATGTGGGAAATGTCAAATGTGTGTGTGTGTAAGAGAGAGAGAGAGACTGTGTGTGTGTGTGTGTGTGTGTGTGTGTGTGTGTGTGTGTGTGTGTGTGTGTGTGTGTGTGAGAGAGAGAGAGAGAGAGACTGAGCCTGCCAACACACACACTCACACTCACACACATACACACTAACAAGGAAGGGGTGAAGGCAGGTGTGACTATTCTTTCTCACCTACCACACAAAAATATATACACACCTTTCTCACCTACCACACAAATATATACACACCTTTCTCACCTACCACACAAATATATACACACCTTTCTCACCTACCACACAAATATACACACCTTTCTCACCTACCACACAAATATATACACACCTTTCTCACCTACCACACAAATATATACACACCTTTCTCACCTACCACACAAATATATACACACCTTTCTCACCTACCACACAAATATACACACCTTTCTCACCTACCACACAAATATATACACACCTTTCTCACCTACCACACAAATATATACACACCTTTCTCACCTACCACACAAATATATACACACCTTTCTCACCTACCCACAAATATATACACACCTTTCTCACCTACCACACAAATATATACACACCTTTCTCACCTACCACACAAATATATACACACCTTTCTCACCTACCACACAAATATATACACACCTTTCTCACCTACCACACAAGTATATACACACCTTTCTCACCTACCACACAAATATATACACACCTTTCTCACCTACCACACAAATATATACACACCTTTCTCACCTACCACACAAATATATACACACCTTTCTCACCTACCACACAAATATATACACACCTTTCTCACCTACCACACAAATATATACACACCTTTCTCACCTACCACACAAATATATACACACCTTTCTCACCTACCACACAAATATATACACACCTTTCTCACCTACCACACAAATATATACACACCTTTCTCACCTACCACACAAATATATACACACCTTTCTCACCTACCACACAAATATATACACACCTTTCTCACCTACCACACAAATATATACACACCTTTCTCACCTACCACACAAATATATACACACCTTTCTCACCTACCACACAAATATATACACACCTTTCTCACCTACCACACAAATATATACACACCTTTCTCACCTACCACACAAATATATACACACCTTTCTCACCTACCACACAAATATATACACACCTTTTTTATCCCCAACTCCTAAACCTCCCTGGCTAAATATAGACATGGCACTTTTACTGGGAGTCGGATGGCAACTCTTTCTTACCATAATCAACGACAATTCTTCTCTGAAACCACGATTTAATGGTTTATAGGAAGTAAGTCACACAAATAGAATATGGCTGATAAACGAGTTCTTAAGGGGAGGTATTTACTTTCTTCCCTAGACCTCCATCAAGCTTAAAATTATACCCCCTCGAGTCCCTTTCAAGATAAATTTGTAAATTTTTCGGTAGAAAAATGGCCGGTTCCTCTTAAATTACAGGCTCGCTATCGCTCGCCAGGATAAAATCGACACCTGAATGGCACGAAAGGTCTTAATATGGGGTGAAAGTTCTTAAAATCGTTAAACTAATGGAGCGAACGTCTTAACATTAGGAAAACAATGGGGCTAAACATGAGGGAGAAAGGAGTCAAGAAAAAAAACTCTCAAGTGGAAATCTCCCCTTAAACAAATTGTCTAAATGTAGCTGAAATCCAATACAAAACTGAGTCCCCGGTACAGAAGGAGGTTACCAACTTTCACTCTCCCTACTCCCATGTTTAGCCTCATTATTCACTCCCCTCCCACACACACTTCACAGACTTTCACTCAACTTTTTACTGCCTCAGTTTACTCTAAATATTGCTCTTACGTTCACTGATGTACCTCATTAATATTTTCTCTGCTTATTTATACAACTTTCACTTACCAAATTAGTATCTGCATCATGCCAAGTTGAATTATTCTGAATTCGTTTATGTAATATAGTGAAGAGTAATAATATTCTTCTTACGTTCTCTGGATTTTTAATTTTTCATTTTTTTTTTTTTTTTTTTTTTTTTTTACTTATGTATACTATTTAAACTCTCCAAATTAGTATATGCCTCATTCTAGGTAGTACATGGAATATATTACGTTCTCTGTATATTTAATTCATCTTTTCTTTGCTTATTTAGCCTATACTATTTTAACTCTCCAAATTAGTTATCTGCATCATTCTAAGTCCAAGGATTCAGAATGAAATTATGGAATATAGTGAAGATTTAATTATATGTAGAGTTAAAAGCGGTCCAACAATTTCATGCACACGAGCCCAGGGAGATAGATATAGAAATGCAAACACACCAATCTCTCTCTCTCTCTCTCTCTCTCTCTCTCTCTCTCTCTCTCTCTCTCACACACACAATGACACACACATAACAATAATATAAAACTAGTCTTACCGTCACTTCTAACTCCTTCCACACCCCTTCATCTTATTCAACCTTTTAAGGGGGGGCATCGCTGAGAACACTCCACACAACATACCTACAAGAAAGAGAGATTAATTAGCGAGGTAATTAATGTATGAGTTAGTGCATATATTATAGATAATAATCACACTAGTTTAAATTCCATGACCTTAACCCCTTCGCCACCATGACGAAATTTACATCATATATTCTGGTTACCATTAGACGATTTTCTTTAGTTTGTAATCTATCTATACGACTCAAATGGGTAAATACGATCTCCATAAACCCTCTTAGCAACATAGGTCCTGCATAAACTCGTCTAATTTTGGCCAGAATCAAGGGTAAAAAGGCGTCATGGTGCTGAAGTGGTTAACACACCTTATATCCTTTTATAATAGTTAATCAAAGTTCTATAACTTATTATTCTAATAAGGAATCGCGAGATTTCTAATTTCATATATAAAATCACAAAATAGGTAAAGTTTATGTGAGCAACTGTAGCTAATCAATGTTGCAACAAAGAAGGTGGCTTTCGGTCGATTGTTGAAAAATGTTTGAAAAGTTTGCAAAGTTTGGCGCCCGTTAACATTTCTTCACAAAAGTCCCTACTTCATTATTCAGTAGGCACCTTTACCTAAATACACTGTTCACATCAAACCCTCCTCACTCCCCCCCCCACCACTCAATTGTATAAAAGACTACGGTTCTTTTATTCCGCTGTATTTGATTGCCAACTTTAGTTTTCTGCCTCCGTTTGTCTGTTTATGTTTGTGTCTCTGTAAACAAGGTATCTCAAATAGTAATTACCGATGCTCATTTTGGAAGCAGATAATATGATATGCGCCTTGGAAGAAGTGGTTCAATGCTGGAGGTGATCGGTAGAGCGCATACCTCCAGCAGCGTGACCTAACTCGATTTATGTAAAAGGACTACAATGAACTTATTTTTGTTTTCCAATTGTCTTTATAGCGTAGTGATTAGTGTGCTGGATTTCGGTGTGAGTATCCTAGGTTCGAATCCTTGGAGAACCACATGTATTCATTGATTTCATTAATTAGGTTTAATAGTAAGTTAATTGGTGGGTTGGTGATAATATGAACTAATTCAATAATAATGCAATTCCTTTTTTATTGTTATTTAGCTTTTGGCTCATACTTATCTCATTTAGCTTTTGGCTCATGCTTATCTCATTTAGCTTTTGGCTCATGCTTATCTCATTTAGCTTTTGGCTCATGCTTATCTCATTTAGCTTTTGGCTCATGCTTATCTCATTTAGCTTTTGGCTCATGCTTATCTCATTTAGCTTTTGGCTCATGCTTGTCTCATTTTAGTTTCTTCACCTCTAAACTAATGGCCTTCCGCATCACCTGGACCACCTTGTTTAAAACACTACATTCCTTTAATCTTTGTGCTCATGTTTATTGTACAACACCTGGCCCCTAATGTGGAAACCGCTAGAATTACTCCATTCCTTTGTATTTGGACTTAATCTAATTTATCTGACTCGAATTGTGTAATCAAACTACAATTTCCTATTATGAATATTAAATTACAGTAAAAAAAAAAAAATACATATATATATATATATATATATACCGGTATATATATATATATATATATATATATATATATATATATATATATATATATATATACAGTATATACTGTATATCCTAAATTAAAATAAATTTATATCTACAAATATGCACTTATTGCTCTACTTTTTTCACCTGTTCACCTTTTCAATTTTAAAGTAAAATTTATCAACATTTATCTAACATTGTTCCTACCTACTTAGTCTATATACTCGTTCATATATGTGTGTGCCTCTCTGTTCTTATACTAATTAACATGTCTCATTAAACAGCTGCTATCCTATAAATCACCCGCATGAACAAGAGACTGCTTTCCCTGTAAATCACCCCCACCCATCCGCCCACCACCACGTCCAGGCCTGATGTGTGGGTGGCAGAGAGAGAGAAAGAGAGACAAGAGAAAGAACAAAGAGGAAAAGCGAAAGAAGAAAGAGAAAGAGAGAAAGAGAGAACCGTAAATACATATATACTATATTCATTCACACGAATACATGTCCGTGCATATACAGTATATAACCGTCTTGATGGTGTGATGGTTAGAGCGTGTAAGTTCTGTATGTGATATCCTAGGTTCGAATCCTGGAAGAATCATACGCTTTCATTCATTTCATTTGGTGTGGTATTGGTGTTAAGAACGATGTTAAATATATCTTTATGTCCCGAAGAGAGTTCGAATATATATTATTATAAACGGTACCTCATACAATATATAGCCTAGTCGAAAACCACCATCATATTAGGGCTATTGGTTATGTTGTGAGAGAGAGAGAGAGAGAGAGAGAGAGAGAGAGAGAGAGAGAGAGAGAGAGAGAGAGAGAGAGAGAGAGAGAGAGAGAGAGAGAGAGAGAGAGAGAGAGAGAGAGAGAGAGAGAGAGAGAGAGAGAGAGAGAGAGAGCAACACAGGAAACATTAGTGAGGCAGAGTGTAATGGTTGCTGGTAGTCGGGGTGGTGGAGGTGGAGGTGGAGGAAGAAGGAAGGGTGGTGGTGGTGAAGGAAAGGGTAGGTAAATTGAACTCCTTAGCATCTGATATCTCGAGACTTGATGGGAATATTATATGAAACTACCATGTCTCTGCGTCACACAAATACCAAACACATATAAATAACCACGAATTTCGGTTCAAAATATCCGTAATAGCCGAGTAATCATGATGAAGACATGACAATTTACCCTCATCTGAAAATAAACAGATTATAGTGGTAGTGGAGGTGGAGAAGGAAGGAAGGGGAAATGCCACCAAACGGGAGAACAAAGGCACTGTTTGCTTGCTTGTGGCACTAAGGGAGGGGGGGGGGGGGGGGAGGCCTCAGAGGGAAGCACTAGGCAGGAGGTTATACACATGCAAAGGCCCCAGTGACGTTATACCAACACAAGGAACACAACCAACATCATGTACTGTATATTGGTGATGACTAGGCTGTTCTTGCTGTGGCTGTGTGTGTGTGTGTGTGTGTGTGTGTGTGTGTGTGTGTGTGTGTGTATGTATGTATGTATGTGTGCGTGTGTGTCAGGAGAGAGGGGGTGTTGAAGAGTTGTTCAAGCAAAGTAAAATTATAATTAGGCAAGTACAGGGAGTCAATACTAATTTTAGAGAGAGAGAGAGAGAGAGAGAGAGAGAGATCCACATAGCAGGCAAGCAGTCACAAGCAGAGGGTGAGGAGGGGGAGGGTGAGGAGGGGGGGGGTGGGGGGGGACTATTATTGATATATCCCCTACGTCAAAGGCACACACATCTGTTCATCCCTACGTCAAAGGCACACACATCTGTTCATCGTAGGATTGGAAAGTTACAACTCTTATCATAATATTCCCACAAACACCTAAGGTAAAATCAAAGACTCTTCAATAAATGTACCGGAACGTATTTTCTAGTAAACCATATAACATTTGCACTCAGTCTCACACAAACTCAATAAATACAACAGTTTTCACACTCAAAATACTAATTACACAGTATACTAATAACAAAAATACACTCAACAAGACAAAAATAAATACAAATAAAAGAAAAACATAATTGTAATAAGTACCGGTATATAAATTAATAATTAAATAAATAATACTATATAATTAAGAAATGTAAATTAAACGCTCCTCTCGGTATTGACTCAAAATACAGCGTGCAAACTACAGTACACCTCGCTCAATAAATCAAACACGGGGTAAATTCCCTCTGCTTTGAACGTACGCAAGCACACACACACTCAATTAAACCCACGCATGC
>CM064488.1:57036728-57049228 GCA_032716605.1 Paralithodes platypus
CTAAGTCTAATTTATTCCATATACCGGTACTGTATATATATATATATATATATATATACAGTATACACAATAATTATTATTCTATGTTTTAAATCTATAAAAATACAGCAATTTTGTATGTACACAGAGAATCAATCGGATGATATGCGGGAAAGTCAGAAATGAGTTGCATAGTACATAATAAGACGGCCAGCCAATTACGGAAGTGTAAACCGGTCGATTGCACAAATTGCAGGGAATTGGTACTGCCGCTTGCAATAACCACCGTGCTACAATCAATAGCATTACCCGCATTACAACCACCTCGCCGCAACCAACGCTATTACCACATACCACAATTGCTTGGTACAAATCAGAAAAACAAAACGAAAACGGAGTCCTAGATTTTTAGTCTATATTTATGTATATGTCAAGGTAAAATTATGGTTTGTAGTTCAAATTAGGCCTTTGGAAGTGATACAATGGCCAAAATAATGCTATATCATGGTAAAAAAAAAAAAAAAAAATCCTACATTCCATCTCATATTCATTCAAATCTTCAAACTAAATTACTCCGGTTTGACACCCTGTATAATTAATGACTAGCCTACACCATTGTCACTTTATTTGTTCAGGTAGTGTTGATTTGCAATACTGGTACTGAATATTGGGTTATTGAACTACACATATCGTTAGAGGTATAATCCTAAAATATCCCCTGCAACATAATCTCTAATATGCTTGCTGTGAAAGATATGTTACAAAAGCTTCCCATCCAATCAATAGCCTCCAGATAGCCTAAGTACATTCACCCCAAAGATAAGGTATACATCTCAACAACAACAACAACAACAACAACATGTTCGTGATAACATAAAGTATAAGTAACTGTTCCAAGTAAACTCAATCCGTTGATCATTTTAAGGGCCTAATGTTTTTTTGTTTTTTTCTGTTAATTCATATATATACAGTATATATTAATGTATTTTTTAGTTTCCTCGCTAGACCTCCATCAAGCTTAGACAAACACCCCTCTAGACCTCCTTCAAGATAAATTTGTAAATTTTTCGGTAGAAAATTTTTCTGGCCGAAGACCGGTTCCTCTTAAAATTACAGGCTCGCTAGTCGCTATCGCTCGCCAGGATAAAATCGACACCTAAATGGCACGAAAGGTCTTAACATTGACAACGAAATGGGACGAAAGGTTTTAAAATCACTAAACTAATAGGCCAAACGTCTGTCTGTGTGTGTGTCTCTCTCTCTCTCTCTATATATATATATATATATATCTCATACCAACCATTACAGTGGTAATCACGACTGTAATCGGAGCAATGCTAATATGGCGGAGCGCACGTAGACTATTATTAGTCTCTCTCTCTCTCTCTCTCTCTCTCTCTCTCTCTCTCTCCTTTGATCAATAGGCAGGTTTGTGAAGAAGGAAGGCGTTAAATTGGAAAAGAGAGGCGATGAAACTTATACCATTAGTAGGGAAAGGGTTACTCACTCACTCTCTCACACACACACACACACGCTCTCACTCTCTCATTAATTTAGTAGGGAGAGGTATTATCAGACAGGGTTAACGCAAGGGATGAAATATATGCTGAAACTTAGATCATTAGTAACGAGAAAAAGCTTACACCCCTTCCTCTCTCTCTCTCTCTCTCTCTCTCTCTCTCTCTCTCTCTCTCTCTCTGCCACGGACATTAGTTCCAGGGAAGTAGTTCCCTTTCCAATGTTCCCTTACCCACTCTAAACCACTGTCTGGACACTTGATCCTCAGTGTTTTGGAGGACAAGCAGCCTAGAAGGGTCACTAGATATGTTGTTGCTTGATTTCCTTTGTACTCCTTTGTACTCTCTCTCTCTCTCTCCACCACAGCAACACAGTAATAACAAACTCAAGTGGTGCTAGTGATAATGCAGACATTTACATTACCGTACCTAAGTGCTCAGGTCCGTATCAAGGGTTACTCAATATACCATCCCATTAATATGCTTGGCAGGGAGAGAATAAAAAACAAAACAGAAACAACGAAAAATAAAGACAAATTAACAAAACAAGAAAAATAAAGAAAAAAGAACAACAAAATTAAAAGACAAAAAAATAAATACAAAAAAAAACATACAGACAAAATAAATAGCGGTACCTAATTATATGGAAGTTCTTCCAACATAGCTTTAGATGACTAAGGTGATATTTAATAATATTGAAAGTTATGGTGGTAATTGTTAAGAGTGAGCATATGGGCGGGTGGTAAGGTATTGTGAGACGCAATACAACGTGTGTAATAATAAATCAAGGGTGGAAGTTACAATGGATCGTAAACTATCTATATAAAGAAAAGAAAGTGTGTGGTATAGAGCAGGGCCTATAGTCAATTGTACTAAGGGTGTAAAAGATAGGTAGAATGGTATGAATACATATACTGTATATATACCGGTATATATCACTACCACTACTTCACCCCATCACCATCACCACCACCACCACATAGCCACAATCACCACTATCATAATGAACATCACACTTATACTAACCTAACCTAACTAAACGTACCCTAACCTAACCAAATCTACCCTAAGCTACATAAAACAAACCAAATATATATAATTACCTAATAACTCTAATCTACCATACATAGCAAACCAAACATAACTCATAGTCAGTTAGTTATCGGCTGCCGGTATATTTAATCCATTAGCATTGGAGTTATCGATTCATGATGGTCAAAAATATGAAACTACTGTGTATCTATTGCATCTAAACTACTGTGTATCTATTGCATCTAAACTACTGTGTATCTATTGCATCTAAACTACTGTGTATCTATTGCATCTAAACTACTGTGTATCTATTGCATCTAAACTACTGTGTATATATTGCATCTAAATACTAAATTGTCTTAACACTTTGAGTACCAGCGACGTGTGTTATATAATAGTCTAGCTATATTTAGAAGATATTATGCAGCATAGAAAGGATCTGTGGTATTTAAAAGGGCTGGTTGAGATAGTTTGAAGCCTTATTCTTACTAGAGGTCCTTCCTAAGGTGAAAAATATCGTCTAATAGTGGCTAGAAAGTGATAAAAATACGTACCTGGTACTATACTGGTTAATTATGCATCAATATGGGGATATGTCAGCTGGAAAAAAAATAACCTAACCTAATCAACTTGAGTGTGTAGGTTGTATGGTAGTTTGAGAGTAACTACTAATAGGCGAACAGACATATAAACAAACTGCCTGGCACCCTCTCGTGAATGATGTGAATGACCTCAACCAGGGGATGGGGGGATTGAACCACTTGCTGTCAACCACCATGTCTCACTGTTGTCAAGGTAACCACTCTCTGCTAGAGTTACTCATATACAGGATACCGGTACGTCCATCAGAACATTGATATAGGCCTATTTAAATAAACAAAGCATGAAATACTGTACAGTGATTTAAAGGAATTTACGTATTTTGTATACTCTAGAAATATGGTATCACGGAATTATAAATTAACCCCTTCTGTACCGGCGACGTATTTTTAATGATAGTATAGCTATATTTAGACGATTATGTGCAGTTTGAGAAGGATCTGTGGTAGTAAAAAGGGTTAAGTGAGATAGTTCGAATCCTGTTTATTGCTGGGGTCCCTTTTTAAACTGAATAAAATCGTCTAATAGGAGCCAGAATAAAGTTAAAGTTAAAAAGACGTTGCGGTACAGAAAGGGTTAATGCATGTGAAAGTAAATTCAAGTAAAGCAAAAAACCTCTTCATATTAGATGGAAATTAGCAAAAAATTATATTCTGCACCTTGCTATTATTTAGCGATTTCTGAATACTACTCTAGCGACACATGTGATTCCGAACTGGTAACACTGGTCCCTGACAAGCTGGCTATTTACAGAGCGACCCACATAACCTAAATACATACATACATAAATACCACCTACATACATACATACATACATACATAAATACCACCTACATACATACATACATACATAAATACCACCTACATACATACATACATTCATACACACATACATAAATACCACCTACATACCTAAATACATACATACATAAATACCACCTACATACATACATACATACATTCATACATACATACATAAATACCACCTACATACATACATACATACATACCACCTACATACATACATACATAAACACGACCTAACTTCAGACCACTTCATTTAGGTAAGGGACAGCAGAGGGCCGTCCTTGGGCAGTATGGTGTGCGGGGGATACGGGGAGGGAAAGATCATGATAATATTTGTAAAACTTGATAAACAAAAATCTTACTATAGCTAAATATAATAAAATAACAACATATTGCGGCTTGTTATACAAGTTATATATACCTGTATATATATATATATACAGTATATATACCGGTATATATATATATATATATATATTGTATATGTATATAATTGCAATATGAATACAAAGAAATCCCCAAACGAGTAATGACATTCATAGCCTATATTACTTGCATGAGTTATATATACAGTATTACATATTCCTACTTAAGGGGAGGTATTTAGTTTGTTCCCTAGACCTCCATCAAGCTTAAAATTACACCCCCTTGAGTCCCTTTCAAGATAAATTTGTACATTTTTCGGTAGAAAATATCCCGGCCGAAGGCCGATTCCTCTTAAATTACAGGCTCGCTATCGCTCGCCAGGATAAAATCGACACCTGAATTGCACGAAAGGTCTTAATATGGGGTGAAAGTTCTTAAAATCGCTAAACTAATGGGGCAAACGTTTTATAATATCAAAAGCAATGGGGCTAAACATGAGGGAGAAAGGGGTCAAGAAAAAAATCCCTCAAGTCGACATCTCCCCTTAACACTCCACACATCAAGGCTCTTATCTCTATGTAAAAATTAATGTCCAGGGTGATTGACACACTTACATGTCGCTCTCGCTCTCTCTCTCTCTCTTTCTGTGTTTGTGTGTGTGTGTGGGGGGGGGGGGGGGGGGGAGAATTAAATCATAAGTGACTCAAATTAATTTCATACTGTAACACAACAATTAAACAAAAATCGAACTACATCAATCCTGTAAGCTTCCTAAAGTTGAACCACATACTCATCAGCATAAATGAGGCTGCCTTTAAAGTTCCATCAACACCATTACGAGTTCAAATCTAATCTAATCTAGACCATTCGTATTATTGACGTGAGGGACAAATTAGTGAAGAGGTATTGATAGTATAGGTGGATATATACAGATATAGCAATATATATGAAATAGATAAATTCATAGATATACACAGATATATACGTAAATTATACATACATTATTAGGTATATATGTATAATACTGCCGGTAAATGACATACGGAATTGTACATAGATAAATATTCAGATATATACTGTAAATAGAACTATACTTACATACTGCAGTTACCTGATACTAAGGTGTGTAATCATCAACCTACCTACCTACCTACCTCTCTCTCTCTCTCACACACACACACATACACTAAAAGAGAGCAGTTTACTTTAGAGTGTGGGAAATAATCACTGTGTTGAGAGCTTCCGGGGAACTCTCTTATCTTGCCTGCTCTTGCTCTTGCTCTCTCTCTCTCTCTCTCTCTCTCTCTCTCTCTCTCTCTCTCTCTCTCTCTCTCTCTCTCTGTATGTCTGTCTGTCTCTTATCTCTCCCTGATTCTGCCTGTGAAACAGTGTAATCTAGTTTGCAGAGAGAGGGTTGTGTGGTATGAGTATATTGTGTGGGTGTGTGTGCACGTGTATATGTGTGTGTGTGTGTGTGTGAGAGAGAGAGTGTGTGTGTGTGTGTGTGTGTGTGTCTGGCATAGTTTAACTTAGTGTAGTGTAGTGTAATGTGTGTGTGTGTGTGTGTGTTATGTATGTTTGTGTAATGTGTATGTGTGTGTGTGTGTGGCATAGTTTAACTTAGTGTAGTGTAATGTGTGTGTGTGTGTGTTATGTATGTTTGTGTAATGTGTATGTGTGTGTGTGTGTGTGTGTGTGTGTGTGTGTGTGTGTGTGTGTGTGTGAAGGTAAGCAGGTTTGTGAAGGCGAGTGGTGGAGAGAGGAGGAGGAGGAACAGTTTGGGAGCGACACAAGAAAAGTTACCAGGGAAAAGATGGCTGGAGGGAGTTAGGCTGGGAGGGAGGGAGGGAGGGATGGAGGAAGAGAGAGGAGGAAAAGGTGAGAAAGGAAGGACATTACACGAAAATAAGTAAGGAGGAACAAGGGAAGACGAGAGAGAGAGAGAGAGAGAGAGAGAGAGAGAGAGAGAGAGAGAGAGAGAGAGAAGAGGGGGCGAGAAGAAAGTAATGAAGGCATGGGGGAGAGGGGGGAGGGGGCAAGGAGAGAGAGTAAAATTAGGACAATGATTAAAAGGAAGAGCCGTTCAGAAAGAAGGGATGGAGGAGGGAGAGAAGGAAGGGGGGGGGGGGGGGGCGGGGGGGGGAGATATAGCCCATGTTCGATCCAATACGAGGGAGAGACTTCCAATACGAGGGAGAGACTTCCAATACGAGGGAGAGACTTTGTGTATCCTGAACAGTATATGATCTAGTTTAACCCTTTCAGTACCGATGACTTCCTTTTCTGTTTGTTTCTGCTACTAGTGGACAGTTTTATTAAGTTGAAGAAGGACCTCTAGTATTTACAAAATAACCAATTTTACAACCACAGATCCTTCTTAAACAGCACCAAATCATCTAAATATGGGTTTACTGGATTACCTAAAGCATTACATAACATACTTAACCCTTTGCGTACCAGCGACGCGTGTTATATTTTATTCTAGCTAAATTTAGACGATATTATACAGTACAGGCAGGATCTGCGCTCCTTGGTGCCGCTAGAAGAGTGGCGAACACTTCATAAGGTATCATAAGGTAGTTAAGGGCAGATCTCCACTTGAGGGATTTTTTTCTTGACCCCTTTCTCCCTCATGTTTAGCCCCATTGCTTTTGATATTATAAAACGTTCGCCCCATTAGTTTAGCGATTTTAAGAACTTTCACCCCATATTAAGACCTTTCGTGCCATTTAGGTGTCGATTTTATCCTGGCGAGCGATAGCGAGCCTGTAATTTAAGAGGCACCGGCCTTCGGCCGGAACATTTTTCTACCGAAAAAGGTACAAATTTATCTTGAAAGGGACTCAAGGGGGTGTAATTTCAAGCTTGATGGAGGTCTAGGGAACACACTAAAAACCTCCCCTTAATAGGGTTGGTTGAGATAGTTAGAAGCCTTATTATTGCTAGAGGTCCTCCTTAATCTCAATAAAATGGCCTAATAGTTGCCACAATAGAAAGAAAAGGACGTCACCGGTACGGTAGGGGTTAAGGGGAGATTTCCACTTGAGGGATTTTTTTTCTGGACCCCTTTCTCCCTCATGTTTAGCCCCATTGCTTTTGAGATTTTAAGACGTTCGCCCTAGTAGTTTGGACATTTAAGACATTTTGCCCCATTTCTGTCAATTTTAAGACTGTTCGTCCCATTTAGGTGTCGATTTTTTCCTGGCGAGCGATAGCGAGCCTGTAATTTAAGAGGAACCGGTCTTCGACCGGGACATTTTTCTACCGAAAAATGTACACATTTATCTTGAAAACTGGTCAAGGGGGTGTAAATTCAAGCTTGATGGAAGTCTAGGAAACACACTAAAAACCTCCCCTTAACTACACCTTATCTGATAATATAAATATCCAAGAAACAACGAAATCTCCTTCCAAAGCTTAATAAAATCATCTACTGATAAGCTTTTCCAATACAAATATAACCAAACCCTCTTCCTACCTGAAGGGGCCTTATCTGATCATATAGTTGTCCTAGAAACAACGAGATATCTTTCCTGAGCTGAATACAATCGTGTAATGCCATTCAGATCCAAATATAAGCAAACTCCCATCCCACCAAAAGGGATCAAAGGAGCACCAAAGGAATGGAGACCCCAGACAGTCCTAGAAACAACGAGATCTCCTTCCTAAGCTGAATATAATCGTCTAATGGCATCGATAACCAAATAAAACCAAGCCCTCATCCCACCTCAAGGGATAACAGAAGCACCAAATAAAAGGGCTGAAAGGAGAAGGAAGACCCCAGACAGTCCTAGAAACGACGAGATCTCCTTCCTAAGCTCAATAACATCGTCTAATGGCATCGATAACCAAGCCCCCATCCCACCAAAAGGGTCTGAAGGGAGAAGGAAGGGCGAGATAAAACTGACAGTCAACGTAAACAAAAAAATAAGTGCAGCAAGTGACAGGGTGTACGACAGTTTGGGCCACAGGTCGATGCCGCAACTGAGAGGCCGGATGTTGGCGGGCGTAGGAGCAAGGCAGCGTCGGGTGTTTTTTCTTGAGTTTTATCTTCTCTTTCTCTCTGTGTGTTTCAGTCTATGTATCTCTGGAATACACACACACCACACTCTTCTACACAAACACACATAGAAGCATACATACATAAACATACATCACTATCTTTTCACGCACAAAATAAATAGCTTATACGCACACATACAAGTAAATTAAAATAATTAAAAACATCCCTTCTACACACACACACACACATATATAATACATATAACACCTACACATATAGGAGGCGGGAAATAACGAGCATGCTCACTCCCGCAATACAACTAGAGTAAGTACACACCCACCACCATTCCTTTAACCCCTTCTGTACCGGCTACGTCTTTTTAATTTTATTCTAGCAATATTTAGACGATTGTGTGCAGTTCAAGAAGAATCTGTGGTAGTAAACATTTTCAAGTGAGATAGTTCGAAGCTTGGTAATTGCTGGGGTTCCTTTTTGAAACTGAATAAAATCGTCTAATAGAAGCCAGAAGGGGTTAAGGGGAGGTTTGTAGTTTGGTCCCTAGATATCCATCAAGCTTAAGATTACACCCCCTTGAGCCCCTTTCAAGACAAATTTGTACATTTCCCGGCTGAAAGCCGGTTCCTCTTAAATTATAGGCTCGCTATCGCTCGCCAGGATAAAATCGACACCTAAATTGCACGAAAGGTCTTAAAATTGACGGAAATGGAGCGAAAGTTCTTAAAATCGCCAAACTAATGGGGCGACTGTCTTAAAAATCTCAAAAGCAATGGGGCTAAACATGAGGGAGAAAGGGGTCCAGAAAAAACAAAATCCCTCAAGTCGATATCTCCCCTTAACACCTGTTTGTACCAATAAACCCCAATTTCCCTAAAATATTACCTCTACACACCATAATTATAATTCCCCACCTCAACACTAAAACATAAAGAAACTCAATAAGATAAAACACGGGAGAGGCCAATACGAATATCAAGCCTTGTATTAAGGGGAGGTTTCCACTTGAGGGAGTTTTTTCTTGACCCCTTTCTCCCTCATGGTTAGCCCCATTGTTTTCCTAATGTTAAGACGTTTGCCCCATTATTTTGACGATTTTAAGAACTTTCAACCCATTTCTGTCAATGTTAAGACCTTTCGTGCCATTTAGGTGTCGATTTTATCCTGGCGAGCGATAGCGAGCCTGTAATTTAAGAGGAACCGGCTTTCAGCCGGGAAATTTTTCTACCGAAAAATGTACAAATTTATCTTGAAGGGGGTCAAGGGGGTGTAATTTCAAGCTTGATGGAAGTCTAGGAAACACACTAAAAACCTCCCCTTAAGAGGATATATTAAGAGGCTATAGCACTTTCTATTTTGGGTAGGTACCGTATATCCAAGTTTAGACTAGGTTATTATTTGTGTTCTTCCATTCCTAACATACATCATATTTTTTAACACACACACACACACACACACACACACACACACACACACACACACACACACACTCTCTCTCTCTCTCTCCTGCTATTTTATCGTTCTGAGTGGAAATAAACGTTTATATTTATATATTGTATTTCCTCTCTCTCTCTGAGATAGTTTTTTGGCAAACTGTATTCTCGGAAAAGATTATTACAATACATGGGTATATACAGTAAACAAGAGTCTCCATTGTCGCACCAGCAATGACCAGTAACAACAACAACAACAACAACAACAACAACAACAATAATAATAACAATAATAATAATAAATATAATGCCTATCTATATAAACAAGCTTCTCCATTGTCGCACCAGCAATGACCAGTAACAACAACAACAACAACAACAACAACAACAACAACAATAATAATAACAATAATAATAATAAATATAATGCCTATCTATATAAACAAGAGTCTCCATTGTCGCACCAGCAATGACCAGTAACAACAACAACAACAACAACAACAACAACAACAATAATAATAATAACAATAATAATAATAAATATAATGCCTATCTATATAAACAAGCTTCTCCATTGTCGCACCAGCAATGACCAGTAACAACAACAACAACAACAACAACAACAACAACAATAATAATAATAATAATAATAATAATAAATATAATGCCTATCTATATAAACAAGCTTCTCCATTGTCGCACCAGCAATGACCAGTAACAACAACAACAACAACAATAATAATAATAATAATAATAATAATAATAATAATAAATATAATGCCTATCTATATAAACAAGCTTCTCCATTGTCGCACCCACAATGAATGACGATAGTTTCATAAAAGCGACCAAGTTATGAGGAACTAAGGCCAAAGGATGTGAAGTAAGAGGCTATCAACTATACTTGCGGTTATGTAGGAGGGGTACTATACAATTTCCTAGAATTAATGTACAATCGAGAAATATACTTGTGTCTGTCTTTTGTCTTAATTTTATTTTTGGGTCAATATAAGTAAAATATATATTACAATAAAGATCAATATTAATGGCGCTCTCCATAGGTGGAATATGGCGCCGGCTGTCCAATATCTTCCTTGCTTCATTTCTGGCCATAATATGTTGAAACTGTATGACTTTAATCCGATCTTTTTATTCCCAGCTACGGATATAAGATGAAATAGTTAATTTAAGAATTTAATCTTTTCCCGGGTGCGAATGTAAGAAGAGTTGAGAAACGTACCCATATTAAGGTGACACATACACGCGCGCGCACACGCACCCACCCACACACACCACCACCACCACCACCATTTAAGACACTATGCCGTATGTTACTCCACCCACTACGCCTATATGATCATGATCATCACCAGTAAATAAACCACACGATATATTAACATGCGAATTCTGCCATTATGTATGCAGACTGTTCTATTCTTCCCTAAGTTTTAGGGTCTTCCCTAAGTTTTAGAGTATAGCCTAGAGCCCTAGACCATGACTATACAGTAACCTGACAAACACACACACACACACACACACACACACACACACACACACACACACACACACACACACACACTGTACTGTATATCACTTACTCTCATGGTTATTTTATGATAATTTGTATTCTGCACATGCATCATTATTGTATTTATTTATTTTGTTTGTAAACTAAGCTTACCATCCTCATATCTGTACATCTCATGTTCATCCACTAAATTGTAAAATGTGTATTTTCAGCTCATGAGGCTGCCATTCTTTAATAAACCGTTTATTATTATTATTATTATTATTACACACACACACACACACACCCCACACGGTTACAAACACCTATAGAGCCTTTGTAATACAGTCCACAGTAAGTCGACCATGTTTGGGGTGTGTGACCAAATAACTCGTGTTCCCTCCACCACCACCTGTGTCACTAAGGCTCACCAGGTACAACAAGTCAAGGGGAATATAGGCCGTAGTGCTCGCTAAGGTACGGTCACAAGCAATACTACGATACTATACCCTAATTCTTTTCAATTGGCGGTAAATTGCAAAGTTCCCATCAAGATTTCTAAGTTATTATCACGATTTTGAAGTGAAATATGGTGCTAATTATATAAACTTGGTCTGAATATGATGCAGAGACATTGTAGTTTCATATTTTTCCCTTAAGTATCGATAAATTAGCTGCTAAGGGATTAAATTTATCGTCAGATGAAAATAAACCGGGTATAGTAATTGCACAGCATCGAGTGATAAGAGGGATACTAATTTTGACCTAATATATCCCACAAATTCCCTTCATTTAAAAATAATAATAATCATAATACACGCAGAGTTCATACAAAAGTTCCATTAAATCGGAGGTAGCTCTTGATTGATTAATTATTTATTTAATAATTAGGGTATGTCCTAAAATGTACTTATTTTAACCCAAACATACAATTAAGAAGACAAAAAGGCAGACACAACTCTATTTTCCCGACTGTACATTAAGTTTCGGAAATTGTATATATTAAACTCTCTTGTACCCCTCCTACATAACCGCAAGTATAGTTGATAGCCTCTTACTTCACATCCTTTGGTCTAACTTTGGCCTTAGTTCCTCATAACTTGGTCTCTTTTATGAAACTATCGTCATTCATTGTGGGTGCGACAATGGAGAATCTTGTTAACTGGATAATATAGCCAAGTATTATAATAATCTTCTCCGAGCATACAGTTTGCCAAACAGCTATGTCAGAGAGGGGAAAT
>CM064488.1:57054228-57081728 GCA_032716605.1 Paralithodes platypus
GATAAATTTGTACATTTTTCGGTAGAAAAATGTCGTGGCCGAAGGCCACTTCCTCTTAAATTACAGGCTCGCTATCGCTCGCCAGGAAAATATCGACACCTATATGGCACGAAAGGTATTAAAATTGACACAAATGGGGCGAAAGTTTTTAAAATCGCCAAATTAATGGGGCGAACGTCTTAAAATCTCAAAAGCAATGGGGCTAGACATGAGGGAGAAAGGGGTCAAGAAAAAAGTCCTTCAAGTGGACACCTCCCCTTAAGTAGGATCTGTGGGAATTGAATTGGCAAAGACTATCTCAATTAACCCTCTGACTTCCATATATCCTTCCTAATCTCACTAATATTATGTAACAATAACCAAGAAACAGAAAAGAAATGTCATGGTATCTTGAAAGGGTTAAGAATTGTACATCACATTATATTGCATGCTACATTAGAACATAAGAACATAAGAAAATGGGAGTCTGCAGAAAGCCGATTTGCCTACACAAGGCAGATCCCTGTCACACCCAACCCTAATTATAAGCCCAGCTTAAAAACACCATTAGGACTGACCTCACCTAAACGGTCAGAGGTCAGAAAAACGGGGGGTCTGCAGAGTCCCACACCTGACAGATCCCCCTCACACCCAACCCATCTCCTCCATATGCATATCTAATTTTATCTTAAAGCTCCCTATGGTTCTTGATCCCACTATAGCACTTGGCAGCCTATTCCACCTATCCACAACTCTGTTACCAAACCAATATTTGCCTATATCTTTCTTGAAAAAAAATTAGGCTTTTGTTTATATTATATTGTATTGTCTTTAATTTGTCTACATATTTGGTCGTGTGTCTTGTTGCATAAGGAATCTATCACACATTTTCCATATTAAGCCTATGCTATTCTTTCTCTCTTTTACATAGGTTAGGTAGATTAGCAAAAAAACAGCCTCGTAAGGAGCAGTAGATCTGCTGTTACTTGTGTTCCTTTGTATTCCTGTGTACTACTACTAACGCTATGGTAAACAAATTAATAACCAAACATTTACGTGCAATTATACCTACACGCAACTTAGGGAGTATGATGATAAATAAATAAATAATAATAATAATGTCCAGGTTACTTAAGCGCTCGACCATTTAAGTTTATTACCAGACACTATTACCCATTTCCTTGCTCAAGGGAAATGGTACCGGATAAAAGTGTATGGGAAAAACCTTCATGCCTGAGCGTGGGAAACAAAAGGATAACAAACATAAAGTATAACTTGGCGAGACACACTAAAAAAAAAATAAAAAATAAAAAAATAAAGAATGAAACATGCAAGTATAAAAGGATAGAGCAAGATTTAAGGGGGGGGGGGGATGCGTGTTTTCTGGTCCACCTTCTTCCTCGTGTTTAGACCCATTGGTTTTTAGAATTTAAGACGTTCGGTCCATTAGTTTGGCGATTTCAAGACTTTACGCCCCATTGCTTGGTCAATATTAAGATTTTTTGTGCCATTTAGGTGTCGATTATTTCCTGGCGAGCGATAGCGAGCCTGTAATTTTAAGAGCACCGGTAACCGGCCTTCGGCCGGGAAATTTTTCTCCCGAAAAATGTACAAATTTATCTTTAAGGGGGGTCTAGGGGGAGTTTTATGCAGCTTGATAGAGGTCTAGGGAGGAAACAAAAAAATATAATAAATAAGTGAAAAAAATAGGCCAAAAAAATTAACCCTCCCCCCTTAAAAGCATGCACGCTCAGGCAAGACGCAGAAGGACATTGGGATATGAGTTTCACAATCCTAATAACTATCATCACCACCACCACCACCACTATCATCATCACCACCACCACCACTATCATCATCACCGTAACCACTACCATCATCACCACCACCACCACTATCATCATCACCGTAACCACTACCATCATCACCACCACCACTATCATCATCACCACCACCACCACTATCATCATCACCGTAACCACTACCATCATCACCACCACCACTATCATCATCACCACCACCACCACTATCATCATCACCGTAACCACTACCATCATCACCACCACCACCACTATCATCATCACCGTAACCACTACCATCATCACCACCACCACTATCATCATCACCGTAACCACTACCATCATCACCACCACCACCACTATCATCACCGTAACCACTACCATCATCACCACCACCACCACTATCATCATCACCGTAACCACTACCATCATCACCACCACCACCACTATCATCATCACCGTAACCACTACCATCATCACCACCACCACTATCATCATCACCGTAACCACTACCATCATCACCACCACCACCACTATCATCACCGTAACCACTACCATCATCACCACCACCACCACTATCATCATCACCGTAACCACTACCATCATCACCACCACCACCACTATCATCATCACCGTAACCACTACCATCATCACCACCACCACCACTATCATCATCACCGTAACCACTACCATCATCACCACCACCACCACTATCATCATCACCGTAACCACTACCATCATCACCACCACCACCACTATCATCATCACCGTAACCACTACCATCATCACCACCACCACCACTATCATCATCACCGTAAACCACTACCATCATCACCACCACCACCACTATCATCATCACCGTAACCACTACCATCATCACCACCACCACCACTATCATCATCACCGTAACCACTACCATCATCACCACCACCACCACTATCATCATCAACCGTAACCACTACCATCATCACCACCACCACCACTATCATCATCACCGTAACCACTACCATCATCACCACCACATCATCACCGTAACCACTACCATCATCACCACACCACCACTATCATCACCGTAACCACTACCATCATCACCACCACCACCACTATCATCATCACCACCGTAACCACTACCATCATCACCACCACCACCACTATCATCATCACCGTAACCACTACCATCATCACCACCACCACCACTATCATCATCACCGTAACCACTACCATCATCACCACCACCACCACTATCATCATCACCGTAACCACTACCATCATCACCACCACCACCACTATCATCATCACCGTAACCACTACCATCATCACCACCACCACCACTATCATCATCACCGTAACCACTACCATCATCACCACCATCATCACCACCACCACCACCACTATCATCATCACCGTAACCACTACCATCATCACCACCACCACCACTATCATCATCACCGTACCCACTACCATCATCACCATCATCTTTATCATCACCGTCACCAGTAGGCTACTATCATCTTCATCACCGTCACCACTACCATCATCTTCATCACTACCGTCACCATTACCATCATCACCGTCACCACTACCATCATTACTATCATCTTCATCACCGTCACCACTACCATCATCACCATCACTACCGTCACCATTACCATCATCACCGTCACCACTACTATCATCACCATCATCTTTATCATCACCGTCACCAGTACCATCATCTTCATCACCGTCACCATTACCATCATCACCACCATCTTCATCACTACCGTCACCATTACCATCATCACCATCATCTTCATCACCGTCACCACTACCATCATCTTCATCACTACCGTCATCACCATCATCTTTATCATCACCGTCACCAGTACCATCATCTTTATCATCAACGTCACCAGTCCCATCATCACCATCACCACTACCATCATCTTCATCATTACTGTCACCATTACCATCATCTTTATCATCAACGTCACCACTACCATCATCACTATCACATCACATCACTGCCACGGACATTAGTTCCAGGGCAGTAATTCCCTTTCCAATGTTCCCTTACCCACTCTAAACCACTGTTTGGACACTTGATCCTCAGTGTTTTGGAGGACAAGCAACCTAGAAGGGTCACTAGATCTGTTGTTGCTTGATTTCCTTTGTACTCCTTTGTACTATCACCATCATTATAATCATCATCATCACCACCACCATCATCATCATCATCATCATTGTACCAAATCTACATAGGCTACACCAATAGCAATGTAATTCAATGATAGGAGAGGCTGGGAATGCGAGATCCCCAAGATGATAAATCGGGGGCTATGGGCTCTCTGCGAGAGGGCTGGTTATCACATAGAGGAGCACGTCTCTTCAACAAACTCCCGCGGCGAGTGAGAGACATGAGAGGTGTCTCGTTAGACAGCTTCAAGAGAGCTCTCGATGTCGAACTACAAAAAGTGCCAGACGAGCCCATCTTCACAAGGGTGCGCTCCACCTCTTCGAATAGTTTGCTGCACCAATTCTCAAACAACAACGAAGGGCGGTGCGCTCTTCGGTGCCACTAGCAAGAGTGGCGAACTCCACATAGGTGCACATAGGTAGGTGCATTAGCCTTAGACTATCCACTACAGGACACGGCTTCTCCCAATCTCCCCCACTCTAACCAGTCAGATGTTAGCTTGTTCCATTCCACCACAGCAAAATTTAGAACCATATCCGTCCATTTGGTTGTTGCTAATTCTTCTAGGTCCACCTCTAGCATCTGTTAACCTTTCTTATATACGGTACAGTATATAGGATTTGTCCAAGATAATTTCTTCAAATTTTAAGTAATGAGAAAGTCTTCTGCTTTTGTTTGTTGTTTCAAAATACAAATAATCTATAGACAATACTTAAATCCTGATATTACTGTATAATAAAAATGTAAACTTAAACTTGTTATCTCACAAGTTACACCTGTCTAAACTTCCTATCTCTGTCTGTCGTAACTTTGAACAGCTGTCTTCATCATTGTCTATAAATAGGATATAGCGTAATGGCAATATATTTCAGTCTATAGCTTATTCTCTTGTCTAGGTATACTGATTATGTACAGTCGGGCTAATAAGTGATGACTCGGCACCAAGTATGTTTTGATCAATAATTGATACAAGCAATGTCTAAAACTTGATGTATTCGTTTCGAGTGAGATACGTTCCTACACTTACCCACCCTATTCAACATCTGACAGACATTAATACAGCACAAAGAGAGACAAAAATAATGACAGCTGAGACATAACTTATTGGCGAAACTGCATCCTGCATCTATTACTATTTCAATTGTCCCCTAACGAGCTTTGGGCTATAAGGCAGTTGGAGCTGTAGACATCGATAGTTAGCCGAATTATCAGATACAATATGGTTGTAGAACATTTATAAATACATCCATAGATAAGATACATCAAATATAATTCACCATGCTGTTCAGCTATCATTACTGTATCATATACTGCAACTCTCTCTCTCTCTCTCTCTCTCTCTCTCTCTCTCTCTCTCTCTCTCGGCTTGCAGGAGTGTGCAACTTCCTGTACTGGGGTAACCTAAAACCTCTTTGAACTGACACAAGACACCCACGCCCACTCCCACCTACACCACCACTACCACTTCCACAACCTCTGTACACACACACTCACACACACACACACACATACACATACCTCCAGCACCAACACCTATGTAAACACACACATACACCTGTAAAAATGCACCTACACCACTGCACACACACACACACACACACACACACACACACACACATATATATATACACCTGTGAACATACTATTACAAAAACACACACAAACAATTATGTACCGGCATTGTACTGTACCTACACCACCTGCACCTTTCTAAACATATCACATATTATTGCTGTGGGACATATATGCCGTTTGGCATCAGTTCCCAATTGTCTCATTGTAGATATTGTGTGTATAACTATCTGAATGTAACTATGATGTACTTTGTGACAATAAACTGTTTTGAATTGAAATCACTATATACACATACCGTATGTATATACACACAAGCCAAGCATACCTACACACATGCTTACTGAACACGGAAATACCTCATACACTCATACACACATACACACACACACACACACACACACACACAGACACACAGGACCTAAGCTGTGTGAGTCACTGCTTACTGGACCAGTCAAACCAGCCATCCATATTCCCTCACATACATACAGGCAGGCAGACAGGCAGGATGGTAGGTTGGCAGGTAGGCAGAAACAGGCAGAGGTACAGGAACAGGAAGGTAGGTACGTAGGTAGGTAGGTGGGTAGGTAGGCAAAGACAGGCAGAGGTACAGGAAGGAAGGAAGGAAGGTAGGTAGGTAGGTAGGTAGGTAGGTAGGCAGAAACAGACAGATTTACATGTAAAGGTTGGTAGGTAGGAACGCAGGTAGGTAAGTAGGCATAAACAGGCAGATATACATGTAAAGTTAGGTAGGTAGGTATTATACAGTACATGCAGATATATAGGAAGGAAGGAAGGCAGAAAGGACGGCAGAGACAGGCAGGCATATGGTAAGGAAGGAAGGAAGGAAATAAGGAAGGAAAGAAAGAAAAAATAAGGAAGAAAGGAAGGTTAGAAGGTAGGTAGCGCGACAGACAATAAAGTAGACGCAAACAGGTAAACAACAATCAAGGCAGGTAAGCAAAAAGACGCAAACAGGTAAACAGCAATCAAGGCAGGTAAGCAAAAAGACGCAAACAGGTAAACAGCAATCAAGGCAGGTAAGCAAAAAGACGCAAACAGGTAAACAGCAATCAAGGCAGGTAAGCAAAAAGACGCAAACAGGTAAACAACAATCAAGGCAGGTAAGCAAAAAGACGCAAACAGGTAAACAACAATCAAGGCAGGTAAGCAAAAAGAAACACCAACAGGCAAAGACAAAAGGAAAACAATGAAGCAAGAAGGTAATCATGCAGAAAACAAGTAAACACAAATGAAAGACGGTCGAACAAACAAGCAGGATTTTTTTATCTCAATATGATATTTTAACATATCTGTATAAGGAAAAAGCGTGGGCATTCATTAATCTGTGTGTGTGTGTGTGTGTGTGTGTGTGTGTGTGTGTTAACAATCTATATTCTATTAATTTCACCACAACACCAAACACCTCCAATGAAATTAATGAAAGCACGTAGAAATTCCTATAATATTATTAAATGTATTATCATATTCATACAAGGAAATTATGTGGATATTCATTAATCTGTGTGATTGTGGGATATATATAGAGAGAGAGAGAAGAGGGGGGGGGGAGTGAGTGAGTGAGTGTGTATTTATGCCTTTATACAGTTTAGGTTAATAAGACAAGCGTGCAAGAAAGTATATATATGTAATTCCCTTCCCAAGCTGCAGATAAGGTTTAACATACAGATAGCCTTGGTAGATATGCAGGGGAGGTACGGTACTGTGTGTGGAGGGGGTAGCAAGACAGTTTGTATCCATCTTTCCCTTACCTTACCTTTTTAGGTACCTTTTAAATTGCTTTAAAATCCGTGTGTCCAGGCATTTTGGCTCGAACGTCCCTTAAGTTTGGCCCTGTCATTCTCTTTCAACTCTGGGAAAGGCACTCGTCACAGGCATTTCTGCCTTTTGTCTCCCTCACTCACATAGACAAACATAATAATAATAGTGTATGTAAGTGACGTGTATAAATTCAAACACTACATGCATTACGGTTCTTACATTGATCACCATGAAGATAATGATAATGTATGTATGTCAGTTCCGTAAACAAAATATATATGAAGAATATTATCACAAATACACGTCAATTACATACATAAATGTGTCTACCCTCATCCAGGTTCGAACCACGGACAATCAGGACTAGAGTTTATGCTTTAACCTATTCCACCACGGCGTCATAAACCCAAGCTAACCATTTCCTATTTATATCTAGGAGATTGGGGAATACCCGGTACTACTTGCAGGAAATAGTCCATACCAAACCAATTCGTAGGACCAATCTTTCAGAGTATTATGCATGTATGCTTGTAAGTATGCATAAGTACCGGTACAGTAGAGGCCTACGAGTGTATGTACTATGTAATGTAAAGGTATATACGAGTATACAGTCAGCCAGGCAGGTAGGTAGTTCGGCAGGTAAGTAGGTTGGTTAGCAGGTAGGTAGGATAGGAATGGATGAAGGTAAATGGGTAGGTAGGTAGACAGGTATATTATAGGCAGGCAGGTAGGAAGGTTGGTTAGCAAGTAGGTAGTTCGGCAAGTATAGTAGGTTGGTTAGCAGGTAGGTAGGATAGGAATGGATGAAGGTAAATGGGTAGGTAGGTAGACAGGTATATTATAGGCAGGCAGGTAGGAAGGTTGGTTAGCAAGTAGGTAGTTCGGCAAGTATAGTAGGTTGATTAGCAGGTAGGTAGGGTAGGAATGGATGAAGGTAAATGGGTAGGTAGGTAGACAGGTATATTATAGGCAGGCATGTAGGAAGGTTGGTTAGCAAGTAGGTAGTTCGGCAAGTATAGTAGGTTGGTTAGCAGGTAGGTAGGATAGGAATGGATGAAGGTAAATGGGTAGGTAGGTAGACAGGTATATTATAGGCAGGCAGGTAGGAAGGTTGGTTAGCAAGTAGGTAGTTCGGCAAATATAGTAGGTTGGTTAGCAGGTAGGTAGGGTAGGAATGGAAGAAGGTAAATGGGTAGATAAACAGGCAGTCAATCACTCCTTATGACAGGTAAGCAGATAAACAAGGTAACCAAAATATACACACGCAAACAAGATGGTGCCCTCCATTAGCAAACAGCCTACATACAAATAATATAGAAATTTCTCCATCATGCTTATAGATACATAAACAAAAAACACTCAAAGAAAATACAGAACATAAAAAATATCCTTGGGTAAACAAATTAATATAAAGTAGGCTATACCTTACACAAAAAACAGACACACACACACACACACACACGCATAAACACACAAAGTCATCCACCTCTATATAAATCATACAACACACACACAGACACACACACACAAACAAACTCACAGACAAGACAAACATCAGCGAGAACGGAAAAAAACAACTTTATCACACAACCCACGATAAACACAAACATATTTTCGTTTACCAGCACACACACACACACACACACACACACCACACTATACTGTATACACAAACCAGATAATAAATATATATAGCCTATACTGTAGATATATATATATATATATATATATATATATATATATATATATATATATATATACAGTACATATATATATATACACACACACTTAGGCACTAACGGAAAAAACAAGTCAGCTTAACGATAAACAACAAACTTCAACTTTTGTACTCACCAGCATACCCCCACCCCTACCCCCAACACACACACACACACACACACACACACACAGGTAAGGGGCTAAATAAGTGAACACCTGTAATTTAGCTCGACCTTTGTGTTTAAATCTAAGTGACCTTTACGAACAATACATTACTGCCTGTCGGGCGGTCATTCTCCCTCTCACACTCTACCGCTTCTCATCTCTCACTCTCACTTTAGCTCTCTCTCTCTCTGTCTGTTTATCTCTGTCTCTGTCTCACAAACACACACACACACACGTAAATGCATAACTACGAACTTTTAAGAATACCGGTACTGTAAAATAGAGAATAGGCCTTCCTGCTAACATCGGGTGAAAATAAAGGTATTTAACAATTAACTTACCTTTGGATGCGTTGGAATTATTTGAGAACGATAAAGCTATTAAGCAGTAAGTATAGCTTACTGAATATTATATCATCTATAACTAAATCGAGCGTAGGCTAATTCAAGCTCAAACTATTTTATTTCCAATCCACTAATAGTAACCCCTTAAATTATAATATATGAATCGCATCAGACTAAGAAAACAGTTCATTCTATATGTATTATTATATATTTACCTCTCATGTTATCTATGTTCATTCTCAATTTATCTCCAACCCGTAGTGTACCAGCCACGTCCTTTTCATTATATATATACTGGAAACTATTAGGCGATTTTATTCAGCTTAGGAAGGACCTCTAGCCATAATAAGACTTCAAACTATCTCAATCAACCCTCTTAAACTACCACAGACCCTTCCTAAGCTGCATAATATCGTCTAAATATAACTAGAATAAAATCTAACACACGTCGCTGGTACTCAAAGGGTTAACGGTGTACACTCTTTTATATTAGCTTCCCCTCTTCCCTATATTAAGGTCATCCATTTTCTATTGCCTTCATTCATTGAACCATTTTCTATTGACTATGCTGCCTTCATTCATTCACCCACGTAAGTTTCACTATTACTGTATGTACCAGGTAGCCTACTATTTAGTACCATTAAATATCGGATATTTTTCTATCGCTTAAAGGTGCGCATTTCCTAAAGTAATTATAATACAATTACAAATATTCAATATAATAAAATGTTTATGTAATGCACGTAAAATATACTAAACCTATGTTACAGTACTGGTAAGTCAACCTTATTAGTTTTATTTTTCAAAAATAGTATGGTAAAACCCATCATTTGCATATCTAAATAACCGTCCTGGTGGTGTAATGGTTAAGGTGGCAAAAATATGTGTGTGATAACCCGGGTTCGAATCCCGGTGGATCATATATACTTTAATTAATTTCATTGGGGGTGTGGTGGTGAGATTAATAAAAATAATATTATCGAAACACATCCTAGAACATAGCTGTGGTACTTACATATATAATTAATATATACCGGTATATATATATATACCGTATATATATTTTTTTCACCAACCAAATTTACTTCTAAACTCAATTAATGAAATCAACAAATACACGTGGCACTCCAAGGACTCGAACCTAGGATACTCACACCGAAATTCCGCGCACTTCTGCATTACGTTATCAAAACAGTATATAATGGTGCAACAATTTGCATTTTTACTATTATGCCTATCAAAATACCGTATATATTTCATTATAAATATATAACCCTCACATCGACCCTGCATGTCATAGTAACTATACCATAAATAAACAGAAGACATTATTTACCTCTCCTTAGCATCAACAGCTAGACACATACCTGCAAAAAGGAAACGTACATTAGAACAATTGTATAGAAGCTATTTCACAATTAAAATACAAAGCTACAAAAATGCAACACACACACACACACACATTACATATATACATAATTTACTGTATACTGTAGGTTTAAACATCGAATATGTACTTGCAAGCATTCATAATTTGCGTTTGTACCGATAAACACAAACTTACTTAGTGCCAGCCAAATAAGTTGCCTGTGTGTGTGTGTGTGTGTGTGTGTGTGTGTGTGTGTGTGTGTGTGTGTGTGTGTGTGTGTGTGTGTGTGCGTGTGTGTGTGTGTGTGTGTGTGTGTGTGTGTGTGTGTGTGTGTTGTATTAAGAGCCAGGAGGGAGGGTGGAGAGCCAGACAGACAGTAGGCTGGGGGGAGAAGAGTGCCTGGAACCAAACCATCCACCTTATTAAGATCCACCCATATGTGGAAGGATGGCCGGGAGAGGTGGAGATATATACTGTACATACATAGATAGATAGATAGATAGATATAGATAGAGATAAATATAGATATATAGACAGCAAGATACACAGACATACAGAGGTTTAGATACATATATAGATATAGAGACGCTTAGATACATATATAGATATAGAGGCTGATAGATAGATAGATAGGATAGAACGATAGATAGTGTGTGTTAAAGCAGTGAGAGGTGTATTCTGAAGCACAGGTTTATAATATTAACCAAACCGTAGTAATCCATTAACATACATTATCAGGATTCATATTTTGGCTCTAGTGGAGTGGATTATACAAATTAGAGAACTGGATATTTGGGTTACTGTTGGGAAAAGTTGTGGACTGTGAAAGTAGGGCAACAAACACACGCACGCACGCACACACACACACACACACACACACACACGCACGCACACACACACACCAAAAATCCATCCAGATACCGGTAGTTATAATTGTATAAATACAGACGTAGGGGGCTCACGAATTCCTATGAGTAGAGTATGGCATCCTAGTGTACATTTGAACATGGAGTCTATCCGTTGATGTAGCGTGTGCGAGGACAAGCCCCAGCACCTGTAATTACCGTAATTGTCCACAGGTAGAAGGAACACGTATATATCATTTCCGGCCCAAGGACAGGTGGCCAAGGAAATCGAAGGACAGTTTGGATTTTGTTTCCTATGTGTCGTACGGTGCTAGATTAACCCATTCAGTACCAGGGACGTCCTTTATATCATATTTTGGCACCTATCAGACTATCCTATTCAGCTTAGGAAGGACCTGTAGCAATATTAAGACTTCAAACTATCTCAACCAACCCTTTTCACAACCAACAGTTATTGTTTTCACAACAATAACTTAGAGGTGAGTGAACAGCTAAAATTAGGTATAACAAACAAATGAATGAATGAATGAATGAATGAATGAATGAATGGATGAATGAATGAATGAATGAATAAATTAATAAATGCATGAAATAATAACAAACAAACTATTGAATTGAATTGAATGAATGGATGAATAAATGAATGAATGCATGAAATACCGGTAATGACTAACTGATAAACTACTAACATGAACGGACTGTCTGAGTGTATTGCATGATGAATGAGTGTGTAATAATCAGGTATAATAAACACATGAATGAATGAATGAATGAATGAATGAATGACTTACTAACATGGACGGACTGACTGAGTGTATTGCATGGTGAATGAGTGTGTAATCATCATGAATAATAAACAAATGAATGAATGAATGAATGAATGACTTACTAACATGGACGAACTGACTGAATGTATTGATTGCATGGTGACTGAATGTGTAATAATCATGAATAATAAACAAATGAATGAATGAATGAATGACTTACTAACATGGACTCACCTATGTTCACCTATGTGGAGTTCGCCACTCTTGCTAGTGGCACCGAAGAGCGCACCGCCCTTCGTTGTTGTTTGAGAAATGGTGCAGCAGACTATTCGAAGAGGTGGAGCGCACCCTTGTGAAGATTGACTAACTGAGTGTATTGCATGGTGACTGAGTGTGTAATACTCATGAATAATAAACAAATGAATGAATTAATTAATTACTAAAGCCGGTATCACACGAGAGCTTTTATAGTCAACATTCGATGATCAAAAAATTTCTGGCAACATTTCTAGAATATTTTGCACTGGTATCGGCAACTAGACTGGTGGTAGATAAAGATAGGTAACCGAAATATTTTAAATGTTGACCTCATAAGCTGCCAGAACAGTGTTTAGGGTAGATGTTGAGGGAAAAAGCTCTCGTGTGATACCAGCTTAAGGGGACAGTGGCTGTTTGTTTGGTCTATTAGGCTAATTAATTTATTCATATATATTTCTAGTTTCCTCCCTAGACCTCCATCAAGCTTAGAAAAAACATCCCCTAGACCCCCCTTCAAGATACATTTGTAAATTTTTCGGTAGAAAAATGTCACGGCCAAAGGCCGATTCCTCCTAAAATTACAGGCTCGCTATGGCTCGCCAGGAAAGAATCGACACCTAAATGGCACGAAGGATCCTAATATTGACAAAGAAATGGGGTGAAAGGTCATAAAATCCCAAACTAATGGAACGAACGTCTTAAAATCTCAAAACTAGTGGGGCTAAACATTAGGGAGAAGGGGGTCCAGAAAAACTGTCTGTCTCCCCTTAACATGGACGGACTGACTGAGTGTATTGCATGGTGAGTGAGTGTGTGTGTATGTATTCAGTCATTACCCTCTGGCTCACATCCGGTACATAGGCCTTCCTTACTACACTCTACCACTATTAACTCTCACTCTCACTCACTCACTCACTCTCTCTCTCTCTCTCTCTCTCTCTCTCTCTCTCTTTCTTTATTTTTATATATGGGTCTTTAATCTTGAAGTGCATTTCTAATGTATCTTGTGCATTACACTTATCAAATCAATCAAATGTGTATCCTCATCCATATTCTCTCTCTCTCTCTCTCTCTCTCTCTCTCTCTCTCTATATATATATATATATATATATATATATATACTGTATATACGGTATATATATATAATTTATACACTGTGTTCATTTGCTATTCCGACACCCGCCTTGTCACTTACCAGCGTGTTATTATTATACCGTGTTCTTCATTATTATACCGTGTTCTTCAGTTATACCGTGTTCTTCATTATTATACCGTGTTCTTCATTGTTCGTAAACCGTTCTTCATTATTATACCGTGTTCTTCATTGTTATACCGTGTTCTTCATTATTATACCGTGTTCTTCATTGTTATACCGTGTTCTTCATTGTTATACCGTGTTCTTCATTGTTATACCGTGTTCTTCATTATTATACCGTGTTCTTCATTATTATACCGTGTTCTTCATTATTATACCGTGTTCTTCATTATTATACCGTGTTCTTCATTGTTATACCGTGTTCTTGATTGTTACGCTGTGTTATTCAACCCTCGACCCAGGTGGCCGAGATAGGGAGGGTACGGGTGTATAATAATGCAAGGATGCTACACTCTCTCTGTACAGTCAATCGAGAACATTCGTGGAAGATGAGTATTTTAAGGGGAGATCTCCACTTGAGGGATTTTTTTCTTGACCCATTTCTCCCTCATGTTTAGCCCCATTGCTTTTGATATTATGATAAGTTTGCCCCATTAATTTAGCGATTTTAAGAACTTTCACCCCATATTAAGACCTTTCGTGCAATTCAGGTGTCGATTTTATCCTGGCGAGCGATAGCGAGCCTGTAATTTAAGAGGAACCGGCCTTCGGCCGGGACATTTTTCTACCGAAAAATGTACAAATTTATCTTGAAAGGGACTCAAGGGGGTGTAATTTTAAGCTTGATGGAGGTCTAGGGAACAAACTAAATAACTACCCTTAACCCTTTGAAGATTATGACGCATTTTAGGGTTAAATGTCATTGTTGATAATGGTGGATTCGATGTTATTTCTTTGGGCATTTGGTTACTTTAATGCAATGGTGACTGGTCGTTATCACACTACCACCACATTCACAACTACAACACCACTACTACTTCAGCAATACCTACAACACCACCACAACACAACCACTACCACCCACCACCATACTATGTGACAGCCACAATAGGTGACAATAGGTAGATGACCACAAAACCACTACCACCAACACCACTACATCCTTACCGACCATAAGACACAACCATCGACGCCACAAACATGACTACCACAAGATCACTACCACAACCACCACTACATCCTGAACGACCATAAGACACTACCATCAACGCCACAAACATGACTACCACAAGATCACTACCACAACCACCACTACATCCTGAACGACCATAAGACACTACCATCAACGCCACAAACATGACTACCACAACCACCACTACATCCTTACCGACCATAAAACCTTTATCATCACCACTACAACCATAACTATCATAAGATCACAACCACCACCATTACTACCACAACTACCACACCATCATAAATCGTGGACATGAGCCTGAACCTGACATAGGCTAAGCGGGCAGGGTATACAGTATACCGGTATATAGAATATATAATATAACACGGGTGGTTAACCATGTGTGACGACCCTTCTGACTCACTCTCACTCTCTCTCTCTCTCTCTCTCTCTCTCTCTCTCTCAACTAATGGGGCTAAACACGAGGGAGAAAGGGGTCCAGAAAAACAAAAACTACCCCCTTGAGAAGTAACTACGTTATTCAGAGGGTTTATTGAGATGGTACCGTATTTACTCCTTCGAGTGTTAGAGGTAGATTATAAGCTAAAGAAAATTGTCTAGTGGTCACCCAAAGATGATAATTACGGCATCGTGTATAAAGGGCTAAGACGAAGCTCTATAACCTTCAATCAGAAACGTCTTAATATCACTATACTGTATATTGAACATGCCTTGAAATCAACATATAGATAGATAGATAGATAGATAGAGAGTGAGAGTGTGTAAGAGTTAAAGTGAGAGAGAAAGAGGTTCTGGAGTGCAATTTGTTTTATGACTGGAATCCGGGGTCCTGCGAGAGAAGTACAGGGTCTGTTGGTGCTTTTAATAGTCCCCCCCCCCCAATCTCTCTCTCTCTCTCTTCTTCTTTTTTCTTTTCTATCCTTTCCTTCAACTTTCCTTTTCTATCGGATATGCCATCTCTACTAGAATTAAGTAGAGGTGGTCAACCTCGTTTGGATCGTAAGGTCTGTGTGGCCAGTGTATTTATCTAAATATATGTAAATCTCTCTCTCTATCTCAGACACACCCGATTAATGCCATTTGTATGGTTTTAATCTCTAAATCTTTACATTTTGACGGAGTATCTGTCTGTCTGTGGAGAGATAAACCTTCTTAGTCTGTGTGTTCTGTGTTTCTGTCAGCCTGCCCCCCCCCCCCCACCACCACCACACAGAGCTATACAAACATAATGGATCAGAGAAAACAGAGTAACCCCAGCTATGTACCCTGTCAAGTCCTGTTTATGTTCCTTTCTGTCTGTTCTGCCTGTTCATGTCTGTTTTATGTTTCTGTCAGTGTCTCCCTCTTCCCTATCATCTCACCACTTAGAGCTAGGAACAGAAAAAACAGAGTAACCCCAGCTGTATACCTTGTGAAGTCCTATGTATGTGTCTTTCTGTCTGTTCTATGTATCTGTCTGTTTCGCCCTCTTCCATTAGCTTCCTATCACTTCACCACTTAAAACTAGGATCAGAGAAAACAGAGTAACCCCAGCGATGTGCCCTGTCAAAGCCTGTTTATGTTCCTTTCTGTCTCTTCTGCCTGTTCCTGTCTGTTATGTTCGTCTCTGTCTATTTCGCCCTCTCCACTACACAGACCTAGGATCAGAAGAAAACAGAGTAACCCCAGCGATGTGCCCTGTCAAAGCCTGTTTATGTCTTCCTGTCTGTTCTGTTCGTGTCTGTCAGTTTCTTCCTCCCCTCTTCCTCCCTAGCACAACCAGCTATGATCAGAGAAAACAGATATCCCTTCTGAAATACTGTGTTTGTATATCGGCATCCTCTCTCTCTCCTTTCCTATCGGATATGCCATCTCTACTAGAATTAAGTCCTGACCACCTCGTTTGGATCGTAAGGTCGGTGTGGCCACTCTCTCTCTCTCTCCAGCACACAAAGACCAGCAGAGACTCCAGCACCGCCACCATCACTACTATACCCGGTGAAGGTTTGTATGTCTGTCTGTCTTCCGCCCGGCGTCCCCACATTCCTTCATCTCACTCCCTCCCTTCCTCCCTCCCTCTCTCTCTCTCTCTCACAACATCCTTCTCTACCTTACTGTTCTCGCTCTCGCTCTCTCTCTCTCTCTCTTACACACACACACACAGTATAAAAGTTATCGTGTAATGACAATCATCTCTATATAAAATGTGTTGTCTGTATTGATCTTGCAATGAGTAAAAATGGCCCATGTCAAGATATCCACTCTATGAGGCAGTAAGTAAAGGTTATTATATAAATTCAAGTCTCTTTGGTTGGATGAAGGAGAGGGAGTGAGGGAAGGGAAGGGAAGAGAGGAGAGTACGGTACAGTCGGCCAAATAAGTGATGTGTCGGCATCAATTATATTTTGATCAATAATTGGTATCAGCAATATTTAAATACGATTTCTTCATTTTGAGTGAGATATACAAACATGCATTACACTTACCCACCATATTCAACATCTGACAGACATTAATACAGTACATAGCAACCCAAACGTAATGACAGCTGAGACATGTCTTATTGGCACTACCGTACTAAACATGTCAAGCAACAACAGATTAATTAGTTCTGACTAGGGTGGCATGTAGCTACAGTATCAAGCCTATCGAATATTATTACCACAATGATACCGTACGTTGCCAATACAATAGATACGTAGTGGACCACAGGGAAACTGATTATAAAGAGCAGTTCCAGGCTCTTTGGTGGTTATTTTAAGGGGGGGGTGCACGTATTTTTGTGTAATTTACATTTATTTATTTAATTTTTTTTTTTTATTTTTTTTTTTTTTACTTCCCTAGACCTTCATCAAACTTAAAACAAACATCCATTAGATCCCCCTTCTAGATTAATTTGTACATGTTTCGGTAGAAAAATTTCCGGTTCTTCCAAAATTACAGGCTCACTATCGTTCGCCAGGAAAAGAATCGCCACCTAAATAGCACGAAAGGTCTTAATATTGACAAAGAAATGAGGCGAAAGGTCTTAAAATCGACAAACTAATGGGGCAAACCTCTTAACATCTGAAAACTAATGGGGCTAAACACGAGGGAGAAGGAGGACCAGAAAAACGGCTCATCTCCCCTCAAGACATCCTCAGGGGCACCGAAGACGTCCTGGAATAGAGACGTAAGACTTGGGGAGCTCCATGTTTACCCTTTCCCTGTGGCTCAATGCACTGACTATTTATATGACAAAATAAGAATATCAATAGTAAAATGGCCCGACCCACCAGAAAACGAAAAATTTGAGAATATATACAAAAAATAAGAAATGAGAGAAACAATGGAAACACCGCTTAGTATGAACAAATAAAATACCAGTACCCGAAATTTATAATTAAGTATAACAAACATAACTTACCAGTACACGACAATTATAAGTAAGAAAAGCAGGACAGGACAAACACAATATAAAAGTAGGAAGTAGAAAAGAGACAAGGAACAAGAAACTAAGGAGAGAAATAATGAAGTTCGACTAAAGTAAGGAATTAGAGGGTCATAGAGAATATTGAAGTATGGACCCTAGTAACAGCCTTGAGGGAGGGGGAGGGGGGGGGGGGGGAAAGCTGGAAGGTATGTAGGGTAGGGATGGTAAAGGTAAAAAGGTGGGTATACCGTACAGTGTGTAGGGTGGGACTGCTATAGGTAATGTGGTGGGTATATGTAGGCTGGACTGCTATAAGTAAGGTGGTGGGTATATGTAGGCTGGACTGCTATAAGTAAGGTGGTGGGTATATGTAGGCTGGACTGCTATAAGTAAGGTGGTGGGTATATGTAGGCTGGACTGCTATAAGTAAGGTGGTGGGTATATGTAGGCTGGACTGCTATAAGTAAGGTGGTGGGTATATGTAGGCTGGACTGCTATAAGTAAGGTGGTGGGTATATGTAGGCTGGACTGCTATAAGTAAGGTGGTTGGTATATGTAGGCTGGACTGCCATAGGTAAGGTGATGGGTATATGTAGGGTGGGACTGCTATAGGCAAGGGAGTGGGTGTATGTAGCCTGGGACCACTATAGGTATGGTGGTGGGTATATGTAGGGATGGTATTATAGTTAGTTAAAATAGGACTTCAGAGGCTATCAACTCTATTGGATAATTAAGCCAGCAAGTAAGGTGGTGGGTATATGTAGGATGGGACTGCTATAGGCAAGGTGGTGGGTATATGTAGGATGGGACTGCTATAGGCAAGGGGGTGGGTATAGGCATGGTATAAATATTAGGATTAGTATTATGGGTACCGGGTATAGGTAGGGATGGTATAAGTAAGAAGGTGGGTATAATTATGCAATGGGGTGGGTATTATGTAGGCTGGAATTTGGTTGGTAGCTAGGTAGAAAATATATATAGTATATAGCTATTAAGTATCTGAGCTTGGCATGACAAACAAAGGAGATACAGTATAATAGAATAGAGAGAGTATAGGTGTGTGTGTGTGTGTGTGTGTGTGTGTGTGTGTGTGTGTGTGTGTGTGTGTGTGTGTGTGTGTGTGTGTGTGTGTGTAAACAAGGGGAGGAAAAAGACAAGGAGGAAAAGATGCCAAAACTGTAATCAGAAGATACAAAAAATTAGGCTGTAACTCACACAAGACGGCCAAAGAATGTGGAAGAAGGAGAAAGAAAACAAGAAGAAGAATTACGAGAGAGAGAGAGAGAGAGAGAGAGAGAGAGAGAGAGAGAGAGAGAGAGAGTACATGAGTAGAATAAATCGAATGAGGGCATGGGCATTATAAGAGACCTTGGAGAGATGATCAAGAGAGACAAGAAAAACCATAAGTAACAATGAATAATGAATCAACGATCACCTAATCAATCAATCAATCTCTGTGTACGAGTAATTAATCAATCAATCTCTGTGTACGAGTAATTCAAGCCTAATTAATTTGGGCTAGTCACAAGATTCAGTTCAACTTCTGATTAAACTTTTCTTAAACGTTCCTGGAGCTGGATAAATTAATTGGACTTTTAAAACAGAACACAATTAAGTTATCATAATCGTTTTGTTATGAAAGTGCTAAAATACGAATAAATTATTATGTTCCTTCCAACAACCAACTATACTCCTAAAATCGATTAATGAAATTTACAAACACATGTGGCAGTCCGTGGATTCGAATCCAGGATGCTCACACCGAAAATCAACACCTTATGCATCGCACCACGTAGACAGTTAAAGAATGGTGGACACTGCCTACGATTTATTATGCAACTTCGAATCCTGCATATCAATCTAAGCATGTACACACATCCCAACTGCAACTCACGTAGGCTATGCATATGTGAATGGAAAGAGCAATTAATGGGGCCTTAACCACTAGGGAAGTCCTCTCGATAAATTACCCCTGAACCAATATCAATTATTATGTTCCTTCCAACAACCAACTATACTCCTAAAATCGATTAATGAAATTTACAAACCAATGTGGCAGTCCGTGGATTCGAATCCAGGATGCTCACACCGAAAATCAACACCTTATGCATCGCACCACGTAGACAGTTAAAGAATGGTGGACACTGCCTACGATTTATTATGCAACTTCGAATCCTGCATATCAATCTAAGCATGTACACACATCCCAACTGCAACTCACGTAGGCTATGCATATGTGAATGGAAAGAGCAATTAATGGGGCCTTAACCACTAGGGAAGTCCTCTCGATAAATTACCCCTGAACCAATATCAATTATTATGTTCCTTCCAACAACCAAACTATACTCCTAAAATCGATTAATGAAATTTACAAACACATGTGGCAGTCCGTGGATTCGAATCCAGGATGCTCACACCGAAAATCAACACCTTATGCATCGCACCACGTAGACAGTTAAAGAATGGTGGACACTGCCTACGATTTATTATGCAACTTCGAATCCTGCATATCAATCTAAGCATGTACACACATCCCAACTGCAACTCACGTAGGCTATGCATATGTGAATGGAAAGAGCAATTAATGGGGCCTTAACCACTAGGGAAGTCCTCTCGATAAATTACCCCTGAACCAATATCAATTATTATGTTCCTTCCAACAACCAACTATACTCCTAAAATCGATTAATGAAATTTACAAACACATGTGGCAGTCCGTGGATTCGAATCCAGGATGCTCACACCGAAAATCAACACCTTATGCATCGCACATATATGCATATACAAACCACTAGTAGTTATACGAAACAGAAAGTGATAACAAAAACTAATAATTCCAAAAAACAACATTGCCAGTTCTCTTAAGGAGAGATATCCACTTGAGAGATTTTGTTTGACTCCTTTCTCCCTCATGTTTAGCCCCATTGTTTTCCTAATGTTAAGACGTTCGCCCCATTATTTTGACGATTTTAAGAACTTTCAACCCATTTCTGTCAAATTTAAGACCTTTCGTGCCATTTAGGTGTCGATTTTATCCTGGCGAGCGATAGCGAGCCTGTAATTTAAGAGAAACCGGCTTTCAGCCGGGACATTTTTCTACCGAAAAATGTACAAATTTATCTTGAAAGAGGGTCAAGAGGGTGAAATTTTAAGATTGCTGGAGGAGTAGAAAACACACTAAAAACGTCCCCTTTTAATCGTTTGGTTACGAAAGTGAATACTAATATTTCTAACCAGTACGTTATTCATATACAAAAGTGATAACTAAATGACTACCACCGGTACTAACTAAATATAAACGGTAGTAGTAATTCAAGCACATCAAATTAGTCAACTAAACTCAGTGCAATTCAAGTCTAATTAATTTGGGTTAGTCTTGAGTTTCAATTCAACTTCTGACTAACTTTCGTGGACCTCGATTAATTAATAGTGGGACTTAACAACAATGCGTGAAAGGGTTAATTAGTGGGACTTAACAACAATGGAATCAACACAATTATCGTAATATCGAGTTATGTTAACATTAATCTGAAAGCTGAAATAATCCTCTAACACCTAGGCTACCGTAAACAATAACAATGCAATAATAATACAGTAATAATGGAATACGATGACGCCCTTTTCCATTTGATTCCTTACCTTTTGATACCTTTTGATGTGTTCGCCACTCTTCTAGCGGCACCAAGGAGCGCGACGCCCCTCGTTATGGGTGGTGATTCGTAAGGTGTCACTGGATTATTCAGTTGTGGGAGTCAAAAGAATAATAGAGACCATTATTATCCATTTGATTTTATCCATTAATTTCAAGAGGTACTAACCTAGATATAAAAAGTTAACAATGTTTATCTAATTTGATTAATTTCACTCCCAGAATGTAATATAAATAATCAATGTTAATTAAGCAGAATACAATACAAAATGGTTATTATATTTTACTGGTGTGGTGGTATAAAATCGTCTAATGATAGCCAACATAAAATACATATAACGCCATTTAAACCATTCAGTACCAGGGACGTTCTTTGTATCGTATTCTGGCAACTAGGCTATTAGACGATTATACTCAGCTTTGGAAGGACCTCTAGCAATAATAAAGCTTCAAACTATCTCAACCAATCCTTTTAGTTGCATAATATCGTCTAAATATAAGTCTAGTTTAGAATAAAATATAATACACGTCGCCGGTGCTCCAAGGGTTAACTGAAGGGGCCATATAAATCCATGGTAGACGTATCTGTGGACTAACACTGGAGTTCTGCCTCTACTAAACCGTGTTCTTTGTGTTGGAACAGAAACCAGCCAGGGATGAAGGGAGATAAGAACCTGGGAAGATGTTGGGGGAGTGATGATGATGGTGGTGGTGGTGGTGGAAGAATGTGATGTTGTTGTTGTTGTTGTTGTTGGTGTTGATGATGATGATGATGGTGGTGGTGGAATCTGATGTTGTTGTTGTTGTTGTTGTTGGTGATGGTGGTGGTGGAATGTGGTGTGGTGATGAAGTTGTTATTGTTGTTGTTGTTGGTGGTGGAATATGATGTGGTAATTATCTTGTACTCTGGAATCATGGAACATCACAATCCTCCCAGTCCCACCTCACATAGCAGTAGCAGTGGTGGTGACGGTATTATAGTAGTGGTATAGTCCGATCATTCTAGGTATTATAGTAGTGGTATAGTCCGATCATTCTAGGTTGGACAGAAATCGTAACCTCTAACCTCTGTAATTAAAAAAGGGCTGGAACAAATGAACTGTCCATTTCCACACCTATTCCCAAGCTAAGTCTTCCTATGTGGTATAAATATTAGCTCGATTCCTCTAGTCCTTTTTGAGTTATAAGAGGTTATAGGTTACGATTTCTGGCCAACGTACAATGAACGGACTATAGTACAAGTAGTGCTGGCTGAGAGAGTTCCACATGAGTTACCTTGTACCCTGGAATGTCACACTCCTCCCACCTCGCAAAGAAATCGTACCGGGAGTTGTGATAGTGGTGGTGGTGGTAGTAGTGATGGTGAAGGCAGTGGTGATAGTGTGGTAGTTGTGTTGAATTCCACATGAGTTAAATAAACCTTGGAATGTGTACACTCCTGGTAGTGATGGTAGTAGTAGTGATGGTGATAGTGGTGGTTGTATAAGTACCACATGAGTTAGCTGTACCCTGGAATGTGACACTCCTGGTAGTGGTAGTGGTAGTAGTAGTAGTAGTAGTAGTAGTAGTAGTAGTAGTAGTAGTAGTAGTAGTAGTAGTCGTGATAGTAGTGGCTGTATAAGCTCCACATGAGTTAGCTGTACCTACCCTGGAATGTGACACTCCTGGTAGTGATGGTAGTAGTGATAGGCCTATAGGTAGGAGGTGGTAGTAGTGTTAATGGTGGTTGTGTAAGTTCCACAATAGTTAGCTGTACCCTGGAATGTGACACTCCTTGCCTCACCCCTTCTGCCACACATCCTGCCTTACCTTTCCTACCTCAGCTTGTTTCACGTCTAATATATCCTCCACTAATACCTTTAATACCATGACATACGGTATAATTAATGTTATTCTTTCTAGCATAAGGCGATTTGAAAAACATATAGCTAATCAAGAGGACTAAAGATCATGACAAAGTTCTAATATGGCTAAACTCTAGAATTATACACAACATTCATACTGGAATATCTTATAATAAAAGAAAAGTGTATGCTGAGGTTGATTACGTAACTAACTTTTACCTTCAGTTGTACAATTGACTCTCTAACCCGTGACCCCCCACTTCCTTCCTCCTACTTCACTCACTCACACTCGCTCTCTCTTTCACACACACACACACACACATACACGCCTTTTGTCTCCTTCTTACACATAAAACAAAACATCGCGCGCATAAACTCTCTAGATTATCAGTCCCGAGGCTGAAAATCTAGTGTCTGCAAGTGAGCGATAAACCATAAAATTAATATTATCAGTATATGTATTATCATTACAAACACACACACACTCACACTTTACATCCAGTTTGCAAATGTATATATCTACTTTTACTTTAACTTTAATCGTGGTAAACGTGTTGATAACTCCAGGCCCTTTTACTTAACCCCTTCTGTACCGGCTACGTCTTTTACTAACCCCTTATGTACCGGCTACGTCTTTTACTTACCCCTTATGTACCGGCTACGTCTTTTACTTAACCCCTTATGTACCGGTTACGTCTTTTACTTAACCCCTTATGTACCGGCTACGTCTTTTACTTAACCCCTTCTGTACCGGCTACGTCTTTTACTTAACCCCTTATGTACCGGCTACGTCTTTTACTTAACCCCTTCTGTACCGGTTACGTCTTTTACTTAACCCCTTATGTACCGGCTACGTCTTTTACTTAACCCCTTCTGTACCGGCTACGTCTTTTACTTAACCCCTTATGTACCGGCTACGTCTTTTACTTAACCCCTTATGTACCGGCTACGTCTTTTACTTAACCCCTTATGTACCGGCTACGTCTTTTACTTAACCCCTTATGTACCGGCTACGTCTTTTACTTAACCCCTTATGTACCGGCTACGTCTTTTTCACTTTATTCTGGCTACTATTCGACGATTTTATCCAGTTTAAAAAGGGCCTCCAGCAATTAACAGGCTCAGAACTATCTCACTTATCAATTTTTTCTACCACAAATCCTTCTTAAAATGCACAAAATCATCAAAATATAGCTAGAATAAAGTACAAAAGTCGTCACCGGTACAAAAGGGGTTAACAGTTTTGCTTCACTAACTTTAACCTTTCTAGTCGTTTCACATGAATTATTAGCTGGTAAAACAGATATTAGTTCGTCTTAACATCTGAACCTCTGAAGTATGTATTATGCTTTAGAGTGAAAAGAAAGGAAAAAAATGAATAGTAAAATTAATTTCTCTGGAATGTATGAAGTCAGTAACGGTAATTTACATTATACTATATATATATATATATATATATATATATATATATATATATATATATATATATATATATATATATATATATATATATATATATATATATTACACTATGTTACGACTATCCAAACACCATCCCAAGAATATTCTACTTCTTTCCCAATGGTATTTCCCACTCCTTACACCGTCTTTCATATTCCACACTGAGCTTGTTCTGCACGTTGGGCTATTTCCTTCGCTTTATACACCACACTCTTGATTTTGTTTTTCCTATATTCCCTCTCGGGCATAGAAATATTCAAGCACTATCTTACATACTGTACATTTCCTTGTTATCATTGCATTGGTTTGGACAAGGTGCTGAAGGTTCATTATTTTTGGTCCGACACACATTACAAAACTTAGCCTAATCTAAACAGGTACCAAACTAGAATTGGAAAAAAACAAGTCCTGATTAAATATTCATACGACTCAACTCATGTTAATCAGCTCCTCCTCCTAGCCATTCCTAACTCCACTTCTCTTAACTGTACAACCAACTAAATATCCAGTTGTTACATATACAATTATACTATTAAAGATACCGGTATATATTGGCATAAAAAAAACCACACACACAGACGTATAATTAAAGGAAAGACTGGATTGGATACATCTATATATTGTGTTTGCCATTGCTATGACTAAAATAAATATATAATAGCATAAATTAACTTCGCAGTGTAACAGGTGGAACCCTTGGCTGGTGTACCTACCCTTCCTTTCTCGATAATGTACATAACATTTTTCCCCTACTCTAACAAACCGGTTTACCTCTCCTTTGTTGGTTTTCAGTCTTTCTTCCCTTGGTGAAGTTCAGTACCGATACCCCTGACTCCTTCTACACCTTTCTTCTTCATCCCTCGGTGTCTCTTTTCACTAGTTGGTCTTATCATGTCCCTTCCTACAAAAGGATAGCAGGGACCGTGTCAGACATTAGACAAGGGCACGTACCGGTACCCGGTATGCAAGGGATTAAACTACAGAACAGACACAATATTCAGTCGTAAGGATAAAGTTGCTATCAATACCAAACGGGATATATGTCTCCTTGTATACCGTACTGTAATTGTTGTCAGCTAGTAAAAGTCCGATTAAACTAGTCTATCAGCAGTCAAAAATATTATAACCCATACCAAAGCATCACTTAGCACTTCTACTTACTTCTTATGTTCTAAACCTTTCGCTCTACCTTCAGAAAACACTCTTTCTCTCATGTCTATCTGTCTTTCTACCCAAGATTTCGCTCCTTCCTACCTACCTACCTATACCTACCTACATACTAACCTACCTACTTAGCTACATACCTCATGCAATACAAATCTACAATTCTAACCAACCAAACTATCTAGAGGGCCACAGGTAACTACAACGCCACATCATAACATCTGCCCTAATTTTCCCACACATCTACCTTTAATCAACCTTTGCCTGTTACCCCTACCTGTAGTTCCCACGCCCTCTAACCCACCACACCTTTATTTGTTTCACCCATTGTTTTACTGGATGGTATTTTCCCCATGTTCCTTCCTTCTTTCACCCCTTTATCTTCCGTTCCTTCAGCCATTTTCTTTCATTTTCCAGTGTATCTTATAGCTATATTTATCTATTACTCTTCATTCTTCCTTATATATTCCTTCTATCCCTGCATTTACTCCCTCCCTCCTCCCTTTCATCACTTATCTGTTTCACCGATTTCTATTCGTCATTCTTGCGTTACTCCTTCCATCAAATGTTTCCAACTTTTACGTCTTCTTTCCTCCCTCCTTCACAAGTACCACCCTTTGCCTGTTTCAGTCAGCCCTGTTTCTCACGCTTCTCCCCTGCCCTCCCAACCCACCACACCTTTCTTTGTTTCACCCATTGTTTCACCTCCTGGCCTTCTGATCCCTCCCTCTATCGTTCTTTCAACCCTTTTGTGTCTCTTTTTCCATCACATTCCTCCTGTTTCTTAATATTATACCCTCAGCCTTTCACCATATTCATGTTAAAATTCCCTTCTTATCTCTTGTTTCCATTCTTCACTTTCTTAACATCCCTGCCTCTATCGTTCTTGCAACCCTTGTGT
>CM064488.1:57086728-57091728 GCA_032716605.1 Paralithodes platypus
CTTCCTCCTAACTTCATATTCCTCTCCAAACGTCCCTAACCTTCCCCCTGCCTAACCACTTCCTCCTAACTTCATATTTCTCTCCAAACGTCCTAACCTTCCCCCTGCCTAACCACCTTCCTCCTAACTTCATATTTCCTCTCCAAACGTCCTAACCTTCCCCTGCCTAACCACCTTCCTCCTAACTTCCTATTCCTCTCCAAACGTCCTAACCTTCCCCCTGCCTAACCACCTTCCTCCTAACTTCATATTCCTCTCCAAACGTCCTAACCTTCCCCCTGCCTAACCACCTTCCTCCTAACTTCATATTCCTCTCCAAACGTCCTAACCTTCCCCCTGCCTAACCACCTTCCTCCTAACTTCATATTCCCCTCCAAACGTCCTAACCTTCCCCCTGCCTAACCACCTTCCTCCTAACTTCATATTCCCCTCCAAACGTCCTAACCTTCTCCCTGCCTAACCACCTTCCTCCTAACTTCATATTCCTCTCCAAACTTCCTAACCTTTCCCCCCTGTCTACCCCTCCCCATTGCCTAACCTCCCACCTGCCTAACCTCCCACCTGCCTAACCACCCTCCTCCTAACTTCCTAACCTCCTGACTTGCCACCATAAAGCCAACCATTAAATACAATCTGGCAGCTTTTACGAGTACCAATCTCCAGACCAACCTGATGATGTCTTTGTTCTCGCTGCCCCCCCCCCCCCCCTCGCCCCCTATTCAACAATATAGGCTACCTTATGGGGGGGATGAGCGCATTTATTTGCTATTTATTTTATTTTATTTGTAGTTTCCTCCCTAGACCTCCATCAAGCTTAAAATTACACCCCCTTGATCCCCTTTCAAGATACATTTGTACATTTTTCGGTAGAAAAATGTCACGACCGAAGGCCGATTCCTCGTAAATTACAGGCTCGCTATCGCTCGCCAGGAAAAATTTGACACCTAAATGGCACGAAAGGTCTTAAAATTGACAGAAATGGGGCGAAGGTTCTTGAAATCGGCAAACTAAATCCCTCAAGTGGAAATCTTCCCTTAACTTGCAGAATAGTAGAAGTTTATGACAGTGTAGAATTAATGAAAATTATGAAAGTACGAATACGGTAAACTAAAGGATACCGTATCACGCAAATTTACACAAAATATATAATTATACTCTCTTTAACAAAAATATTAAAAAAAAATAAAAATAAATAAATAAAATAATAATACTATTATCTATAAATAAATATACTTCACAATTTAGCATGCAGTAGATGATCTTACACAAAACTACACACACTTCCGGTAAGAATATATTTGACGTGAATACCTGTCTGTTTAACAAAGACTGGGTGTATCCTTACCTTGTGATGAGTTCGCCACACTTCTAGCGGCACCGCCGAGGAGCGCGCCGCCCCTCGTTCTGGGTGGTGATTATATATCGACGCTTAAGGGGAGATCTCCACTTAAGGGATTTTCTTCTTGACCCCTTTCTCCCTCATGTTTAGCCCCATTGCTTTTGATATTATAAAACGTTTGCCCCATTAGTTTATCGATTTTAAGAACTTTCACCCCATATTCAGACCTTTCGTGCAATTCAGGTGTCGATTTTATCCTGGCGAGCGATAGCGAGCCTGTAATTTAAGAGGAACCGGCTTTCAGCCGGGACATTTTTCTACCGAAAAATGTACAAAATTTATCTTGAAAGGGGGTCTAGGGGGTGTAATTTTAAGATTGATGGAATTCTAGGGAACGAACTAAAAACCTCCCCTTACCGGTGTAGTGCTTCTTTTGGGGTCTATATACTGTATATATGTGTTGACTTTTGGGGTCTATATACTGTATATAATTATGTGTTGATTTATGATTTAGTTTTCTCGCTAGACCTCCATCAAAATTAAAAATAACACCCCTTAAACCCCTTTCAAGATAAATGTGTACATTTATCGGGTAGAAAAATATCCCGGTCGAAGGCCGGTTCTTCCTAATATTACAGGCTAGCTATCACTCGCCATGAAAAAATCTACACATAATTGGTACGAAAGGTCTTCATATTGATATAAAAATGGGACGAAAGGTTTAAAGATCGACAAACTAATGGGGCGAATGTTTTAACAAAGACGTATCGTATCGACGCTTAACGATATGACTCATGATTATATTTGGGTAAATTCTAAGTAACTGAATATCAACTCATTGGCAATATGTGCAACCGGTAATGATTATAAACTATGCGAAGTGGGTGATCAACAATTTCTCGCTCAACAAACATACGATACTATTACCTCTGATAAAAAGATTGTTTATAACTTGCATCTATTCTTAAGCAAGAGAACTTCAACACACACACACACACCTTCAACATACTGAATTTCGCCAAGTCACGCTCAATATTTTTCGCTCTTGACAAACAAACTATACTGAGATCGCTGATAAATATATTGGCTATACTTTCCATTTAATTTAAACTAGATAACTTCAACACACGCACACGCACACGCGCGCACACACACACACGCACACACACTCATTGCATATAGTGAATTTCGCTAAGTCATCTTCAATATTTTTTCACTGGACAAACACGATACTGATTTCGCTGATAAATAGACTGTTCATATTTTGCATCTATTTTCAAAGAAGATAATTTATTTAAACACACACACACACACACATTTATATATAGCAGGTATTAAATATCGATTATTAATGTTTACTATGTGTTTTAAAGGTAATAATATTGTTGGAAAAAGCTGTCTATGTACAGTAATTTGCATTTATTGTTAAAAGGCTAACGATATTAAATTATATTATGATTTCTTCAGTCATCAATCCATCTCTCTCCTCCCTACTTTAATCAACATTAAATATATATTGAACTTTTTGGAACATGTAGACAAATCAGCTGACTAAAATTATATACCTGTCTCTTACATTCATATCCATTATTCGTCTGTCTCAAATAATTAATATATAATATTATACTGTAGTCCTCCTTGGGAAATGTGGTTTATTTGACTGATATATACTTATATATTTACTCATCACTCCCACTTCCTCTCATCTCCTCACTCCCTCTCTCGCTTCGTAAGGTCTATATGGTCAGTGTATATATGTAACTCTCTCTCTCTCTCTGTAGCCATACACCTAACGGACCTTCCCCATACACTCATTAACCTAATCATACGACCTCCTACTCTCGTTAAATATAGTTCACTTTCTAAATAAGACAAGTCGAAATTAATAACATCATTAAGACTGTTGTTACATATTTTCAAACTACCGGTATCTAACTGTAACATATATCCAAACTACCGGTATCTAACTGTAACATATTTCCAAACTACCGGTATCTTAACATATTTCCAAACTACCGGTATCTAACTGTAACCTATTTCCAAACTACCGGTATCTAACTGTAACCTATTTCCAAACTACCGGTATCTAACTGTAACATATTTCCAAACTACCGGTATCTAACTGTAACATATTTCCAAACTACCGGTATCTAACTGTAACATATTTCCAAACTACCGGTATCTAACTGTAACATATTTCCAAACTACCGGTATCTAACTGTAACATATTTCCAAACTACCGGTATCTAACTGTAACATATTTCCAAACTACCGGTATCTAACTGTAACCTATTTCCAAACTACCGGTATCTAACTGTAACCTATTTCCAAACTACCGGTATCTAACTGTAACATATTTCCAAACTATGGTATCAATATGGGATAAAGCCATTTCCTCTTACAACTTTAAGGGGAGATTTCCACTTGAGAGATTTTTTTTTCTGGACCCCTTTCTCCCTCATGTTTAGCCCTATTGCTTTTGAGATTTTATGACGTTCGACCCATTAGTTTGGAAATTTTAAATCTTTCGCCCCATTTGTCAATTTTAAGACTTCGTGCCATTTAGGTGTCGATTTTTTCCTGGCGAGCGATAGCGAGCCTGTATTCTAAGAGGAATCGGCCTTCGGCCGGGACATTTTTCTATCGAAAAATGTACAAATTAATCTTGAAAGGGTGTCTAAGGGGTGTAATTTTAAGCTTGATGGAAGTCTAGGGAAACAATTAAAGACCTACCCTTAAGGCTATATAAAACAACACTAAAACTGTAAACTAACCACATCCAAAACCGAGGAAAAAATATATAATTATTCATTAGTTAAATTATTAATGAATTATATTTGTATTACATAGTATTATATAGTATTATATAGTATTATATAGTATTATATAGTATTATATATAGTATTATATATAGTTTATAGTATTATATAGTAGTATTAGTATCTATATAGTATTATATAGTATTATATATATTATATTAGTATTATATAGTATATATCTAGTAGTATATTAGTATTATATAGTATTAGTATTATATAGTATTATATAGTATTATATATATAGATAGTATTATATAGTATTATATAGTATTATATAGTATTATATAGTATTATATAGTATTATATAGTATTATATAGTATTATATAGTATTATATAGTATTATATAGTATTATATAGTATTCTATATAGTATTCTATATAGTATTCTATATAGTATTCTATATAGTATTCTATATAGTATTCTATATAGTATTCTATATAGTATTCTATATAGTATTAATATTATATTAGTATTATATAGTATTATATAGTATTAGTATTATATAGTATTATATAGTATTAGTATTATATAGTATTATATAGTATTATATAGTATTATATAGTATTATATAGTATTATATAGTATTATATAGTATTATTAATAATATTAAATTGTAATTACAGACTGTACAGTACATTACTACTATTGTACATGTAACTCTAAGTTAAGGGGAGGTATTTAGTTTGTTCCCTAGACCTCCATCAAGTTTAAAATTACACCCCCTTGAGTCCCTTTCAAGATAAATTTGTACATTTTTCGGTAGAAAAATGTCCCGGCCGAAGGCCGATTCCTATTAAATTACAGGCTCGCTATCGCTCGCCAGGATAAAATCGACACCTGA